>JAZBNJ010000022.1:6250000-7500000 GCA_037349165.1 Choristoneura rosaceana
CCCGAGATAGGGTTCCGTAGCCATTACGAAAAAAAATTGTCATATTTTTCTAAGAATTTCGTATTTTATACGGAATATTCCAAGTTTAGGTATATTTTATACCTTAGGCTGCTATTTACTTTTAAACTACTAATAATTCTCAAGAGGGGACGTTCGATTTTAATGAAAATTTGCACTTTAAACTTGAATCTTTTGCAAACAAATCACTGAATCGTTTTAGGAACCCCTAATGATTTCAAAAGACCTATCCAACGATATCCCACACTGCAAGGTTGGATGAGAAAAAAAAAACACTCCCACTATACGTCTTTCTAGCATTGATAGTCTCTGAGCAAAGCCGCGGACGGACGGACAGACAGACAAACAGACAGATAGACATAGCGAAACTATAAGTTTTCCGTTTTTGCCATTTTGGTTACGGAACTCTAAAAAAGTAACTATCATTCCCGAGATCCAGGTAAATCCTTACCTTTCTTATTTTTCATATTTTATTGCCAAGACCTAACATTCCGCTGGTGTTTTTTTTTTATTATTTGACTGGAAGGCAAACAAGCAAGTGGGTCACCTAGTGGTAAGAGATCACCACCGCCCATAAATATCTGCAACACCAGGGGTATTGCAGATGCGTTGCCAACCTAGAGGCCTAAGTTGGAATACCTCAAGTGCCAGAAATTTCATCGGCTATCTTACTCTCCGCGCTGAAACACAACAGTGTAAGCACTGCTGCTTCACGGCAGGATTAGCGAGCAAGATGGTGGTAGCAATCCGGGCGGACCTTGCACAAGGTCCTACCACCTGCAAAATTTACCTATAATACCTATAATAATAAAAAAAAACACTTTTTTAAGATACTTATATGGTTATCCTAGTTTCCCCTGCAATCAGGTGGTGAAATCTACGAATGGCCGTAAAAAACGACAAATGGGTCAGAAAATAGAGTTTATACGGTTTTAAAACCGACTTTAGCTTTTATTTCGGTGTATCTCATTCGTTCCGGAAAGATAATGTCTTCTAACCGTTTGACATGAGAGTAATGTTTTTGTTTACGAATTTCTAAAAATAAAGAAATTGTGGCCGAATTTGCACAAAAAATCATTCCCACTTAATGTAAAAGGAGGGGATGTACTTTGAAATGTTTTTAATTTTTATTACTATTTTGTCGGAAAGACATGCACAACTACAACTTTCTAGCGCTAAGCTAAATCGCGGATGGACGAATGGACAGGACATGACGAAATTATAAGGGTTCCTTGTAGGCCTAGGTAACCCTAAAAAAGATAAGTATGGCTACATTACACACTCACTATAACCGCCATTTTTTCTGAAGAACGTTAAGAGCCTATTCTTAAAAACGAACCTACACTGATTAATTACCTACGTTTACTGAAGCTGTCGTAGCCTAGTGATTTGACCTATCGCCTCTCAAGTAGAGGGTCGTGGGTTCAAACCCCGACACGCACCTCTGAGTTTTAGGAAATTCATGTGCGGAACTATATTTGAAATTTACCACGAGCTTCGCGGTGCAGGAATACATCATGAGGAAACCTGCACAAACCTGCGAAGCAATTCAATGGTGCGTGTGAAGTTCCCAATCCGCACTGGGTCTGCGTGGGAACTATGGCCCAAGCCCTCTCATTCTGAGAGGAGACCTGTGCCCAGGACGTATATAGGCTGAGATGATGATGATGACGATGACTGGTTATTTGCCTTTGTACATACATTTTTTATTTTTTGACAATTGTGTTTGTTCACTTATTTTGTACAATAAAGAGTTTACATACATAATTACGGTTGCAATCACTACTGTTTCCTAGGCCAAAGGCTTGCTCATCACCTCAGCTGCCCACACATGCACAGGCCTCCTGTGAAAGGACTTGGGCCGTAGTACCCACGTGGGCCCAGTGCGGATTGGAAACTTCACACAAACCATTGAATTGCTGCAGGCTTGGTTTCCTCTCGATGGTTTCCTTCACTGTAAAGCTCGTAGTAAATCTCCAATGTAACTTCGGACATGAATTTTGACAAACTCAGAGGTGCCAGCCCAGCTTTGGATCCACGATTCTCTGCTTGAGAGACCATAGGTCAGACCATGGCCACCATGGCTTTTTAAGGGCTTGCTCTGCAAGAGATAATTGCAATTTCGGTTTATATTTATCCCATCGCCCATGATAGCTGTTGAAATATTAAACTGTGGCTACGTGACAAGAAATCAAAGAGGCCAGCTATCAAACCTCTATTTCGGCTACGGAAGTAAATATTTAATCGACCGAGAACCTTGTTTTCCTCAATGCCAAATAAAGAAATGATTGAGCTTCAATGTTCGTTTAATTCATAAGCGCTGATGTCTATTTGCTCACGCTTATGCGCTCTAGGTCAGTGATTAGTGGTTATTTTCTGGACAATTGCTTTCCATTTTGACGTTTTCGTTGACATCTGATTTGGGTCGGCCGTAAGCCGTAACTAAAAAATACGGCAGAACATAATACGTTCGTGGTCGGAACTCATGGGTCACGTTTTGACAGGCCTAACCTACAAGTTTAGTATCTCTTTTAAATAAGTCAGGAATACAAGCACCTTCTAGTTGTTTCTCGAAGTAATAATAAAACATTCAGAACTTTTAGAAAAATCTAATACCTTATCAGCTCCCGTGTTGAATAAATTTGTAGAAGTTTTTCATTAAAGGTTGTATAACTTTAATAAATAAGTTCTTTATAAAGCTTTATTCGCTGTAAGAAAAACTAGTGTTTGTTTTTGCTTAAGTATTTATAGGTTTATAATTAAATCTAAACTGATCTCTTGGCTCTACATTTTGATCTCGAATAAATCTCTAAGATTGGTTAGATTAAATTTAAGACTTTCTATAATACCTCATTGTAAAAAATTCGGTATTAGGTACATTTAATTCTTTGATTAATTATACCTATAATAATGTGAGTGGTGCGATACAACTTCTGTTTGACTTTGACGATCTTTGCATGAGTATGTTTCAGTATTTAAACACATTAACGGGTTTAACTACTAAGCGAAAGGAAATGCTCAGATTCCACTAATTACTGTGGCTTGATGGAATTAAAACTTAATCTCGTCTTAATGGAGGAGGCTTGGGTTGCAACGCAATCTGCGTTCTACTTCTACACAATCTCGACGAAGTATAATCTTGTTTATAAGATTGTCTAATTTCCTAAGTTTCGTGAAGATCATTTTAATGGTCTAGAGAATTATTTTGAAATCAACATAATCATCATCATCACATCAATCCCACGACGTCCACTGTTGGACATAGGCTTCCCCCATAAATCTTCAGTTGCTGCGGTTGGATGCGGCCTACATCCATAGTTAACAGGTCATCCATCCATCTCGTTGATGGACGTCCTACGATCCTGCGTGCCATAGCATTAGTTCAGTGGTTTAGACATAAAACAAACAACCGAGCAATCAAACAAACAGACTTACAAACTTTCGCATTTATAATATTAGTAGGGTAGGCCTCCAACAAGATGGAGCGACGACCTGGTTAAGATCGCGGGATCGCGGTGGATGCGTAAAGCACAAGACCGGTCTGAGTGGAGAGCCTTGGGGGAGGCCTGTGTCCAGCAGTGGACGTCTTTCGGCTGACATGATGAGGAAGTAGGATATGATTCTTGTGACGTCACTAACCTTTTCGTTTTTTTTTTAATTAATTAATCTCTTTATTTAACCTTTTGTCTCGTGAGCGATATGAGCTAGCAGCTTCCCCAGTCAAAGAATTAGCTTAGCTATTCAAAGAGGAAACGCTGCCAGCATCTTCGGGACCTTGCCCAAGGGGTAGTTTTTAAGTCATTTGTTTTAGTTTTAGGTTTTATTTTATATTAATTTATTTAAGTCTGAAATATACATTTCAGGTGAAGATCAGGACATTTCTGGCAATACAATACAATAATCATTGTTTGAAGACTTTCGTATTATTACTTAATACGAAAGTCTTCAAATAATGTTTATTTTGAAATCCAAATTATGATAACTATTCGATGATCCCTGCAAGTACAAAGGAAAATAATGGGTACAAAGGTGTGAATATACACACAAGTACAGTAAGTACCTACAGCTGAGCTGGCCCAACCAGCCAATTAGTTACAACTTGGTTATACTGACAAATGGAAGTTTAAAAATGTAAGAATGTACTTAATTCAATGTTATTGCCGCGTTTTACGTGAACTTTTCCTCGAATCACGATCCTTACCTCACCGTGGAACGCGTGCGCTTAATGGTAGGAGATACGCGTAATATAAAAGTGTAATCGGGGGCAGTTGGTCAAGAAATGTTAATAAAGAGAAGTCTCTTCGTTCCATTCTCCATACAAACGTAGTCCCGGTCTCATTTGAAAACTAGGCAACAGAAGTAGATGAAATTTTGTAATTATGGACTAGATTATCTATGCCCGTGGTTTTTCAGATTTTCATATAAATGTGTAATACAAGAATTACAGGAGCTCAAAAGTCGACAAAGAAAAGAGCTTTACACGAGAATTACAGACTATTTTAAAGCATTTAAAAAAAAATGGAAAAACCACAGGCATAGAACATATTAAAATGAAGATATCGTTGTTTCTATGCTGTTTTTTACGTATAATATGAGGACAACGAAACCCAAAATTCAACCACCCAAATCTTGAAAAGCCTACAGCTATCTCGATATACATTAGTGGGAAGCGGAGAAGCGTCAGGGGATGTGCATGGGGGGGACGTCTACGAGCGCTTATGTCACGAGCGATAAAGACAGCAATATACCAAACGAATACCTAATGCGGCCACGCGGCCGGCAGGGAAACTTCTCTTAAAGTTATTTAGAAGATATTGATCAGGTAAAGGGCTCAAGTTTGTTTACACAAATGAACATTATTATCTACATAACATATATCTAGATATCTGTAGCATGATAACTTTGTCACCATCAAATAAAACCATGAGATTACTCGTACATATCGTATTTCTATCACCGTATGTTAGTCTATTACTTTTCGTAAGCTTCAGCCGAGGTTATTTTGTTCTTGTTTAATGTAACATCCCTCTACGCCCTTTTAAGGCCACTATAAAGTTTTACCAATGTTATGTTACTAGACAAACATGTACCTACATATCGCCTCAGGCTATAAAGCCTTTCGTGAAAACAATGGCAATAAATTGAACGTCTTGCGGCTGTCTCTATTCGGAGAAACAAAGTGCGAAGTTTCCAAACATAGCAATAAATGGTAATAAGTTGGTGTTTATTTGCTTAAGCAAAACTTTTTAATAGGGGCGCTTTTAGGTCCATTTAGGTATCCCATTAATTGCTTTTAATTATAATGATTGTAAGACAAAATAACAAAAGCAGAAAACATAATAGTTTCGCCATGTCTGTCGGTCTTTTTTTCCTTATGAGAGTTTTAGTACTAGAAAGCTGTAAAGGTTTTTCTTGCATACTCCATCTGCTGGCAGTTTCCTCGCACAAAGTTTCAGCTTGGCTATACAGCGAGGAAATGCTGCCAGCATCTTTGGGTTCATGCCACGGGGGGGTTCCATGTACCAATTTTTCCTAGGTTATAGATTAGTTATTAGTTACCTTAATTTTACTTTTAGTTATAATTTTAACTTAGTTTAGTGTATCATATATAATGAAGATTGTATTAAGTAACTATAATAATAAGTAAATATGCAAAATATTTTTTTTTCTCGCAGTATATCAAGTGTCCCTCCTCGCAGCTAAAAAGTTGTTCTTTGATCGAATTATGACGAAAAACTATCACCACCATGGTTTACGAATTATCAAGTAGGTACAGTCGAGTTCATGAACTTGTGAGTATAAATTTGATCAAAATATCTGAACACGCTTCTACGCCATTAACAATAGAGTCGTGTTCAGATATTTTTGATCAACTTTTTGCTCACAAGCTTATTCGTACTCGACTGTACCTAATAATGACTCAAAATTAAACGTTGAAATTCGCCGAACAGAACCCTACACTGCACGTGGTATTGGCGTTGTGGAAAAGTAACTAGTATAACGGCAACTGGTTCCTTTGAATAACTTTGTAGATAAATGAATGAAATGTTTGTTTTTAACCTCCGACGCAAAAGAGGGTGTTATAAGTTCGACCGCCATGGTTTTTTTACTTGAAAGCAAATTTTCTAGCGATGGTGTTTAGATATGTTACCTATATCAAAACAGGTTCAGCTGTTTTTGAGATATTGAACTTTAAAGCGACAATGTCAGGGGTTTTCCAACTTTTTGTTGGTTAGATTCGGTTATCACTCATATATTTTCTTCTATACTTGGTTTGGATAGGTATTTAAAAAAATGTAAACAAAACAACATCAATTAGTGGCTTAAATAGTGAAATTCCCCCATTAAACTATCTAAATATTTACATTTCTGTATAGAAATACACTAGTCTAGTTTATATTTCTACCAATAGATAACTAAAATGCTTAAAATCCTTGAATGTAACAAATTTGGCAGCTGAAGTTTGTTTACATTTATTTAATTACCTAAACGTTTCAAGTATAGTCCCAAGTTGAAGCTTTAATGAAAAAACAGCCAAATGCGAGTCGAAATCACCCACCAATGGTACTAGTAGTAGTAATTAGACAATATTAGCAGAGCCCTTCGAAATAAAATATACGCGTATACGTGTAGAGTCACTTTAGTTGGTTACTAACAGACAGACAGACAAAAAATTAAGATTTTCTGATTTTTGTTAATAAATAAAATAAAATAAAAACGATTTATTTCAGACCACATATAGGATAGGTATTCTCATTAATGGTTGTGCTACAAGAGCTACTTTCATACCAAATTTCAGGTTTCTAGGACATCGGGAAGTACCAGACAGTCTTTGATAGTCGTACCTCCACGCGCATCAGAGACTTGATAGACAGACATACAACAAAGTGATCCTTTAAGGATTCCGTTTTTTCCTTTTGAGGCAAGGTCCCTAAAAATAAGCTTTCTACAGAAGACTTCGAGCAATTGTTTTGAATACTGAGGATGATCTCCTTGTGGTGGTTTGATTTCGGGACCTGAAAGCGAAGGAATGATTCAAATAATGTCTCAAGTGACTTAGGTACTCGTAGGGTCCCGTAGGAGGCACCGATTATATTTTACCTTGTATGTTGTGGGTTGCAATCCACAGAACTCCGTTTTTATTTTTTTGTGGCGAGATGCTACAATAGAGATACCTCTCCAGGCAGATATCGTCACTACTTTGAAAAACCGGCCAAGAGCGTGTCGGACACGCCCAAAATAGGGTTCCGTAGCCATTACGAAAAAATTAAGTAATATTTTTCTAAGGATCACGTATTTTATACGGAATCTTCCAAGTTTAGGTATATTTTATACCCTACGCTGCTATTTACTCATAAACTACTAATAGTTCTCAAGCAAACTTAGCCGTTATAGTTTTCCTTGGAAGTTTGATATACTTACTACCATCCAGAATTTTTTCAAATTTTTCGACCCACCGGTTTAGATTTTAGAGGGGGGGGGACGCTCGATTTTTATGAAAATTTTCACTTTAAAGTTGAATATTTCGCAAACAAATTACTGAATCGAAAAATCGTTTGAGCAAACCCCTAATGGTTTTAAAATACCTATCCAACGATACCCCACACCATAGGGTTGGATGAGAAAAAAAAAATCACCGCCACTTTACGTCTATGGGAGGTACCCTAAAAAAAATTGTTTTTGAATTTTTAATTGTACTATTTTGTCGGCATAATTTACCTATATATCCGTGCAAAATTACAGCTTTCTAGCATTGATAGTCTCTGAGCAAAGCCGCGGACGGACAGACAGACAGACAGACAGACGGACAGACAGACAGACAGACAGACAGACAGACAGACAGACAGACATGGCGAAACTATAAGGGTTCCGTTTTTGCCATTTTGGCTCCGGAACCCTAAAAAACTCGTATCTAAAAGCAATACGTCAACAAAATTGAACCTTGACACAATGTTCATAAAGTTCACTCAGAAAAATTATCTATTTTGAGTTAAGAGTTTTTTTAAAGTAGTTAGTGTCGATATTTTAGTTGTACGTCTGTGAAAAGTGAGGTGCGGGTTAATTGTAGGAATTGATCGCCTACTTTGAACTTTGCTTTGCCGCCCCGGCTAATATTTCAAATATAACTAGGAAACTATCATTAAAATTGTTTTTCCTTTTTGTCATCCTTAGTATAAGCTCTGCTTCACAATCCTCAAGCATTGGCGTTAGGGTTATATTTCAGGGGGACCTAGCCTGGATTTTTTGTGAAGATATTAGTATTATAGAATTTTTTATCGGTAGCCAAACATCCTGGAGTGAGCACTAGACCAGACGGGGGTAGGCACGGCCCACCCGATCCCCCCTTTATGTTACGCCTATGTCCTCAAGGACTATATCTGTCAAATGTTTAGTCCTTAGGTCAAGAAATAACGGCTGCGCATTGTCTATTATCAGTTCAGCGGTTTAGACGTGATGAAGTAACAAATAAACAAACAAACAGACTTACAATCTTTTGCATTTATAATATTACTAGCTTTTGCCTGCGGCTACGCCCGCGTGGTATTCGGTTAACGCGCGCTATTCCCACGGGAACTGTGCATTTTTCCGGGATAAAAGTTATCCTATGTCACTCTCGGGACCATAAACTATCCCTATGCCAAAGATTACGTCGATCCGTTGCTCCGTTGCGGTGTGAAAGACGGACAAACACACAAACATACTTTCGCATTTATAATATTAGTATGGATAGTGGGATTCGAAAGTAGGTAACTCTATGTTTGTCTATGACAGGCGATATAAGACTTATTTGCAGACAAAGTCGCGGGCAACAGCTTATTTCTAATAACTGACAATGATTGTGGGTACAAATTATTTCGCCGGGCACAAAGAATAAATAACGCTTCAGTTGGGTCTCGAATACAGGGCGCCTCTTCACGGATTAGCGAGGGTTATCCTCGGTTCGAGTCTCGGCTCAAGCAATTCCATTCTTTGAGTTTGATCGTTCTGATGTCATTATTATTATGATATCTCATTGATATTCCGACTGAAGACGTCAGGTATGAACAGAAATAGACCCTGGTGGCTTCTGAGTGAAATAAAAAACGTTTCGTGATTTAATTTGTACGTTAATGTATACGTACACTATACAACTGTAAAGTTTTTTAATGGGGTTGGAACCATATCTTGCGTCCTACGTTTTTATTTAATTTGTTGTTTGTGTAGTTACGGCTAATTATTAAAAATTACTTGAAAAATTGCCTAAATACTTTTATTTTCTAGTTTTTAGTTGATAATTTGACGGGCATTACTAGTATATTGTTGTGTTGTGAATAAATGTATTTTTATTTATTTCTTTCTAAATACTCTTATAAACAACAGCTAGATTGTTTCGGAAACTAATCTAGGTAATGTTTCCTGTAATTCGATCTTATTTTACCCACAAATGTCGACACGACTGTATATTGAGTTGTGAGCGCACGAGTAAATTTGCTCAACGAACAACATTATCCGAGAATGTGTACTTGATTTCGTTTAACTTCACCCGTCGACAAATTCTAATTAGTCACATTAAATGAGTTTACGAAGCGAAGTCCTTTCAGCCTTTAATATTGTAACTCAATCATAAGTTTCGAGACTCAGAGTGAGGCCTTAACTGCTTAGTATTTAATAATTAAGTCAACGATTTAATTAATATTTTAAAAGTGGGTGACATCACTTTCGCAATTTGTGAATGTAACAGTTGCCTCTATCAAGCTTAATGCCCATATGGTATCTAGGTATATGCCGACAAAATGGTGAAAAAAATTGTAGTTGTTGGAGTGTATAATTATTATAATAGTATAGTTTTAACTGCAATTATATGTGGATGTTCTATTTTTCTGTCTGATTTATAACCTGACTCAGTGAATGCCAAGATACAGGCTCCATAGACATAAAGTGGGGGAAGTGATTTTTTTCTCTTCTAACCCTATAGTGTGCGGTATCTTTGGATAGGTCTTTTAAAATCACTTTGTTTGTGATAATTATTTTTTATTTACTCGCAGTGATTGTGAAAAGCGCAATGTTTAGCCTCGGCCAAAAGTGAAATAGATGAACTAGTAAAGTGAAACGTGGGCTTGCTGACCTCTACAGATAAGCCCCCGATAAGCTCGATTGTTTTCTTCAGTAGTCCCTTCGATGTCATTTTGAATACAGGCCCTATAGGGGAAGGTTAGTAAGAGATGATCCCCTTAAGTGGAAAACACTTTGAAATTTCGAACTCCTAATCTTGTCGTCCTGTATATTATTTAATATGAGAGTGACGGTAAGATACGATACGAACTTTGATTTTCGAATTTCGTAGTCCCAAAGCTAGTTTTCCTCTGACTGTATTAACACTAGGTTAGAAACATCAAGCCCATTTGCAAAGTTTGTTCCCAAGTCCTCAATCTTCAACGGGAAAACAGGGTAAGTACCCCCTCACTCATACGATCAGTCATTACCTGACGTGGCAAATATCAGATAAGTAGAAGATATTATCTTCGTTACGTGTTAAGGGCACCAAATACTTCCTACTTCAGAATGAGTGTAAATATTAGTTACAGTATTTTACGTCTTAGGCACAGTATATATATAAGCTAAAGCAGTATGGAAGCTACGAAGCTACTGAAGGGTACTGCAGTACTGCGAAACTCCCTTGGAGGCCGTGTAGAGCGCGCGTCTGTGTGAGTGTGTTCGTTTCGATCGATTTGTTCGTAGCTTCCATACTGCTTTAGTTTATATATATATATATATAATATATATATATAAATATATATACTGTGTCTTAGGTCTATCTGATTATTACATCTCACATATATGAGCAGTTAAATATATTATTTTGGGAACAGGGGTTTTGCATCAGCTCTGTGTCTATATGAGCTTTCGAAGTAATCATGCTTGTAAATGAGGAAGCAATATTACAGGTTGACTAGTAATTCGACCTGTTCTTTTTAGGCGGTTATACTTAATACAGCTCATTTACTTTAATTTTGATCGAGGAATATGGGTCAAACAGAGCTGGCTTTCACTTGTCGGGTGGCGGGCCCGGATGTTAATTGAATGTTCTATACTTTATTCAATTTAGAATTAGAAACCACAATAATATCATATTGCGTCTGGTCAACTATTTCTTACCTAGCAAATAGTCCAGTGCAATAGTCTGGGAGCCGCAAAATAAAATTGTTTTAATGCCACTTTATTTGCGTGTCGTCAATTGTTATTCTAGTACAAATTGTAAAGAGATTACAGTTCACGAGCCGCAATATAATGTTGCTGTGGTTTCTAATTCTAAATTAAATGAAGTATAGTGGCTGAACATTTTACCTATCTAAGGTTATTTAAACTACGATAAAACTATAAAAACGACACGATTTTCTATAGAAGTGCCCGACATCCGACACGAAACGGATCTGACACTCAACAAGTGGGAACGGGCTCTAAGTTGCATACTTACTTAGTTATTTTTATAACACAACGCGCCTATGGACCTAAAATTGGTAATTGTGAAAAAATATTTAATTTTGGACACTAAAAAAGCATTATTTGATGAAAATTGTAATAACTTTAATTATTTAGTCACCATTTCCAGTTATTATTCCAATATACTTCTTCATCATCATCATCATCATCATGTCAGCCGAAAGACGTCCACTGCTGGACATAGGCCTCCCCCAAGGCTCTCCACTCAGACCAGTCTTGTGCTTTTCGCATCCAATATACTTAAAGGAAAATAAAATCTTAATGCACTTAATGCACTGAAACTGAATCGACGGCGAGGCAAAGATAACAATGCTCCAGCTGTTTAAAGTCTTACAAAATCCGTTTGTATTTATTGTCCCATCTAGTTTAGTGCTTACGAGTAAATCCATATTGCACCAGATAGTGAATATGTAGATTTTAGTACATTGTGCATTAAGGGGCGTAAGAAGGGGATTACTAGCGAAAGTCTATTAGAAGCCCGACTCCGAAGGCGAAGGGCTCTTAAAGACTCGATTTTGTAATCCCCTTACGGCCCGTGATACACACAATGATTTTCATCACATTGGGAGAAAAAAAATGCAATTTAATTATTTTGTGTCCAAACACTTCACAGCTCGGCAAAAGAAAGGCGCTAAGAAAACAACTGAATAAAATAATGGCTACCTGCCAATATAGGAGGCTCCAAAAATTTCGAAAATTGAGGCCTTTTGTTTCTTTATTCTTAAGTTTATAATTAAGCTTAGTTGCCATCAAGTTGTACATTTTTTTTCGTTTCCCACCCTATTTCACAAAAGAAGTAGAAAGGCAATACCTGTTTCGAACAGCGTTCAATGACGGCCGGCGCGTGTTTTCTAGACACTATTCACTTCTAGCACTCACTAATTAAAACTTACCCGATCGAAGCTATTGAAGCGCAGATAAAACTCCGCGTGAAATCCACACATAGTGAAAATTATCTTTTAATCCATAGCATGTTACTAAGTACTGGGTAGGTATTCAGATAAAAAAAAATAGTGCATATATACAGCGTGTATTTTCCCACCACCACGATTTTTGGGGGAGTCATATCCCCTCTAACCCCCTCCCCCCTTCGGACGGCGCCTAAAAGCAGCATGAGAGGTATAATTTTATTTGTCTTGTCGCATTGATTTTTATTACGCTTTAGGTAAAATTTTTCAAGTACCTACAAAAGAGGCACAATAATAAGTTTAGATGGCCATTCTACGTTTAAGTAACCATTAATGTTTTGTGAACTGTAAGCATACTCCCTGGGCATACCTAGTGATCATTTTCAAGTATAAGTAACTTATATAAACTGAAATAACTAAATTTAATCTTTTAAAGCAAAACAACTTTCAATTTAAAGAAATTTTGTGGAAAAAATTGGTAACTCAGCGGAAAATACACCAATTTCCATACAAATGGCGGGGACATGCATGTTCACTGCGTCACCTACTCTATAGATAATAATGATTACTTTTTATACATAGTGATAATTTTAAATGTAAGCTTAACTATGTGCCTATTTAAATATTTAATGATAAAACCGAGCACTTTACCGTTTTTGTAAAAAAAATATTTGAAGAGTACATTACAAAAATGACTGGTCAACGAAAAGTAGAATGACCCTAAGAAATATTATTAATGCCAAACACAAACTAATGAATCAAACTTTTCTCTTACAGAATTAAGTTAAAATTTACGATGTGTCGTTTATTCTACACTTCTAAACGACTCATGACGCTATAAAAAGCACATTATGATGATATAGGTGCATTACAGCACAAAATTAAAAACTTTCAGAAAAAGCTTCGCGCTAGCTAAATTTGAAAATACTGTTCACATTTTGTTTTGCCAAATAGTTGGATACTTTGCCATTACTTAGCAACATGCAATTACTATTGCGCTAGTGCTACTCTGCATAGCACTAGTGCAATAGTAAATTAAGTGCATTAGAGTTCAGACAGACTTTCTGTCACAATGAGAATTATTAAAAAAGTTTTTGTAAAGTTGTGGTGTTTTTGAAATTGACTGCATTAGGAAAATTAACTATTATACTCTTGCAAATCACGAGATGCATTCTGAAAGTTGGTTATGCCACAGATTATATACAAGTTACTATTACTACGTTATGGTTATGCTGGCAATACGTTGAAGCGCTACGAATCGAACTATGAATTTTTAAACGTGTACTTACAATGCATATTTGAGTAGTGTTTTTTAGTCGTTAGTAGCATGTATTATTATTTACAGTATAGGTATATTTTATTTGCGATTCCTTGACGACTACAGTCAAGGGCAAAAATATGTATACACTTTAGTACCTTGTCTATTTTCGTCATATTTGAACTGCCATATATATGAACTGTCACAGTGGTTAAAGTGACAATGTACTAAAGTGTATACTTATCTATTTTTGCCCTTGATTGTACAGTTGTATTCCAACAATGAAACTTAGGTACACAGTGAAACATTGCGAAATTTCTAAGGTGCCACGTTGCCAGACCGTGCACTATATCGCGTAAGGACACCCTTGAGAACTCCCCACTGTACCTACTCCACTTTGCATCGATGTCACGTGGCGCTTCTTCAGTATTATTGGCACAAAAGTAAATATTTTTAGCATTTTTTGTATATTTTTCATTAATTTATTTTAGAAGTTCAATATACTTATTTGATACTTACTTTCCTAACATTAAAAGAAGATTTCACGTGTTAAAGCATGTTACAATTTGGCAGAAAAAAAATCGAAGTTAATATATAAAATACCTTAGGTAGCTTACGCATGGGACATTTAATGAGGCTGATTAAAGTTAAAGTAATTAAAACTGTTTTGATTATATTCGTGCACTTACATAAATACGTATTACATAAATAATGACTTACTACACACTCCTAAATACGAGTAATACTGTATTATCACTCGAAGAACAATAAATAATTCAGACTTCTATCTGTCAAAACAAAAGATTTATGAGATTTTTATACTGATTTGTGGTGTGCAGTAATAGTAGATTTTACAACAAGAGCATAATACGAGCCATTTTACCCGAGACGATCATATCCGAGCAGGTACGGCGAGGGTGGATAAAAACGGCGAGGGAAAATGGGTTTATTGCTAGAGTTTCACACTCTTCTTTTTACTTCGATTGCAAGAAGATGAAATTGTAAGAGTGGAAACAATTGCCTACTCACTAGGTATTTTCTTTTTCCTGCATTGATACATAATTATATATTTTTTTAGTTTTGTTGATTTATTTTCATTGATTTTAGTTTAAAATATATTAAAAATCATTTTTTTGTTTGTGACTGTTGACACCCACCTTATACACCTACATAGGTACTAGATATAATGTAGTTCCAGTTGAACAGTCTTAGTCGAATATCAAGTGAATCATTCACGGCTCAAAGAAATTCTTCTTCCTCGCGGTAAATAAGTAATTTATTTTCGTTCTGTTTTCGATTCACTGATGTGAGGCGATTATTTGTGTCTGCACGTGTACCTTGGTATTTCGTTTGAAATTTGCATTTGTAAACGTACAGTTCAGAAAAATTCTGCAATCTGTAGTAAGTATATTGACTTCCTTTTCTATAAAAGTAACAACATCAATTAGGACTCCAAATTTTTGTTACTTTTACTTTACGGTCATCCCGTAAAACCTATATCGAAAAACGGTACAGACACGAATTTCTCCTATGCACCACATATCTCAGCTTTTTTTCTTCTTTAGTCACTTAAGCAGCGACACTAGCGACATCTATGCTGTAGCCCTCATAGAGAAACTTTCAGCACCCCATCGGAACTAACCGCTCACCGGGACAATAGATGTCGCTATTAAGCAATCAAATTAAGATTGATTTTTGGAATCTTTTTGTATTTTTTTTCGACCATCAATGGCTTACATATTTGCCAACTCAATTGACTGATTGATTATTATTTCTTTCCAAGTAACTTAAAAAGAATTTTTACAGGCAATTGAAAATCAATGTGTTGGCTATATTATAGCTTAGATAGCCTGGAATTACTTGTTTAATAGTGTCGCACTTGACTAGGACTTGTTGTAAAATTATTCCTGCTTTTCAGTATTGTAACTACGGAAATACACCGCAACTCATATTTAGTATAGCACGTTTCAAGCAAATGTCCCATTTCATTCGCAAACACGTTTGTTTCTTTTAAATATTTACGTACATTTAATGTGGGGGTTCTGGACTTCGGAAATTTGATCTGACAGTGGGAGATTTATGGGTGTTCATGGGCGCTCGATTGACGAGGGTGCAGCACTCAAGGCTGGTTATCCGCAAGTGCTACAGACCAGTTTGCCGACAGACTGGCCGGGTAGCGGTTTTCAGGGCATACATCAACGACAGGTGGTTTTTCGATAAATTTATAAAGAAGGGGAAGACGCTTCATTTGATAAAGAACTAGAGTTTACCCGCGGCTTCGCATGGGTAAACTATTCGATCTGGGAATCATAATTGAAATTCCGGGATTTTACAACATTCCCCCGTGAAATTTAAAAATTTATATCGTGATCTTCATTGAGGTTGTGTTAAGAATAGCTGTACAAAATTTCATGACTCTAAACCCAGCGGTTGTAATTTCAGGATTTTATCCCTATCCCGTTTGAATATCGGGATAAAAAGTAGCCTATGTGTTATTCCAAACGTCCAGCTATCTACGTACCAAATTTCATCCAAATGCGTCTACCCGTATTAGCGTGAAGGAGTAACAAACATACACACACACAGACACACACACAGAAAAACTTTCGCATTTGTAACAATATAAGTAGGATTGGTTAATGTTGGAGATATTTTTGCTGTAATAGGAAAAAAAATCTGTGATATGGTGTTTTCAGAATAAGCCAGAATCGACTTAGCCGGCAGTTCTAGAGTAATGCTAGTCTGAGATGGGATATGCATATCACCTAACCTGCGATGTTATGAGTGGCTATCTTAACTAATATACGTACAGCAGGATATCACTCAAGTAGTACAACAAACTTAAATGGGAGTTTGTTCGAGATAGTAGGCGGGCAGGTCATGTACCAAATATAAAAAAAAATATGTCAGTAAAAGTCTGAAATCTTAGTGCGGGTACCTATACACTTAGGTAATAAACTAAACCAATACTAAGAATTCTTTTAAAGAGAAAGGCACACTATCTCTAATTAACAATACGGTACTTTGCCATTCCGGGAAAACGTAAAGTTCCCGTACGGTGCAAAATAATTTATGAGCAACAACTAGTTTGTTATGAAAGAAATAAACAGTCCCGTGATGTGAATGATAAAACTAATAATGAAAACAATAAATACTAAGAAATCGCACACGTATAACTGGCCTTCCGTACAGGAAAAGGGAAATGAAATGCGGTTGGGATATTTGGGCCTCAGGCTCCTATAGATAGAAATATACTAAAACATAGTCTATCTCTTTATTTGTCTTTGTTAGAAGGTTAGCTGAAAATACACCTACCTCTGTAATTTGTAATTTCTGTCTTGTTTTTATTTTATTGGTAATTACGTTAGGTTTTTTCCATGAGATCGGTATCAGTGCGGATTTTTTGGTGTAATGTTTAATGTAATTCCCAATGTATTTTTTTGCCAAACTCTAGAATTTCAACTAAACTGGAAGACCCTAATGGTTTACACTGCGCTAAAATTTCACTATCTACTCGTAGAGAATGCTTTTAAAATTTGACGTTTTAGAACCCTGTTTTGTAAAAGCAAAAAAAGGTGAGTTCTCTTCAAAAAGGTCAATACCCGTACCCGTTGTTATAATAAATAATGTGTACAGTCAAGGGCAAAGATATCGACACTGCCAAAGTTTCAAAAATATGTATACACGGCCTTAATGATAAGTGCATAAAGTCGTGTATACATATTTTTTCAACTTTAGCCGTGTCGATATCTTTACCCTTGACTGTACTCAGCAAACGACAAACATTTAAACTTACATCAATAATAATTTGTAAATACTTAAATTTGATTTCTCCGTGCTAATCTGTGTTACGTAATTAAATTATTGCTCAACGAGACCGCGCAAAGCGTGTTAATTAACAGATACGCCCATTGTTGGGTCCGTATTTTATGCTTAACCTATACCACGACTGTTTAGTGATCCATGAATTTGTAAGTGAAACATCTCAGAGCGGGCCTGCCCTTCCTAACCCGAGTTGAGGCTTAAGTATAATAGGAAATTATAATGTTTTACCTCTAACAAGGAAAGGTAGCCAACCGTCCGGCTCCGATTTGTTTTATTTTTATATTATGTTAAGTTAAAGAGTAGTCTAAAATATTTAAAAGACGCGTATTATTTTTAGCCCCCGACGCAAAAAGAGGGGTGTTATTAGTTTGACCGCTATGTGTGTCTGTCTGTGGCACCGTAGCTCTTGAACGGGGGTACCGATTTGGATGAGCTTTTTTTATTTGATAGCAGATTTTCTAGTGATGGTTCTTAGACATGTTTCATCAAAATCGGTTCAGCCGTTTTGGAAATATTAAACTCCAACGTGACAAAATCGGGGGTTTTCCAATTTTTTGTTAGTTAGGTTATTGTAAATATGAGTTTCCCACCGAGGTAAACAGCATGAAAATATCTCACCTTGTGGTCAAACTGAAGTTCAACGAGCTCCTCTTCTCTTTTCAGTTACAAAATGAACAAATAGTATTTTTGTAATAAACCTTGTTTAATTTTTCATCACATAAAAACTGCCTCATTTTATTACGTCTCCCGTCAGTCGGCATTGAAGCGTGAAGCGCAACTTCAAATTTTGTTCACACACAAACACAATAGGTAGGTATTACTTATAGGTAGTAATTTTCCACTTTTTCAAACTAAACATGATAATTATAAGTCACGAAAAAGCTTGTAAAAATTATATTCTGATCAAATAAATCGTCAGTTTGAATTAAACAAAGTTATTGTACCTACCTAATAACCAAAAACTTGCTGTCAATCAATCTGTCCAATTTCAAAAAAAGTATTAGTCTATTTTTGAAGGGGTGATTTGACCTGTTGGTATTTGACATTCTCAGAGAGATCGACAGAATACGCATGATTATCTTAAATAATCTAAGATGATTTTAGAAAAGTTTTCAAAGTTTCTTAATTATTTTAAATGATGTATTTTAACTGGGAATTAAGAGTCGTGCATATATTTTTGTTAATACCGCATAGCGCATAGTCTCAACCGCTTTGTTTGCAAATTTCAGCACAGTCACCTTTGACCCGTGAAATCGTAAAAGTCAAAGGGTTACTGTTGAAAAACATCTGTGGCTGTGGCTATTGCATCAGCAACATATAAAACAGATCTTTTTATGGCACAATTTAGCACATTTTTCATTTATGTTCTTTAGGTATTTTTGCATTTTCTTCGTGAAGTTTTTGCATGCATGTACTCCCAAACGCGGAGTATTATCCTACCTAGTACAGCATTGGAATACAATTTTAGGGAAGATAAAGATATACTGCCAAAATAAACCGTTTCGGAAGCCGTTAAATGCTTTTGCTGGCGCCACGTTAGACTATCGTTTAATTTTACAGTTTTTTTTAAAGCCGAAATGTTTATTTTTTTGTGAGAAATCACGCGGACTAAAATAAAACGCAATATAAAAGACGAATGCGCGTAAACACAGTTGTAAATTTGTAATGTGATAGGCTATATAATTTTTGTTTTCCTTTTTATTATTAATGGACATATATTTGAAAAAAATCCTTGCTGTACTACTTGAGATACGCTTTAATATATTATGAAAATGTTAGTAAAACTAATATTTTAAAGTTCGCCCATTAACAAATTTAACATTGTTGAAAAATCATCAGCCGAATTATAATAATATGTAAGATAAATCGGCTAACGCAAAAATATTGATGCATTGGTCAACTTGGCAACTCCAATAGATCTTACAAGAGTAATTACGTAATTATCTCTCAAAGCTTATTATCAATTTGACTTTTCTTTTCAAACTTTAACAAAATTGCGTGTCATCTTCTAAACTTTTAAATTTCTGGCGATAAAGTTTATCTCAAAAATTCTAAGGATTATTAATTATTTGTTGTTAAAAACTAATTAGCGAACCTTGATAGCTGTTTCACTTTTGAGTCGAGTCACAGAGGGCCTACTTCTTTAATTCGATAATCGAAGTTCGTATCGTACCGTCCCTCTCACACTCGTATTAAATAGTATAAGTGTCAGAGGGACGTACGGAACGACACGAACTTTCATTTTCAGCCCCGCTGGGCTGACGAGCCTTGACTTACGAAGGTATTCAAAAAACAAAATACTAACAACTACAATTAAATTGTGACTGATAATCTAGGGCTGGTATTAAGAAAATGAATTATGCTAGTTAAAAGTTTTTAACAAACAACTGTGATACTCGTAGATCATTTAATGATTCTCAATGTCTAGTTTATGTATTATAATTTACGAGTGCAATGGTATGCTTGTGGATAAAATGATGCTTTGCAATGTATGATAATTTTATGATTTGATACAATTCATACTAATATTATAAATGCGAAAGTGTGTATGTTTGTGTGTATGTGTTTATCCATCTTTCACGGCAAAACGGAACGACGGATCGACGTGAGTTTTGGAATGGAGATGGTTTATGGGCCAGAGAGTGACATAGACTACTTTTTATTCCGGAAAATGCACAGTTTCCGAGGGAACAGCGCGCGATAACCGAATTCTACGCGGGCGAAGTCACAGGGAAAAGCTAGTATCAATATAATTTAATAATTCATTTAATTCTACAGATTATTACAGTAAAAATCATTACGTTGAAGTATAATATTATATCGACATCTATTTATTATTTGGCTTTTACAACAGCAGGTATCTATGTAATATAATATTAAGGTTCCTTAACTAATTAATTTTATCTCATAATAGCATTTTTCGCACAGCCCTATCAAGTTTCATTAAGCATTTTCGGTAATGATACTTTTCCTTTTTAGTACATGGAAATCGTACCGAAAAAGAAGTGTTGCCTTGCATCAAATGAGGTAGTTCTAATTTTTATATGAGTTGGTAGTGGTGAATTTGGTTATGTCAAATCCAAGTTTTCCACCTCGAAAGCCTTCCGGATCATTGTCAAATACTTGAAAATTCATTAAAATTTAGTAGTTTTTTCCGTTTTTGTCAATTTTTACCACCAAAGACTTACGTTACGGCCAAAGTCACTAAGGACAATTTTAAGTAGACTGAATTTCCAATCAAATGAGACTAATTTTATTTCGGTAGTTCAAATAGTTTCTATGATATAGCTATTCAAAAGTTTGCGAAAATTACAAAAAATTTAATAATACAGTTTTTTTTAGTTTTCGACCATTTTTACCCCTGAAGAGTGGGCTTATGCGAAAAGTTACTATGCAGGTATTAAAGTCCATTAAATTCCCAACAAAATGAGATCAACTATGTCAACTTACACCTGATAGTTCCTGAAACACAGTTCTTTAAAGTAGTTCAGATAAGTAAACAATTATGTACTATAAGGGTTTACAAAATGAAGTACGCCCTGTTAGTGAAATAATTATAATTACTTATATTGCTTATTTCACTAACAGAGTGTACTTCATTTTGCAAAACCTTCTATACTCCATTTAATTTAAGATTTGAATTAATGGTCAAAGTGTAACACGCGTTTCTCGGTATTTCGAACACAAATCGACTAAAAACACCTACATGTACATTTATTAGCGGTATTTTTTATATTTTTACTATAGAAGTTAACACAATTTTAAATACTTTCATTGTTTCATTTAAAAACGTGTGCAAATTTTACCGTTAAGTTCCAAATGTTAAAAATAAATGGAGTATAGTAAATACTTGTTTACTTACCTCAACCACTTTGAACAGCTGTGTCTCAGGAACTCTCAGGTCTAAGTTGACATAGTTGATCTCATTTTGTTGGGAATTTAATGGACTTTAATACCTGCACAGTAACTTTTCGCATAAGCCCACTCTTTAGGGGTAAAAATGGTCGAAAACTAAAAAAAACTGTAATATTTCCTTTATTTGGAAATTGGGCAAACTGTTCAATAGCCGTATCATAACGATATTTATTATATGTTTAGTATAGAAGTTAACACAATTTTATGTAGTTTTATTGTTTCATTTAAAAACGTGAGCAAATATCACCGTTCAGTTTCAAATGTTAAAATAAATGGAGTATAGTATATAATTGCTTGCTTACCTCAACCACTTTGAACAGCTGTGTCTCAGGAACTCTCAGGTCTAAGTTGACAAAATTGGTCACATTTTGTTAATAATTTAGTGGACTGTAATAACTTTAAGTAACTTTTCACATAAGCCCACTTTTTAGGGGTAAAAATTGTTAAAAACTGAAAAAACTGTAATATATCCTTTATTTGGAAATTGCGCACACTGTACAATAGCCGTATCATAGCGGTATTTATTATATGTTTAGTATAGAAGTTAACACAATTTTATGTAGTTTCATTGTTTCATTTAAAAACGTGTGCAAATTTCACCGTTCAGTTTCAAATGTTAAAATAAATGGAGTATAGTACATAATTGCTTGCTTACCTCAACCACTTTGAACAGCTGTGTCTCAGGAACTCTCAGGTCTAAGTTGACAAAATTGGTCACATTTTGTTAATAATTTAGTGGACTTTAATAACTACACAGTAACTTTTCGCATAAGTCCACTCTTTAGGGGTAAAAATGGTCGAAAACTAAAAAAAACTGTAATATTTCCTTTTTTTGGAAATTGCGCAAACTTTTCAATAGCCGTATCATAGAAACTATTTGACCTACCAATACCAAATTAGTCTCATTTGATTGGAAATTTAGTCTACTTAAAATTGTCCTTAGTGACTTTGGCCGTAACGTAAGCCTTTGGTGGTAAAAATTGACAAAAACGGAAAAAACTACAAAATTTTAGTGAATTTTCAAGTATTTGACAATGATCCGGAAGGCTTTCGAGGTGGAAAACTTGGATTTGACATAACCAATTTCACCACTACCAACTCATATAAAAATTAGAACTACCTCATTTGATGCAAGGTAAAAAGTACCAATTCCATGTACTATTTAAGGAATTTTCCGCGTCAACAATTTCAAGAAATACTTACCGACGGTTTGTAACAATTTAGGTACATATTTATTTACTTCATTTGGAAAAGTACCTCCGCATACTTTTCATATAAGTACCTCTTTAATTTTATGATTGGCATTGATGTACCTATACATTATGTACACGACGATTATTTCCACTTTGACACTCCGGATGTCTCGGTTTAAATCGTAAAGGTAAATAGAAAGGGAACTATATTTTCGTCGCTAAACTGCGATACCCTGATTATTATATCTATCCCTAAGAAATATATTGGTCATCAAATTAATGTAAACCTGTATCCTAAATTATAGTTTGATCATCAAAATTCGACCACCAAAATTATAGATATCAAAATTATATATTAATTATTATATGTCTTTACTGTAATTTATATTGTTAATAGTCTTAGGTTTTCTTTTTGTTTTTTTTTTTAACTATTTAGGTACTAGCATTATAGGCGCTTTGGTGCATACTGTAAGCCTGTAAATGTTAACTTTTATTAATAAATAAATAAATAAATAAATAAATAATAAATAAATAGATCTCTCACCTAATTAATAGATCAGTTCCTTAATTCGATGGACCTATTCTACAAAGGTAGTTCTGGTTAGGTACGATGATGAGCGAAGCATACATTCGCTTGCTGAGGTTTCAATATAAGCACTCTTACCAAACGGTCACTTTCCAGCCTTGCATAACAAATAACTAAGTATTGTTTTGTTTTTTACTATCAAGTTTTTTACCTTATCTAATATATTATGTACAAAGCCGGATTACACGTTGTCGCAGTCATGACCAAATCTTGTTTTTTTTTGTTGATATGGCATTTGCTGCAAGGCACTTTGCCAATGTCACGTCAGATTGCGTGATTTTGACTAGCTCATTTGTTTGTGAACCGTTTAAAATAACCCAGGGAAGGCACCGTGGCAATTAGGTAGCTTACAATATTAATAATACAATGTTAATAATTATTATTAATTTATCTTACATCATGATTTCAATCATCGTAGAATTGCTGAGTGTGAAAGTGGAGATAATCGTAACCCTACAAACAAAATTTATTATGTCATGTGCCAGTAACATTAAGGGCCTGTTGTTTGATCATTAGTTAAACTACCTAATAGTTAAAATGTATGGCAAAAATAACAATAGTTAACACATTTCAACGGAAATTTAACAATAGTAACTTTAAGTACTGATCAAACAACGGGCCCTAAGAGTATTAACCAAAATCTGTGCTGCTACATACGAGTAATTCTATTCAGAAAGAAAGAAAGAAATCATTATCTAGTGACAACCATCGAAATAAAAAAATAAAGTTTATGCATGTCACCAAATGGTCCTAAATCAGCAAAAACTGCAGGTCTTGCGAACATCGCTGTTCTTCCTTTGGGAATTTTGCTATGAGAGAGAACTTATATGAGATTTGCTTGTTCATGTCATACGCTTCTAAATATTAAACGGAATTTAAAGTTTTTTTCTACTGGCGGATGTAAGTACCTACTCAAAATAACAAAAATACAGCAAAGTGCCATGGATTATCAAATCAACTGAAACTTAAGATATGCTACTTTTAATGGTGATAAGAAGTTGAAAAAAAAATATGATAAACTAAGTAAAGTTTGAAATTAAGACACACACACACACAAACATCGCGCCTGTATTCCCATATGGGGTAGGCAGAGCAAACGAAACGTTACCGCTTCGGAGCCACTTTTATCGATTTAAGGTTTTAGGTTTTTTAAGTTAAATTAAGACGTTATATTTTTTTTATACCTAAAAGCGTCGTTTGGCTTTAACTTTTCAAAATTTCAAGTACAGAAATTATTTCTTAAATTAATTAATTCTGACTTTGCACCCTCGTCTCGTCCCAATAAACCAAGTAACTGACCTCAGAAACACAACGTTCCATTAATTTTAACGGCATATTTTAACTCACAGATTCCAACTTTCGTGTCTGTAATTGTGCTCGTTTTACTCCTGGTTTTAGTAACAAAGTCAGAACTGGTCCCTAGACATAATATCTGCTAAATAATGCCAAGTGAGCGGGAACTATTTATTAAACTCGCTTGCGAATGCATTGTTCCTGATAAAATAAATATATTCGCAGGTGATGTATGCTAAATAAACTCTTGAGTTTGTATTGGACGTAGGAAGAATTTCTATAAGTTTAACTTTCTTCGTTGACTGATGCTTTTTTTTTAATTGTAATGTAAGTATTTCGAACATTAATAACTTAACAGTATAACAAGAACGTGGTCTCAAAGTATTCCTTCTAGTTAAAGTGTACAGATTTTTTCGTAAAACTAAATTTTATAAATAATACGAAAATGGCTTAGTTGCCAAGACTAATAATTTGAGTGTGTTCGAGTTGTATGTAATTATTGTACTAACGATAATGATCGGGCAATAAAAGCTATAAACGAAACATTAATTTTCTTATCACAAAACCGTTGTTTCTTTCGAACACTGATTAAGTTTTGATTACATGCTAGTCCTGTAACTTAGATTTTCTCGATTTTTTACAGTAAATTATAACTGCCAAATTCAAGTAATTATCGGAGAATAGACTCTCTCTCTCTCTCTCTCTCTCTCTCTATCCATTAGCCGGCAGTTCGCAAATAACTCAGACAAACCTCATCGAAAAACTGGTATGAACATAATAAACTTCATTTGTTGACGTTGGCGGTCGTAAATCTATTTAATGGTGAAAAATTCTGTTCAAACGCTCCAGAATATTTGAAAACATTTATTCGAGACATTAAGTCCATAGAATTATTTTAATTTCTATTCTGAGATCATCTTTGATATAAATAAAAGCATAACTTGTTTGCGTTTAAAAAATAATGATGTGATGATAACTAGATCACTTGATATTTGTATAATTGCGACATTGGTATTACAAAAAGTCAAAGGATGAATACAATTTTCTATCAGTACCTATATAAACATTTGAGCTATTCCCTATGTGCTGTTATTTTGAGGAACAGATGAGAATAGTACATATCATCAGTTCAATAAGGTCGCCGCGCCGTTTGTCTGTGTAGAAACTTGTGTATATTTGTATTGAAGTCACTAGTCGCTTGGAGACTCGGATATAGATTTGTGTAGATTTGTGTTTAAAGGGCATATGTCTTATCTTTCAAAATATAACACATAGTCGTTCAATGGACTTAATGGAAAGTTCCGCAAAACTCATGAATAAACCTTCAGCTAGAGTCAGTTTCTTAAAGTAAGAATAAGCTGTAAAAAGAAGTAAATAGTATGTTCTTTGTGGTCAAATATCAAACTCATTCGGAGTAGGTAAGAACTGACAGATGTGGAAGTTTTTCGAACCATACTTTCTAAAGAAATACGTTAATTAGCATCACCACATACAAGGAACAGGATCGTTATTGAGTAAATATATACTGATATATTGCGTATATAGCGTTTTTGTATTTTTATTTTATAGGTTTTACTAAATTTAGAATTTTTTTTTGGCACTTGATTTTGTTATAGGTAGATTTATCTCGGAAAATAATATTATAAGGCTCTTTAGCCATACGTGCGTGACATTGCTATTTCACTTCGGTTTCTGGACATGAAAATGTCGAATTAAAGATTCAGCCCAAACTAGTGTTTCGTTTGCCAGTTAGGCTGTTAAATCATTAGCAAACTAAAATTATAACAAAAATGCGACGAATTATAAAAAAGTATGATGTCTTGAATGTTTATCAGCCCTTGTTTAGAAAAGAAGCAGAGATGTTGATGTAAGCCAAAAGCGAGTAATAGTTACCAGTATAGCTATTATAAACTTGGCATGAGTTATTATTAAAAGACTACGATAATATACAGTTCTCACTCACTCTCGGCTTCAATACGTAAAAGCTAATATTATGTTCAGCAACATCATCAACAAGAACGTATTTTATTTGTCATCAAAGATGATGAATCTTATCTAGAATTGAGACGATTGGGAGAATAGGGCTTTAGGTCTCATGCAGGACCAATGTGGCTTGAGCACTTCTCACACACAATCAAATTTTTTGCAGGTGTCAAATTCAAACGTAGTTCGGGATATGTATCTTCAAATAGTTTGAGTTGCGAGCCCAGGTTCGAACCTGCAATTATGCTTGAGGTGATAGTATCAGTGCTAGATACTATCACGGCCATTCAATTCAAACCACTAGTTTAACACAGCAGTTCTATAGCCTTTGCCCAAACTTCATATGCTATACTTAATGTATTGTTTTCCAACTTTCATTTGTCATAAACCAATTTATTTCTCATGTACCTACAGTTCAAAGGGGCAGCGTGCCAAATGTATTGGGCATTGGGCACCTTTGCGCCAGCTATGACGAGGACGTGGGACGGTTTATTTGATTGACTGTGTATTTACCTGACCTTTTTGTTATTTATTAAAAAATCTTGTAACTTGACATGTATTATTTGATAAAATTATGAAATCCTTTTTAAAATATTTAATGCAAGTATAAGTGAGGGTATTTATTATTATTAAGTGCACATGAAATAAATAATTGCCTATCAATTTATTCTCATCACTTATATACCTTTGGTACAAATAAACTAAATGTTTAGCAAAACTAGTACTACAGATAATTTGAAAATATATATCAACAAAAACTATACAAAAATACTACAATCCTATCAAAAATACTGACTCTACAGCAAATGAACTAGAGCGTACGTAGATGATAGTCATTCTCATAGCAAAATAATTTTTACTGTCAATTTGGCACCGGAAATTTAGGTACGACGACGAGCGGAGCGAGAAGGAGCGTTAGGTACATTTGCGACCTCAACGCGTGAGCCGAGCGAGCAGCCGCGGGAACGGCCGGCGAAGCTCCAGAACCTTATTTATTTAGGAAATAATTTGGCCCCTACTAGTGCTTGTTATTTAAAAAGTATATACATGCTGAAAATAAATTGATAGGTAAGGAGAGGAAAATAAATTGATTATATATTTGATGTGCAAGAATAGAAGCTATATTAAGAAAAACCGATCAAGAGTGTGTCGGACACGCCCAAAATAGGGTTCCGTAGCCATTACGAAAAAATTAAGTAATATTTTTCTAAGGATTTCGTATTTTATACGGAATCTTCCAAGTTTAGTTATATTTTATACCTTCCGCTGCTATTTACTCATAAACTACTAATAATTCTCAAGCAAACTTAGCCGTTATATTTTTCCTTGGAAGTTTGATATACTGACTACCATCCTGAATTTTTTCAAATTTTTCCACCCACCGGTTTAGATTTTAGAGGGGGGGGGACGCTCGATTTTAATGAAAATTTGCACTTTAAAGTTGAATATTTCGCAAACAAATTACTAAATCGAAAAATTGTTGTAGTAAACCCCTAATAGTTTTAAAATACCTATCCAACGATACCCCACACTATAGGGTTGGATGAGAAAAAAAAAATCACCGCCACTTGACGTCTATGGGAGGTACCCTAAAAAAATTGTTTTTGAATTTTTAATTATACTATTTTGTCGGCATAGTTTACCTATAATTATATCCGTGCAAAATTACAGCTTTCTAGCATTGATAATCCCTGAGCAAAGCCGCGGACGGACAGACAGACAGATAGATAGACAGACAGACAGACATGGCGAAACTATAAGGGTTCCGTTTTTGCCATTTTGGCTCCGGAACCCTAAAAAAGAGTTAAGTAGGTACAAGGTATGATGTGCGTTAGTCATTATTAGCTGTGCAATAATGAAAATCTTTACTTTAACACGTTCACTGCGGGAAGCAATTTCGAAGACTTTAAATCGGTGCGTCATAGGGTATATAAGATCCGACATTCGACTTTTTGTTAGAGCGTTTGCGGGTCGAAAGGACCTGTTTGACATGCTTGTCTAAAAAGGTTATTATCTGCATAGGTATGATGAATGTTGGTAATATTTGAATTGTAATAGGTAGTCATAGAGTTGCTCTTGGTACAGCTAAGTTCGTAAGTAGATGCAATCACTCAATACTATTTAAACATATGTGTAAAACTGACGGATCCTTTATGCCCCATATACGCACTGACAGAAAAAACTGTCGATAGAATTTTAGGGTTGCAGGGTGACAAAAAACATCGATATCGAGCAAAAAAAATTTTTTTTTAAATCAGTGTATATGTTACATAGTAACATTCGCGGCAAAGAGATTATTTACAATATTTACATAAAGTTTTGACTTTTTTCACTTAATTTGCGGCGTCTTTGCTGCTCAAAGTTTTACGTAATTTGTCATAGCACCCAGAAAATTACGTTTCTTTGTTCCTATTTTAAAGCAATGAACTGTAGCCAAATCTGTATCAATTGTACAAGACACAGCGTTTGTTTTCGGTACATTTTGCAAACACTCACCGAGAAAACTATCTTTTGTTCTTATCACGAGCACTGCACTAAATAAAATAGCCAGTAATCTAGTGCGGTTATCGGGTCAATAGGCATCGGGTCACTAAGATCCTATACCGCACCAGACGTATTTTTTTTCCTTTCAGTCTGTTAGGGCATAAAGGATCCGATGGCGTTTTTCTATAGGAACTGATTACTTTGAAAGAGGCAATTCCAAAACAGTAACTGTCTCACTCATACTCAGCTGATAACCTATTTAAACTTATCCCGCACCAGCGGTAAGTCAAGTAATTTTTTCGCCGCACCGCAGGATAGATGTGCATAATGATCTATTCGACCCGAAACCGCAGTGAACGTGTTAAGATAAATAGCGGTACGCCACGAATATAATTTGCAGTTTATTACGTAATATTTTCAGAGGAGTATTTTGCTGTATAATCAGTAATTTTGATGTGAATTCGGATTTTATTTATTTTTAGATAAAAATGGACTTTTTTTTTAGATGTGTGTTTAAATACTACCCTTTTTGAAACAGTACTTTCTTCAGAATTGATATTAAATTAACCTAACCTCATCATCATCATCATCTCAGCCTATATACGTCCCACTGCTGGGCACAGGCCTCCTCTCGGAATGAGAGGGCTTGGGCCATAGTTCCAACGCGGGCCCAGTGCGGATTGGGAACTTCACACGCACCATTGAATTGCTTCGCAGGTTTGTGCAGGTTTCCTCACGATGTTTTCCTTCACCGCAAAGCTCGTGAACCTAACCTATTCCATTTTATAAGATGACGTTTCAAAAAACCCTGAAAACATCACGCTCTATATATTTTATGGCAAACGTTGGCCTTCGGAATCCAAAAACTTAATGGTTAATTGACCTGAAATATATATTTCAGATTTTTTTTTTTATTATTTTTTTTTCATTTATGACGGTGGAAGCATTCTACACTTCCGCTTAACGTAGATATAGTTAGTGTTTAGTTTTGTAACTAAGGGACCCCATACATCCCTGTATTATTATTTTTTTTTGTAATTTTTTGTTTACTGTAGTTTTTAAGTATTTTATTTGTAATTATTTTATTTTGAAAAATGACTTTCTGCCAAGTTTCTTGCGGCGTATTCTTCTTGGCAATGATGGTCTTTCCGAAAGCGCTGGTAGTTTTTAAAAAAAAATGACGTGTAAAAGTGCCCATTGTGGCCTATTTACTGAATAAATGATTTGAATTTGAATTTGAATTTATGGCAAGTAAAATAATGGCAAATGAAATTATGGTAAGTGAAATGCTATTCGTTATTTTTCGCGTAGCCAGCCTCTTTGCACAATAAGTTTAGTTGGCGTACTTAAAGAGATATCTTCCTTTTGCACTTGGACTTCAAAGGAGAAGAAAGATCTCCAATTTTAATTGGAGAAATGCGCCTCGCTAATTAATTGTTCTTATTTAATTTGGTTAACTTTACAAAGGTGCTTGATTGTCTAAAATATTTGAACAACAAAGAAATTTATTAAAGCAAAATACCTAAGTGATTAAAGAATTTCATATTAAGTAAAATTGGAAATAAAAGACTGACTAATCTGATAGATTATTACCTACGTCCTAAAAATTTTGAAAATTAAGTAGTTGGAGTAATAAATTATTACTAACTTTTGCCCGCGGCTCCACCCGCGTGGTATTCGGTTATCGCGCGCTGTTCCCTCGGGAACTGTGCGTTTTTCCGGGATAAAAAGTAGCCTATGACACTCTCGGGCCCATAAAATATCTCTATGCCAAAAATCACGTCGATCCGTTGCTCCGTTAAGGCGTGAAAGACAGACAAACACACAAACACACTTTCGCATTTATAATATTATTATAGTATGGATGGATAAATCACACTGGGCAACTTTAATGTTACCATAAAGATAGGCAGATATACACTACCACTTAATTTTGAAATTTAGAGATAGTTTTTAAATTTATAGATAGATATATATACTTAAATACATATTAAACACCCAAGACCCGAGAACAAACATTCGTATTATTCATACAAATATCTGCCCCGACACGGGAATCGCACCCGGGACCTCAAGCTTCGTAGTCAGGTTCTCTAACCACTAGGTAATCTGGTCGTCTAAAAATCAAATTAAACATGCAGGTTTGAATATTATCATAGATATTATTTACATTTCAAAATCAGAATAAATTGTGTAATCTCGAAGATTTGGCGTGGAATAACGAGAAAGACCCTTCGTAAATGAATACAGAAGAACGGATGAGAGGCCATTATGGCTGCGGGGTGAGTCAAATACCTTATCTCCTTCTTTTTACACGAAACCGGTATTTGAACAGATTGTGTTTGATCCTATAATTAAATATAATGTAGGTCCTAAATGGGTTCGCGTTCTGACACGACAAATAATTATGTTAGGTTAGGTTAGCCTTAGGGCGAAATTACATTGAGTCACTTGCCATCGCATTTAAAGCGATTATCATGCTAGAGCCGCTTCAAAGGAGTACACATAATATATCGGAGATAGGTATGTGTATTGGATCTACTTCTTTCAGAACCATTCGCTATTGATTTCGTACTTTTTCGACAACATATAAATGATGAGTTCATATGCGTATACGTAATATATGCAACTCAAAAGAATATAAGGGTCACAAGTGACAACACCATTCAAGAATTTCACCGGTAAAATAAAATCAAAAATATGTTTTCTTATTTAATTGCATACATTTAATTGAATGAAAAGTATTTTTCTGTGTTATGTTCTATTAATAAAACCAATTTTAGACAAGGAATGTTATAAATAATTATATTCTTTTGAGCAGTATAAAATGCAGAATATAATGCTGGAGCAGGACGGTCAGTTTAGGACATAAATATACATGTGTGTCATGCCAATGTAACTTTAATGAAATGCTTTTAAATGCATGTTAATATGTAACTTTGTGATGAAATGTACTTATTGATATGATATCCAAAGAAAGACCTTCAATTGAAGATATGACCACAGACCTATTTATACAAGCTCAGTCTTCATGAATACCTTTCAAATCATTTGGTCACTGTGCCAGGGCTGGCCTGGCACATGACTTATCTGAATCGTGCCGATAGGAGTATGTTATTGATCTCACGCGCATTGATTCAGATAGGTCTCCATAGATAAGTAGCATAGGCAATAGATTAAGATTAAGTATATAAGCTTGTAAATAAGTGTTCACTATTAGTTCATTCAGAGTTCAGTCAGAGTCCAGTTAGGAGTCAGTACAGTTAAGTCCTGTTCCCCTAAAGTCACTAATAACTTTATCATCCAGAAAATCCTAATGAAGTGTGTTAAATTTTACTTCTCCCTTCCAGGAATAAAATCGCGGATAAAATAAAGATATTTCTCTTAACCCCAGCTTTTACGTGAAATTACGGAATGAAGTATGTATATTTCTGAAGACTGCAATTTGTTCACCCTCGTGTCTTAAGTGTTGTCTTTCATTTACCGCTGTATATTGCAAAAGTACAGTGAAATACACTTTGAATTTCTTCCCTGTTCCATATTTATTCGTTCCCCAAACTTTTGTAGGATTCCGTAGCCAATGAGGGGACAAAAATCAAACCGAACCTACTTCAGAGGAATCTTACTCGGAAATTACAAGAAATATGATTATGTATTAAATAGCAAAATTTTGATGGTCAGTGTCATTGGAGTGGGCGCCCCATGTTAGTGAGGTTAGCAGGAAGATGTTTGCGGCTGTAGGATCTCTGAGACGGCTTCGCAACTTTCTCTCGCTAGCTACCAAGATTGCGTTGGCTAATTCTCTCCTTCTTCCTATTTTAGATTACGCTGACGTTTCCTATTTAGACCTTACAGAGGAGCAATTGGATAAGCTTGAGCGTATCCAAAATGTCTGTATTCGGTTCATATTCGGTTTGCAGAAGTATGACTACGTTTCCTATTATTGCACCCATCTTAAGTGGCTTCCCAACCGTTTTCGCCGTAATACTCGCATTCCTTCTCTTTTATGCAGCATACTCTTCAATCCTGCAACTCCTTAATAGCTTCAAGAGCGTTTTAAGTTCTTGTCCTGTATTCGCTCTGCACTAAATTTTCTTCTTACCGTTCCTCCTTTTTCCTCCAAATTCTATATATTCTATATAACTCCATTCGTCTTTGGAATTCTCTTCCTTTGGCGTTAAGGCAAGCGAAATCCCTTTCCATTTTTAAAGACCTCCTAAAGCTTCACTATTTGTCACTTACTTAATCCCTTTTATCCCCAGTCTTTGATCCTTCTCTATTCATTTTGTTTTTTGCTTATATTGTTTCTTTGATTTTCTTTTTAAATTCTTTAAAAAATATGACTAATTTTTTCCGTGATGGCTACGGAACCCTATCTCGGGCGTGTCCGACACGCTCTTGGCCGGTATTTTTCTTTCCTTGCCTTTTTCTTACTTAAAATGCTACGTAAACAGATCCTTAAATGAGACGGAATTAAATTTAACTCGAGAACATTCTTAGTTGCCTTTTAAGATGCTCGCTAATGCAAAGGCATCATTAAAGTGAGACTTAATTAGTGGTGATTTTGTGGAATGATTCAACAAACAAAGTCAAAGCTTGAAGTAGGTTTTATGAATATCGTCAAATAGGGTCATCATCATCTCGGCCTATTTAAGGTTCACTGCTGGCACAGACCTCTAAGAATGGGAGGATTTGAGCCGAAGTTCCCACGCGGCCTCAGTGTGAGAGTCAGAATGGCGGGTGTACATTTACAATCCATACTAATATTATAAATGAAAAAGTGTGTGTGTTTGTATGTTCGTATGTGTGGCGACGGATCAACGTGATTTTTGGCATAGATATTTCCTGTGTTCCATGTTTCAGAGGTGTCTTGCCGTGTCACCACGTATTTTGAGTGTTTCTATTTTCTACTAGCTTTTGTCCACGGCTCCACCCGCGTGGTATTCGTTTATCGGGCGCTTTTGCCTCGGGAACTGTGCATTTTTCCGGGACAAAAAGTAGCCTATCGTCGGCCTAAATCGTTAACCTTCTAACTCCATTTTGAGTAACTTTACAGGACATTAAAAAAACTGCATAAAATCTTAAGTCGTTGACTAGTCAAAATTTTGAAAATCCCGTTGGTAGCTATGACTAAACTTGATATTTTAAAGATATAATTAACAGCATATCTTACACAAATCACAGGAAATTAATAAAAATGAGTATTTAGCAGGTTTTCGTCTCGAAGGTTAAATTGAATGTAGGACTTAGCAGTTATTACACTTAAATTGAGTATGCTGGAGAAAATATCCATAGTATTTTGTTTATTATTATTTTACAATAAAACCAATTCAGCCAGTAATAAAAATTGTATTTAGTGTTAATCAATCACTCTAATAATTATGAGATGTACTTACACCTAAAATTGACTCTTTTTACTAAACAATCTGCAATAGGTAATTAACGAGCAAATAATGATTAAAATTATGTTCTCGATGTTAAATAATACATAAAAATATGAGAAATAACACAATAAATTTACCCTGTTGACAATTTTCTGTTGTCATACTCAAATAAACCGATTTTCAGAAAAACATCGCATGACGCAACAGCACGTGGCATCGCAAATAACTGTCAGTGCAAAACTAAGGCCCGAAGTGGACTTAGCAGATTTTCTGTGTTCATTTCCACACAGCAGTTTTTCGGGCATAAGATTTGACACTTACTTTATGCTGATATCGCCGTTTTTTCTTTGCCAAACGGTAGAGAATTTTGTGCACTTTTTGACAAGTATGAAAAGTAATTTTCGCCTAAAAGTGGACTTAGCTGGTTAACGATTTAGGCCGACGCTATGTCACTCTCAGGCCCATAAACTATCTCTTTACCAAACATCACGTCGATCCGTCGCTCCGTTATGGCGTCAAAGACGGAAAAACACAAACATACAAACACACAAACATACAAACACACTTTCGCATTTATAATATTAGTATGGATTATACAACTAAATACGCTGTGAATATTTCAAGCGTTTACCTGTTGCCGTTATTAATATCGAGCAAAAAAAGGCAGAAAAATCACGTTTATTGTATGGGAGCGCGAATGTATTTGTTGCTATAGCGGCCACAGTAATACATAATCTGTGAAAATTTCAAGTGCTGTTACGGCTCAAGAGATAGAGCCCTGTGATAGATGGATGGACAGACAGACGGACAGACAGACAGACAGCGGAGGCCCATTTTATTCAGTGTCTAACATACTTGGAATCACAATCGTTTTTACCACTTCTTTCTGTCACACGTATAAGATGAGGGTAGAAAGAGATGGTGAATGTGATCGTGAACACCAGCGGTTTAGACAATACGGCCTCTGGTTGGCTCAAGTGCTTAAAAAGGCGCTTAATTCTGAACTCATCATAAGCGCCCGACTGATAGCAAATAACATACGCATATGGCCATAAAATAATAAGCAAAATGTCTTTATATTTTGTTCTTTTATTCTTTGTTTCGTCACTCGAGAGGCTGAGACATTATTGGCTTATGTTTATAGCCTTGTAATAAAAGACACAAGATTAAATTTTGAAGAGGCCCAGAAATGGAATATAAAAAGTTTTGCGTATCGAACAGGAGGATATAAAAACCAATTAATCACGGCACGATTAGCTTTTGCTTGTAGTTTTTCTTTGTGAAATATTCGAAGTAACCATGCAATAGTTGATGGCGGTTATGTAATATATGACTGTACTATATGAGTCACTATACTCACTATGGGGTTTAGTCTAGAGTACAGCGAATCAGCCCACACCCTAAAGGCTGCTTTAGACTACTTATGTCTATTAAGTAGTTGGTTATTGAGTAACGAGTTCGAATTCACGTAATGTACTCGCTGCTTGATTAAATTACTAACCTAGCCTGGATTAGTGGTTCAAATAGTCCGCGCCGAAAGTTTGCAACCTACGCGAAGTCCGCGACGTTCACAGCGGCGTCTGCCTGACATTAAAAGAGGACCAACTGTGGCGGTTGCGTTTATAGAATAAATAATGATTTCCAATTTTTATCAATGAGAAGAGCAGGAAATAATTATATTTTTAACATAATTCAAAATATTGATTATTCCATGAGCCGATAGACATTTTAGAGAAGGTATTTGAGGCAGTGTGATGATCCATACTAATATTATAAATGCGAAAGTGTGTTTGTATGATTATCCGTCTTTCACGCCGTAACGGAGCGACGAATCGATGTGATTTTTGGCATAGAGATACTTTATGGGCCCGAGAGTGACATAGGCTACTTTTGTCCCGGAAAAATGCACAGTTCCCGAGGGAACAGCGCGCGATAACCGAATACCATGCGGACGGAGCCGCGGATAAAAGCTAGTTTAAACTAAGCTTCTCTTCTGCTATCAGAAGGGAAGCTACTTAGTTTTGTACCTAAGTACAAAAACTTATATACTTATGGCTTAAATGCTTATTTATAAAAATTTTCAATAAAATTAATAAACACCTGGTCAAATTATTTAATTTTTCATTCTTCAATCATCTTCTAAAGATTATTATAACTTCATTCCTATTGTAATTATCACGCGTTCTAAAATGTGTACATCTTTCTGAAAGAAGTGACCGGAACATTTGTTACTTATTCACAATTTTAGACTAAAAAGTAGAAAATAAGATAAAATTAGTAGCTACGTCAGTAAAATACATAGTAACTTTCTCATGGAAATAATTCCACAATTTGTTGTCGAACGGTACATAGGTGCACCGTAAGTGTAGCACGTGGTTGCGCGATGCGCGCCCGCCCTAACGGCGATTTGGTCTTGAGTCACGACTCTGCCGCGCCTCGGCCGCCCGCCTCTATGCCCTCGGCCAAACTTTCACCGAAAACAAAAACAAATTGGCGAAAACCAACCAATCAGCGTGACCAAGTGAAAACATACACTTATAAATATATAAATAAACTTTGATTGTTCAGTGAAAAAAGTGAAGTGTTTAGTTTGATGTGCTAAAATGCTTTAGGTAAGTTAGATAAGTTTTTAACTTGAGAGGAAGAGTGAGACTGATTGTTGTGATTTATTATGTTCATCATTCTTTCGTCGGTCCGGATACCGTGCACCATAAACATTGTTTAAAAAAGATGAAGCTTCTTTGGTTGTTTACTTAGCTAAAACAATTTAGATATTTGGAGTGTATGATTTAACTTTTTTATTAAGTGCTGTAAAAAAATTATAGAGTAAAAATTATTTTAAGAACTTTTGCTAAGACTTTTGCGCATAATTGTGTTAAAATTAAACGACAGTGGAGCTAACTTTTGACCTCAAGTTCTAATTTATTTCTTTTGAAATAGGTTAAAAAAAATAGAACCCAATAAAAAAAAGATTTTCGGTGGCAAGATAAAAATACTATTTTTTTTCAAATAGGAAGAATGATGTTTTTTTCGTTAACGTTATTTTAGTTTAGATTATTAATGAAACACAAAATCCTACAGGTTTGAAGTGAATATAAATATAAACTGACGGTGTAGTAAGTTTAGTTACAAACCTAATAGAAATACTTAGAAAAATACAATAGGTACATAACCACAGAGTACTAAATTAGTAAAATGTGGCTGTAAGACTTGATGGGGCATTGTATATTACAACTGGCATCATTCCAAAATGAATTTAAACAGCACTGAAAATATTAAGCCGCCATGAACATATTTCTCAAATAATCGATAGTTTCCATACATAATTATATACATATTTACACATCCTTTGTTTTTATTTTTATTTTATTTTAATACGCAGCTTCTGATAGGCATCTTCTCTACCAATCCTCAGAAATCTAGAAAACAATGTCACAGTAACATGCGGCAAAATTCGCAAATACAACATAAAATGATAGCTTAATAATAATATTTGGTGTATACCAGTGCCTTGAACAACAAAAAAACTTAGTCCGAGTCGAGAAGAACATTTTTTGAGTAGTCCTATGTATTCAAAGATCGATTGGTAAAAGTTGGCAGGAATACATTGAATATGTAAGTGAAAGTGATGTTGTCTGTGTGTGCATCACAAAATGGTTATAATACTTAAATAAGTGCTAATATCGACTAAGTTAATCCCGTTTCATTTCAGCCCAAGTGAAGAGTAAAAAAATTGCTTGCACCCAAAAAATATTTGTACACTGAAATAGTTAAATTTCGTATGTACTCCAAAACTCCATCCCATGATATTAAAATCTTTGTATTCGACCTTGAATAAATTAAATTTATCTTTTACCAAATTTTGTTATACTGCTTGGTTGTGATAATGTGTAGATTGTAAGTTATTTTTTTCTTGAATAACGAAGAAGTATTGGGTACGTCACCAGCATTAATATCTGCCACAGCGGCGTGTGCAAAAATATCTGACACGTCCTTTCGGCCCTAGAAAAATAGTCGTATCAGATATTTATGCACGCTTGTCGTGTCAGCTATTGGTGCTGGTGAGTACTAGGTAACCTGTTATGCGGAAACTAAAAAAATCTAGTGTGAATTTTAGTCTAATCTCTTTTAATAAGCAGAAATTTAAAAAAAATTACAAAAAGATAGCCTTAAATTTAACCGGATCCGTATCCTAAGCAAACGAGGGGTTAAGTGTGTACCTCTTACATAATTTTAGGATAAATGACTTTACTTTCGTTCAATTCATTAATGCCAGCTCTTGTAAATCGACTCTATAAAATTTCCCCCAACCGTATTAAGCGACTAACTATTTCCTAACAAATGAGAGGGGTTGATTTGCTGTTTGCTGACAGACGCTAACGTGAAAGTGTGATGCGCTCAGTAAGTAGATAAAAGTAATTAGAAAACGTAGTCACGTGCGATACCGTCTGGTCCAATTAGCAATTTTGTATTTTATGTGTTTTTGGTGTGTTACTTAAGTGTAACTAAAACATTTTTTTAAATGTTGCATTTGGCGAAATTTAATTTATTCCTTAACTGTAAATGTTTCAGGATTTTTATAAGACTAACCTAACCTATAGGGTGTTTCACAATGGTCTTGAAATAAGTCCTGAATAGTTCAGTTTCAGAATAAAGTGCATTTGGCCAAATGAAACATTTGTTAAACGAATCATTTGTAAAAATAACTTTGCTTAAATGAAAGTACCGTTTTCGGTACTTAATTATAATTATGCCATGTCTTTTGTTTTAGCACCACATAATAGATTCTAAATATAGCCTTTGTCTTATATGACTCTATTCCTTATCCAGAATCACTTAGCTGTCGGATTTGTATGTATATGAGCCAAAAACGGTGGTAGCCTAGTGGTTTGACCTATGACCTCTCAAGCACAGGGGCCGTGGGTTTAAATCCCGGGCTCGAACCTCTGACTTTTTAGAATTCATATGGGAAATTACATTTGAAACTTATCATGAGCTTTATGGTGCAGGGCAACGTTGTGAATACCTGTTACCTGTGAAGTAATTCAATGGTATATGTGAAGCTCCCTATAAACATTAGGCCTGCGCGCAACCTACAACCCAAGCCTTCCCATTTTCAGAGAAGGCCTATATCCAGCGGGAGCCGAGTTGATGATAAATAATGTAAGCATTTAAGGCCTGTTTCACCACTTGTCGACTAACTTACTTACTAGCACTTGAGGTATCCCATCTTAGTTGGCAACGCATCTGCAATCCCCCTGGTATTGCACGTGTCTATGGGCGGTGGTGATCTCTTAACATCAGGAGACCCACTTGCTCGTTTGCCATCCAGTCGAATAAAAAAAAAACTTTAAGTGTTAGATAAAAGTAATGCTGTCTCTGTTTATTCGGACAAAATAAACAGAGACGGCATCACTGATATCCGTCACTTAAAGTTAGTCGACAAGTGGTGAAACAGGCCCTTAATGTCGAATCTTCAAATAAGACAAACAATATATCGAAATCTCTACACGTTTAAAGTAAATACTAAGGGGCTGTTTCACCATCCATTGATTAGTGTTAACTGACTGTTAAATGTGATGCCAGCTCCGTCTATTCGAACAAAATAGATAGCGACGGCATCAAATTTAGCCGTCAGTTAACACTAATCAATGGATGGTGAAACAGCCCCTTATACTATTTGATTAATGGAAAAGCTAATAATAACTTAGCATTCTGTTAGGAATGAATTGATCTTTCATGCTCAAGCAAAGTAAATTACTTCTTGGTAAATTAATAATACCCCTTTCTAAATTAGGTACCTACGCAAATTCTAAAATTAAATTAAATATCTCAAGTATAGTCCGTTATTTGTAAGCGATTGAAAAATAAGACTTTTATAAGCTTTTATTTAGTAACTCCCGTTCCCTGTCTCTGTCCCGTTCTCTGTCTGTCTGCAATCAAAAATTGCAAGTTAAATCTTCAGTTTTCAGATTGACTTGAAGGTTGGAATACTTAATGTAATTATCCTGGTTAAGGCATACCCGGTTCCACAAATACATACGAATGCTTCAAATTCATACGAACACTCCAGATTTCTTGAGGCACTCGCAGAACCGGGTGCATGTCCTAATCCTGGTAGTCCGGCCAGGATCGTCTCCGTAGGACGGAACTCTTCAACCGTTAATTGCATCGACTTGAAATTTGGTATGCAAATATAGTTTGAGTGATGATGCAAGTACAGGCAACAAAAAAAAGCTTGTATCGAATATGAAATTCTTACCAAAAAACTTACTTTATATAAGTCTTCAATACACCAGTTGTAAAGAGTTATAAAATTACTTTTTCATCACACTTGCTCGTCAATGATGTTATTCCATGCCTGTATACTAAAGGACAATAGCCTTAGTTGTCCCTGCGGGAAATATGGATTTACGTATAGTATTTCTTCTCAAAGAAGTTATAACTTTAGTTTTAAAAAGTAAGTAGGTATTTCACTTCTGTCTAAATAGGTTTCAAAGTCAGCCAAAGTTTTATTTATATCTTTAAAACCTAGCTATAACCCAATTTTACACAGTAAAAATTTTCCACGCATCATGAAACTTCGTTATTTTTATATTTAAAATTTATGTCAAATTGTTTTGCAATATTTTTTGTAAATATTTGTTTAGCATGTTGGAATAATTAGCTTAGCATTATCTATGGTAGGCAACTTGAAACAACAAGTGACAATCAGGGGGATACTACGCAGTTCGAAAATAGAAAGTTCGTATCGTTTTGCTGACGCAAACATTATTGAGAAAGTGAGAAGGACGGCACGATGGGAACTTCGATTTTCGAATTTTCTTGTAGCCCTCTGTGTTGGCGGGTAGCCATTATGTTATTCAGTTGTTTTCTTAGCGTCTTTCTTTTGCTGAGGGGTGAAGTGTTCAAATACAAAATAATTTCATTTTTTGCGTTTATTTTCTCGCAATGTGATGAAAATCATTGTGTGTATCACGGGACGTAAGGGAATTACAAACTCAAGTAATTAAAAGCCCTCCGCCTGCGGCGCCGGGCTTCTAATAAATTCTCGTTAGTGATCCCCTTCTTATGCCCCTTAATGCACAATGTACTATTTCTTATTACCAAGGATATCCGACTCAACTACGAAATTAACTATGAAAATCCACATCCTATAGTTAGTAGATGTTCTAATATCATTTTAAGTTGAACTATGTAATTTGTAAATCGCTACTTTGGTTAGTTTAAAAAATTAGCAACATTTGGACACTACACACCTTTGTTTAAAGGATCTAATTATAATAAATATGCACGCAAAAGAGTGTGAAGATAGCCGCTCGAGACACGTACGGAATTCATCACCCATAAGTATCTTCTTTAGAACTTATATACTTAAAACAAACATCTATGTATACGGACCTATGAATCAGAATTATTATTCGTAGATACGGACAAAATCCTGTTATGGAGTGGTAATTACAAACAGCAACATTGAATTCTCACTTCATGTTCAAATTCAATTAGAATATAGTTAGTCCAACAGCACTTACTTGCGCAGTTTTGTGACGGCCCTATAACTCAAAAGCAACTCAAAATATAATTGGCTATAACAAAAATGTATGAATGTCTAAAATCTACCACCGATCGGTTCGAAAAAACATTAAATTTTGTTCAGCTGAATCCGGCAAAAACTCAATAAAGCCGCGAGGTATATTATTAAAAAAAAAACAGGCCAAGAGTGTGTCGGACACGCCCAAGATAAGCGTTCCGTAGCCATTAGGAAAATTTGCGCTTTAAAGTTGAATGTTTCGCAAACATATCACTGAATAGAAAAATTGTCTTGATAACCCCCCAATGGTTTTAAACGACTTATCCAACGATACTCCACACCATAGAGTTAGTTGAGAAAAAAATCACCCCCCCCCCCCGCTTTACGTCTATGCCATAGACTACAACTAATTATATATCTACTACGAGTATGTTCTTGATAATATATTTGAATCTTGTATCTTTTTGAACAGGAGATTAGTATTTTTTGAAACCTATACAATTTCCCATACAGGTTTTAGTCAGTCTATAAAATGCAACTTTAAGCTTCCCCGTGTTTCTAGTAGCCTTTGGCTTATCGACGTTAACTACATAGTGGGGGAACTCTCGCTCGGCCTGGAAAACCCTTTACACGGACCGATATCGTGTTATTACCATGGTATCTAAAGCTGGGATTACACTTTACCGTAAATGAAACGCAGGTGTGATTTAATAGGATTCGTCCCGGTGCTCGTTAGAGTGGAATCCTAAATCAGCTCGACAAAATAATAAATTCCAATACCAACAGGGTCAGTGATTTGCGGTCAAATTGGGCCTTTTGATAAAGTAGTCGCACATTTGTATTGGTACGGATTAAAATGGGGCACTTTAATTGGATTCTCGCTGCGAAGTGAAGAACCTGTGTTGTTTTTATCTATTTAATATGTTGGCTGGAATATTACCGAATCTTCATCCTTACTAATAATATTATTTCTATGTGTATTATTTATATGTATAGTTTAGGAAATATAAATTGGTAACTTTTATGTATTTAGTGAAGCTTACAGATGGTCAAGTCATATTTCCTGGACAATAATTTTACTGCTATATTTATTTAGGTTTAAATTTTTGGGTTTCGTTTCTTTGAAATAAAACTTTTCATAATTCTTGTTTTCATTGTTCTGTCGATCGTTTAAAGGTTTACTGGAAGAGAATGCAAAAGGATAAGTTCGCCTTTGTACATCGATTTTGCAATGCAAATTGTTACTTTTATATAAATATGGCTCGGGGTTTTGAAAATACGCTAAAGAAATATACAGCGTATCTAATAAATAATTAATGTCACTTTTAGTTACAACTTGGTAAAATAACACGCCATTTCTCAGTCTTCAAACCACAACGGGCCTAAAGAGATAACAAAGGCAAGCTTGAAAACTCTTGGCGTGGAAAAATTCACTTAACGTTCTGTAGCGTTTGTTGGTCAAACTTTAACGCTCCGTTGTTGTGGCCATGGTTAGGATTTATCGTGTGGCTGTAAAATTTGTGAAGTTATTTCTATACGTTGGAAGTGTTTGTACCTATTAGGGCGACTGAATTGCCTGGTTACGTTTGGGTTTGATTTCCATGAGGTTGCGTGGAGGATTACCTACGTGCAAGATATCACAAAATAAATTTGGGATATTTTATCATCATCATCATCAGCCCGAAGACTGATGAACAAAACGCATCCCTTAGGATATCGTTGTGATGTTAGCGAATACGACACGCGATTGCGACTGGCACGCGTCATTCACTGTTTACTGTGAATTTACTTAGTTGCACGACGCGGTTGCTTGCATTCGTCAGTGCTTGATTAATTTCTTAACGTCATAATGAACGACAACTGGCCACATGCATCCATTGATTGTCCGCAACTCTCAGAGTGCCGTCAGTCCACTTAGTGCGGCCTGCTAATGCCACGCCTTCTGGTTCGTGGTCGTCATTCGAGAACCTTCAGCCGTAGTTTATTGAGGTTGTTAAAGCATAGTTATCTGTATAAGTTAGTATGTAGGTATGTCCTTTGTCTAGTGTCCATAAACTTCAAAAATGTTCAAGTTTGAAACGGTGTAACTATTAGCCGAGGTAAAATATTTTACACGACGTTTTTTGAAAATAGTTTTAGTAGGGTTTAGTGAATGTAAAATTAGGTAGTTGTTACTTTTTTGCCCGAAACGCTTGAAGGATTTAAGAGAAGATAACTTTCTAGTTTAAGTGTTTCTTTTATTTATGACATTAAACAATAAAACACAATACATTAAACATTTAAAAATATGACTATGTAGGTACAAAAAATATATAACTTAGCCTAACTTGAAAATAAAAAAACCCTCCTAGGTCACCGTCGCTGTTCATGGTGCCCAGAAGGCTGGCAGCATTCCCGCGTTGTATCGTAAGGCTAATCCTTTGCCGGAAATAGTTGCCAGCCCTCAGGTCACCTGAAACATCAATGAGGCGCGCGGATATCTCATTCACGATATCGCGTGCGAATGCCCCCTACGGGCCTATACTTCATTTAATTTAGAAAACCACAATAACATTATATTGCGTCTGGTCAACTATTTCTTACCTAGCAAATAGTCCAGTACAATAGTTTGGGAGCCGCAAAATAAAATTGTTTTAATGCCACTTTATTTGCGTGTCGTCAATTGTTATTATAGTATAAATTGTAAAGAGATTACAGTTCACGAGCCGCAATGTAATGTTGCTGTGGTTTCTAATTCTAAATTAAATGAAGGGTCTCAAAACGAAACGACGCAAAAATATAGCCGTCCCCAACTTTCTAGTTTTATTATAAGTCGATTATATGTATTTTGTAACATGGTAAATGACAACCATTTATGATGATAATGCGATTTCGGCCATGGCGACCACTTCGACTTCGAGAGGGATGTTGACGCCACTAAAAATAATTCGAAAGCACGACTCCAGTAAAAAAACACCTTATTTTAACCCTGAAAACCACATGAATTTTCCATTTACTGTAAAATTAGATTTTTTGTTGCAATAAAACAAATAAATAGTTAGTTGATTGAGTTGGTGAACAAATAGCGACTTATGAACCTCATAATTCGATATTGCCATTGAAACTCTATCGGAGAATTGTGTTTTGACAGCTCATAAAAAGTACGTCAGTTGATTGGTGGTGTCAACATCCCTATTATTTGATTGGCCTATTTTAGCTGCGAAGTGGTACATCCGCATTGACGGCATCCATGACCATATCCGCAACATCAGAGTACGCATTGTTAACTTAGTGCTAAGATGCTATGACAGTGGCGTAGCTAGGTGGACAAGGGCTCCGGGGCATAGAGAAAGAATCGGGCCATCACCCTTCTCCCTTCCCTTCATCCTTAGCTTGAACTTTTGATAGCCTTCATAATCATTTAAGTACTTACATAAAAAAAATGGCTAGAGCCTGCTCACAAATTTTTTTTCTCTTTTCCTTTATGTTTCTCTCTGTTCAAAGCTTAGGTTAGAAGCCCCCCTGAGGTCCGGGGCCCTGGTACGACCTCGCCATACGATAGTTCCGCCACTGCGCTACGACAATTCCGCCAACTATCTTACTCATCATGTCGGCACACGGCAGAGCAAGCACTGCTATTCGACAGCAGGAGTAAGATGGAGCAAGGATTAGCAAGCGATCCAGAATGACCTTGTACAAGGTTGAACTACCCTCAAATTAATAATTCTCGGCAGCATGTTGTGTTAAAAGCTAGAATTGTGGTGCCCTATCATGTAGCACAAAGTACTACTTAGGCTAACAAGATTATGTTGAGATTCCTAATTAATGCACGACTCTCACCCTTAAAGGGATATATTTAAGCACTTTATTGAAGCATTTTGCTTGTACAGTGTTAATTATCGTGAGGCATCTAAGCTTCGCGTAATCTTCTTATCAGGGTTTGACTACTACTTACAAAGTGCAGGTAAATGTGTAAGCTACAGGTTTTTCAGATTATCACATTAAAGCAAAACTTATTTTTAAATAATAATAGATTTTAAGACTAGTATTTGAAATTAAAAGGACTCAATTAAAAAAAAAAACGAATAAAGACTAACATCAAAAACTACTGTAGTACACCTAATGTATTATATATACTATAACTGTACTAAAAAGTAGGACAAAACAGAAAAAAGAGCTAAAAATTTCGTTAGCCACAACAAGGCTCCCTGAGTACCCATCTATGTTTTACTACCCACAAAATATTATTATATTATTATTATTATATTTAGTCTATAACTGTGTCCCACTGCTGGGCAAAGGCCTCTCCTCTTGACTTCCACGTCTCTCTATCCAGAGCTAAATTTGGCCAATCAAGATGGGCGCACAAAGCCACATGGTGGGTACCGCATGACGGGCACCGACGGCCACAAAATATTAATAAATTTAAATTTTTAAACGTCATGTAAAACTACCTTAAATTTTTATTTATTTACTGTTAAGAGCAAATAAATTCTTTTGGTTCAATGTTATGTGTGTAATGTATGGGAAGTGGTTCAAAATGCTTCAAAATCCTCATGTAAGATTTATCTAAAGGGTGAATTTAGCTTAAATGTTGTAAATACGAGACTATCAAATTAAAAGTAATTAATATTAATACCTTGTTATTACTTTGATGCAAAGGTTGACACGTGCTGAATGTCAATTAATAACGATTAGAAGCACAAAAGTTATTTAATTTGAGGCAAAGAAAAATTCCATACCTACTGTTAACTTTATTAATTTGCTCTTTTTAATTTCTAAATTCTCTTAAAATTAGTTTTCTTTCAAGGTTAGAATTAAATATTGAAGATTGTAAATGTTCACTCGAGCAATTTTATTGTCCTATCTAATGTGGCGCTTTTGGAAGTAGGTACTTATTAAAATTCGCCACGGTCGACCGAAATTGAATCCGCTTTAAAATCTTTAATATTATTTCGGAAAGGAATATTTTTTTAAGTCGAACCACACATAATACTAGGTAAAATATTTAAGACACCCTCACTTTTTGGATTAGGTACTCAACCGATAAAACTTTTATTGGACAGTCAATATAAAAAGTCAGTATAAAATAAAATATTCAGAATGAAACAGTTGGCACAAAGAACGAAACAGATATGAGTGTTCAAAGTAATAATTGGGAACCATAATTATTTTAGGATGGTCCATATTATTATATTTTTTATCGATAGAAGACTTATAATGTACCTTACTCCTGTAGATAGATAGATATTTTTTTCACTTTCCATTTTTTTGTAAAAATAAATTGAAACTTTATTTCGGCAAACCACGGCGACATTTCTTCAAAATCTATTAATTTCACCAAACGTGCAGTTTGCAGAAATAAAGTTTAGTTTAGTTCAGTTTAGTTTATTTATGTTAGTTTATTTTAAGTTTCAATTTATTTATAATAAACGGAAAGTAAAAAAATATCTATAGAAGTGAGCTAAAATAAAAATAATATTTAAAACTTAGTAAATGTACCCAATTGTTGCCATCTTGTTGAGCATGACGTTTGACCGTGGCAGCTTCAAAGCGCTGACATGCCTTTTTCCTTCAATCATTCAAGATAGTCTTATTGTTTTATCTATCATTATTGTTATCTACATCAAAGTAGGCACACAGTTTCTAAGCAATATCATGACAAGATCATGACGTTGCATGGAAAAGCGATTGTGTGGAATCAGAGGCTATTGGATGCAGAATCATAATCGCCTTCACTACCTACTTATCTATTTCTGTCAAACGTCATCCTTATAGAATGTGAGTAAAACAAGTTAAAGAATACAGTGGCGAGCGTCCGTACGTTAGAAAATACGGCCACAGTGGGCTCAAAACATAGCGGTCAAACTTATAACACCCCTCTTTTTGCGTCGGGGGTTAAAAAGGAAGAATGGTGGGTTATATTTAGGTTTTGTGATATGTCGGAAATCTAGTACATTTAGGCGAGGGTGTCTACCGACACCGGTTTTATTTCAATAGGAGATTGCTTGGATCTTTTCCGAGCAAGGAAAACCGCTGTTGATTTTTCGGACATGTACAATCCGGGTCGGGCTGGCTTTAGAAGGTCTAGAAGGGCCAGTCGTCAAACAGTTAGTTCGCTAGCTATACGAAGATGGATTTCATTCATTATTATAGAGTAAGATTCTAGAACAGTCTGACTTGTTTTCTGAAGGTTAAAACCGAGGTATTAAGTATGCGGTGTTAGTATACTTACTTTGAAAGCCTGCATCGTTGGATATAAGTACAGTTAATTTATAAAAATTGAATGGAAAAGGAAAGTAAAAAAAATTAAAATTTAAAATCCCGACAGCCTAAAAATAAAATATAAATCACTAAAAAGGAAAAAACAAACTTTAGTCTACAGTCTCTTCAATATAGGAATGGACAGAAGGAAAATATTCTCTTTACAATGCTCGTTTTAGGAAGTCATTCAATAAATTGCATTTTTTTTTTGTATACAGTAACTATAAGCTGAATTCTTATTAAAATACCAAAGATGTCAATATTAGTTTCAATTATTTATGAACTGACTGTTTCCCACGACTTCATTCACGGAGAATTCGTTTATTGCTCTCCCGCGGGAACTATTCTATGTCCTTTCCCGGGACTTGTACTATCTGTATAGCGAATTTCACTTAAATTGGTTCAGCGCTTAAGACGTGAACTGGTAGGTAACAAACAAACTTTCGCAATTGTTATTAGGTAATATTAGTCAGACTAACTTTGCTATTTTTCATATCATAAATTAAAAACAGTAAAAATCTTTTACTATTTCTTTAAAAACAGAAACGTCTTCGTATACCTACGAAATACCTCAAGAGGCAGAGGTAAAAGCATTCATATATATATATATATATATATTACCTCTTATATATATATATATATATATATATATATATATATATATATATATATATAACAACTATATCCTAAGTAAACCGGTTTATTCGACGAATTACAGCTGGTCAGCCGGCGGCGAGTGGCGACGTTTATCTTGCGCCGGAATAAACCGGTTTTTATTATTCTAAAACCCGTTAATCTGACAAGAACTTTATGGAAATATTCCCTTAAAAACCGGTTTAAATATAACGGTTTTGCGGACGAAACCAAAATGAAATGGTTTTGCGCCAAGTACATGATAACGGTTCGGAAATTTAACCGGTATCCAAGCCTTGATGTATACCCTCGCGCTGATGATGATGATGATGATTAATAATGAATATTCCGAAGCTTTCAGTTTTATTGTGGATACGCATAGTTATGGTAAGTCGTCAGCTAGATAAACTACAAAAAACATTACGACATTAGTAAGTTTATAGCTCCGACAGTAAAATTATAATGATTGTCTTTTTATTACGCATTTAAAAGCAGTTATTTTAAGACTAACTAAAGGTAAGACGTAGGTCGGAAGACGAGGGATTGATCAAGTCAAATTAAAATTTTGTAATTATTAGTTTTAATTAAATAAAACTCCCTCAGTTCCCATAGCCTAAATCCACTTATATCAAGGGGCATGAAAACGAGAAAGGTCAACGGATAACCCGACAAGTTATTCGTATTCATTTTCGTTTATTTCTCAAATTATTTAAATGGATCATCGCGAAATGTAAAATATAATTTGGCATTGTTTTTTATTAATTGGATACAGTGGAATTCTCCGGCAGTTTGAAATGAAAAACGTAAACACAGTCTACTTTATTTAGGATCTAATTACATTCATGAAGTCTGTAATGCTAATAAACCCCCTTGCAAAAAAAACGGGCACCTATGGTTTTTCAGATTTTTGGGCATTGAAGCTTAGAAAGTAAGCTTTCATGCACATTAAATACAAAAACCATAGGTGCCCGTTTTTTTTGCAAGGGGGTTTATATACCCTATGGCCTGCGGTGTTAAATCACCAACAATATTTAATAAGGGCTTGCAAGAATTAAGTTCAGAGGAAATAAAGCACATAGTCAAAACTAAAACTAGTAGTTAGTACCTACAGGTAGAGTCATTCACGATGACGCATGCCGTGGTTCTTATTACAATGTCATTAACGTCTAATTTTGACAAAATCACGGGTCTTCGTGGATGGCACTATGTATACCTATTATCTGATGAAATTGAGACGTAAAAGCATGTGCATACAGTTTCAAGTTCCGAATTGCAACATTTGCAACCAAACTTCACCAAACAAATATGTTGACCTGCGCATTTTATCTGTGACTGGTATTCTGGAGATAAGCGTATTTAAACAAACAAACAACTTCAATGCTTTACTTTATTACTTTATTTTACTCAAAATCAAAGTCAAAATATTTTTATTCAATTTAGGATATAACAAGCACTTATGAACGTAAAAAAAATCTACCACCTACTTTATTACTTTACTTCACTTTACTTTTGATATTTTTTATTTTTTACTTAAGAGACCATAGACTTATATCTGGCGGCGTAACATAAATGTTTTGATGAAACGTTGTGTTAACAGAATCAAAAGGTCGACATTCAGTGTAAATAGTTTCTAAACCGAGTTGCGGACGAAGTTTGGTCCCCAAAGGGCATTAACTTGTATCCATTTAGTACATAGGCAGAGTAAGAGAATCTTGCGATATTTCAGCTTAATTGTGACAGCTAGACATTTATTGTTACCTACGGGATCGTCATTCATTACTTTTAATGAATTCCTCGTCGTGTCGACCCGTGATCATAATGCATGTAACTGGTAGTCGAGTTCATAACTTGTGGGCAAAAATTTGATCAAAAATATCTGAACACGCTTCTGCGCCGTTGACAATAGAGTCGTGTTGAGATATTTTTAATAGAATTTTTGCTCACAAGTTTATGAACTCGACTGTACCACATCCTGTAACAGGTATGTGGAAATTAATTTCGTATGTGAAAATTTAACACGAAAAATATGGGGTATTGGGTTATGTCCTATAAGATACCGGAAATTTATTTAAGTCGCATCTGCTTCTAAGCTAATCCGTATTTATCGGGAAATAGATTTGACGCTTTACCTTAGACTTTCCAAGTTACGGGAACTTACGTGTGTGTCGAGTAATTACCACGAAATGGAGAGCCAAAGTTTGCTCTTAAACCAAATTACTTTACGTTGTACGTTCGTGAATCTGATTTAAATACTTTAATATATAGGTTAAAGATAAAGGTAAAAAAAGTAACGACTTGGAACAAATTGTAATGAAATTGTAGTTAAAATATGAGAGCACTAGCTTTTGCCCACGGTATCACCAACGTGGAATTCGGTTATCGCGCGCTGTTCCCTCGGGAACTAAGCATTTTTCCGGGATTAAAAGTAGCCTATGTCACTCTCTGGCCCATAAACTATCTCTGTGCCAAAAATCACGTCGATCCGTCGCTCAGTTGCGACGCAAAAGACGGACAAACATACAAACACACACACTTTCGCATTTATAATATAACATAGAAAGAATAGATGTATGCGAACGCATTGGACCCACGAAGGAACTATACCTAAAACCTTCTAGTTGTGAGAGCCTGTGTCTGTGCCCATTCCTGGGGAATATATCGGACGAAGATGATAGTTTATGGCTAAAAGCCGAACGATTCAAAAACATATTCACGTGTTGACGTCCAGTTACGTCGTGCCAAATTTACGAATATTATAAATTATTCGTAGTGCCAAATGGACAAATTGTTTTTAGAACGTGAAATATATGTTGTCATATGAATCCAGTGCTAGAAAACAAACAGGCGAGTTTGAAAGGCTTTTAGGAAATTAATAGGATCGTTTTTTCAAGATTACCAAGTATTGGTCCGAACCGGAAACAGCCGACGACGACAGGAGATTCAAAATGTGCTGACGCAAGTGGCCAGACATTTACTCGAAAGAAGCTCAGCGTCAGTTCTTTTACACGTTTTTTTTTTCTTTTTTCCGGACATTCTACTGCTATTTAATGGAAAGAGGTCAAATATCCACTTAAGAACCCCTTTGCGTATAATAAGTTACGTATCCGATAGACAACTTCACGATCCATGTTAGAAAAATTACATAAATTTATTAGATTACTAGCTTTTGCCAGCGGCTCCACCCGGGTGGTATTCGGTTATCGCGCGCTGTTCCCTCGGAAACTGTGCATTTTTCTAGGATAAAAAGTAGCCTATGTCACTCTCGGACCCATAAACTATTTCTATACCAAAAATTATGTCGATCCGTCGCTCCGATATGGCGTGAAAGACGGACTAAAATACACAAACATACAATCACACTTTTGCATTTATAATATTAGTATGGATAGAGGGTTATGTTTTTATTCGATTTGTATTTGTATTCGGTTAAATGGGATATGGTTATCAGTTGACGCTATAGAATTAGCGTAGTTATGACTATGTTTACGGCAAAGTTAATTATTCTGTGATATTACAGGAAACACTGCGGCTTTCAACGTTTGAGATTACATTCCAATGTCATCGGCTTCTCGCGGATGTGGATTGAGCGGTTGGCTGAAATGCCGTGCTTACAAACGAAAGGAAAATCGCGCAAGCGTTACATTGCGGCGTGCGTCGTCTTAAGCTCATTATGATGAGTATATGAGCGACCGTTGTTTGTGTAATTGTGAAAAATGCCATTTCTTCCAACTATGCTTTAATTTCATCATAAACCGCACTGAATACCCAGCACAAAGCGGACTTTTCTGCTCCAGAGCAGAAAAAATATATGAAAATTCTTTATTGTATTGTTGTAGTTTTTTTTTTGCACCACGAAAGAGGTAACACAAATATTTTTGCTATAAAATTAGCCTGCATAGTGTAAAAAAATCTAGTGTTAGGTTGGTCTACCTGACGGTCTTATGAAATTTGAGAGATTGTAAAAAACAAAACAGTACAAAAAAATGATGCTACCAATCCTATCAGAAATAGTAAGTAGGTAGCCGTATTAAAAAAAAAGATAGCGGGTAAAAATATTTGTTACTAACTCTGCCAAAAAAGTGAGAAATAAGTAAATAAAAAAAAAACAAATTGGCTGGAACTGTGAATTTGCACAGGCCTCCTTTCAGAATGCGAGGGCTTGGGCTGTATTTCCCACGTGAACCCAGTGCAGATTGGGAACTTTACACACATCATTGAATTGCTTCGCAGGTTTGTGCAGGTTTCTTCCCGATGGTTTCCTTCACCATAAAGCTCGTGGTAAATTTCAAATGTCACATGAATTTCGAAACACTCAGAGGTGCGAGCCGGGGTTTGAACCCACGATCCTCTGCTTGAGAGTCCATAGGTCAAGCCACGTCTTCAAAATATTGCTATACTTATATCAGCATTTTTCATTACCCCTCAATCAATATCGCCCATGGGGCAGTGAAAACTGTACAGTGTTAATTAATTTTATAGCCTCACGGTACTATTTGATGTTGAATATTGTTATTTTTTAATTGGTCTTCACAAAGAAGCCAAAGTCCACAGAATTAAAAGAATAAAAAAAAACCTTCTACGTTTTCCAAATCCTAGACGAAATTTTCCCGCATTTTGTTGTTTACTTTGCTTGATGAGTACTTATGAAAGCCGAATAAACTCTCCACTTTGATCACAGTGAGGCTAAAATATACCTACCGTATAATAAAAAAGTATTTTTTGTACGGAAATTGTCCAAAAACACAACAATATTTCACTTGATGAAACTATTACGGTTCCATTTTTGCCATTTTGGGCTCCGGAACCCTAAAAATGAATCCCTATTTCCTTTGGTCACGGCGTGAACGGCTGGTCCGATTTCGCTATTTTTTTTTGTTGTGTTTGCTATTGTCAGGTGAAGTTTTTATAAAAGAATATTGTTTGTTTGTTTGTTTAAATTCTTTATTGTACAAAAAGGAAATACTAGAAAAAAAAAAAAAAACTACACCAGGGGCGAAGCCGCGGGGACCAGCTCGTATCGTAGCATCGTAATGTGGCCAAGCTATGCAAAACAGCCTCACTTGCGTTTTATGGTGTGTTTTGTGTATGGTCATGTTTTTATGATTACGATGGAATAGGTACCTCATCTGCCACAATTTCACCAATTGTCGTGCTCTCTACACCAAAACGCACACAGTAAGGCAAGCACTTCTGTTTGGTGGCATGACTAGAGAGTAAAATGGTGGTGGTGATCCAGATAGACCTTATTAAATGTTCTGCCACCCGTATGAAGCTTAATAGCATACTTAATAAAATATATGTATCTCAACATTTTTTTTATTAGCCTGTATAGTGTCCCAATGCTGGGCAAAGGCCTCCCCTCTTGACCTCCACAACTCTCGTTCTGACGCAATGTCAGGCCAGTCCTTTGCGTACGTGTCCAGATCGTCCCGCTATCTCCTTCTCGGTCTGCCTCGATGTCGCTGGCCTTTCTCCGGCACCCACCAAGTAACTGTGCGAGCCCACCTTTATGGGTGCATGCGGTAGACGTGTCCAGCCCAGCCCCATTTTAGCTTAGCAGTCTTTTTTCCAACGTCGGTTATGAGTGTTTTTAACATTATAGGAGTGTCCTCAACATATACCTAATTTGAAATTCATTCGGAGCCAAAAACTTGCATAACGATCATTTGATTCCGTTCGACGTTTCTATTCCGTCTTATTCATGGAAATAGCGCCTCAGAAATTGAATGAAATCCATCAATTATTGAAACAAGAATAACAAAAGCCAAAGTTCTTATTTACATTGCGTTGAAATGAAATATGGTGATTATCTTGTTTTGATTGAACGGCTGGCTGAGGTTCGTTCAGCTATTTATACTGTGTGGGCGTCACAGCTTGTCGTTTTATTAATTGCTTTGTCGAAAGTTGTACAAAATGAATTGAAACACCTCTGAACAACTTTCTTTACAATTATTTACCTAATAAGAATTTAGCATAATTTAAATTTGAATTTATAATTAAGTATTTAGTCTTCTGAAATTTAATCACTTACTCTTGACTTATTTTGTATTAAACCAATATTGTCATTTAACATAATCTTTCGAATTCTCTTTTTGAGTTTAATGGGCAAAAATAAATTACTACGCACAAAGGGTTGGAAATAAACAAAGGTTTTAAAGATGCTCGATAACGACGACGTGATATAACACAGATTTGATATATTCCGAATATTCCTTTCCTCTTCTTTGTATTTTACGAGTAGAGTAATGGTGGAACTTCACGTTCAAGTAGGTATGGTATGGATTGCTATAGTATATGTCGTTTTTTGGAACATAAAGAACGACACCAGTGTACCTACAAAAAATAATGGCTACGAAAAAGCTCTAATGTTTGCGTAAGTGTGTTAGTAAACTCCGATATATTTACATAAGTATTAAGTAAGCATTTTGTTTTAGGCGTAATCGATGAGTCGATGATTCGCGATTCGAGATTTAAGAAAGCATTAAGTATCAGATTTCGCATTTCGCAGAGAAGGTTAAACCCTAGGGTTTACCCTAGGGTAGGTAGCCTCTTTAATATTTTGAAAAAGTTATTGTTAAGAATCAATTTTGTATAATTAGGTATAGCATTTATCCGTGGCGCTCGCGTAAATCTGGTAGTCGAATTGAAATTCCAGGTTTTTACTTAATTCCCATAGGAATTCTCAAAAATTACAACGTTATTAATTGTTGTAATATAACGAAAACTTTACCACCCGTGCAAAATTTCTTGCTTCTAGGCTTAGAGGTTAAGATTTTGGGATTTACATGGATCCTGTGGGAGTAACGGAATAAAAAGTAGTTTAGATTTTATTCTAGATATCTAGCTATCTACATAATTATTATCTCGTCCGTCCAGCCTTGCTCGAAGGTACTTGTAACAAATACACTCTACGTAGACGCGCGTAGCCACAACGTCACTAATATTCGCATTTATAATATTAGTTAATTATTATTTTATTGTTAGGGCCACTACTCTTTGGCATTATATCGGCACAGTATCCTAAAGGTGTCACTATAAACGGTTTTGGACTGAACTGAATTGTATTTTCAAACAGATTCAGTAAGCTATCTGAGAAATAATTACTTACGCATTACAATATTGGCGTCTAGCCAGAATGAAAAGTTTTGACGATGTTGCCACCTTTTAGTGTGCCGGAGACGACAAGTAGAAAACTCATCTCCTGAGTGTTATTGATTTTTTTTTGTAATTTCCTCTCAGGCAATAAAACTGCATCACTTATGTTCTTTAACGTTTCCGTCATTTTTATATGTAAAGCCTTTTTTTCTTTGATTTAAATTGGAAACATGCATAGGTAGGTAAGTACTGTTTCCAGAATTTTGCATATTTTAAGGCCAGGTTCTAGAAAGCAACTTATTGTTGGTTCAGTGTTATACTCGTACATTCGAATCTTCTTACCTATTTTTGAACGGGTAAAAGAAAGTTATGTTAGAAGATTCGAAATACATATTATCCAGTATTATATTATTGTCTGAGCTAAAACGCGAAAATGTACCGATTTATCCTAGACATTGACCGAAAAGAAAAGAAATATCTTTAAAGTCCACAAAAGTTCTTTTCGCAACATTTCTGTCTTTATTTTCTCGCGATAGAGACGGTGTTCTCTTCAGATTTTTCTACGTTCAAATCTTGTCTTAATGCGAGTACAAACATTTATTAACCGCCAATCGTCACAATACTAAACACAAAACTCAGATTCTTGTAAGTATATGTATACAATAATAATAATATATATGTATTGTATATAATATAATTCGGGAATCTCGTAAACGGCTCCAACAAATCCAAAATTTTGTGTATGAAGCTTTAACCTTTCGTGATTTTTCACTCATAGCCGAAACGTCAAGGTAAATATTACCCGTGTTAAGTCCCGTTGGATATTTTGACTACAAAGTTTGGTATGTTTTCGGGGATGAAAAATCAGTCTAGTATGGTCTTATCTCTGGGAAAACTCTTGTTACCGTGTCTTAATCAGAGCAAAGCTCGGCCACCCAGGTAATTGAACTTTAACAGATAGAGACAGTTTAGCAAAATTGAAACCAGAACATCCTCATCTCGAGTTACCTCCTGCTATAAAAAACAGTATAACCCTATTGGCCTGAAAACACTTCAATCGTAGTTATTTATCATTATTGGCTATCGAACCATTATGATGCGACCCCACATCGGTACCCACATCGTAACAACAAGGCAAAGCGATAAACGAAAAACAGTCAGTTGCCCAAGATGTTATCTGAAGCTAGGGAGACCAACTTAATCAGATCAGTGCTCGTAGATAAGTTATTTATAAGCGTATACTTTTACGGTTACGCTACTTTTCTTATACAACCACGACTTCTCATTTTTCGTATCGGCTAGGCTAGCCGGTTACGTCGTGCAATGTTTAAATAACATTTGAGGCATTTTAGGACTTCAGATTTTTTTTATATACGTTTATAAATTCTGTTCTAAGCTTGCATACATGATGAAAAAGGTAGACAACATGAGTCTTATAATGTCCACTTATGGTACCTACCGGTGACAAGGGTAAACTTGCAATCAGATCCTGTACTAAAAGCGTCAATGTTTTCCATAAGTTACATGTTAAAGCAAATTGTAGTAACACGTTTGTACTTTTAGATACCAATTTACACCATTATTTTATGTATTATTTATCCATTATTTTGTGTATTATTTTATTGTATGTATCCGTACTTAACGTTATAAGTGCTAAAGTACCTAACTATGTCATTCTGTCTGCTAACTCATCGCCCTTAAATGACTGGACTTTCCAGTGCCTCACACACAGGATAGTTATCGGGAAACTACATAATTTCTACGGGATAGTTTTAAATGAATTGTTGGTAGACGAAATTGCCTGCAAAAGCTAGTAGAAAAATGTATGTACCTACCTACATACTTATAAAACCTAGATTTATTTATGAACTCTAAGTGTTCTGTCGCGAAGATGAATGAAGTCTAGCAAGAACACCTGTTCCTTTATTACAAGTATCTCAATATTTTATAACAAAAGAGACACGACATAATTTACTGGCAGACTAATGAGTATGTTACGTGGATTGGTCGAGACTTGATGGAAAATTTGGTTTCTTTTTCACCAAGATGACAGTGAGGACAATGACAATTTGGGCTACATTTCTCAGCCATAATGAAGCCCGGCAGTAAAAAAATCTCGAAGTCAGCTATTTATGCCGAGTCGTCGTTTTCATTTGTCGCCTGTCACATTGGTGAAATAGGGGGCTCACACTCCACTCAGCAGGGCTACTACGAAACTCGAAGTTCGTATCGTACCGTCCCTCATGCTCTCGAATTAAATAGCATAAGTGTCAGAGGGACCGCACGACACGAACTTCGAGTTTCGAGTTTCGTATTAGCCCTGCTGAGCTTTACGAGACGACAAAGTGTCCGAATGAAAAAGTCTATTTTTTTGACTTTCATGAGATTAATAATATCGAGATTGTATGAAATATCTATAGAATGAAGCATTTTATGTGCACAGTTAAAATACTCGTAAGGCAAAAGTTTTATTGCAGGATAATTAAAGTACGTTCTTGCGTTGATTGCGAAAGTTGCAATATTTCTAGTTCCATAGCTAGCTGTATCATTTAATTTTGAGTGCACTTATACTTTTCAAGCTATCTTTATATTTCAAGTTAAATTGTTTCAAGTAAAATGCTAATTTTATTGCCATCCATACATTATAATATTTAGGTACCCTACGTAATGGATCGACCAGCTACATCGACGACCTAGTCTTAATGAGTCATAAAATATGAAATCCTTTTCGGTAGCGGGTGCGGCGTAGCCGTTACTTTTTGTGATTTATGACCAATTTATATTAAAAAATGTGATATTTTACGATACAATACTTACCAGAGATTCCTCGCTATGTACAATAGAGCACTTTCGACAGCTATAGTTGAAAGCTAGTGATTATAACAGTGGCGCAGTGTCGACAAATGTAGACATGGGAAAAGTCGTAGGTATCAGCGAGGCCCCTTTTCTATGGTCGCACTGCTGCTTCAAGGCAGTTATAATTTAAATTAAATTCATCGTTTAAAAAAAGGTAAAAATAAAACTGTTCAATACTAACACACCTGAAATATTTACCTTTCTCGCATGAGTAATCCCTTTTGATATTTTAAAGTGAAATGCAGCCAACCTTTATCTCCATGAACAAAAAAATGTTCGGTTATATTTCGGCCATATTTTTTTATCTCACCTGCGCTCCAGTTTAGGCGCATTCAATATAGGATGAAAAGTCCGCTTACTTTTCTGCGGTACCCACATATTTATCTGCCGAAAACTGTATTAAACTTTGTTGTTCCTTGAACCCTTTTAGTATGACAATGGAGTTCTTTGCTATACAAGTGCGTCGGCCGATTGAATACTCTATTCATAGAGCGACGTTGAGTAATGACCATGTTTACAGTTGTTATGATTTAGTTACAAATGTTTTGGGTACTGAGCACAGATTCTGACGTACCTATGTACTCGTAGCAACATTTAATTTCCAATAATTTGCCGTAGATAAAGCTTTCCTAAACTAACTTACTGATTTTTGTAACCACATCGCACAATATCATTCCGATAATAGATACCATTCAAAAGTGGTTAATAATTATGCTGAATTTGAAATACGAGTAGATAGAAGATGATTCATAACAGACCAACCTTCACCAATGTATTTTATTTTAGCCAAGTTGCTTAATAATAAGTACTAACCTCTCACTGAATAGGCATCATTCATATATAACTCAAATTCGTAAATTAATTGATACAATTTTAATAATAACAGACTGAATTTATGAATAAGTGTTTATATGGTGTTTATTAATATGATTCCGATAAAGTATATCTATTTAAGTGAAGAACCGAGAATAACTGATGAAGTCCTACACGTTGGCATTTCAACACTTAAATTACCATCAAAGTCTACACTTAATAACTTATCACATAAGCGTACTTATCCTCGAAACTTGGCTCGATCTCGTGAGATTATAAGTAATTAGTTTGTAACATGTTCCCTCTCAAACGGTTATTTATAGAGTAAGATATTTTAACGTACATTTCTTGGAAGGCGAATAAATTTAAATTATGAAGCAAATAAATGAGACGTATCGTTATAAACTAAGAAGCGACATAACAACGTAAACAAATGTAACGTGGGGATTGCGCTGTTCACGGGCTGCGTAAACACGCCATGCGTCGGAATTACGACCAACCCATTGTTTACTAGCAGCTTTTGCATCCGACGCCGACGTTACTACCGCAGATTTTATCATAGCATTATTACTAAATCTCATTATATTAAAACCCATGCTCGAACGAAACGACGTGATCTTAATTATGCTCAAAACGACTGACAACGCTCTCTTTTTTTACAGAAATCGAGTCACAAGGATGTGAACAAAGAGCCGCATGATGATGTATGATATCAATCATACGGAATATGTGTTTGAAATTTACGAGCCAAGATCTCAAGACAATGGATTTTTGAACGTTTCACTCGGATCACCTAATGCTACAGCGTACACGAACGCAACATGGCCGGATTTAGAGGGATGGTGTTCCGCGAGTGCTTCGTCAGGAGAGTTCTTGACGTCGCCGTTGTTTCAAGCGTGTGTTTACTTGATGTACTGTACAGTGTTTGTGGTAGCGCTAGTGGGGAACGGACTAGTGTGTTTTGTGGTGCAGACGTCTCCGCGCATGAAGACGGTGACGAACTACTTTATAGTGAATTTGGCGGTTGGGGATATTCTCATGACGCTGTTCTGTGTGCCGTTCTCGTTTGTTTCGATGCTGGTGCTGCGGTACTGGCCCTTTGGCGCCATTATGTGCAAGGTGGTCAACTACTCGCAGGCCGTGTCGGTGCTAGTCTCCGCCTACACGCTGCTCGCAATCTCCATCGACCGCTATATGGCCATCATGCGGCCGCTGCGCCCTCGTTTGGGCAAAGCGGCGGCTAAGCTAGTGGTGGCTGCGGTTTGGGGCGGAGCGCTCGCTACAGCAGCGCCGATACCCTGGGTATCTACACTCCAGAGACCAACCGACTGGTATCAGTTTTGCCAAGCGTGAGTAAATCCCATGTATGTATGTGTGTCACTAATGCCAAAAGTTTTCGTGCTTGCGACCGTTTTATAGAGACAATGTAATTTTCACAGAGATATTTGCCTCGAACAGTGGGAACGGGTCGAGCAGAGTTCGCAGTATACGTGTGCGCTATTGGCGCTGCAGTTTGTGCTGCCGCTTAGTGCGCTGGTGTGCACTTACGCGCGCATTGCGCACGCGGTGTGGGGCGGCCGCCCGCCCGGCGAGGCGCAGAGCGCGCGCGACTCGCGCATGCAACGCTCCAAGAGAAAGGTCAAGAGACTGATTTTTAAAATCACATCATTCCAAATTACAATACGATACGATACGATACAAAGACTCTTTATTGTACACCAGAAATAGTAAGCGATACAGAAAACAGATACACAGAGAAAAAAATTACACGGCAAGCAATAGGCGGCCTTATCGCTTAAGAGCGATCTCTTCTAGGCATACCATAAGAGAGTACGTAAATATCGCCGTAAACTCTGTGTACAAGACAACTTTTTGCAGGTGGTAGGACCTTGTGCAAGGTCCGCCCGGATTGCTACCACCATCTTACTCGCTAATCCTGCCGTGAAGCAGCAGTGCTTGCACTGTTGTGTTTCGGCGCGGAGAGTAAGACAGCCGGTGAAATTACTGGCACTTGAGGTATTCCAACTTAGGCCTCTAGGTTGGCGACGCATCTGCAATACCCCTGATGTTGCAGATGCTTATGGGCGGTGGTGATCTCTCACCACCAGGAGACCCACTTGCTCCTTTGCCTTCCAGTCGAATAAAAAAAAACTTACGTACATAGACAAAAATAAAGAAACAGACACAATTGATGTACGAAATACTTGCACAAAAGCGAACTGATCCCTTTAAGACACAAATTAACGTTTGAGTGGATGAGGGGAGCGTTTAATTAAACCAATGTTTAGTTAGTAGACCGACTGCATGCAGTCAGTGTAAAAGTCAGAAGTAGTAGAATGTTATCTACATCCATCCGTACATGTATCAGTGTATAGGTACATTCATACAATACCACAGTTTAATTTAAAATTTCGATCAGTTGACAACATTAATTGGAGCTGTACGGGTTTCTACTTTACTCGCATCATTAATTTAGAATTTAATTTTGTGTGACGTGATTCCAAAAATTGCACGCCACGTCACGCACGCTTCTATTCCTGGCACAGCTGTTCACGACACAGCTGTCTGAGTATAGTCGACTAAGAATCTTCTTTACTACTCTAAAGGGTCAATGACTTTTACAACTCAACTTTAAAGTCACGTTTCTTTTATGCGATAAACGCTGCGTTAAGCGCTATATGCGCTTGACGTACATAAATTTGCATCAGATAATCAAATTACCAAACATTGTTTTACGAGTACGCGGTCAGCGTAGCGGCAAGCGCATGCTTAAGAAAAAGAGGTGGGACGACTCGGACGCATTCAGAAACAACTGGCAAAACTTAGCTGCTGATAGGGGAACTTAGAAATCCGAGGGAGAGACCTTTGACCAGCAGTGGGACATAGAAAATGGAAATGCATGTATTATCAGATACAAAATTGATGTGCACCAAATGCATTGCGTTTAACGCAACGTTAACCGCATAAAACAACCTAGCGCTTGATTTTTTTCTATTATAGGAATCGTCGAAAAAAATAGTAAACGTTGATAGTTGATCCTACTTGATCGACTACATTTTCAGCCAGTTTTTGTCGTCAAATCGTTTTCTTTTTTTACCTTATCTGAGCTAGTGATGTAAGGACGCAGTGCGCTACAACCAAAAAATTGTCCTCCAGCCCAAATATATTATAAAGGTCTTAGTGGTGTTAACCTGACCGAATCTGTGTGTAAATTGTAACAAAAATAACCGTGATTTTGTCCACAGATGATCAAGATGATGGTGATGGTAGTAGCAGTATTTACGGTTTGCTGGTTGCCTCTCAATGTGTTCATTGTAAGTATTTTTCTATCTTTTCATTGTGCGACCGAAACGCTTGCCATACAGGGGTTATCTGGCAGCTCATTACACGCTCGATTTCTCGAGATTTGTTGTCATCGCGACGTAACTCGAGCTGGTAGGCAGCTAGATTTTTATCGAGTACATAAACAAACGAAAATAAACTTTTCAAAGAATATAGAAGACGCTTACAGCTTTAAGCATAAAGCCCCATTTAGACCATACAAGAACTTGCATGCAAGTTGCATTACATCGCAGACTATTGAGGAACAATTAATTCAGTTGATCAAACAAATACCGCAATGTAGTGAAACTTGCATGCGAGTTCTCGCGTAGTCTAAATGGGGCTTTAGAGTGGATTCAATTTCGCTCGCATCCTTTAACGTTACCGCTTGATCTGCGGCGCAAGTCTGATTGCTTCTGTCCGGAACAAAAGCTATCCTGTGCCTTCTTCAGTGATCAGCATGACATGTAGTCAGGGGCGACAATGCTTGAATATTCAATAAACTATTAGTCATAGTTATATCCCAACTGACGTGATTCTGATTATAATTCAGGGCGTGTCTAAGAAATAAATTTCACAAAGTTATTTCTTGTCACCGAAATTTGGCCCCCGGCCTACTTAGCCTATTCATTAGGAAACCCAAACTGCGGTGACCGTGTGTTATGCGGGATCAGTCACGGGTACACCACACTCATCTCATAGCTTGAATACCTACATGAGTTTATAATCTTATTCTCGCCGAGGCTGTAGTGGCTATTAATCAGTCACTTACACATGCGGTGGCTGAGAGTTGTGCAAGATCAGGCGCCAGGCGAGTCAAAGTAGCTTCAGTCTACTTTAACTTGGTGTATTCTGTAGTGGTGTATTCTTGGTGTATTTTATTCTCGCTGAGGATGCAGAGGTCAGGCGTTCGTACGGTGCCCGTGTGTTGTGCAAGACCAGCCGCCAGGCGAGTCACGGGCGCACTAAAGTAGCTTCAGTCTGCTATAACTTAGTGTATTATTATTCTTTAGTGGGCAGTGGTCTTTGGGCGTGTGGTGACTGTGTGGTGTGCAGGTGCTGTGGACGGCGCACGAGGGCGACGCGGAGTGGGGCGCGTGGCCGGGGCTGCCCTACGCCTGGTTCGCGAGTCACTGGCTGGCCATGAGCCACTCCTGCTACAACCCTATCATCTACTGCTACATGAATGCCAGATACAGACGCGGATTCAAACAGGTATTGAAGGATTTTTTTAACTGCAGCTCACTGTGACGGAGGGGTAGGGGTATTGCTTCGTTAGTTTTAGTTAATATAAAATTTGATTTATTATTGTTTTCTATGCGTAAGTAAATGTGTCTGCATGTGCATGCGAATAGGTGCATGCATATGCTGACTTGCATTTGAATTATGATATTGTTTTAAATTTTAAGTAATTTTAATAGGTCGTTATAGAATTCTTATCACAAAATAGAAGAGACGGCATTTAAGACACAGGCACTGCCTAGTTTAATTGCTAGTACCCATTTTTTTAAGTATTGCTTTTATCAAAGTCAAAAAAAAATTACCACATACATGTAAAATAATCTTTATAGATACCTACTGGTATATTTAGCGGAACTTAGCCGCGTGCTGGCAGTGGTCCTCAACCATAACTCATTTCGTTCAAGTATTTAGTTTTAGTATGAAGACTCAAAGCTAGCGGTCTTGCAGTCTCACTCCCATTTTGCTTCATTTCATTTGGAATTATTTTATTGTTGTACCTAACGGATGTTTATTTTTGGCTAAATAAGAAAATCTTATAGATAACCTCTTTTACCCTTTTTCCCCGCTACCACAAGTGCACGACGGAAGATAAAAGGATTGTGGTTTATTGATATGGGCGGATGCAAGGCGGATGCTCATTTCCATATCATTAGTGGAGACAAAGTAACGCTTGAATCTATCTATACCTAGTGATAAAAAAATAGCGATCAATTACAATAACCTACTAATAAATTACGATCTAATGTTTTCACTAAGTATACCTATGGATAGATATAAAAAGTTCTAAAGAAATAAAATCAATCTGAAAAAAATACGTTTAATTCACAGGATATTAGGTACAATAAGATCTAAAAATATCCTAAAAACCAGCTTTGAAATAAAAAAAAACCGCATTCAAATTGGTCCACCCGCTTAAGAGCTACGGTGCCACAGACAGACACACAGACAGACAGACACACAGACAGACACACAGACAGATACACAGACAGACACACATAGCGGTCAAGCTTATAACACCCCTTTTTTGCGTCGGGGGTTAATAACTTAACTAAACATAAGGTATATAAGGCCGCCTATTGCTTACCTTGTAATTTTATCTGTGTACCTGTTTTTCTGTATCGCTTATTATTTCTGGTGTACAATAAAGAGTATTTGTATTGTATTGTAAACTTACCTACATAAAATAAAAATAAAAACCCGCGAATGCACAATAGAATTTCTACTGCTTTTTTAACCCCCGACGCAAAAGAGGGGTGTAATAAGTTTGACTGTGTCTGTGTGTACATCTGTCTGTGGCACCGTAGCTCTTAAACGGGTGAACCGATTTAAATGAGGTTTTTTTATTTGAAAGCAGATTTTTTAGCAATGGTTCTTAGACATGTTTTATCAAAATCAGTTAAGCCGTTTTTGAGATATTGACCTTTGAAGTAACATAGTCGGGGGTTTTCCAACTTTTTGTTGGTTAGGTTACTACATTCTTCCATTTCTTGACAAAATGAAAAAACAAATATAAACTCTAGTTATTACGCGATGCGATTCAGAAACTCAGTTATGAAAATTGTAAAAAATTGTTATAAAACCTACCTGGTGTATCGAGCGCCGCACGCGCTGCGTGGACACGTTTTCTTCTATCATCCCAGCCTATATACGTCCCACTGCTGGGCACAGGCCTCGTTTCAGAATGAGAGGGCTTGGGCCATAGTTCCCGCGCGGGCCCAGTGCGGATTGGGAACTTCACACGCACCATTGAATTGCTTCGCAGGTTTGTGCAGATTTCCTCACGATGTTTTCCTTCACCGCAAGGCTCGTGGTAAATTTCAAATGTAATTCCGCACATGAATTTCGAAAAACTCAGAGGTGCGAGCCGGGGTTTGAACCCACGACCCTCTGCTTGAGAGGCGACAGGTCAAACCACTAGGCCACCACGGCTCCTTTTCTTCTAAGTACCGCAATATTTCGTGGAACAGGTCAGTTACTTTGTACTATAACCATGAACATCATACTTTAGGATCTGTTTGTACTTTTTATTTGATAAAAGTAGGTATAGATATAAGGGACGCCGTTTTTCATCAAAAATAACGTGACTGCTAAAAATATGTTAATAATCCATTCGTCTTTGTCGTACCTAGTTTAGAATAAATTACGGAATTTGTGAAAGAAGACATCAAAGACATTTGTTTCAGTAAAAAAACCGGTTGGATAGTAAATAGGTACACTAATTCCCTTTGTGCACAACATTTACACCATTCATTGTTAGTTTAAAGCATATTATTTTCTGTAAAATATTAATTTTTTTTAATAAATAAAATAAACTAGCAAATAAAAGATCGGCACAACTTGACATGACAATTTTTAATAACGTTTCCTTGACACACAGAAAAGTAAAAAGACAAACCATAGACAAACTTAAATCGACTGAAACCTATTTGCACAATAAAATAATCTAACACTCCTCCTCGATTATAAATGTAATGATTTTAATCTGAACATTTACAATCGCACTGTAACGTCTGCAAAATAAGTAACATTAAATGTATAGCATTCGCTAAAGCAATAAAACTGTAAAAGAAATAGTGTCTATCATTAGTACATTAATTATACTAGCTCCTCCTTAATTTTGGAACTCATATTCTTATAAAAGTAATAAGAAATATTAAATATTATATTAACTAGTTTACAGACAATAAATTCCTGTTATGAGTAAACTTGTCTACAGATAATATCTTAGTAAACATATCAGCTGCATTATTATATGAGTCGACATGGTACAAGGCAATGGTTTTATTTCTAATCAAATCTTTGACAAAGTGATATTTAATGTCAATGTGCTTTGCACGTTTGCTATTTTCATAGCTATTTGACATGGCAATAGCGCCCATGTTGTCTACATAAACTATAGGTATCAAACACTCACCAAAGTCTCTCGCTAATCCTTTAATATTTATTACCTCACTGCATGTAGTCGCCAGTGCTATATATTCTGCTTCGGCTGTAGAAAGCGCGACGCTATTCTGCTTCCGTGAAAACCATCCAATGACATTTCCACAATACATTATCACACATCCACTCATACTTTTTCTGTCTATCTTCTGACTTGCCCAATCGGCATCTGAGTAGGCTTCTATAGTGCAAGTGTCACTATCCTTCTTATAGTTTAGTCCATATTCTTTGGTTTGTTTCATATATCTCAGAATCCTTTTCGCTTGTTTCCAACATTCAATATTCGGTTTATCTAAAAATTGACTTAAGTAGGATACTGCATAACTAATATCCGGCCTTGTCACTGTAGCCAAAAACATTAAGCTTCCAATTATTTCTCTGTACGGAACATCTATTACTTCAGTAGTTTCTGTTATTTGTATATCCTTTTCCATAGGTGTCTTCACTCCGTTGCATTCAGTCATATTGAATTTCTCTAACATTTTTTCTATTTGTTTGCTTTGATTTATTTTCATTCCATTTTCATCTCTAGTAATTTCCATTCCAAGAAATTTGTTAATCATTCCCAAGTCTTTTGCATTAAATTCTTGAAATAACATCATCTTTACTTTCTTTATTTCTTTCTCTTCTCCTGTCAACAGTATGTCATCGACAAATACTAAAAACCATACTTTGCTGTTGTAATTAAGCAAAAATCATGTTGAGACCTTTTTAGTCCCACGTTATTTATTAAGAAATCATTAAGCCTTTCATTCCAGCATTTTGGACTTTCTTTTAATCCATATAAGCTTCTTCTTAACTTCAATATTTTATTTTTCTCAACCTTTACTCCTTTCGGTACTTTTATGTATACTTCGTTTTCCAATACTCCATTCAAAAAGGCTGTAGGTATATCTAATTGACAGATACCATAATTCTTTCTTACTGCGTGTGCTAAGAACATTCTAATTGTATTCATTCTTGCTACCGGCGAATAATTGTTTCCGAAATAGCTCTCCTTTTGCTGGAAACCTTTTGCTACTAATCTAGCCTTCTTTAATCCGTTTTCTTTAGTCTTAAATACCCATTTCGTATCAATTGGCGTTTTGCCTTTAGCTTCTACCGCTTCCCAGGTTTGTAATTTTTCTAGTGAATTAATTTCTTTTTGAATTGCTTCTTCCCATTCTTTGTCTTTAATCGCTTCTTCATAAATTACAGGATCTTCTGAACTTATTAAACAGTATGCCATGTAAACTTCATAGTCATTCAAATGTTTTGGTTTATTTATTTTTCTTCCTGACCTTGTATTATCAATCATATCATTTGAACATAAATGAAATATGTCTTCTTCTCTATTTTCTTCCTCATTACATCTATTTATATTTTCGTTATTAATATTTTCATTTTCATTCTCATGTACTGATGTTTTTTCATTATTTATTTCGACTTCTTCTTCTTCATCATCATCATCAATATTTATATATGGTAAAAATTTAGTCTGTTTTACTTCTGTCTTTTCATTTTTATATACAATTTCGTTTTCATTAAATTTTACGTCTGTAGATATAATTATTTTATTCGCTGTTGGATCATATAGTCTATATCCCGAGCCAGAGTATCCAACCATTATTAACTTCTTAGCTCTTGGCTCTAACTTTCTTGGTTTAGGTAATGTGACAGCCCATGCTTGACTGCCAAAAACTCGCAGTTTTGACAAGTTATTATGACCATGCCATAGCATTAATGGTGTTTTACCATCTAATGCTGCAGTCGGACTTCTATTTATCTCATATGCAGATGTCATCACTGCTTCGCTCCATAGTTCTTTCGGTAATTTAGTCTCAATTAATTTAGTTCTCACTTTATTTAATATTGTGCGGTTCATTCTCTCTGAAGTTCCATTTTGCTGGGGTGTATAGGGAGTTGTATATTCTATTTGTATTCCCTTATTTGTACAGTAATGTTTGAAGTTGTTAGAAGTAAATTCGCCACCATTATCTAGTCTTAATATTTTTGTTTTCAGTCCAAATTGTGTTTTTATAAACTTTATGTAGTTTATTATATTGCTTTCAGCTTCATCTTTAGTTTTCAGTAAACGTACCACAAGGTAATGTGAATAGTCATCAATAAGTACTTGAAAGTATTTAAAGTCATATATGCTAGTGGGCTCTATGGGTCCACATATGTCGCTATGTATTAAATCTCCTATTTGTTTACTGTTGCTTTTCTGATAATAGAAGCTTCTCCTTGTGCTTTTTCCTTCAATGCAGGTTTCACAGATCTTATCTGGTACAGGTAAGTTTAAAAGTTTCAAATCATTGTAGTTAATATGACCAAGTCTTTTGTGCCATATATCGCTGTTGTTGTTTGCAATGTGAGCTTCTTCAATATTCAAGTCAAGTTTCAATGTGTACAAGTTATTACTTTTATTACCTTTAATATATATGTTTTCTTTTCGTATTATAACATTGTTGTTAGTAAATGTGATGTTAAAACCTTTTTCTGTTAGCTTGTTGATGGATAATAAATTATGTCGCAATCCATCTACTAATAGTACTTCAATTTCAATTTGTAATGGTCGTGAATTACCATTGTAATCAACTGTTAAAATGCCTTTTCTTCGCGCAATTAGGACCTGTCCATTTGCTATTTGTATTTTTATTGGTTCTGATAGTTCTGTCATATTTGTTATGTATTTTTCACATTCTTTCTTTACCATATGGTTTGTTGCACCTGAATCTAATATGAAATTGTCTGTGTTTTCAATTGCGGCCATTGCTATAAATGATAATTTATCTCTCGAGTTATGTGGGCTTTGACTTTGACCTCTAAATGTACCTCTGTATGCTCTTCCTCTGTATGATCTTTGACTTCTATATGAATTTTGGCCTCTATGCATAGTACGGCCTCTTTGTTGGTTGTAATTGTTGTCGTTGTTACTAAAGCAATCGGTTGCTTTGTGGCCTCTTTTGCCACACTTAAAGCAGGCCATGAATGTCACCTCAGGCATTGTTTCTTTGCCGCTATTCTTAAGTTCGGCATCTAATAGTCGGGCTTTTACAAAGTCTTCACTTAATTCTTTGTCTACGCTCATAGTCTCTAGAGTAGTAATAACGGTTTCATATGAATCTGGTAAAGTAAGTAATAAATGAGCTACCTTGTCACTTTCGTCCAGCTTACAGCCCGCAGCTTCCATCTCACTAAGGATCGAGTCGAATTTTAAGAAATGATCTTGTAAGTTACCCGTACATTTTAATGATAATAGTTTCTTCTTTAGGTGTAACTTATTAAATACGCTTTTTCGTTCAAATATTTCTTCTAACTTAGAAATCATTTCTTTGCTCGTTTCGGCCTTCTTAATAATATCCAGATATTTATCGGATACATATTGTACGATCGTGGATTTTCCTTTTGCATCTTGAAGTAGAAATTTTTCTTTATCTTGTTCAGGAGGATCACCCTTTAGAATTGATGCAATGCCTTTTTCTTCTAATAATATTTTTATTCTAAATTTCCAATTTGAAAAATTTTGCTTTTCGTCAAGTTGGGGCATTACCATGGAAGCCATTCTTTTGTTTTACCGTTTAAAATTTTATCAAATTGTTTTACCTGAAAATTATCCCGACTATTTTTCTAATTCATTTTTCCGACCGATTATCACATTGTTATTTTATTTTAATCCCATAACCTTTTAATAAATAAAATAAACTAGCAAATAAAAGATCGGCACAACTTGACATGACAATTTTTAATAACGTTTCCTTGACACACAGAAAAGTAAAAAGACAAACCATAGACAAACTTAAATCGACTGAAACCTATTTGCACAATAAAATAATCTAACAATTTTGAACTAACTTTTACGTTTACAAAACATAGGTTGTCTTAGAAAACTATATTGCCATTTGCTTCAGAATCTTCTTTTATTAAGAAATTTCAGGACTACTATGAAGTACCTCCCGAGATCCGGCGTCAAATGTTTAATGCAAGAATTTCAAACTTAATGACAATTAAGAAAAGTTGACGCTTGTTTGGACAGTCACCAGCATTAATATCTGTCACAGCGGAGCGTGCAAAAATATCTTTCGGCCTTAGAAATAAAGTCGTAGGTATCAGATATTTATGCACGTTTGTTGTATCAGTATTGGTGCTGTGACAGTGACTGGACATTCTTTCATTAGCCGTTTTCTATGTCTCACTGCTGGGCAAAGGCCTCTCCCTCGGATTTCCAACACTCGGACTGGACATTATCTACAAAATTTTGTACGCGCGGACTTTGGAGGTTATATATTATTTTAAATTCTTCAATAACTTTGAATCATTCATTCACAGGCATTAGGAGGCCTGCTCTGTATGAAGCTGGACATCCGTTCTCGATCCTGCCACCGCTCCAGTATGTGCGACGGGATGCCAATGTCAGGTAATTTATTTACAGATTTATTCAAAAGGTCGGAGAATATTATTTTTTACTTTCCAATCCAGAGATATCCGCTACTTAACAATGTCGTAAGTATAGATAATTGAACTGTCGTACACAACTGATTTCATTAATATTAGGTACTTGGAATCCCGTAACCGTTTCATAGTAATTGTAAAGACCTTTTGTGAGTTTTATCTGAGCGGTTTGGTTAGAATTGTAAACCTTATAATTAACAGAAGTAGATAGAATACCTTTGCCGTTTTCATAATAATTTCGTTTCTTCGTAAAACGAACAAAATTTACATAGCATTTGGCTGTGTTGGACATTTCCGTGAATACTTACTCAAGTGACTAATCAGATTTAGTAACTTCCATCACGTTCCTCAGGATTATGGTAATGTAGAGACATCTAAAAGTATGAAAAAGAAATCCATCGCAATCCCTCCCACCCGAAGCAATACACCACACGATATTCTTAGCATTGCAAGGAATGCTTTATCCTGGACTATCCGACCCTATACCCTTTCTTAGTAATATTATTGATAAGAACGACACAGGGTTCAAAGACAGCATTCCATTTATGCCTTGTAGAACTTTAAATGGTTTATGTCCTGTAGGCTGGCACTCGCCAGTATAATACAATACAATGACTCTTTACTGTACTCCAGAAATAAGCAATACAGAAAACAGATACACAGAGAGAAAATTACATCGTAAACATTAGGCGGCCTTATCGCTAACAATATTATTACATTCGTATAATGGCTTATTTGGACATTAAAATATTGTAATAAAATGTTGTACTATACATCTCTAATTATATATTTTTTACGGTGGGAGCGTTTTAAGAACTAAATGAACGTTTTGTATCCTACAAATGAACTAAAATAATTTCTTTGCTCACCCGCCACCTTATATCATAGTTAAGTTTATGCAAAATGTGTGTGTTCCTCCACACCGTAAAAATACACGTAAATCACACAAACCCACCTATCACCACCACCACACTACACTGACGCGTTTCGAACTCAACTAGAGTTAAAATGGGAAACAGGAATCTTGATTCTCTAAACTTTATAACTTTGTTATTTGTAGAGGTACCTAGCTTACGATAACAGGCAGTGTGAAGCTTTAATTTATAAAACATACTTATAAAAATTGCCAACTACCGTATTGTCTCAAAGCTTTTATATTTTATGCATGGTCGTGTTCCTCAACAATTTTAACTCAAGATACCTACTATTAAGATAAAATATTTGAAACCGCGACCCGCGCATAATCTCCTTGATGTTTATTGGGACAGTTTTAGTTACATTAGTATAATGAAAATTTATATTAAATGAACCAAGTGTTGGGTTTTAAGCTTTACTACATTTATAATTAATCAATGGGTATTTACCAGGATTAATTGTAAGCTTAAAGTAGTTATGACCACTAAAACCTTCGTAGGCGAGTCAAAAACCTATGTATGATCTCCGAGTTTTGGGATTATTAAAATCGGATGATTGGTTGATAATTTGTAAGTATTCGTATATTCAGATGAAAGTAAATAGCATTTTCATTTGTAAATAAATAAATTATCATGGTACCCTTGACCCCAATTGGCCTAAACCAAACTAAGCAAAGCTGTGGTACTACGGATACTAGGCCAATTTATTTGTCGCTTAAAACCTAACCTAACCAACAAAAAGTTGGAAAATCCCCGCCTTTGTCACTTCAAAGTTCAATATCTCAAAAACAGCTAAAACGATTTTGATGAAACATGTCTAAGAACCATCGCTAAAAAAATTGCTTTCAAATAAAAAAAAAACTACTTTTAAATCGGCCTACTCGTTAGAGAACTACGGTGCCACAAACAGACATACAGACACACATAGCGATCACACTTACAACACCCCTCTCTTAGCGTCAGGGTCAGAGGTTAAAAAGAGATAGTACCTACGATATGGTCTACTCGTGACCACGGCCACTGCAATGTTGCCGAAACGTCGCGGTAAATATTACTCGAGTGTATTAGCGTGATAAGTCCCGTTGGTGGTATTTTGACTATGAGTGAAAATCACGAAAGTTTAAAACGTTATGATGTGGTGCAAAACGAAAGAATAGTGCAAAGACACACTGATCGTACTATAACAGACTAGGTACATATTGAATATCTCTTAAGATGTCATATTTGTATATGAATGCAAATTCAGGGACAGTTTATTTACGTTATGGCATAAATTATGCATCCTGTATCAGTTCCAAGAGAAGAGAAGCAACCCGGAATTGCTATTTTGATAGCATTAATCATTTACTGTTTCAAACAGCAATATTTAAATAAATAAATCTAATGAATGGTTACCCTCACTTGACGTAATTAATTTCCCTGGTTGTTAATATAAGTAGACAAATTTATGATTGTTATAAATTTTGGGCTTGGGCTGGACCGATCTCGCTAATTCTTTTTTTGTTGTTACTATTGTCAGGAGAAGGTTCTTCTAAAAGAAGATTTAGAGAGTAGGTAAAAAAAAACTACACCGGGGGCAAAGCCGTGGGCACCAGCTAGTTTATAATAATTAATAAACGTTTATTGCAGACAAAATCCACAATTGTTTGTAGTCAAAATCCTATTTTATAACTATGTTAACACATACATTGTCCTATTACATATTGCATTTGGACTCGAAATGCACAAAGTCCAGTGGCGTAGTGTAGTTGGGGCGGGAGGGGCGGTCCGCCCCGGGCGGCTCATTTAGGGGGCGGCAAAATACCAAAATTAATGGTATGTGTGAAGTTTCCAATCCGCCCTGGGCGCGCGTGGGAACTACAGCCCAAGTGTTCTCATTCTGAGAGGAGGACTGTGCCCAGCAGTGGGACATGTAGAGGCTTGGAAAAAAATTAGCTTCGTGTATTGAAAATACAAGCTGAGACATGGATGCATAGAAAAACCAGAATATAGAGACCAGCGCTTAAAATTAAACTTTATATCAGATGTTATTACATCTATTATAACAGTGTGAGTAATTCTTAATCTTTGTTAGTTTAATTTACTTGTCTGTTTGATTTTCTCAGTTCAGTCATTTTTCTTAAACAAATTATCTATTTAAAATACTTAAATTAAAAGAAATGCGGTGAAATATAAAACTTGCGCTATTATTAAATGTAGTTATGTAAGCATTTGAAACTGACCCTAGCCAACGAAACAAATAGGAATCGACCGCCTCAATATAGACGAAAGGACAAGGTTATATGGAATATTGCGCTCCTTTGCTATTCCGCCAAATTTATCTACCTGACTGAAGTCAGTTTGCCTTCAAAGTACCTATTTACTTCCGGATGGAGTTGAACAAAAATATCATAGTTGACGGTGAAATATTATCTTGTAAAGAAAGTTGTCCACATCCGAGTAATGGTTGTAAATGTCTGAAACGACTCTTAAATGAGCAGTGCCTAGAGTTCTAAGAGAAAGGCGGAGCCTACTGCCATAGACCTCCAGTTGCTTCGTTGGCAGCGGCTTGCATTCACCGTGAACCTGCGACTTTAACCAGGTCGTCCGTCCATCTCGTTGGTGGACGTCCTACGCTGCGCTTGCCGATCCGTAACCTCCATTTGTGAACTTTTCTGCCCCAACGGCCATCTGTTCTCCGTGCTATATGGCCTGCCCTGTCAATTGCCACTTCAACGAGCTAATTCGCTTGGCTATGTCCTATTACCATCCTAATCTGTGACTTTTAGAAATAATTATAATTACTTGCTACTGTGACTTAGCGTGCCATGCAGGCGGATACTAAGCGTTAGATAAAATGCTTAAAATGCGTCAATTGCTTGGTAACGCAATTTTATTTTAAAGTGAATGATTTTAAAGGCATACAGTTAGAAGAAAAATAGCAGTTGGCTTTAAACATTATTAAACATTACAGTGCAGTTTTTTTTTTTCATAGCAGACATTGTCAAATCTATGCTGGGCCCACGTATTAAGGCCCTCTAGGCTTCGAAATTGGAAACCGAGATGAACATTGAACAAGGGTACCCCAATTAATTTGAATAGGCAACGAGTGGTTGACCCTCTGCTTTAACAACGACAACGTCTGGCAACGACACCGCAGTTTGATGTTCTTAGGGACACGGTTATAATATAATCATGGGGTTTCCTGAGGTTCTCGTGGAAAAGCTATTAGAACGATTTGAACCTCTTAACTGTCATTTACTTTTATTTACAAGATTAGCTTTTGACCGCGGCTTCTTTAATTTGCGCTGTTCCCTCGGTAACTGTGCATTTTTCCGGGATAAAAAGTAGTCTATACCATGTTCTGGCCTATAAATCACGTCGATCCGTCGCTCCGTTTCAACATGGTTTCAACATTGTGTTGTGATTAAAACAATTATCACTTTTCTTTTTAGCTATAACGTTTATTGTCAGCCATACATTCAGACATAGATCCTATCAACACAGATAACTCAAACATACTGGACAGCATTTACAAATACTGTCAAACCATACTACATCTTCCCCATGGACAATAAACAATTAATGTTCTACTCTCAATCATATATGTAATCTCTCAAATATCGTGGAGGAACAATATTTTTTCGCGGCCTTAACACCCTATCATGCTCCTGCACCACCGACCTATTTATCTCCTCAGGTTGATCATTTTCCTCATCTTGTTTAAATTCAACGTCTACATTACTTTTACTACCCTGATCAAAATAATGAATATTTTTTTGAAAAGATGGTTTTATTAATACATCACATGTATGTATTTCTCCGAAACAAAAGGTCATTATTATCTTTTAGAATCAAGGATCTAGAAGCACTAAGGATGTCCACAACCTTCCCAGGATGCCATGTTTTCTTTCAAATAACCAGAGTGAAATTTATGATTATTCAATTTTGCTGTCTTTTCCAAAATTTTCTTATTATGTTCGTTCTTCATTTTACACTGAATTTCATTAAAATAACCTTAACCTCAAACCTTAATAACATTGATATTCATCATCATCATCATCATCTCAGCCGTAGGACGTCCACTGTTGGACATAGGCCTCCCCCATAGACCTCCAGTTGCTTCGGTTGGCAGCGGCCTGCATCCACCGTGAACCCGCGGCTAACATTGATATTTAGATTTTCAATTCACGTATTTTTGTAAAGTTGTCCAAGTTATCTATGTGCACATAAAAAGTACTTAGGTACATGAAAGTGACTATCGGATCCTACGTGACTTGACTCCCAGTTGCTTCATTTTTTTCTTTAAGCGAAGTTAAGATATATTACAGTATTTTAATTTTAGCATTCAAAAGACATTAACACATGCAAAACAAATCATAATTCCAACGTTAACATTTTCATTGCTGTCGTGGCTCGATTCCTTGTTCTTTATCGTTGCCAAGTTGTTACAGTTTTTGTTTGAGATCTGCCACATGCTTGGTTATTTTTATCACGTTCTTAAAAGTTTGTCGTGACACTTACCACCTTGAAGTTCTAAAAATTGTATCATTTTAGCAGATATTATTTTTGCTTTATTAGATTTATTATGGAATAGACACATCTACACGTATGTGTTTTCGTTCAGAAAAATATATCGAACAGGAAATTGACTTTGCCAAAACATCGAGGAGCGTTATTACCTCAAATCTGATTACGAAATTTTCATATGGCATCAAAAGAGATGTGGATGTTATGTGTTTCCCATTGTAAACGAAAAGAGTGAATTCGCAACAGAATCACCAGTATAATGTCAATCGAAGTACACGTTTCGCAAGGCAGAATAGTTGCATGCATATGTCGATACAGATAAGGCACATTTGTGTGAGGTTACCGAACCCGTTATACTCGATCGCTTTATCAATAAAAGTTCTTAGAACAAATTTAATTTAAAATTTCACGACGATAAACGATTACGCGGAGAATGTCGGGAGTTCAAGAAAGTTTTTTGCTTAGTGTATAAATTTCAAAGTTTCAATGCGTAGCTGGAGTTTGAACTAGCGGAGTCATCGTCATCGTGACGCATTTGTTTTTTTTTTTCAGTAGCGTTACGTCGAAGCTTTAGAATTTAGAAGTTCTTGTATCTAGCAGCGTAATATTGCAGAATATCAAACAATGTTAAACTTTTCCCATGATGACGTAGTATGTGTTTTATGCTGCCCGCAGCCCCGCATATTGAAGTAAAAATTGGAAACATAAACTTTATCTACATATCTCTTTATTGATGTTAGAAAGTATCATAAAATCTACAAAGAATTGTGCGTGTTGTATTTGTGATAAATACCAACCAAAGTTACCTATTGCGTATCAAGACGAAATTGGAAATGCCACGACATAGGGCTTATTAGGCAAAGCTTTGCGCAGGGGGCGACACTAGAGTAAACCTTCATGGCATGACAACGTCAATTATCTTTATATTTTGTCGCTATTACAGATCATGATCAAAGAGAATATATACCTATTTCACGTCACTAGCTCGAAAATGCTTTCTTTATCCTTCGAAATCTGCGTGGAAAGTGGCTTTTTATCCTCTAGGCTGGAAAGAGTTTTTGAAATTCGAACGTTATCGTGAACGGCTGCCCCCTTGAAAATACATCGACCGCTTACTTTCACAACCTCGTATCTTCCCACAACATTGCTATAGAATCATCTTTATGTTAAGTACGATAGAGTGTTTATTTGTTGTATACAATTCGGGTAGATACGAGGTTGAGGAAGAAAGCGACGACGTATTGACGTATTCACAAAGAAAATTCGTCATACATTTGTTGAAGTAATATTTAAATCTGTTAATTAATCTGTTATTTTATTCTTATTACTAAACATTCATTTTGTGATTTTACTTTTTTTTAGTACACCTTGATACTTATGCCATGCAATCCTTTGCTGTTTGATAAGTGAATAATAAAACCGACTTATTAGTAACTGCTTGCACAGTTTTTATTCCATTTGCCATTTTCTCGCTGTAGTGAGGTGAAAAATTGTGTGTTTCGCTCGGCTGTAAAGTTGTTTAGCGTCTCGTGCCTTTGAAACCCTCGACTGCGCTCAGGATTCTTTATTTGAACCACTCGCTTTGCTCGTGGTTCAATCCTAGAATCCTTCGCTTGCTCGGGTTTCAATATATGCACTCGCGCCAAACAGTCACATTCCAGCCTTGCATAACAAATAACTATTGTTGGTGACTGGCTGGAACAAAGCTTCTTTTCTTGTGTACTGTATTTGAATCCGGTACAATCCTTCTGACAGAGCTCACAAAGTCAGTTGTTAGTCAGTTGATCTGTCAGATGGGTTGTGCCGTCATCGTTTTCCTGTGTGCTTCCTTATTTATTATAATTTAACACTATTCGTGTATTTCTTTTAGTTCGTCAACACCTATAGAAATCATGATGTATTAGTAACATGATATTTACATTGATATAAACGATAGAGCTATATTTTCAAAAAAATTAATGGCATTTAGATACTCAAAAAACTGTTTACGGTTTTGTGCTAGTGCTGCAGTCTGACGGCAGAAAATTGCAATAATATTCCCTATTCAGTAAAATTAGTTTCAATGGATAGATCAATATTAAAGGTCTTGGATGGAATCCAACTATCTTTGAATATTAAAGCCCGCTAGCATCCGACTCTAAGAGCTAAGGTAGGTGATGAGTTGCGTAGGTTCATTTTTATGATGTTCGTCGGAATTTATTGTTTCAAAAGCCATTTATTGACATCACTTGGCTTTAGAGTAACTTTTGTATTAAAATATTTATCTATCCAATTTTTTTTTACTGAGCGAATGTCTTGCAAAAAATTTGACGAAAGTATTTTGAATGCAATGTCCGTCGCTCGGTAAAGTTAGTCGACAGAACAATTTGACCCTTGTAATAATAGCGTCAGGGGAGAAGTTAGGTACAATTTTATATTGTTGCTTTGACAACTCTGTAGGTTAACAGTGTCGGAGATTTGTGAAGTGATGCGTGTAAAGATAAGTTTAAACTACGACTTTTCACTCAGTGTAGGCAAAAAGTAACTCTATAATAATATGAACACGGTTGACATGTACTTACAAACAGAGAGACTCCATGTATACACTGAGTTATAATTATAAATATTTAGTGTTATTAATTTATTACCTACTATTTTGAAATTTTTGATTCGTACTTTTATACAAATTAAAAATTATTTAAAAAGCAGTCGGGTAAATATACGTATAGAAACTTTTTTGTTTGTGGCTGTTAACACTCGATTGCTTTGATCTTAGACGAAGATATAATAAGTAACCTTCTCAGGCTTAACGCAGACTATGACACTGCGCACGATACACGTGTTCTTTACGTGTTAACTGAGTACTGTTAACCAATTCGATTCTTACAATTATACCCAACTGAATCGTGACCTACTGTGGAACCTTTTCGTAGAAAAAGTCATAGTGACATCGTATTGCTTGACAAGGGAATTTATTACGACACTTACTGTGAGAACCTTGTACAGTGGGTCAGGCAGGGATCAAAAGGATCAATTTTGTACCATAACGAAAAAATATTTCAACTCTCCAACTTTACCGAATTAAAACACCACTTGCAACTTTTAAAAACTTTTAACGAGAGATGGGGGGCGAGCCAATCTCTATTGTTACTCGAATCAGGAAATGAAGTTATTTTAATCTAAAATACTGCTTACGGTCGGTGTTCCTGAAATCTTTGTACAGTTTAAATGGATGCATAAAACTTTTCGGGGCCGACGGCTGCATGAACTGTCTGGAACTCTATTTGGAAGGATAAATTTATTTATTGCATGTAAAAATTCATTAATACATAATATTACAACAAGTATAGTCGAAAATAAATAGATCATTTGCCACTTTTTTGTTTCGCCAAGGGATAAATTTAGTTTTTGTGGAAAGAAATTTTAGTTTTTTTGATATTGAGTCTATGGCCAAGTTTTATTTGAATTCTCTGCCGAAAAGTACTGAAATGTACATTTTATTGTACTTGTGTAATGACTTTTTTTAAAATGTACAATTCAAATTTGAATCATTAACGCAATAACGGCGACACAGGGCGAAGACTGAATACCGGATTGACTGAAGTTTAAAATTAATTTGACGTCTTTTTTACACGGTGGGAACAATAATAGGTTTTATTAGAAATGAGGAAAAAATATACGGTTCGCAGCGATAATTTGTACCTTGTTGTAATTCACTTATGAGGCCGTTCAATGATTTTGATCCAATTTAAGAAGAATAATGATCGTAGCGTTATGCCTTCCAGCATAATTATGTAGAAAAGAATACACATATATCTATTCTTCTATACTTCTTTTCATTAAAATATTGAAAATTTAACAGTCAAATCACGCTTGTTTTTCAATAGATGTACTGCCGTTTCGGCAAAATATTTTTCGCCAAATTTCACTTCCCAAAAAATGTATCGCAGTAGTTTTATTTGCCAAACGAATCTTTAGCATATTTACATTTAGCATTTTATTCATTTCGTCAAATTATCATTTGGCATAATTTTACTTTGTAAATTTTTATTAGTACAAACATTTATTAACCAAACGTTTTCTATGAACTAAAAGAAATTTCCTTGCTCACCCGCGACTTTACGATAGCTAAGCTTATGCAAAATATGCGTGTTCATGCAGTTCCCCAACCTCCACACTGTAAGAACACACCCAAATTTCACAAGCCCGTCTATCACCACCACCACATCACACTGACGAGTTTCGAACTCAACCAGAGCTCATGTTCAGAGTAACACAACCGTACACCATGCTACCAGTTGTTAGACTAACAAACCACAACCACCGTTTTAATTTGTCACTATAACTCCCCAAGTACCCACCTATATTTTTAAATAAAACAAAATACCCGCAAATATTATTAATAAATTTTAAATATCCTACAATACTACCTTGATTTTTTAATTTTTATTTATTTACTGTCAAGGCATGTTTTACTAACTACCGTTGCTAAAATTAGACCCAAGTCGTAGCAAGGGAGATGATACTAAATTTACCTGCTCATTAATATGGGTTCTATATTTGGGCCTATATTATGGGGTCTATTAATATGGTTTGCGTTGAGACAGTGTTGTACAACAGTATTACGAGTATGTCGATGAACTATAAACAAACTACATAGCCCCCGACACCAGTCACTTTAATATCAGAACAGAAAATAAGGTGACATTTTATTGTTTTCTGATCTAATTTTGTTAAGTATTTACGAAGAGCCATTTTTAATGAAAATGGACTTGTCACGACGAATTAGTGTGCTTCTACAAAATGCGTAACCATTTTGTTGCTATCATTCAATTTAATTTGAGTTTTTGGCTTCTGCCAAAGTGACTTGTTGTGAATTTATTGATAAACGAACTAAAAGAATTTCTTGGCTCACCCGTGACCTTACGATAGCTGAGCTTATGCAAAATATGCGTGTTCATTCAGTTCCTCCACCTCCACACTGTAAGAACACACACAAATAACACAAACGCATCTATCACCACCACCACAACACACTGACGCGTTTCGAACTCAACCAGGGCTCATCTTCAGAGTGAAACAACCCTATACCATGCTACCAGTTGTTAGGTTAACAAACCACAACCACTGTTTTAATTTGCCAAACAAAACAAAAACTACCCGCAAAATATTAATACATTTTAACTGTGCTACAAAACTGCCTTGATTTTTTTAAATTTTTATTTATTTATTGTCAAGGCATGTTTTACTAACTACCGTTGCTAAAACAAAGCAAAGATTTTTTTTTAGTTCATTGATATGGACCTCCGCAAAGTACCGCCTGATCCAAATAATTAATTTATTGATAAACAGAGATGTATTGCAATAATTTTAATAAAACAATTATTACTATTTTTTTTATTTTGACTTTGTAATTAAACGGTAGGTAATCATATAGAAAATATTGAACACTTTCCATATATGCTTGGATTATTACTTTCACAAAGTGCTCTCGGATAATTTTATTTTCATACATACTTCATGAGGGCCAAACCAATTAAATCGTTAACGTAAAAATACAAAGGAAAATGCGAGCGTATTCTATCGGTCTATCGCAAATAAGTGAATGTGATTTTAAACAGATTTCTAAATTGTCGTACCTACACTTTGGAACACTGCTGTTATTACCATGAAACTCAAGTTAAACTGATTTCTCTACGTACGTAAGATAAGCGTAAGTTTGTTGTTTGTTGTTCTAGCTTGTTATGCGTGAAACTTTCCAAGGCCTAATAAATACCATAAGTTAGTTAGCAATTATATTTACACGTAGATGTTAATTAGTGAGATATCTTTACAATAAGTACAATGGAAAGAAAAGAAAGAAATAACGAAAAATGGTTTATTTACGGCTCCAACAGTACCACCACAAAACACTTAATTTAACTTAAGTTAAACAATATTATAAAATACAACAAAATAAGTACATCGTAATGGTGGTGACACCAGTAGTTACCGAAAAAGGGTCTCCACTCAGCATGTGTTGCTACACGGTGAGTGAAGCAACGCTGATTTTCTGTAGAGCCCAAAATATGAGCTACACAACAGCTCCACTCGTTACACAATATTAAATTTGGCTCTTTATCAAGCACCTTAATTATTATATTAGGAAGTAATTCACCAAAAATAATTATATAGCAGCAAGAACATGCGCGAAATCTCATATTTATAAACCATGCGGCTAATAGCGGCTGATTTAACATGCATACATCTCAATTCCGTGGAAATATCGGAAGTGAAAAGTAGCCTTCATGTCCAAGATTTACCCAAATCAGCTCTGAAAAAAAAAGGATATTTAGCTGAACTAGTTTGGCTACTTCACGTTTAGCCAAAATTTACTAATAAGGAACCAAAATCATACTAATGTTGCAAAACGGTTTTTTAAGACGTCACCTAGCTTTTAGCTACTAGTAGGCCTTAGTTTTGTAGTCACTCAAGTAATGTTACAAGCAACAGTTTTTTTGTTGCTGTTAGCAAATCTTTTTTTTTTTTAGTGGCGATTTTAAAGTGAACAAGTACAAATAAACATACAATCCAAACTTTCGCATTTAATAGAGTCTCAGGTAGTAAGAATTTAAATGCGAAGTAGTATCAACCTCAATATCACAATGTTATCAAACAGTTCGCGAGTTTTTCCCAGCTAATGACCCTGCTCGACAGTATTTACACAGAGTATCAATTAAAAATGCCACGTGACATTGGTTAGAGTAAGGGTGCGCGGCCAATTTTTTAGGCTCTGGTCCTAATTGAGATTCATTGTATGCCGTAGCCAGGAGACATCAGATCGGGCCATCGTTGCTTTTTTACCGAGTTACCGAGTCGTATCGTATGAAGAGAACAATAACCTAAATAGTACTACAATTAATTCAACGCGTTGACTTTAGAACCCTTCATTGCTTTAGTTTGTTTCCCGTTGATATTTCCGAATTACTTTTAAGTTTTAGTACGAGTTTTAAGTGGTGTAAGATGGAGAAAAAGAAATCTAAGAAGATTTGTAGAGCTTTCCTTGTTTATAATTGTACTTTATCTTCTTATGCAGAGGATATGTCACCTACCGAAAGTAAGGGCTACCTTTTATCCTGGATACTGTTGCCCATGACAGAGATCTAGTGTTCAAATTGAGTCATGCACTGAGGTTGTTGCATTAGTTACATGATAATGAATATAGAAAACACTCGCCGCGGAATTTCCAAAAATAACCATAGATTTTCACCAACGTGGCGCGCTTCTTGCCTCTACTCCTAGCAGTGGAAATTTCTTGTCTCTACTCCTAGCGGTCGAAATTTCAAGTTTTTATCTCAAACTCATGGGAACAAATATTGGGATAAAAAGTAGCCTATGTATTATTCTAGACGTCTAATAATTAAAACATAGGTCATACGCGTCAAACTGTACAATTCGGTTCGGCGATTATTCGAAGAAGCAATATAAAACAAAATGTTTGATGTTTGTAGCGTGACACAAGTGACATCAGTTGTGTTCTAGGATGGCGTACATTGATTATAATTTATACGAAAAAAAAGGAAAATTTAAAGACTCCATTATTTTTAAAAGTCGCTGAACTAATGTTGTTCAGTTTGACGACGACGATTAACGTTTTAATTTTCTTGCTCGTATTACAGGCCACACCCGGTTTACCAAATTTAATTAAAATTCTTCCGGCCGTTTATAAAAAAAAACATGTTTCGTGGTTTACAAATTATCATTCAATGTAGTTTTTATATACGTAAAGAAAGAAAGGAAAATGATTTAATACGGTCCAATCAGTACCGCCATCAAACACATAAAAAACAAAGGTATAGTTAATAGTGTGTAGGATTTATTTGTTTATAATTATTACTTTATTTTTCTTTTTTTCTTTCCGTTTTATCTTACAGCAGTAACAAACACACACTTACACACACACACGTATGCACACAGGCACGCACGCACACACACACCCACGCGCGCACCCACACGCGCACACGCACGCGCGCGCGCTCCTAAACTTTCACATTTATAATATTACTAGCTAGTCTCACGCTTTTTTTTTCCTCGCAGAAATGATCGGCATGAATGGTGTGACGCGTCGCGGCACGCTGTCCAGCTGCGCGTGCCGCCTGCAGCGCGCGCCGACGTGCTCGTCGTGCGCGTCCGTGCGCCGAGTGCGCGCGGCGCCCGCGCCGGTGCGCGCGCTCTCTGTGCGGACGCATTTCAACTAGACGGAAAACATAAAACTATTAAACAAAGGCACCTCAATTGACAAAGTTATTGGATGGAAAAAGAAAATTTGTAATTTGTTACCTAAATCACAAACTAGATAATCCTAAATGTAACATCTGACTACATGTAACACCCGGCAACTAATTTAGCGCGGGCAACACGACTAGGTAGGTATCATCAGCCAAATAAGTAGTTTATCCATTTTTAAACAAGTGAATATGTCGCTAAAGTCGAACTTTCAAGTTGACAGACACGTTTATTGGTATTATTGTTTTATGACATGTAACGATTATTAACTACCAGCTTTTGCCCGTGGCTCCGCCCGCGTGGTATTCGGTTATCGCGCGCTGTTCCCTCGGGAACTGTGCATTTTTCCGGGATATAAAGTAGCCCATGTCAATCTCGGGCCCATAAACTATCTCTATGCCAAAAATCACGACGATCCGTCGCTCTGTTACGGCGTGAAAGACCGACAAACACACAAACATACAAACACACTTTTGCATTTATAATATTAGTATGAATAGGGTAGTAGAGCACATATTTGGATGATGGTACATCTGCGAAGAATACGTTCATCGCTGTCCTGTTCGAATTATTTAATTTTCCGGAATAAAAGCTTTCCCATGGCCTTCCAATGGTCTCAACCTATCAAATTTAATCTAAGTCGATAGATAGAGACATCCGTCTATATAAATAATTTATAATATTAATAAGGAATATTATATTAGCCGAAAGACGTCCTATTGTTGGACAAAATCCTCAGACTTAGAACGGCGCAATGAACTGACAGCTTGCCACCTGTTTCCCCCGACTGCCAACAAGTTTCGCAATGTCATCAGTCCGCCTAGTGAGAGACTTGCCAATGCTGCGTCTTTCGGTTCCTGTTGATACTCGCAAAACTTTTCCCACGACGATTATCCTATCTTTGAGAATGGAATGGAATGGCTGCTTATTGCAGCCGAACTATGTGACTTTCTTCGACGAGCATTGTATTGTAATAGAATATAATTTCAACTGAATACTCTGTGTGAAAGGTTTTTATGAAAAGGTACCTATTTACTTGAGGTTGACAAAAAGTCCTACAGTAAATTTAGCAGATATCGAAGACGTAACGCTTTTTTGAATGCAAATTTTTCGTGAATAATCTTTGGGATGTTTAATTAAACTTGTTCATTAGTAGGCAACTAAGGCGCGGTGGCCTAGTGGTTTGACCACCCCTGAGTTTTTCGAAAATATCGTGAGGAAACTTTTGTTTGTTAGTTGTTATAATAATATATTGCAAAGTGGCTAAAAGCCCACCAGTTGGATTGTCTACCTGGCTTTTTAGGCCAGTTAATCATGTGGATCCATTCTAGAGGTGTTGCGATTAGATTTAAGTGCGAGCATTTCATGCATTTTCTATAGTTAGGAACAAATTGTTTTGTTAATTTCTGTCAAGTGTCCTTGACTTTCTGTCATGTATTGATAACGCATAACAAACAAATTTTATGACCCAACGTAATCCTCGGGATAGATGTTGTGTATGCATTACAAATTTATATTCAGTGGAAACGAGCACGTAAATATTTGGATCAATGTGTATATTTTCATCAAACAGAAGTAGCTTGTACAGTGAAATAGAATACCTACCGTAGAATTGAGCTACACGTTTGTATGTATAACTATTTTTTTTTATTGTGGTTAAAAAGCTAAAGTCGTTGACCGATTCTACATCACTTTGTTTATCTTTGGTGTTGTGAAGTCCAAAATCCCTCGTTTTTATTATCTTAACAATTTCTTATTCAATTCTGTATTTAGGGGTTGTTTCACCATCCATTTATTAGTGTTAACTGACGGTTAAATATGATGCCTTCGCCGTCTATTCAAACACAACGAATAGAGACGGCATCACACTTAACCGTCAATTAACACTAATCAATGGATGGTGAAACAGCCCCTAATCTTAGAAAGTATTATTTAAAAAAACAGTATCGATAATTATACATCTTTTTTATTTCTTTCATTAAAAAAATCCCAAACAAATGATCATCGCAGCTAATGTGGTTAACAGGCATCCTTATCTTTTTTTTAAACCTCTCTAGACTATCATAGTTAAGAAACTACAATGTAAACGGATTTGAAATAACAAGTTGCTACGGAACTTTCTCTCTGATTGTGTCCCATTGCAACCCTTACACACTTGTTAGGCCCTAGCGAAAACTTTGTTTGTTGTTCGAATCACATGTCGATGGAAGTTTAAATTGACTTAGATAAAATGTAAATTTAATCCGTTTGTAGGTACTCACAGTCTCACACACAAGCTAACGGGTTTTAGGGTCTGCATTACTTTTTACTAACACTCTTGATAAAATGAACAAAAGTTGAACAGTGTGTCCGTTTAGTATCTATACCCACGTATAAACTGTTTGAAAAAAAAACACAGATAGTTTTTTTCTAATTTTATATTGTGCAGTGTTCATTATCTAACGTATTTTTTTATTGCTGGAATATTCCACATTTTGTTTAATAGCATAGTGCTCCCTTGACGTTTTTAGCGGCGCAGTGTTTAATAGCGGGTTAATCTGATAAAAATTCTCTACGCGCATACCAGCAGCCTATAATAGCGTTATCCACACGCCACCGGCACTATATCAAGTCGATATACGACGCGCTGTTCCTATGAAATGTTACGTCGTATATACAATGGAAATAACAAGTCGAACCTCGAGCGAAATGTTAAGGGGTCAAAAGGGGTACGGTGCTTACGTCACTGGCTTATGGCGCCTTTATAATATCTATGTGTATATAAATGGCGCATATACAGTGCATATACGGCATAGCAGCTGTGCCTTTTATTTGTACTTGCCTTTAGTAAATTGAACAGGTACTAATTAAGCGTTATTATTTGTTTAGAGTATTTGCATTTGTCTTAAGTAGTAATTTTGGCACAGTTTCGAGTTAAATGTAATGTATTGTAATCAAACTTTGTCAACTTTCAAAGCCAACTAATTAGTCGTTAATTAATATCTTTCAACATTCAGCATATTTTTGCATGAAACAAAATAGAATAGAATACATTTTATTGAAACTGTTAATTAATTTACATTTCATGAATAGATTAAAACGATCTAACAAAATAAATAATATAGCACTACGGCAGATTTCTTAAAAAACACTTTTCCGCGACACCTACCTACACTAGGCTAGGCCTGTAGTGTAGAGATATAATTCAGAGGTTCCAAACACAATTGGCATTTACAGAAATAGACAGTTGTCTCACTGTCAGCGAGGAAACGATTGGCTATCGACTATTTTCTCGCTCAAGAAATTAATATAAGGTCCTGTGCGAGAAAAAGAGACACTATAGAATTAATCGCTGTCTGTTCATATTGTCGGCGAAAACACGGTCTTACATCTTTTGTCGCAGCGACAAGAGCTATAAAACTCGCTGATCTAAAACTAGCTCAGCGATGTTAGCTTGGCGGCAGCCTCGCTCTAGAGAATGGAGCAAGTAATCGCCCGTCACACTCGAACACTCGCTTACAGTCGAACAGCAAAACTAGACTCGTTTCTCACTACTCGCCCACTCGTTTCTAGTTACTCGCTCTGTTCGCTTCTCGTTCACCGTCGGCGGTGGGACAAGCGCATTAACATCTTATTTTAAATAAACAAAAGAAAACAATATGCCACGCGCAGGAAACCCAACCCTGCGCAATAAATATTGAATAAATAGGTATCTATATTAAAAGTTTTGGCCAGTTTTGACTTATTAACTCATAATACCTACCGTTACTTAGCTGTGACAGTTTTCCTTTCAAAAACATAATATAATATAATATTTTTTACAGTCATTTAACACACACTGGACATAAAGAAACATTTGTATGAATCCTTATTTGAAAAGAGAGCCTCTATCTAAATTAAATAACCAAATCTAACCAATTTCCTCAGAAAATCAAAAAACGGCTGATCCTTAATAAAACTTACCTAAAAAACCACAGCAACGAAACATGCGTTTTCACATAAAAAAACTGCATCGAAATCAATCAACCCGTTTGAGTGCTACAATGCCACAGACAGATAGATAGACATTGGCGTCTAGCTTATAGCACCCCTATTTTTGCGTCGGGGGTTAAAAAAATAATGGTACTCGTAATTTAAGCAAACTTTCAACATTTACAAATATAGACTTTTAACGATTATAGTAGGTACCTTGGGGTAGACTAAAAAAAACCTTTCCCCCTTTAAATATGTCATACCTAGTCGCATACCAAATTACAGCTTTCTACTAAGAATTTCTGAGCTATCGAAAGATAGACAAATAGGACAGAGTGATAAATCTTACACGGGTCCCGTTGAAGACCCGGAGTGCCGTTAAGAATGTACTAAAAAGGAAAAAAATATTGATCTGAATTATATTTTAGTCTTTCTCCATCTCGTTTATAAATATTTTTCCTGTTTTCAATTTTCTTATGGTAGAATGCATTCGCCTCTCAAAGGTTCCCTTAAATTGGTTGAGTGGCCTCACAAATATAAATCATATACCCAAAAAATAGGTATTTTCTCCAGTTGAAAAAAAAATACACAAGTAATTTGTTTGATTCATGTGCCGAGGGTTGTGCTCCAAATTAGTTGATGAGGATTTTGCAATGTTTTCCTTTTACATAAATATATCGTAAAACTTCATGTTTACTCAATTCTTAGGTGAGCCCGTGCTACGCCATGGATTGGATAGAGATAGATACCTACAACGTTTGTTAATATATCTAATTTACGGATGCCTGATTCTATTCGTATGATTAAGAGTATTATATTAAAGTCTCACTTTATATCTCTCACTTTAATGTCTCATAAATATCTTTGTGAGAGAAAAATTGTCTTATTACTCGTATACTGCAGTTCCAATTTGTTTCATGGAACTTGGAATCGTTAGGTTACGTAATTGAAATTATTTCTAAATATTCAAATGTGTTCATCTCGTTATTCAAGTTACATAGAAAAAATGAAAGAAGGAAAGGCGAAATTAATTAAATGAAACATTTGACTTTATGCCGGACATATTTCGCAAATAACATATTTTAATTTCTAATTAAAGAAGCGTATTCCCAGAGATAAAAACAAGCTAGATCAATTTGTCATCCCCGAAAACCCCTACATACCAAATTTCATCGAAATCGTTGGAGTCGTTTCCGAGATCCCGAAATATATATACATAAGGATTGTTGGGGTAGACGAGTTCTTGAGTGGAGTCCTCAGACTCGGTGGAGCGATGATCTTCGCAAGGGGCTGGCAAGAGCTGGATGAGAATGGCCGAGAATCATGCTCCGTGGCGTGCCATGGGAGAGGCTTATGTCCAGCAGTGGACAAACATAGGCTGATGATGATGATGATGAAGAATTGTTCGTTTAAAGGTATTAATTAATATAATAGATAATAGCGTAATGTCAACTGCTTGTTATCTTTTACAAAATATATTTTTTCGATGCAGGTACAGTGGGACCTACGTAATTGGAAGTATTCCCGTTCCAATTTAAAAATATATTTTTTTAAATCAGTTAATAATTACGGATCTCTGATATAGCAAACATAAATAAAAAATAAATAATAAACCTTTCTCCTTTTCTTGAAGTCGGTGAAAAGGAAACAACAGCACAGCTCTTTATTTAATAGGTACTCTTATTTGCTGAGCGCACAACTTTCGGTTCTCCATCGTCTAGGGAATATTAGTGGATGCTATGCTAATGAGAAATTAGTACTACCCGACGTGTGGGTTGCAATGAATTTAGTAAAACTGGTTTTAGTATTTCCCAACTTGCATACGAACTGCATGATGCATGGCAATGAACCGCTGCGAAAGTTTGAATTAGTGTAGTAAAATAAATAAATCATTGCTTGGGTGCGCAGTGGTGCAGTGTTTAGAATAATACATTCCCGTCTATTTACGATATACAAATATATATTTCGTTTGAGCCAGAACAGACTGATCATGCCGTAACCAAATTAAATCAAGATCTTAGTCGTATCCAAGAGTGGTCTAAAAAAAATTGTTTGGTTTTGAACCCATTGAAATCAAAGTATTTAGTATTGGGTTCAAAACACCAAATAACAAAAACAATATCTTGCAACCCACGGGTCTGTATCTTGGATGAAGGCATTTCTCGAGTATCAGAGGCGAGAAACCTAGGGTTACTCATGGACGGCAGGCTGCGATTTGAAAATCACGTTCTGGAGACTGTCCGTAACTGTTTCTACCGCCTGAGTATTTTATACAGGATACGTAACTACTTAAGCGTAGACATGCGAATTACACTCTGTGACACACTTGTCCTATCAAAACTGAACTATGCGGACACGGTTATTGGACAGTGTCTATTATCGCGCACAAAAATCCAGCTGCAGAGACTCCAGAATGCCTGTGCCAGATTCTGCTTCCCAATACCACCCAGAACCCACGTAACGCCATTTTTGAACAATGGTAAGTTACTTAAAATGGAGGCTAGAAGGACATTACACTTTGCCTCGTTATTGTTTGGGATTGTACATAGCAGGGAACCTTCTTACCTCTACAATAAACTTAAATTTTCTCATATGCACGTAAGACAAGCCCCCCGCCTTACCTGCCCAAGACACAGATCGGTTAGTTTCCGTGGTAGCTTCCGGTACGCTGCCACGCGATGCTGGAACAATATCCCTCCACCAATAAGAAACGCTAGTTCACTGTTAAGCTTTAAAGACAAATTAAACCTTCATCTTTTCCAGGAACAAGTGTCTTCTGCCTAGCCGATCTGTAGATTTTATGCCGTAGATCTATTTATCTATTTATTTATTTGTTTTTATTTATTATAATTATCATGTATTATTATTTGGGTACAGCTGCACACTGCGCTTCTGTTGTTTTGCTTTGCGATGCTTTACGTTACGTATACTTTTATGTCTTGTGATTGTCTAAACGGATTCACTGAAAATCAGCGTCTTTGCATTTCATGTATCGACAAATGCTGAGTGAAATCCTTTTTTGGAATCACCTCAACAATAAATTCACTATACCTATGTTTCTTGGACAGGCTTTGTAAATAATGTAATATTGTTGTGATGTTTTTCAAAATAAATAAATCATTCATTCATTCATTCATATTTAAAAAAACATGAACATTGTACAGTAATTAAGGAAATTGAATCACGTAACAGTTCCTAATCAATTTAGTCATGATTTGTAGGAGATGTATGGAATGTCAATATGACATCAGTAGCACAACGGTGACATGATTTACTTTCCTTGACTGTACGCTGGTACAGGACCCTTCGTGTGCGACTTCAACTCCCACTTGGCCGGTTTTTGAAGCTGGAAAACTTGCATTTTGTGTATATAAGGTGTTAATTATGTAGATAACTGGAAACCAGAAAGTAGTTTGTTCGGAATTGAGTGTAAAATCAATTATCTACACTATCTTTCAAATGAAAACGAAAATGAAAAAAATTATTCGAGAACATTGAAAATACACATTTGCTTGCGCCCAAAATGGTCGCCTCAGCATTAAATGCGGAATCCTATGGTAGAGTCAGCGTTGTTCTTCCGGCGAGACCATTTTAGACGGTCGCCGTGTCGTGTCAAATCAGGTTGTGGCTGTGTTTTTAAATCCCTTTTCTATTGTGCCCGCCCTGTGTTAGAGCGTTTTCAGATTAAAATAAAAGCAAGTAAAATGTATGAAATATGTACCTGTCTTTAGATTATCCGATCCGACATCAAATCAAATTTCATTCATTTTACTGGGCCCTCGGATCAGATAATCTGAAAACGATCTTAATGTTACGAATGCATACACCGTTTAAATGTTTTAGCGAGGTTGCATACTATTTGTACCTACTAAGTATCACTTATTCTGTGATACTATGTAGATAATTTAATACTGGCCGTTTTGGTGTCAGTTTGATTTTCTTCTAAAAAAAGCAAAGCAAAAGTGAAAATTTACAAAAATAAGTAAATGACGAAGTCAAGCAGAGTTAAGAGAAAAACAATGGAATGTGTGAGGTTTTCAGTTATATATATTTCTATCAAAAGTAAGTAAAAGGTAAAATGGTTACCTTTATTTAAAAAACATCGTTTTTATCTTATTTTTATTTATTTATATTTATAATCAAGATAACACGAATCTTATTCTTCTTGTTCTTATAACTTGAAAAAACACTGTTATTCTTTTGTTGTATGAATCAAGCATACTTAATACTTTAACGAAACAGCTACGTAGATGAAAAATGATGAATGAACCATATTTTTATCAGATAAGCCTATAAATGTTTCGTCATGATACTGTTTACCCTCAGTACCCCCACAATTTCAGCAGCTCATTACAGCAGACCGGATGAACGAGAAGCTTTCAAAGTATTCTTTAAACTGATGAGAAAATATACAAAGAAAAGTGGGCTCAAGTTTATGATGCTCAAGTCAGGCTAATTGTATGTTTAAGTACCTTTGTAAAGAGAGCACAGAAAATAATTTTCTTTTTCATAAAGTTTGGGAAGAGAAACAAAAATATTAGGTATGTGTATTAGTATTACGAACTGAAATAAACAATATTCTTTGTCAACGTAACAAGCTGGCTCACTTGAATATTCTATTAATGATAGGAACTGTTTCTTTTGCTCTTACAATATAATGTATTATTTTTGGGACACTAGAGATTTAAAAAAAATAGTAAACTTTTTCTCAGTAGTAAATGTTTTGTATATTTCTGAAATACGTATTATATTAATTATGGTTAAATATATCGTACAGTAATTCGCTTAAATATTTTTTTTAAAAACAGTCATTAAAAACTTTACTTAAGTAAAGCCGTACATTTCTAAATAAAACCATAATTAATGGGCTTGGGGAATAATTTTATTAGCCATTAGCTACAAGTATTGATTTTAAAATCAATTTGCGGTACTGACTTTATTGATTTCTGCTGTGTAAAAATTCTATTTTGTGTGCTATTTTGTTTCACTGGTTACGAAATCTGTAGTTTCTCAAGAAAATTACTGTGTAAATGTACATATTATACACCGTATTATTATATGTATCTTGTATATAAGAGGCAAAAATAAAAACTTAGGCGCATGGATTGCATCTTTTGAGTGATATCTCGGATAACATAGCAAAATAATTTGGTAGTGCCATTCATTTTATAACATGTTTTAGCTTTTGTTTTAAGTGACAAAGACGGCAGTTTAGAGAGATCTACAGATGCAATTCTTACTCCTAAGAACTTATAAATACTATTACTGCAATCAAATCTAGTCTGTATCATAATAGAAATAATTTTATGAAAATGTATACTTAGCGGCAAAAATCTGGCCTTCAAATGTATGCAATAATAGGTAATTTTGTATGCAGAGTGGCCCAAATTTTATGCCGGTGAGTATAAAATATATGATAATTATGTTTACAATAGATTCTTTTAAATAGACATAAGATACGTTGTATGCAACGACGTAAGACTGATTTGAACTAATAAATATTTTAAATCAAATGCGTTCTGTTTCTGCCTTAACAAGAAATAAAGTAGATGGATGCCTCAAATGTTTTTAATTTGTGATGTATTTTCACTGGGCTGGATTAAAAATTAAGTGATTTTATTCCCAAGCTCATCAGATTTTATTCCGAGACAGTTTTGTCTAGATATTTTCTAGACTAAATAGACTTAACATTTACGAAGCTATTATACCTACGTTACAGGAGCTTTGTTTTCGAGATAACAAAATGAAGAGAAACAACGATACGAGTGTAATAAATGCAAAAAGTTCCAAAACAGTTAAAGTTGGATGTGCTAGAAAGTCACAAGATAAAAATACAAAAATGTTTCAAGGCCAATGACATGATGTACGAGCCATGGAACACGCCAAAAACAGAAGATTATTTAAAATCCCGCCCAAACGCTGAGAAACACTGAGGCGCGAAATAATTCATACCATCTAATTGTGTTTCACTCCCGAATGAAGTCCTATAAAATTCGAGGACAAATTTAATAAAATTTGCTTCTATCCTAAGTTACGTCAATCTTTAACGAGATAAAAACTTTCCACCAGTCGAATGACTCGAAATTACTTGGTTGTTAACTCAATTAAAAAGTATCTATTGATTATATTGAACGGGATTCCAAAGATAACCGGCATTTTCTAGAAACTTTCATTTTGTGTAAGTGTATTAAATTGGTAAATAAATACTCCGAGTGAGACTTTCAGCGATAACGTAGCACGAGCACGATAGACAAGTTTAAGCTTAAGAGCACAGTATCCTTATCTTATACGACGAAGTTGACGTCGCGACGTTAAATAGAAAGTCGATGCACGTTTTTGATTGCAGAAAAAGTGAATTTATCTGAACAGTGCAGTTGATATCGTAGTCTAACACGACCACGCTTCGTAGCTATAGAGTCGAAATTTAACCATCGGTAACTTAACCGTGAAAACATTTGGTATGCTTTCCGTCAGTCGATATTGTGACGGCGTAACTCGTAAATATGCTGATTTATACGACCGGAGCTAGACACACCTGACTTTAGCACGCACGCTTATATATACTTCATTCAACAAACTGGGTGACTGATCAAAAGAATAATGAACAGATGATTGATGGGAACACTGACCGTGGTAAGTGACTGTGTTAATGAAATGTGTAGGGCCTCTCATTCATCCATACTGATATTCATCTTGAATTCGGTTATCGCGCGCTGTTCCCTTGGGAACTGTGCATATTTCCGGGATAAAAAGTAGCCTATGCCACTTTCTGGCCCATAAACTATCTCTATGTCAAAAATCACGTCAATCCGCCGCTCCGTTGCATCGTGAAAGACGGACAAACATAGAAACACACAAACACACTTCCGCATTTATAATATTAGTATGGAATGTTAATACTTAACCCAGCGCGTGAGGCGACTCGCACTTAGCCGTTTTTTTAGTTTTATTTTATCCGTTTCGGCCAACTTTACTCAACTTTGGTTAGGGTGGGTATTAGGCGCGTTGATTCAGACTTTATATTAGTTCGTAGATCTATTTACTTAGGATTTAGCTCTAAGTTACTTTTATCTTTACATATTTTTTTAGGGATGATCCAATAATGTTTTACTTTAGTGGGTATAGCTAGTTAATTAAATCGCTTTATTTATTTGAAAGCAATTTCCAATTTTATAATAATATAATGAATTCTTACTTTAGGAATTCATAATACAAGTATAAACCATTAAGCCTTGTAACTGATTGGGTATTACTGTTAAAATGGAAATTTTAATATTCTTTGGAGCAAACGCACAAAATATACCTATTACATTGTTACTTTATAAAATATATAAATTTAAGAACAAATAACCATATAAAACTTAACTTAAACACAGACACACATAGTGGTCAAACTTATAACACTTCTCTTTTTGCGTCGGGGGTTAAAAAATACTGTAACAAAATTGTAAATACCGTAATACTGTAAATTTTAATACTGTAACAATTTGAATTATTTGGGTTTGTTACATTATACATTTTTTCTACGGGATCTAGACAGCAATACTTCACAGCATTATCAGCCAACCTTAAAAAAGTAGAAAATAAATCTTGAACGCTATAAATACTGAATTCAGGGAAAAAAAACGGTTGCAGCCGGATAGTTGACCATACTATCTGTATGCGGTTTTTTAAGTCTTAGTCTTCTTCCCATTCCTCTCCTATCGGAGGTTGGACAACACGGCATAAAACACAACATTTTTTTAAGTATTTCTGGAAAACATTTCGTTTCCAAAATTAGTGTGGCACATTGCGAATTACAATCTTCGGCCTATGGGCGAACTATCTTTGACGAAAATCTCCAAACTCAGTACTTGGGAGGCCATAGGTTAAACTAATGATAACATTTAAATGGAATTGAAAGTTATACTGTCTGCTATTTTGACAAGAATCTTAACCTAATCTAAGTATATATTAAAATGAATATGTGTCGATGTCACTTTTATAAACAATCCTCAATCTGTTCACTTCAAGTGTATGAAAGGAAAGCTTTATCTAAGAGAAAACAGAATGTCGATGTCGCTGTAAATCTCCACCGTTCGTTCAAATAACAACTGTAACACTTCGCTCAACTTGTATTGGAATTGAATTGCATCTGGACGGCTATTGTTCTAGAACAACTGGGAAGAAAACAAATAAATAAGTGATGCGACTTGAAAATTGTGGGTTTATCACACAAAAGATATTCATATCGTGCTGTTTACTTGTCAAAAACATATTGTATTGTACTATATTTGTACTGAATAACTCTTTATTAAATATACTGACCCGGATAACTTACGTCTTAAATCGAGTTTAGCTCGACATGTTTTGGGCTAATCCGTAGCCCTTCCTCGGAGCAACGCGACTCGGCGGCTGCTGCATGCAACACGCGCACTGCGCACCGTCGCTCTGCTCGCGCGACTACCCGACGAAACTGACACCGGCACACAACTACCCGCGTTTTCATCATCATTTTCATTATAACGGTCAAATGTAGGGTAGCACACAATACTCGGCCAGCCGCTCAATTTCAATCTTGTCACGACCTGTCCTATATCCTCATGAACATCCGCATAGGTTATTGTGGATGCGGATGCAAGCTAAATATTCGTAATGTTCCTTTAGTTAGTCGATGCCTACGAGTATTATAATTGACAACATTTCATATTTCTAAGACTGTAATTTGATTCGTTCTCTGTATTCTGCTTGGAAATAGAAAGACACTGATATTTTTAAAATTTCGCTACGATTATTAATTAATTTATTAAAAAAAAATTAAGATGTGCTTATTCTAAAAGGGCATAACTCCAAAACTACGATACAATAGATCCATTACTTTTGTCTAGTCTCTATAAAAAAAAAGATCTTCTCTTTCACGTAAATCATGTGTAAATCTGACGTAGACGTTATCAAAATTATGACAGCTCCTTTTTCTGGTGAAGAACACAAAGGAAACATATCTATTCTGTCGTAGTATTGGAAAATACAGATACATTTTTTATTTTTTTTGTATTTTTTTAAATATGGAGAAATAAATTATAATAATTATTTTCTCATGTTCAGGAGGCACAACTCTTTCGATTCCTGTAGTAATTTACAGGTGTTAAAAAAATTAAATCTTGTCAATTGTTTCTTGATGAGACTCTACTACCGCATACCTGTATGCCACGGCGTCTTTCTGAATGTATAAAGGATTTTTTTTTTTATTCGACGGGAAGGCAAACGAGCAAGTGAGTCTCCTGGTGGTAATAGATCACCATCGCCCATAAACGTCTGCAACACCAGGGTTATTGCAGATGCGTTGCCAACCTAGAGGCCTAAGATGGAATATCTCAAGTGCCAGTAATTTCACCGGCTCTCTTACTCTCCACGCCGAAACACAACCGTGCAAGCACTGCTGCTTCACGGCAGGATTAGCGAGCAAGATGGTGGTAGCAATCCGGGCGGACCTTGCACATGGTCCTACCACCTGCATACTTAATTCACTACGTTCTGCAGTAACGGTATACTACTATATTATGGATAAATCTTAATGCAGAATTATTTACTCGTAACAGTATTTTTATGAATTAAATTAGTAATGACTGCGCTAGTCTAAAATATTGTATTTAACAGTATTTCCTTCATTTTCTTTTGTTTTGATTGCGCTTTTTCCCTATTTTATTTTATGTCTTTCCTTATTTTGATCCCGTAATCTAATCAAGCATTGACTCTTACTCGTATTTATCTTCTACGTTTATAAACAAAGCAAAATAAACGATTCCCTTATTTCATCCAGTGGGTCTGAATATTATTCTATTTGTAGCACAAAGGAATTAATTTATTAAATACAAACCATCCCGTTCTGAAATTAATTAGTGTTCTCCTATTGTACGCGGGTCCTTATCAATGAAAAAAAAAGAAATTATTGCACCTTACTACACGCAGTCTCACGTGTAGTGCAGCTGCATATAATGTGCGTCTACTAAATCTATCCTTATCTGCTTCCACATAAATGAACCCATTTATTTATCAGTAAAAAAAGAGAGTAAGGAACCGATGCGCTGTAAAATTGAATTATTCATAAAAAATACATTTAATACGACGGAACACTCCTTCGACCAGAAATCGTAGCGCAGGAACTGCTGGTGCTGGAACTGCTGGACAGGCTCGTACAGACTAAATTAACTAAAATAGAAATTATTTTTAAGTGTTTTGTTCATTAAAGAAATATACACAGTTTAAAAATAAAAGTGTGGGGGAGGCTACAGTAGAGAGATCTCTCGAATCTCCAAGCGGATTTTATCCCTTGGGACCGAAGTCCGAAGGACGGGCGTTGGAAGTTGTATATGCGTTCGAGTTTAGAAACTTCGATGGCGCGATGTTGAATTTAGGAGTTTCGATACTTACTTACTAGATGGTACTAGAAGTCGCTAAAAGCATTTCATGCGTTTGTGTTTGATATGTTGTCTTATGTTATATACTAGCTTTTGCCCTCGGCCCCACCCGCGTGGTATTCGGTTATCGCGCGCTATTTTTTCGGGACAAAAAGTAGCCTGTGTCATTCTCGGGCCCATAAACTATGTCTATGACAAAAATCACGCCTATCCGTTGCTCGTTGTCGGTGTATCATATTTATACCTAATGACAATTTTATTCGTATTTTTTGTGTACTTATTAATATTTCTACGCCAGATCTGGCAGAATATGCTGTTGACATTTATGATAATAACTACCTGTACCTACCATATTCTAAGAAATAAACGATTTCTTTTCTATTCTATTCCGTCACGGCTTGAAAGACTGACAAACACACAAACATACAAACACACTTTCGCATTTATAATATTAGTATGGGCCTCGGAAAAAACCCCTGCAGGGTCGACTTCTTTTCTTTCTTAGCACGCTTGACTAATCCGGACCCTTTTCCATGGCTCCCCAGACTTGGGTGGATAAAGTTTTCTTTTCTAGGGGCTAAAGATTTGGCTCCACTTAACCGTGTAAGTACATTAAACGGTGCTTTAACTCTTTAACGGTCATTAACATTGATCATTACTTATTCTGTAACATGCCTGATTCTTTCCGCAAGCTTTTATTAATTCATAACTTCAGAAGTCAATATAGAGTCGCATACGAAATTATCATCAAAAACACACCAAACACTTTATGAGTGTAGACCACAATAATTCAATGTTCAGTGTAATTTTCAAATATTAACTAGTTGGCGTATTCAGATAAAAAAAAACTTTTGTTTTTCCTTTTTAGTCACAGCAGTTTTGAAGTTGGTTTAGTTTTTTAAATTACTGTTTTATATCTTAATTTCTTAAGACTTTAGTTTCTCTCCTGCTCTTTGTTAGCAAAGAATTAAAATAACTATTGTTTATTATTTGTTATGGATCTCCACAAACTCATGCCAGAAACTTAATAAGTTGTCTTTAACTTCCATTTTTTTTAATCGCTGTCACTATCTTAGCACGGAAGGAAGGGTTGCCCTTATGAATATATATCTGCGTCCGAACAACGTGGTCGTAAAGCCTAACAACTAATTTTTAACACAGTTCGAGCGTTTCAACGCTTTGAACTGTAGGTAAAGCTATTAACTACCCGCGATGTCATGGATCTTTGCCAATAAACTCTGCCTTGGCATTAAATTGCAAAGTTTCAAGTTTTTACAGTGATAAGAGGTTAATTATACACGTTATCTGACTCCGAGTTTTTCTTTTGTAAAACGTATCACTTAATTTATTACTACCTTAAACTTAATGTTTGTTCCATCTTCACAATTAAATGGAATTTGGTGTGTATGGAGTTTAAGACCCTGGAAAAGACATAGGATAGTTTTTATCCCGGAAAAACACACTGTTATCGCGAGATAGCGGATAGCGATAAACTACTCCCGGGCAGATATTGGGCAAAAGCTTGCGAAAATTAAAAGAAAGTGTCAACTGATTGACTTATTTACAACAATTTTCACAACGTGCAGCAATGAGGAGCGAAGGAAATGCCCTTGATGTTTAGTTTTAGGGGTAATTATCTCAGTCGATAAAAACGGAACCCTTATGGGATCACTCTATTCATTTCATCCGTCCGTCTGTCTACTCTTTTTTATCAAAAACGCGTGGAGCTGAAATAAATATGAAATACTCACGATTGCTATACCTACCCTTTAAAGCAGTGAAAAATTCAAACTTTCCATACAAATTGCTGGGGCATCAAAATTTATAAGGTATTTTCAAATGACCTGGAAAGTTCAATTTAGTATAAAAATAGCACCTTGTAGCACAACCAATATACAAGCCTGAAAATTTTAATTTTTATCCCACCTCCAGCGCTCTATATAAAGTTATCTAACTACATACCTGCATAGAAACCGCATGTTTCTGTATTTTTTTATCAACTGGGAAAGCATTAGTTACGAACAGGGTGTCAGGTGTCAAGTACCGTAAAATCCCAATATGTGAGTGCAAGTAAATTGAATATACGAACATACCAGCGCAGTGCGATCCCAACTCGTCTTGTTTTAAAAAGAAAGTTCTTGATTGAAAAATAAAACATTTAGAGATGGAGGAGCTTAGGAAGGAAAAGTTAAATTACTCCTTTTGCCCGGCCAAGACTACATGAGTTTAATGTATTACAGGGTGTCTCATTTAAATCGGTCAGTATGGGAAAGTCTGAAACTATAAGACATACGAAGATCTGTTCTTAGAAATGGCTCTATGAAACATGATGTCTACAATGAATAAAATGCAATTTCACATGCCTGAACTTGTTGAATATTGTAACGGTGGTCACTTCGAACACCTACTAAAATAAACTAAAGTATCTGAAAACAATGCATTGTATTCATTTTAGACATCATGTTTCACTGCTTAAGACCTACACAATCGATATCTAAATAGAAATAGAGTAAGTTTTTTTTTTTTTTCAATACAACCGGGTTCAATTCCTGAGCTGAGTACTGGTTTTTTTAAATGTATGAATGCAGTTTTTCTTCTTATTAAAATCAATGACATGGTTCCTAAGAACAGATCTTCGTATGTCTTATAGTTGTAGGTACTTGGCCGGCCAGAAAGAGTAATTTAACTTTTCCCTCCTAAACTAAACTTTCCCATACTGACCGATTTAAATGAGACACCCTTTTTTTGCCAAATGAATGAATGAATGCAACCAGCAGCGCGACGAGGAGGCGGCGAGCTTTTTTTCTGTTTATTGCTGCCGAGACGCTTGCACTACCCGGGACCGTTGCGAGGAATGTGTTTTTCATGAACCAATAGAAACGCTTCATTTACCAAGTCTCGCTGCGCTAGGGTTTGTCCACCAGAGATGGTCTATTGGTTAATGAAAAATACTTTCCTCGCCACACACCCTCGCATATCTTTCGTGGAAATGCAGCCTAAGGCTGTTCTATCGAGCTAGGATACGAATTATCAGATTAACTAAGCGTAGTAGTCCAGTTAGGTATAGACACAGAGGTTAGAAGCATTCAACACCAGAGTTCGATTTTTTTATATTTTCGCTTTGAAATATTACAACAACGCAGAAAAGAGTAAATAAACCAGGAGATTGACAGACGCCAGGCGATTGATATTTAGTGGAAGCGTGGAGCGTAAACACAGATGGTGAACGATCCGAAACATAAAGACAAGGCTAGTCTAAGAAAAATTCATCATCTGGGTGACGTAGTTTTAGGAAAGTTAAATGTTATAATAAAATTAGCACTAAAATATTTTAGGTACTGTAGCTGATGTGGTAAGCGGCAATTTAGCTAGTTAGTGTTAGAACGTTGCCTCTTTATTGGTGCTTAAAGGACAAAAACGGTTAGGTGCAAGCCGCACTTACGCACCCAGGGTTCCACACAAATTTGTAAGTATCTATTAAGCAAACTATACAGTGAGTGATTATTCAAGATTGCTTTCTAACATAATCAGACAGGATGCAAAAAAAAACAATAATCTCTTATTGTATTACTAACTCCTCGTACGTAATAACAGCCCGCCATTTGAAATTTAAAAGTCCGCTGTAATTGTAACCGCTAGTTGGCGCTGTCATCGCGCACCCAGCGAATAAAGAACTTTAGGTAGTACATACTTACAAGCAAGGAGTAAAATCGGAAGAGCCGTTTCTATGATAACTCAAGTTTTTTATAGAGAGCTTGTCTGTTTTTTACAACTTTTTCCTCTTCCTCTAATAGGCGTACTAAGTCATTTTCATACACCGCAATTTAGTTGGGAACTCCTACTCACTCGTTTATGGCTTCATAAAGCACAGATCGGTTTCGCAGTGCCATACAAGCAGAAAAACTTTAGATCACGCCATAAAAGAGTGATGGAATTTTTATCGAATTTAATGTGAAACCTTGCTCGGATACTGGAGACAGCTTAACGACGCTTGTAAAAATAAAAATAAAAAACTGTTGGATAATAACGATATTCTAAAACAAGAAAACGTTTAATGTGACACAAAGAAAAATTAACTTACGTTGATAAAAACTTTGTAAAATAATAAAGTATTTTCACTACCCATTGATTAATTTTATTTGACGGATCAATTTTATCAATGGGTGGTGAATAAGGGGGTTACACAATCAGAAACACCCCTTGAATGTTTTTAAGTAGCTTGTATGATTGCTGTAAACTCACGGAAAATCTAATCTACCCTTAACCCAGTGACAGTGAGCAAAAAATTTTACACTATTCTCTTAGTTTGACGAATAAAGATAATTTCGTAAGATTATTTTAATGCTGGTCGTTTTTCATCGTACTGAAATTATTCTACGTTCCTCGTTTTAAGTACACGGTACCTCTACCTATCAAATTCATCGTCACTTACACATTGGTCCAGCCAGCATCGTGTTGTAGACGTTCACAGTTCTCTCCATAGAGTGCGCTACTAGGCTCGCAGAACTTCATCTCGTACAAATATTGCAACTGTATTGTGAGTCCCTAAAAAAAACCTCTTCATAGCCGACCAACATTGTGAAAAAAAAAATTCTAAACGAATCGAGTGAAAAAATCAAGCAACAATATAGTTTTCTTCAGATTTCTACCATTAGACTTCTGGTTCATTTACGATTTGTTGTTTTATGAACCAGAAATAACATGAAGTGCGATAAAAAGTTATTTTGGGTTGTGTAGGAAGGATGTATATTCATTGTTTTTTTTTGTATACCTATGCAGCTTTGTTTCATGCTTTAGATGAAAATAAACAATTCACGTGGCCAGCTAGCGTTGATTAGTAAATTGAGATGGGTCGACATGTAAAGCTAATGACCGGGGCGTTGAGTTTGGGTGTGAAAATTGCCACTTGATTTATTTTAGGGGAACGGAAATTGTCAAGCCGATATAATTTAAATTGGAATGAAATGCTTGTTCAACATAACGTTATTTTATTATTAGGTATAAGAGGGCGGAAAACGAGCAAGTGGGTCTCCTGATGGTAAGATATCACCACCACCCATAAACATCTGAAACCTACCCAATAATGCTTGATCTTTTAACTGCCCTTACATGGCTCACTGCAATGGCTTGTACCGACCTGCTACCATCATCATGTGGTGACCCTCATTGTTTTATTTATATTGTGTATGTGTTGTTGCTATTGTTTTAAATCTTGTATTACTAACCAAATGTGCCAATGTTTCATGAACAAACAAGATTTTATTATTTATATTATTAGAACTACAATAATTGGACATACGGTATCGCGAAGTTTTTTATAGATCTTGGTGTAGGTATTCTTTAATATCGTAAAACATTTTTCGTTCTATAATCAATAGTTTCTACAGCGCATGCGATGAAAAATGTTTTATGGCAACTTTTTTTACACTTTGAGTTAAGTACATTATTGTACTTTTAGTACGGAACCCTAATTTTTTTTCTGTTAATAAATATAGCCTATGGCACTTTGGAATAATTGAGCATTCTAATAGTGAAAGAATTTTTTAAATCGGTCTAGTATTTTTCGAGTTTATTTGTAGCAAACATCCAAAAATCCAAAGTTTTCCTCTTTATAATATTAGTATAGACATAGATATAAATATAGATATAGATAATTATGTTAACAAAAGTGAAATGATCACATTGAAATATGAATGGTACATTACTACAGAGGCCATAAAGTAAGGGATTGATGGACGAGTTGAGGGTATGAGAACGGAGTCGCGGGCAATGCGGATTGCCCATAAGCTGGCTGTGTTTTCTCTTTGAGTACCTATATGGCAACAATGCGAATAGGTATGTTGTCTGTACTTGCATGCAATACGATTTTAAATAAAAAGTAAGAACTAAATACTTAGCAAGGAATGCACATTTTTTATATACAGAAATAGGTTTTCCACAATCACGCCTGATGTTAAGTGAAGATGTGGATACTCCACGACCATTGTCATTTTATTGTGCGTCTGTTTAATTACCGTACCGCTTTTTCCCCGCACTAGTGAATTAGACTTGAATGCACAGATAATGTAAATGGCAGCCGTCATTTTTCTAGATGTGCACTCAGTTTCAGTGCTGTGTCGGTTTTGCCTGACAAAAAAGCAGAGATGTGCAAAATACTTTTAAAAAAGTATTTAAATACAAAATGCAAATACTTTTCTAATTTTGGTATTTGAAATGCAAAATAAAAAATATTTTTGCTTTAAGTATTTTAAATACAAAATACAAAATAGGTATTTTCAAAATACTTTATTCAAATAAAATACTTTTATATGAAACAAGATTTTACGCGCGACTTAGTACGCGTAAACTATTCGATCTGGTAGTTAGTCTTGCAATTGAAATTCCGGGATTTTACAAAATTTCTCAGGGAATAGGGCATATAAGGCAAAGCTCTGCGACAGACAAAAGAGAAAAAATTATGACATACTTAGGTGAAAACCAAAAAGTTGCACACCATTAAAGCTGCGTTAGCAGGTAGTTTAAATTTCCATTAACTTTTTCCTTTGTGTACACGAAAATTACCCATACATTTGTATGATTAATTTTCGTGTCACAATGGAATAAAATAATTGTAATTATAAATACCTGCTGACGCAGCTTTTACCGGGTGCAACTCTTTGGTCTTCATCCATTTATTAGTAGCAAAATAACATGAAATTTACATCGTTTGTCACGATAGAGCTATATGTCCAAAAATTTCATTGAAATAATTATATTATGGCTTATGGTATCCTTCGTACAAAATACTCGAAAAACTGTTTACGGTTTTGTGCTAGTGCTGAACTCTGATGGCAGAAAATTGCAGTAATATTCCCTATTCCCAAAATTTTTATCATGATCTTCATTGACGTTGTAACAAGAACAACCTATCCAAAATTTAATGACTGATGTTTGGGTTTACCGAGCAGTTGAAATTATTAGATTTAAATATTATTGTTTATAAATATGTATGTTAGTCTGTAAGGTATTTATTGTATGGGCCTAAGTTGCCCGAAATAAATAAATTTATTATTATTATTATTATTAGATTTTATCCCTATCCCGTGAGAATATCGGGGTAAAAAATAGCCAATGTGTTATTCCAGACATCCAGCTACCTACATACCAAATTTCATCCAAATCCGTCCAGTCATTCTGGCGTGAAGAAGTATAAAACAAAATTTTCCGTGGGAATTTCCGAAAATTACATCGTGTTTTTCATAGACGTTGCATTTAAAAACAACCGTACCAAATTTCATAATAGCATATACAGGGTGTCCCAAGAAGTAGTGATATACTAAAGCCGGGAGATAGAGGACCTAGAGGGCTATCTGAAATACCCCCATGTATGTTCCGCGATTTTTCGTATTTTCGGAGTTGTGACTTTTTTTTTAATTTTTCACCTACTTATCGCCGAGTACGATGAAATTTTTATTTATGGTGACGTGAATTATTGCGGTAGATGCTTGATTTTTTTGTGTGCTAAGCTGATAGATAGGCCAATTCAGTATGGTAACATTTACTATCGTTAGATCTTTGAATGGAATAAAAAAAAATTAAATGCCAAGAAAGATAAAATTACCCAGTATGTTCACAATTTCAAGGGCCCTTAAAAAAATAAAATCACATAAAAAAAATTACCGTTTGGCTTTTAAAAACTTGCTCTATCTATCAGGTAGCTACTCTGAAAATTTCATTTTATTATTCATAAGGCTTCAATCAAAAAATTGAAATCTTAATGTGGTAAGTGCAACATTTTAATTTACATGACGATCAATGCAAGCAAAGCAAAACCGTTCTAAATAAATTTCGTTCTAATCACGCGCTGGCCATCAATAGAAAAATAACAAAAAACAAAAGATGCTTGACACATGAGAAAATTTTCACGTTGTTTGGCCATCGTTGTTATTTTTCAATAATTTAAAAATTGTGTTTTAATACTGCGATCGATTCCCAGTGTTGGTCTTATTTTTCTGGTTTTTCGGTGCATCTATGTTTCGGTTTGTATTTTCAATTTAGGTTTCACGGGATGACCGTAAAAGTAATTTGGAATTGAAATAAAAAATACAAAAAGATTCCAAAAAACCAATCATAGAACACAAATACATAATTAGTCAGGGACGATTCATTACTTATTTATTTAAATCAAACTAGTTTTTTATTATAGTGGCCCGAAAACAATATATAGTTCAGTGTTGCCATAGTAAGAACTAAACTTATTAAAAAGTATTTTGTATTTTGCAAATACAAAATATGTCCTTAAATGTATTTCAAATAAAATACAAAATGCTTTTCCAAAAAAAGTATTTAAATACAAAATGGAAATACGTATTTTGTATTTTGTATTTTGCATTTTAAATACTAGTATTTTGAAAATGTCCCATCTCTGCAAAAAAGCGATAGGTACAGTAATTAGACAGGTACACAATAAAATGAGAATGGTCGTGGCCTATGATGGATGGATAATAAAGATTACTAAACAAAGCATTCCGTATCAGCTATAAATGGAAATTTTAATGGAATATGTAAATAAAGGAAGGCATTAACAGCATATTGTTTTCGTAAGATACTTGGCATGTCAGTGAACTTCGTCCTCTTCCGGTAACTTAATCTTTACTTAAGTTTGTGTGAAAATTTGACCGCTTAACTTTGTGAAGTATTTTAATGGAATCTTAGATAGTTTGATGACTTACGGATAAAGCAAGTTTCGCAAGGGTAGACAGAATCACTACTGTACTAAAATATGTATTAACAAAATGCTTATAGAGTGATATCAAGTTCCAGTGCGTGTTTTGTCTTTATCTTCCTACACCCTAAATCCGCAAAAATTTCAAAACGATTCTAAGTATGTAATCTCTTGGCTTCAGATAGGTGGATAGAAAGTAGTTTTAGAATGACTAGGAGGGTAAATGTACATATTTCTCTATTTTATTTTAATCAAATCCTGTAGGATAACTCCTTTATAGTCATATTTTGTTAGAAAAAAATGGAGGATAAAATTAAAATATTGTGGAATATGTAGCCCAGGTTAGATTTCAAAACAGGTGAGTTTTTTCCCCTAAGCTTAAAAAAAAGTTTTGAAGCTTATCTTGGCATGATTATAGAAGCTTGACAAGTTTAAACTAGGCTACCGACACATTTGATGACGGAAATCAGGCAGCCTACCGGAAAACTTCGGGTGACACGGGCACAAGACTGAGCAAAGTGGTCTGGAAATCAAGAGACATTTATCCAGCTATGCGTAGACGGGCGTTAATTTGATTGATTAATAATAATTAAATGGAACGTGCTGACCTTAACTAACTTCAAAAGTTAATAACACGTGTATTAGGCTCAAATCGTCCTACGTTTCCATAAGGTTATCTCTGGGTTTTCGACTTAATACGAGTACGTCTGATACCGATAAAATTTAGTCTTTAAAGTCGTCCGAGGAAAACCTGGAATTCGAAAAGCATCCATTCCTTCAGTACCTACTTATTTACTCCCAAAATGAATCGAATAGCATAAAGTCGTGGTAGCTTCTTGGTTTGACCTTTCAGGCAGAGGATCGTCAGTACGAGTCCGGGTTTTCACCTTAGGGTTTATCAAAATATATGAAATTTAGTTTGAGATTTTCGGTAAAACACATTTGTTCCCTATCTGCATTTTACTGATTGGGCGACCGAGCTCCGCTTGGACTGTAACTTGACAAAACGCATTTTTCAGAAATATAAATAGAAATGAGCTTTATTGTATACCTAACCTAACCTAACCTAACTGTATTTTTACAAGGAGTCCAACATCTGGTGGCAGGGTGTATGGTTGTGTTGCTCTGAAGATGAGCTCTGGTTGAGTTCGAAACGCGTCAGTGTAGTGTGGTGGTGGTGATAGATGGGTTTGTGTGATTTGTGTGTGTTCTTACAGTGTGGAGGTGGAGGAACTGTATGCACAAGCATATTTTGCATAAATTCAACCATCACATAAGGTCGCCGGTGAGCAAAGAAATTCTTTTAGTTCATTGATATGGACCTTCGCAAAGTAACGCCTGATTCAATAAATTATTCAAATTAATATAATATTATTGTAATTATTTTTATTAATACTTTGACATCCACCCCAGCGTCCCACTGCTGGGCACAGGCCTCTTCTCAGAAGAAGAGGGCTTCTTTGACATATTTATGTACTTTTAACATCACATTATTTACAAATAGTTAAGTGTGTGTTCGATAATAATACCTAAAGTCTATTCATCCTTCCGTGTCTTATCATGTAAACAAACGTGACGTCACTGGTGATAATAGACAATGACTAATGATTGGAAAAGTCCATAAAATATACATAAAACGGGACCGAGTAAGCCAAGTCGTCAGAAATATCACAAAAAGAACACCCGTAATGTACGACATCAAGCGAAGTAGGGAAACGAATGATATTTCTAGATTCAACTCTTTTTGTTTTCTTTATCATTGTTTCCTCTAGTGGAAAAGCAAAAGTTGAACACTATTACAGCCAAGTTTTCATTATATTTTTTCTTCTTTTGTAAGATTCAACTCAATATGAAATAACGTTTAGCATAACCAGTAATAGACACCTACGCATTGTCCGTGTCTAATCCTCGTTTAAAATAAATATTGAAATCAACCATGACAATTCCGAGTAATTATTGTGATTGATTTCAATGCATTTTCCGAAATCTCTAATTAAGTATTAATTGCCACATTTACTCATATTATATCGATAAGTTGTCGTTTCCTTTCAATACGATCAAAGACAATCTAGACATTGCAATTGCAGATGTTTTCGAGGTTATTCATTCGTTCCTTCGACTATTTAAGGCAAACTTATTCGAAAAGATATTTTTCAGTGGTTACTTGGTTGATTTCAATGCTTTGTGAGTTTCTTTAAGTATACAACATTTTAAGTGATGGTTATTGTGTAATCCGAGAAAAAAGTGTGACGGTGTCTTCGAGAAGTGTTTTTTTGTTGTAAAGACACGGAAGGATGAATAGACCTTACTAACTAACATTAGTGTAATCCCACGCTTAATGCAAATAACTTCAATTTCATTTCAATTTAATAATTTAATTTCAAGACTAGGAAAGGGCTTATTCTACAGTAAAACTGGAGTTACACCATTTTAATTTTAAATAATATTAATTTTAATCAACGCATTAGTCTTTCTAAACCAACTACAGAGAACCAATAAAATAAAAGGCTCAAAAAATGCAAATGTTGTCAATTGCTCGTTTAAAGGTAGAAATATTGAGAGTAGAGCAAAAAGAGCATTTGGTATGCTGGAATTTGTCTTGAGAGTTGGCAGAAAGTTTAAAGAGGCCAATAATTTGTTGACTCTCTTTAGCTATGGGATAAGGTCGACTTAAATATTGATTAAAAATCTAGTTGAACACGTACAATCATCAAAATTACAGACAATCTCAATTTGATACAAGCGAAATGGTTGTTTGAATGGCGTCACGCATTGAAAAATTACAAATTTATTTCTAAACCTACTTACAAACATGTTAGTACTGACAGACTGTTGTGGCCGTTGGTCTCGAAAAAAGTGATACGAAGAAAGAAGTACGCCTCTCGATGGAAAATGAATACTCATAAAAAATCACAATACCGCTAGACGTTTTATTTCTCATACTAACAATAACAATAGGTACGCTCGGTATGTTTTAGTGTCTCGGTAAATAGAATTTCATTTTTATACTGTCACACAACGTATGGTTCAAGAATTTTACCCATACCTACTATGCCTGTAGGCATCACTAATAATTTTAGATCTGGTAGTGTTTGAGATCTGGTTGAGCCTTAAGAAATGACTTGCCTTGGTAATTTTGGAAAATATTTGGTACTAAAAATGTATTATTCATCGAATAATTTGTGCTTTATGTAGTTCATTTGGCAGTTATTGTCACCATTGCTCTTTTCTTTATAATATGCAAGAACTCATAAGGTCACGAACCTCTAATCCGATAATGCAAATTTTTACGATGCCCAAGTGGGCGATCTCCAGGGTATTTTTTATTTGTAATTTTTAATTTTGTAAAATTTTGGTTTGTTTAGTTATTTTTATTTGTTATAAAAATAAATGATATTTTTATCAAGTAGGTTTCAACTGAGCGGCAAAAAATCTGACCTTCAAGTATGCAGTAATATTTAGGTAATTTTGTATGCGTAGTGGTCAAGTTTTGTGACGGTAAGTATATTTAGGGTATACATTTCTAGATAAGTTGAGGTAGGTATAATATAGCATAACTGAAGTTATAGTTGTTTAATAACTTTTACTTACCTTTTGTGTCCAAATAGACAATACGTGATGGAAACCACGACCAAAGTCCTTTCATACGAAGAGAGTAAGATGGTATAATATCTAACGATGATAGGTTAGAAACCTACTTACCTTAGTTTTTATTAAAGAAAGTACTTGGCTAGCTGGCCCTTGGTGCTTAAGCGGTGACGAAGCGTTCGCCCTCAAGTAGACTTCGATCAATACTTCCAATCAATTTCGAAATACAACAACTGCTATTTAGAAAGGTTAGGCGACCACGAGAATTCACGAAGCTACAAAATGAATTTAATTAAATTGATAATGTTAATTTACGCGGAGGCAGAGCACTTCGGTTGATTAAATTAATCAAAATAAGTCATTTCCTGAAATGTTTGGATCAATCCATGTGTACGTAGAATTATTTTGGATAACGTTGGAACATATAGGTAAGTAGAAGGGATGATTTAGGGAGTGAAATTTAAATTGATTCAGATTTGTGTTGTAATAACCATTCTGATCAGATAAACCTACCTACCTACCGAAATCTACTGAAATACTTTAATTAAATATTTAGGTACGAATTACTTTTAAAATCCTTAATCAGATTTTACATACTTTTGATTTTATTTATATACCTACGAGAATTACTTTTGAAACTCTTAAGCAGATTTTAAAAGAATTATTTTTCAAACGCCACAGCAAAACTGACATGTAATTTTAAAGTACAGTGCATAGAGTACATTGTATATATAGGAACAGTGTATTCCCAGTGTATTCCCGCTGTCATTAACGCAACGCTTGTCAACTCATCTGTCAACTTCATCTTCATTTGTCTGTTTATTTGTCATTGCTTGCAAGCCATCACGTAAGTACTGTCTAATGTAGTGGTGATGGATTAATAATGGTTTTTCCGGCTCAAAAAATCGTTCACTTTTTCCTACTTCCTGCTAGTTCTTACCTATTAAAATAAGTCGATACTTAAATAATCCATTAAGTATTTATTATTCAGATGTTTGTTCTGTGTAATTAAACCCTGTTTTTTTAGAGTTCGGGAGCCAAAATGGCAAAAACGGAACCCTTATAGTTTCCCCATGTCTGTCTGTCTGTCCGTCAGCGGCTTTGCTCAGAGACTATCAATGCTAGAAAGCTGTAATTTTGCACAAATATATATGTAAACTATGCGGACAAAACAGTACAACAAAATATTTAAAAAAAATTTTTCAGAGTACCTCCCATAGACTACAGTGGCAGTGGGGGTGATTTTTTTTCTCATCCAACCTTGTAGTGTGGGATATTTTTGGATAGGTCTTTTGAAATCATTACAGGATTGCAAAACGATTTTTAGATTCAGTGATTTTTTTGCAAAATATTCAACTTTAAAGTGCAAATTTTCATTAAAATCGAGCGTCCTCTCCTCTCTGAAATCTAAACCGGTGGGCGAAAAAATTTGAAAAAATTCAGGATGGTAGTAAGTATATCAAAGTTACAAGAAAAACTATAGCGGTTCAGTTTTCTTGAGAATTATTAGTAGTTTAAGAGTAAATAGCAGGCTAAGGTATAAAATATACCTAAAATAAAAATAAAATATAAAATATTCCGTAGTAAAAAATACGAAATCCTCAGAAAAATATGACAATTTTTTTACTTTTAAATATAAACTTCTTTTAAATACTACTACTACTACTAATACTTTTAATTTTACAGCGCATTGGTCTCTAACTGTAATGCTGTAAATTTTTCTTGGAATAAATAAATATTAGTTTTTTTAAATTTTTATAACACTTTTAAGTTTATTCGGAGAAGCAATGTAAAGCAAAATGCTTGATGTTTGTAGCGTGATGTTGTATTTAATTTGTATGAAAAGAAAAATTCAAAACGTCCATTATTTTTAAAAGTCACTGAAGGAATGTTGCTCAGTTTGACGAGGATGAATGTTTTAATTTTTTGCTCGTATTGCAGGCCACACCCGGTGTAATAGCAGCAGTAACTAAAAATCTGTGATTTTATTTGCCAAGGGGACTAATTTGTGGGACAAGTTAAACTATTCCCAGGGAGACTGCGGATGACACGGGTAGGAAATCTCAGATGTCACAGGCTAGCCTAGTTTACTGACTCGAAACGATGTGATTTATCTAACTACAACGAAGGTAAATACAATGATACAAAATTTTCTCAACTTACTTCTGTTACTTAAAACTTCAAACAATTTTGATGAACTTTCTTCATAAACGTAGAACACGTATCTCACATTAGTCATAGCGTTTTACGTTCAGACTGCAAGCAATAAAGTACTTTTTCCTAGCGAAATGACTTATCAAAATAATTTGACCGTAAACAATATTCTATGAAGTTGTAAGAGTTACACTGGTATTCGTATCATCATTAATTGTAAGTAGTGTCTACAAATACAATCCAAGTTGAAATCAGGATCTCGTCAAGGGATCGGTTACATTCATTAGGTACCTACGCATCCAAATACCTAAATATAGAGTGTGGAAAAATAAGTCGGGCCCTGGAGGGAAACGACCTTTAATCCTTAAGTTGGCTCATTTCACTTAGTGGAGACATTCTTTTATTTTTTAGAAGAAACTGAATAAAGAGATTTTGACTTTGACTTTGACTCTGAAACAAAATTTCATTCATAGATTTTCTAAAACTCGCTTGCCTCGCCCGGGACTTGTCCAACTAAAATTACCAAAACAAACACTCGCTATTTTGTTATACTAAGGCAATTTAAGGATTTAAAGTAGTTTCCCTCCAGGGGCCGACTTATTTTTCCACATTGTACAACAAAAAAAAAATATAATCACCGTCTGTAAAGTCTCCGTTATGACTTATAAGTTAAATACCCCATGCCATCATTTTGTTCATGGCCGTATTATGATAAAAAAAGTCATAAAAATGATTTACGTATTAGTTGGCAAAACATAATAGGCCCCTTTGTATGCGTATTTAGCACGCGGTGTAGAACGATACACTGAAAATGTAATGTGGGACTTACAGCTCGCGTGAAACTTTCTATGTGCCCTTACTTGATAGCATTTAAACTGTTATGTACAACTATAACTACCCCGATACAATCGTAACCAGTCTTGTATTATTGTTTGAGTACGAAAAAAAGATCCATTTCAAAGTCATTATTAGTTGCACAATGTGTGCCTTTTTATATCACATACGTAGGCGTGGTCATTGTACTTACTTAAAATAGACCTTAAGAATGCCAACAATGTCTTGATAAGCTGATAAAATCAAAAAATAACAGAAGTACGAGATCGGGATCGGCGGCCGCGACCGTGAACTTAGTTGAAGCGTCTCTACCAAATGTAACCCTTATAGCATCACTTTGTTATCAGTTTGTATGTTCATCATTTATCTAAAAAAAAATTCTCAAGTTCGCGTGGAGGTATCAATCTGATATTAATTTCAAATACCTACTCAAGTCTGCTATCCCTTGGAGCAGAAAAAGACTATACTTTTAAGTCAACGCACTCAAAACATAATAATATACGAGTACTTACTCGTATATAAAAATTAATCCCTATTTCCCTTGGTCACGGCATCACTCGTGAACGGCTGGACCGATTTCACTAATTCTTTTTTTGTGTTTGCTATTGTCAGGAGAAGGTTCTTATAAAAGAAGATTTAGTATATTAAAAAAAAAGCCACACGGGTACGAAGCCGCGGACACCAGCTAGTAGACAGTAAAAAGGTGTTTCCACACGAACTGCCGAAGAGTCAGAACTTATAGGGTACTTACTTCCAGTTGTCCTGAACTAGAATTGGTGAGAAGGTAGCTCTTAGGAGTAGAGCACAACCAGGTAGTGCTAATTACGTAGTAGGTACCTACTTTTATTTATTCTGTGGCACAACTAATTTTTGCCGTCTGTCTATATCAGTAACGAAATTGAAATGGCCTTATACTCGTAGCTTATAGTGATATATAAATGTAGTGTAGGTACATTTTACTTAGAAGGCGAACTCTGTCAACATTGGATGTTTATAGATTTGTACAGAATGAGCGAGCCCAAGTCGAAATAGACCGAATTTTTTAAGGAAAATAAGGCTTTCAAATTCTATTTGCGAATACCCGATGAGCACCAGGCGAGGCGACAAAAGCCCAATAATATGAAGGAAGTTGGGATCATTTGCGCGAAAGAAAAGAGGTAGATTGCTTTCGCCTGCAATATCCGCGACGAACAATCATTTCACAGGAACAAATCAAGTACAAGACCACTTTGGGAGTCCTGAAAATGTCCAGACTAAATGACATCTAGACCACATCAAGTGAAAACATTTCGGGAAAAGAAATTTTGAGTCTGGCGTTTTTAGCTCCATGGTAATAATAATTATATCTTAGGACAAATTACACCAATTGACCTAGCCTCAAACTAAGCAAAGCTTGTACTATAGGCACTAGACAACTGATAGACATACATAGGTATATTATATAGTTAAGGTTTTGTTGACAAAGCCTGTAGCGAATATATATTAAGATAAATATCATCATCATCATCAGCCGGAAGACGTCCACTGCTGAACAAAGGCCTCCCCCTTAGAACGCCATAGGTACATAATGAATGACAACTCGCCACTTGCATCCACCTGTTACCCACAATAGGGATGTCGACGCCATTAAAAAATAAATTGAAGGCACGACTCCAGTAAAAAGACGCTTTATTTTAGCCCTGAAACCAGATTCATTTTCGATTTATTGTAAAACTAGCTTTTACCCGCGGCTTCGCACGCGTAAACTAATCGGTCTGGTAGTGGCAATTGAAATATCCCGTGGGAATATAGGGATAAAAAATAGCGTATGTGTTATTCCAGACGTGCAGCTCCCTACATATCAAATTTCATGACTCTAAGCCCAGCGGTTATTATTTTGAAATTTTATCCCTATCCCGTGGGAATATCAGGATAAAAAGTAGCCTTTGTGTTATTCCAGAAGTCCAGCTACCTATATACTAAATTTTATGGCTCTAAGCCCAGCGGTTGTTATTTCGAGATCTTATCCCTAGTTATCCCGTGGGAATATTGGGTCAAAAAGTCACCTATGTGTTATTCGATACGTCCAACTACCTATATACCAAATTTCATGACGCTAAGCCCAGAGGTTCTTATTTCAAAATTTTATCCCTATCCCGTGGGAATATCAGGATAAAAAGTAGCCTTCGTGTTATTCCAGAGGTCCAGCTACCTACATACTAAATTTTATGGCTCTAAGCCCAGCGGTTGTTATTTCGAGATCTTATCCCTAGTTATCCCGTGGGAATATTGGGTCAAAAAGTCACCTATGTGTTATTCGATACGTCCAACTACCTATATACCAAATTTCATGACGCTAAGCCCAGAGGTTCTTATTTCAACATTTTATCCCTATCCCGTGGGAATATCAGGATAAAAAGTAGCCTTCGTGTTATTCCAGAGGTCCAGCTACCTACATACTAAATTTTATGGCTCTAAGCCCAGCGGTTGTTATTTCGAGATCTTATCCCTAGTTATCCCGTGGGAATATTGGGTCAAAAAGTCACCTATGTCTTATTCCATACGTCCAACTACCTACATACCAAATTTCATGACTCTAAGCCCAGAGGTTCTTATTTCAAAATTTTATCCCTATCCCGTGGGAATATCAGGATAAAAAGTAGCCTTCGTGTTATTCCAGAGGTCCAGATACCTACATACAAAATTTTATGGCTCTAAGCCCAGCGGTTGTTATTTCGAGATCTTATCCCTAGTTATCCCGTGGGAATATTGGGTCAAAAAGTCACCTATGTGTTATTCGATACGTCCAACTACCTACATACCAAATTTCATGACTCTAAGCCCAGAGGTTCTTATTTCGAGATTTTATCCTTATCCCGTGGGAATATCGGGATAAAAAGTAGCCTATGTCCTTTCCCAAGGTCTATTCTATCTCTGTACCAAATTTCATCCAAATCGGTTCAGCGGTTTTGGCGTGAAAGCGTAACAGACAGACAGACAGACAGACAGACAGACAGACAGAGTTACTTTCGCATTTATAATATTAGTAAGTATAGTATGGATTAGATTTTTTGTTGCTTTAAAATAAATAAATAGTTAGTTGCTTGAGTTGGCGAACAAATAGCGAGTTATGATATCATAAGTCGCTATTGCCATTGAAACTCTATCCAGGGGAATTGTGTTTCGACAGCTCATAAAAAGTACGTCAGTTGATTGGTGGTGTCAACATCCCTATTCTCATATACTTACTGAAATATATGCAAAAGTCCAAGAGTCAAGTACAAACATTCGTATTCATCATACAAATTAATATCTGCCCGCCACGGGGAGCGGATCCACGACCGCTAAGCTTCGTAGTCAGGGTCACTAATAACTTAGCTATTCGTTTTTCATACCTACATTAAATATTCAGACACTGCGATGCGATGAATCAAACTTTTTTTGTAAACGTAATTTCACAAAATTTGGTACAGTCGAAGAAACTGAATCGCGTACTTTTGTGCTACTTACTATCATATTAGCCTTACATACATCTGGCAAAGAAATCATAGCGAATTTGATTATGAAATACGCGAATATCATACGCGAATCAGTTTCCTCGACTGCTAAAAGTAAAATTGAAAATGTATCAGAAATTCAACCAGCTAACAGACTTTTCTACTCATATATATTTTGAGTACAAAAAGTAAAGTATTCTATTTATTGACTATTTTACAGCAATAAGTTATACGGCCTGGTTGACAACATTGCTCTTTCCTCAGAGCATATTACAAATTCAACATAGAGCTGGCCTTTCTACAGAATATTAAAGTTAGTTATATACCTACCTACGTGATGTAAAAAGCCCGAATTTAACACTTCTTTCGACATCAAGATAGCGTGAAAGTCAAGTGGTTTTTCACGTTCCTAAAAAGACGTCGAAGACATTTCACGTAGCAATGGATTTGTAAACAGGAAAATATCAAGAAAATCGTAGCTGATCTAAGTGAAAATCCAACTCAAGTTGAGAACAACAGGAGACTGAATTTTAATTTCGGTAATTCAGTAACTGATCTACTTTATTTTCTTAGATAAATTTAATGTTTAATTTTACAAGTATTTTGATTTAAACACTAGCGTAAAGGATATCCTGTGCACTGAGGCCATCATGACGAATAATGCTTTTATTTTAGATAATATACACGCGAAACGGACTACATCCTAAATAAAATATTTAGTTGAAATTTGTCATGTCGTGACCACTGAACAGGATCGAAAACTTCTTATTAACTCTGTGGTATGTAATTATAATTAAGTATAAAATTACTTTTGTTATATTGTTACTTTAATTAAAAGCAGCTATTAAAATACATTAACTCGTAAAATATCAGCGCTGTTAATTTTCTTAAGCTCCTTGCTCCCTTTAAATCAGAAACAAAGGCTTATAATTTGTCACTAAAGATTTATCGGTGCGCTCCTTTGAATATGCATTATTCAACGTATTTACTTTTGCTTTATGAAGGACGAAAGCACTGCAGTATTTACTGCTATTTTATTATTTAGGGCAACAAATTGCAGCAAATACAAATAGCAGTTAAAGAAACCTTTTGTCTGATTACCATCTAATGACAGTTGATGTAACTACTTATTCTATGCAAATTAATATTCTATTCTATTCTATGCTATTCTTTTCTATTCTATTCCATTCTATTCCATTCTATTCCATTCTATTCCATTCTATTCCATTCTATTCCATTCTATTCCATTCTATTCCATTCTATTCCATTCTATTCTATTCTATTCTATTTTATTCTAACAGTAACACAGCAACGAAACATTTATTTTACCAGGTTGGATTAAACAAAGCCAGTTAAGTACCTAGCTTGCCTGGAGTGTGTGTACTTACTAAGTACCTTAACATATTTTGTACGAGATACTTATATTTACCATGATTGTCTTCGATAAGGGTCTTCTTTATTACATGGCGCAACATAATCACGGGTAGATTTTCTTAGAAATTTTATTTTTTAATAAACCATGAAGGAAGCTCGTGCGTTCGGCTGAGGGGTGTAAACAAGCCAAGATAGGTACTTCAAGTTTAATTATCTGCGCCATAAGAACGAAGTTCTATCCCGTTTCAGCTTTACGAATTACAGGAATATCGAATTCATTTAAATAATTGATTGATTCAGGTGTTACCTCCGGGAGTTCATATCAATAACCTTTTTGCCCTGCTCCTCCATGAGTGAGTACGTCTATAGTTTTGTTTGGGAATAGTTAGATATCTGATTTAGGTTTGAGAGTGAGCTTGGAGAGAGTTCGAAAAGCGTTAAAATTTTTGTATGGACTTGTGTTGTGATCCATTACTCCATCTGTTAGGTAGCTCTTTAAACTTAAACCGCTGAACCAATTCGAACTCAAAACTCTTCAATGAGTAACAAGTTCTGTCTTAAAGTATGACCGTCGTTGCGGTATTATCCGTCATTATTTTCATGCGCAGGGCTCTATTGTCGAGTAATATCATTTATTATAATCATTTATTAAAATTACAATAATCATAGTTAAATACTCGTATAGTAGAGGGTTTTTTTTTAATCCATACTAATATTATAAATGCGAAAGTGTGTTTGTGTGTTTGTATGTTTGTCCCTCTTTCACGCCGTAACGGAGCGACGGATCGACATGATTTTTGGCATAGAGTCAGCTCATGGGCCCGAGAGTGACATAGGCTACTTTTTATCCCGGAAAAATGCACAGTTTCCCGAGGGAACAGCGCGCGATAACCGAATACCGCGCGGGCGGAGCCGCGGGCAAAAGCTAGTCTTTATTATAATAAAAGGGTTTCATCAACAGTGATCATGCCATCCTTATTGCGGCTTACTTACACTATTTACAAGTTATGCACTTTCAAGAGAGGAGTAGAGGTTTCTTACAAGTATCAACATGGAGGTTAAAATCAAATAAGGTGTGGAATAGTCTGTCAAGCCAGCCTTTAATTCGTCTGATAGAAACATAATTAATATTTAAACTGTATTTGGAATTGTATTTAGGTACTTCGCCAGTTTAAAACCTATACTACGAGTACATAAGGTAAGCGCAACCTGTTCCTAATAAAAATCATCCCCTCTTAGCAAAAAAAATTTTTTTTTGTTCAAAAATGGTAGATGCGCAATTGATTATCTTTTGTTTCCCAGACGCGGTGACTAATAATGTTGTATGAGTTCATATTGTACTCGTACTATTTATAAATATTTTATACCTAAATACGTGAGATTCCTTACAGCCTTTTCATTTAGGTCTATGATACGGCCGCTCACCCTTTTAATAAAGCAGCTTAAGTCGGAATATAGGACAAAATCCATTATATTTCCTTAAATAATGATCCTTTGATGTGGTTTCGTGACAAAGAATTTTGGAACAGTGGTTATTCGAGATATTTTTAGTTATTATTAGTGGCTTAAATCTAAGCTCGCGTAAAACAAGATCGTAAAGTTCAGGTACTTACCTGAAACTTTCCTAATTAATTAGTGTTTACATTTTTGTAACGACACTTCATTTCTCCTGCGGCACTCCTATACTGTCACTCACAACATGACAGTGCACTTGGGTTTGTAATTGGTTTTAGTAAGTATGTTATATTGAATGTCGATGCCGCTTCTACAACAAGTTGATAACATAAAACGTGGTACAAATATAAATATATCTAGGGAATCTATGGCTGGTGTAAAAACTATCAATAAATCCATATATTTTATATCACACTTGCTCGTAAACAGTGTCGTACATGCAGGCCAGATCCCAAAGGAAGACCAGCGCCGTTCGCATGGGCGGCATTATGGTGATTTGGCACCATTTCGTGACCATGAAGTAATATGAAATGATATTGTAACGGATAACTCACATCTTAAATCTAGTTTAGCTCGACTTGTTTCGGGCTATTTCGAAACCCTTCTTCTAAGGAGCACGCGACTCGGCGGCTGCAGCTACTGTCGGACAGTCACGCGAGCAGTGCGGTAGCGCGTAGTACGCGTGTTGCGGCAATGCCGGCAATATTTGGGCGGTACTAGACTCACGAACATCTCACAACTCGACTCAACTCATTAAAGCCAGTCTTCGACTTTGGGCTTCTAATATACTCTCGTTAGTAATTCCTTATTTACCGCTTTTTAAGACACAATGTACTATTAAAGTGATAACGCGATATGACGGAAAACCATTTAAAACAAAGATAGTTGAAATAGAAAAATCATTCCAATGAAATCCATCAACATTCAAAAGAGCAGTCTAAAAAAATAAAATAAGACGAACTGAGCTAACATTATAAAATATGTATACCTATTACGTTCAAACACTTCGGGTTCAAAAATAATCCCAGTTAGTAGTAACCGGCTCCAAGACATAATATATTGATATGGTAATGTTAACAAAAGAAATGTAACTATTTGTGTAACTTTTATGGGCTTGAGATAAAGAAAGCTCGAATCAAGAGTACCTACTTTGTGATGCCTGTTAAAATAACAAGCAAACTTTTGTAAGTATCTACATTGCTATATTCAAACGCGTGTTCACATATCCCACTGACGAATATGGAAATGTCAAAAAGTGTTGGAAATAAAGACATGACATCCAAGTGCTAACCTGCAAAATGCCATTACCACGACAATGGTAGCACGCGGCGAGACTAAACGACCAGTTACGACTAATAAAACTCCTTTATGGACTTTATGTCGCATTGTTGTCGACCTTTCTGTTAAGACAGTTAATTTAGTAGACTCTTGCGCAACAGTAGATAAGTTTGCGTAATTTCTTGATCAATGACTGCAAGGGCTGATTAATCAAGCACTGATGCCGTAAAACAAAATAAAAGTTAAAAAAAAAACATACAGTCGAACATAGTAATTCTTCCTTTTTTTGAACTCGGTTAAAAACTAGACTCTGCGATGAAGGATGTGCAATAAGGTACCTAATACAATTTCCTACCTCAATTTGATTTGTGCGAGCAAGCGAAGTGAGCGAGCAAGACGGTTTGGAGCACAGCGACTACTACAGCTAGCTCCCGCAATAGCCTTCGATGTTAGGTTTTTTTTATAGCAGCCAGGACAACTGCCACTAGGAAAGTAGGCTGGATGCCATGTGCCATCCCAATATGTTGCTAAAATATGGTATGTCAATCGTCAATACGTTTGACGAAAAAATACGAGTAAATGGCGTCTTAAAAAAAATTTTGGTCATAATTTGCATAATAATAATTTATAAAATTATTAGTTGGGAAATGATATCGTGCAAAACGTTGAGTTGGGAAATAACATTAAGCCTAAATAAAAATATGGGATAAATAGTTTAGGAGCTAATAATTTTCTAAATAATTTTCGCTGAAACATTAGTAAACCACTGTGATCCGTCAATTATGACTCATACTGACTGATGGTATTCAATCTTACATTTCTTACTTCATTTATTAATAGTCACCACCGCCAATTACTGTACACAATGAGAAAATACCACAATAATTTGATCAATATCAGTAAGCCACAATATTAATTGTACCCTTAGTTTTCGGCACATTCAATTTGGCGTTAAAGTAATACCAGTTTAATTTTGCCTGCTGTAAAATTTTGTGATGCCTTTTAACTTCGAAATTGGAGCAACGGGCGGCATCGGCACTTATTTTTATCAGAAACCAAATTCATTCACGTTCGAATTTCGTGACAGAATATTAGTAAGTACGAGTATCCATGTCGCATGACATATTCGTTTTAATCTAACAAATGTTTGCTTAGTACTCCAGGCACACTGGGTTTGAACCTAATATTAGGTATGTATCTGCAGATATCCTTTTATTATACAACAGTGTAATTCGTTAGGATACCTATGATGATCACTGAAATTTCGTTCAGTTAAATACTGCTTAGTGATTTAAAACATTTCAAGAAATTCAGTTATTATCTTGCTGTTGACATTCCATAAAATTATGCTGTGCTAACGACTTTGTTATTTTTAAAACTAGAGTTAAGGAAACACACAAAACAGACAGGCATGTCTGTTCTCTTGTTTGTTTATCACTTAATTATACCGATTTATGTTGACAAAAAAATATTTGAATTTGAAGGATGTTTGATATAAATTTAAGAGTGACTTTACCTAATACTCTTATTTCAACGTCTAAATAGTATCGCAAAAAGACAAAGAAAGGTAAGAAAAACTTATAAGAATTTTATACTTAAATTTACCTAATCAACGGGGAATGTTTAGTAAATCTCTTATCTATCATAATAATGGACCGAGTTTTTAACTTCTTAATTAAATAGGTGGGTGAGCTTTTTACCTGAATAAAAGCTATTTGTACGGCAATTAATAGCACCATCTCTTTTAACAATATTTTCTGAAGGATAATGAAATGACTAAGGAAACTGGACAAAAGCGAGACGAATTCGTGTGAAGAGAATTCCGTACTTATGATTAAATTTGCAAAACTTTTTGTAAATTTCTGATTTACTCCCAACCATAAATTTCTTAAAACTTTTTCTGTAATCTACAAGTAAAAAACCATTTTATGAGTTAAGAAGCTGTTATCCGCCACTCCACCGCGTCCGCGTAGAATTCGGCTATCGCTATCCTGCAGACACTATGCAATTTTCCGGGATAAAAACTATCCTATGTCCTTTTCCGGACCGGGGCTCAAACTGCCTGTAGGTATAACGAAATCTATCTAAATGGGTTCAGCGGTTTGAACGTGATGAAGTAACAAACAAACAATATATAATATTGCATTTATAATAATAGTGGGATTCCTAAATTTTAGAATAGGTATGTTATATAGCCAGCAGTAGTGTCGCAGGGTGGCTGGCAAGAGCTGGATGAGAGTGGCCGAGGATCGTGCTCAGTGGCGTGCCATGGGAGAGGCCTATGTCCAGCAGTGGACGAACATAGGCTGATAATGATGATGATGATGTTATATAGCCACACGAGTGCTCTTATAACGGCTCCATCTTCATCACTCAGATGTACGGAACCCTAAAAAACGTCGTAAAACGTTGAATTCTGACCCGTCCCTACAACCTACGTCTTAGTATAAAGGATTCCTACTTAAAAAGTCTGAAGCGATTGTAATCTTCTCATCTGCCAACAAAATTAACTTTGAAGCTGAAAGGTAAGATCATAAACTTGGACAAACTTTATCAATTTGAGCGACGGCTTTTAAATTACTTAATTGCAGAAATATTTAAAGTTACAGCTCTTATTAATTCTGCCTAGCATTTTAACGAGTACTTCCTAGATTTTCTTTAATATTATTATTTTATTTTCTTTTCTTTTTTTTAATAAATATAAGCGCAGGTGTGGAATTTCGTTCCTTAACTACCTAAGTATTTCGAAAAAAAATCGTTAGGTTTATAGGTTAAAAAGTTGCGTTATTGATAATGGGCCAACTCTTCAGCTCATTGGCCAGTTTAATTTGGTTATTCCATAATACATAATGATATACTCAAAATTCTAATTCTAATTCTTCTCAGTTCAGTGTTAATACTAGACATAGTCTTGTTTATTATAATAATTATGAACTGAAGCTCACTTAGCTTCTCGGCATAGGCCTTCTCTAACATTTTCCACTGGACTGTAATCTGTCGCGCGCTACCCTTCTCCAGCGATGATTGTCTTCGATCCTTTTTCTTAGCGTAAGCTCCCCCTTCTCTCCCTTACCAGCATAATGTCCTATATACCTACAAATATCTATAACAAATATCCCTAAAACATCTACCTTTTTTTTTTTTTTTTTATCACGGGACACTTGACACCAATTGACCTAGTCCCAAACTAAGCAAAGCTTGTACTATGGGTACTAGGCAACGGATAAACATACTTATATACATAAATAAATACTTAAATACATATTAAACATCCAAGACCCGAGAACAAACATTCGTATTATTCATACAAATATCTGCCCCGGCCGGGATTCGAACCCGGGACCTCAAGCTTCGTAGTCAGGTTCTCTAACCACTTAGCCATCCGGTCGTCCAACCTAAATCAACACAATATAAATAAAGGTATCTGGACGAAAAGGAGGACCGCCCGTGTCATCGCATCAAATTGAACCAATGACACGTTGAAAGATGATTCTCTCACTTTAAACCTGTTGTATAAATATTTGGCACATCTTTGATAGATAGACGAACGAGTGATGCGTACAAGAATGTTTGCTGTAACGTTTATTTACCTACCTAGACCCTAGTAATAATGTGTATCTGGGTACGTAAATGGAAAATAAATCTAGCTAGTAGACACCTTTTTATTACTGTTTCTGTCTAAGGCTGATGATTTCAGAAATTATAATAATGATAGCTCTGATATTTGGCACAAAACTTCATTATTAAGTTTTTTTAAGTTGTTAATTAAGAAATTACGAACTGTTCTCACGGGAACTATGCTGTTTTCTGGGATAAAAACTATCCCTGCCCTTAACAAGGTCTAAAAATTATCTTCACACCAAACATTTTTCATTTAGACTGGTTCAGCGGTTTAAGCGTGAGGGGGTTACAACGGTTACATATTTAAATACCTATCGAAAATTAAAATACCTACGGAAAAATGACAACGTTCAAAATATCGAAAATTTAAAAATCGATTGTATCAAAATATCGAAAATACCTATGGTTAAAATGTCTAAGATTGAAATATCAAGTGATTAATATATCGAATGATTAAAAATGTAGATTACCATTATATCTTAGGTAGAAATGTCAACATATTTGAATCCTACTTCCTACTAATATTATAAATGTGAAAGTTTGTGAGTAAGTGAGTGAGGATGTGAGTGAGTAAGTATGTTTGTTACTTCTTCACGCTAAAACGGCAGGACTGATTTGGATGAAATTTGACAAAAAGTTAGTTTATAACCTGGATTAAAACATAGAATACTTTTTATCCCGATATTCCCACGGGATAGGGATAAAATCTCGAAATAACAACCGCTGGGCTTGGAGTCATGAAATTTAGTATGTAGGTAGTTGGACGTTTGGAATTACTTATAGGTGACTTTTTGACCCGATATTCCCACGGGATACCTAGGGATGAAATCTCAAAATAACAACCACTGGGACTAGAGCCATGAAATTCGGTATATAGGTGGCTGGACCTCTGAAATACTACATATTCTATTTTTAACCCGATATTCCCACGGGATAGGGATAAAATCTTGAAATAATAACCGCTGGGTTTAGAGTCATGAAATTTGGTATGTAGGTAGTTGAACGTCTAGAATAACACATAAGCCACTTTTTGGCTCAACATTCCCACGGGATACCTAGGGATAAAATCTAGAAATAACAACCGCTGTGCTTAGAGCCATGAAATTTAGTATGTAGGTAGCTGGACCTCTGGAATTATAGATAGGCTACTTTTTATCTCGATATTCCCACGGGATAGGGATAAAATCTTGGAATAATAACCGTTGGGCTTAGAGTCATAAAATTTGGAATATAGGTAGCCGAAAGTCTGGAATAACACATAAGCGACTTTTTGATCCAATATTCCCACGGGATACCTAGGGATGAAATCTCGAAATAACAACCACTGTGCTTAGAGCCATGAAATTCGGTGTGTAGGTAGCTGGACCTTTGAAATAATACATAGGCTATTTTTTATCCCGATATTCCCACGGGATATGGATAAAATCTCGAAATAACAACTGCTGGGCTTAGAGTCATGAAATTTGGTATGTAGGTAGTTGAACGTCTGAAATAACACATAGGCTACTTTTTATCCGGATATTCCCACGGAATAGTGTTATAACTAAGGGACCGAATACATCCCCATTTTATTAGTTTACGCGTGCGAAGCCGCGGGTAAAAGCTAGTGTCAAATAAAAATATCACGAATATTTCTATCGCACGATCCGAACTTAACCCAATCAAATATTTCTGGTACATCATCATTTAACCAATATGTCTGTAAAGATCAATATAGGTAAGGTTAGGTCAGTATTGCGTCAAGGCACGAAGCGCCTCAACTGCGCGGAATAGGAGCTCCGCGAGGCGGAGCTCCGTCGACCTTCTCAAGTGATAGTTCATCCTATGATATTCGATATTTATATCCTTCGATGTCACTTTTGTAGATAATTAGATTTTTGATATATTGGACGTTGTTTGTTATCTAACCATTCGACAATATAAAATTACAACACTTTAATTTTTGATATTTCAAAGGCAGGTGTAACAGACAGCAGACAGAGATGTACTTCTCATTTATTTAGGAAATTATTTTGAATTAAGTTTAGATTTTTCAGAATAAAATTGACAAAGCAGATTACTTAGTAGTTTGAGAGTCAAGCTTAGCTGACATTATAATTGTTTAAATCTATATTCACAAAATGAATACACTTCAATGGTAAACGTTTTTCTAGAAATCTTTTGAAAACTGGTCTTTCTACACGTAACACAGAATCGACTTATTTATTCATACATGCCAACATTAAAGGCTTCGAAGTTCTTTTAATATACCTATATTTCGTCAGCGAAAGACCAAAAGCTCGATTCACTTAAGTAAATCAAACAGAAACTTTTTCTTTGTTGAAGGACCAAATGAGGAGGCGTTTTAATATTGAAAGGGTTTGTTAATATGTTTGAAGTAACGAATACGTCGAGAAATTGAATGAGGTCTGTCAGCAGTCGTAACGCATAATATTCATATCATAACAAACATTCGTCCAAACCGACCAAGCCGTCATTTTTGATGTGAAGTTTGGCTCGCCAACAAGTCGCAAATAAATCAAGCCGAATGTTGCGTGTTTTGGAAATCCTATCCTACTAATATTACTAATGTGAAAATTTGTGATTATATTATATCGTCACTACTTTGAGAAAATCTCGTATCTCAAACAAATACGTTAACAAAATTGAACCTTGACCTAATGGTCATAAAGTGCACTGAAAAAAATTATCCATTTTGAGATACCAGTTTTTTTTTAAGTAGTGACGATATGTTTTGGACCAAGTGATAAATCCGGTTATTATGAAAAATTACTAATATAAGATAGCAATTTCATAAAACTATTCAATTTAAGTATTAAATTTCCCGGGCATTATCATCATCCCAGCCTATATATGTCCCACTGCTGGACAGAGGCTTCCTCTCACAATGAGAGGGCTTGGGCCGTAGTTCCCACGCGGGCCCAGTACAATTGCACTTACAATTGCAACTACACATACAATTGAATTGCTTCGCTGGTTTGTGCAGGTTTTCTCACGATGTTTTCCTTCACCGTAAAGCTCGTGAAAATTTAAAATGTGTGATTTTGCATATGGTTTTCGAAAAACTCACGAGGTGCGATCCGGGGTTTGAATCCACGATCCTCTGCTTGAGAAGCGATATCGATAAGGGGTCGTCCATAATTTACGTGAGATGTTTAAGGGGGGGAGGGGGTTGAGTCAAATCTCATCTAATCTTACGTTGGAAAGAGGGGGGGTTTCGGCAAATACCACGCAATTTTTTTCTGATTTTTATTACACTTATAATTAAACTCAGTAATATTGATTACTAGTCTTTACTAGTCGTAAATAAAAGCACGAAGCATTTTTTTTTTCTTTTACAATAACAATCCAACGCGTTTACGTAAGAAACCCACATTTTGAAAAATCTCACGTGAGATTGGGGGATGAGGGAGGGGGATGAATAAAATCTCAGGACATCTCACCAGGGGGGGAGGGAGGGACAGAAAATTTAAAAAAACACCTCACGTAATTTATGGACGCCCCCTAAAGCGATCCCAGAATTTTTTCTGGGATAAAAAGAACTGACAGTGCGTTTGCACAGTTCTCGAGGGAACAGCGCGCGATAACCGAATATTACGCGGGCGGAACCGCGGGCAAAAGCTAGTACATTATAAAGTAAAGTATCAAGTGACCTTGGAACATTAATTTTGTATCACGTTCAAAATTTCACTCTGTATATAAGTTTTATATAAAATGCAGAATCGGGCCGGCGGCGGAATATAATCTCATGAAAGGCGAAGGGCACGTGCCCCTTTGAGATTGATCGTACCTGAAACTTCAGTTCGTGCCTGAATTTTTGCAACTTGTTGAACTACAATCAGTGGTTTTGATCAAATACTTTAGAACTTTTAGACCAGGTAGTTTTACCTACGTTGAATTAGATTGATATATTATAAAGAAAAAACTTTACGCAACCGCGAACTTACGATAGCTATACGTCTATGCAACAAAATTTGTTGCATAGACGTATAGCTAATGTGTTCATGCAGCTCCTCTACCTTCAGACTGTAAGAATACACACACACACACACACACACACATACAAACACACACACAAATTCGACTATCGCCACCATCACACTACGTGTCGTGTTTGAACTCAACCAGATTTCACCACCACAGCAGCATTTATTTGACACGGACAGACATGATTTGCGAAGGAAGAAACGCTTGATTAAATAATATATTGCTTTAATTGATGTACGAGTACAATATTGTAAATGAAAACCTAACTAAAATGCGCATATCTGTTGATAACTGAGCGTCATTTTGAAACAGAAAATTTACTCAAAACTCTACAGTTTGTACCTCTACAGTTTTTAGTTCTATTGTCCAAATATCACACCTGCGCGAAGCCGGGGCCCATCGTTAGTATATGTATCATATATATGTAAATCTGTAAAAATATCTAGCTAATTGTAAACACTTCGTTTAAATCCGTCTATTAATTTAAAAGATCTAAGCGTGCAGATCAAACAGTAAGTAGTGACTTTATTTGATACAACGCCTGTTTGGTTACTGAAAATTCAGGGTTCTAGTTTTATCCACAACGAAGTTATGGAGGGTCGAAAATGGCCTGAACTGCTTCGAGAAAAGGATGGTACGGCCGTGACGCTTTTTCGCTCGACTTAATTGGCGTGGCACTACCGTGCTCCCAGATTACCTTTGAAATTAAAATGCTATTATATAAAGTTAATTCTCTGTTCAGTTATCTTATAATAGCACCTTCCTACCATCTTTGTTACGGAAGGCTAAAAGATGTGGAATACAAAAGTGCGTTCACTTGTAAATATAATAATAATGCCAAAAGAAACATTAATGCTAAAAGAAAATTCTTGCAAACCATATCTAGATTCCTTTTGCATGTCAAAGCCCTGAAAGGTTTTTAGGCTCTAACTTCTTTATAGAAGAACTCAGACAGCTCATTTTATAAGAAATATATAAAAAGCAGAAATGTTTTGAAAAGTTAACGGTCCGGTCCGGCGACGCCGAGTGCGATTTATCTGTACCTTGCGTGTGCTTCCAAGTAACTACAGACCTGAGAGAGCGCCTCAGACACCCAGTGAATATAGAAAAGCTCGACTACGCGTAGTTGTAACCTGTCCTTAGTGTATGTTTTCGGTTGCAAAATACGTCTCGATCGCGTTTGTGTTAAAATCTCAATTGTATGGAAACACGAACATCGCAAACGTTCCGCTAGAGGCGCTAATAAATTGAGATTTTAACGCGAACGCGATCGAGACGTATTTTGTGACCGAAAACTTACACTAAGGGCACTGCAGGGCTACTACGAAACCCGAAATTCGAAGTTCGTATCGTACCGTCCCCCTCTCTCTCGTATTAAACAGTTTGTTTGTTTATACTCTTTATTGTACAAAAAGGAAATACAAAAATATCACCAAAAAGAAAGTTCTAAGTACAAAGGCGGACTTATCCCTGAAGGGATCTCTGCCAGTCAACCTTTGAGTGGTAGAGAAGAGCAATCGAGAAAAATAGTATAAGTGTTAGTGGGCCCGCACAACACGAACTTCGAGTTTCGAGTTTCGAAGTAGCCCTGCGGGCCTTAAAGCCGCTACGGACTTGTACTAAATATATCTATTCTGTGGCTACGGATAGTTCCAATTAGTAGAATAAGCTTGTTTAACTTCCTATATACCAGAGCAGAATAACGACGTTTAGCGGTTATTATCCACAGTTTAAACATCGACCAACATATGAAAAGATTTCTCAATCACATTAAAAATAGTGACATGACCTCAACAATACAATAAAATATAATAGGTAAATGAAGAATATAGTGGTACGAGTACAACGAAGAACGACAATTCCTTCTAGTACCATTGGTGGCACAAGTTAGGGGGTACTACGATGCATAAGGGTATTTTTTAAGTGTACGCATTGTCTATGTTAAACTGATATCAAATAAATAAATTGCCATCGATAAGAACGGCTGCGCTAACGGTAGGTATTTTTATATTCCTTTTTTATTTAGTTGCGCAGTCAGATGAAGGCAAAACCCCTGTCCAAAAAATAACATTAGGGGTGGTACATAGGGCCTCAATTCTCATGATTACAAAACGGTAACGTGTTCAAAGTTTAAGAAGTGAGCGAGGTTTATTTTCCTAGTGGTATAATAATAAACACCAATACAGCGCCGCAGACATAAAGTTTGTCTAAACATTTCATTTTATTACAATTTCTTTTTATTAACCGACTTCCATGTACAGCAAATTTCAAGTTAATCCGAGCACTTGAAGTGAGTTAAATTAGACTCACAGATTTGACTCACACTGGCACGGCAGCAAGATAAACAAAAAAATAATAACAAAGAAAACCGTTTTTGTGCCTACTAAAAGTAGTTGCCCCATGTGATGTAAGGACCGTGTCTGCGTGAACAGTTTCCACACACTAATCTACTCAATCCTCAATCAAAAGTTGTTGTGGTCTAGTAGTTTGACCTATGGTCTCTCAAGTAGAAGATCGTGAGTTCAAACTCGGACTCGCATCTCTGAGATTTTGGAAATTCATAATGCGAAATTACAATTGAAAACCACTATCTTTATGGTAAAGGAATCTTGTCACTATCTTGAGGAAGCCCCACATAGACCAATCCATGTACTCGTAGAACTACGGCCCAAGACCTCTGGAGGCCTGTGGTCTGCAATGGGACATTTATAAGCTGGAATGATTATGATGACTCAATTCTATTCAATACCGAAATAATTTATCACAGGGGTCATCAGGTGCGGTCGTTGACCGTCCAAATTGTGTCGCGAAAGACCTAATTAACTGACTCAGTTGGTTGGATTTCCATCAGGGAAAACTGATTAATGGAGATTTCCCGAAGGACTGTGTGGCTGCCACATATTTCATTATCAAACTTTAAATTAAATCGTCGAAAAGGAATGTACCTGTTTTCTTTATATTCTTCAAATAAACTCAAGTTTTCAGTTCGTTAGCTATATAATTTCATTTCTGATCATTCAAAGTGTGTAGCAATTTCTTGCCAAACGTAACGTACGTAAACGTTAAGTTTTATAATTTTGTGAAGAAATAAGTAATATTTTTCCTTTAAAATCATAAAATATTTTTCGTGTATTCTAATTTTTTTAACCTAAGTATAGATGATTTGAAATAAATTAGTTCTTTTGTCAATCATTCATAGTATTTTTAAAATGAATTTTTACAAGCAGGCGACGAAGTTTGACTTCATATAATTTGGAAAATTAAAAAAATCACAATAGCAGAGCTCTGTTAAGTATTTATTTATGAATCAGACCTTTTGATATGTTCGTGAGTAGATAAATCAACTTATTTTTTTATCGAAACTGCCCCATCACTTGCCCCCAAAATGAGCGTTAGATAATAAAGGTGTACCTAAAAAAATATATAAGAAGAAGGTGTACCTAAGCCATGCCATGCTCATTTTTAAGAAAATGATTAACGTTTCGCATGACTCCCAAAATAAAGGCGCCCGTGTGCTCGTGCACTCACAAGCTCAGCTTTATTCCGCGACACACATAAAGTAAGCCTTTCGTACGAGATTGATGTCGACAAAGATGAATGTACGTTTACCAAACTCCGTCAGTGACACCCGCCGTTTTGTTAAGGTATTTAAGCGGTTTCAGCTATATTGCTCTTGCCTTTTTGTCTTTGAACCTTGCGAAAGCCATATTGTCGCATGTGGTTGTTAACTATTCGGCTACAAAAATCAAATCACAATGTAAAAAGGTCTATGAAATTGTATTTTGTGTACCGACATTTATTTTATCATTTTATTGTTATTTAATAAACGACCGTCCGGTCAGTTAGTGGAGAAGAAATTGACTAATTTCAAAGGTCTTCACAGTAAATATAGCTTACAGGAGGGTTTAAACGCTCAGTACCATTAGCCTCTTTTGATTTTCGACGCTGAAACTCCTATATAGAACACTGTCTGAAGAATAATCTTTTTAGTCCACGCTTTATCTCTCACACGTGCTTAAAGTGCTCCTTTTAGAATCAAATTGTATTTAAGCGGATTTCCATCACAATCATGATTCACTCTATTTGATTGGTATATTGGTGATAACACTTTCATGGATTCAGGAGCAATAAAAAACTCATTTCATTACATTTATTGTGAGATCAAAACCCGAGGTAATGCACGAAACATGGAGCCTTAAAAGACTAATAAGTACAAAGTAATGTTACGTAATAAGTATAAGTAATTTAGATATCTCAAACTGCACCATTAAAATCCGATTTGAAAGTGATGTAGGTATAGATTCTTTTTCAGGGGTGCCAACCTAAGCGACCCGGCCTCGACTTTGAACCGCAGCGATACGCTCAGCATGTTCTCTCTTCATTGCGCGCCCGAGACGCCCGCCGCATAATAGCTATCTAACAGCACTTATAATGAACAGAGAAACGTTGGCCGCGCCGCAGATCGCACTTAGGTAGCCCAAGATATCGAGACGTTGCCAACGGATCCAGTGTCGGTAATTCAGACTTTTATGTGCCCTTTGCGATTTGTACGAACAAGGCTGTGCATGTGCTTTGCTCTTTTGGCTGTGTATAGATAGTTTCATTCATGATGACGCGTGCCATGGTTCTTATTACAATGCTATTAATGGCTAATTTTGACAAAATCACTCGTCTTCGTGGATGGCACTAGGCATACATGTACACACTCAGGTAGAGTTAACGTTATAAATAAGTGATCACTTTTGTACCTTGTTATTTTAACGTCATGTTCATTATTTAAACAGCCATACGAAATTGTGTGACGACTGAAAGCAACAAGGACAAAAGTTACCATCTATTTATGAAATTGATTGTACCTTTAACCGAATCATACACAATAGGTAGGTACAAATGATGATGATCATGTATCTTTAACCCTTAATAAGGCCCCATTTATTGGAGCATACTACCACAGAATCAAAAGCAGCTATCGAATACATACATACCTGACAAAGGACATTTTTAAAGCTAAGTAGCAGTATTTTCAATAATTATAATGGATATCGAAACTCGCTAAATCGACTCTACCTTTTTAAGGGTTAAAGCCCTTACAGACAGACACTTAAAACTTTCAAAGAACGTGAACTACTACGGTCACTATGACAAGAAACAATCAAAATCTTCGGTAACGACTGTACTAACTCACGAAAAGAAGTATGGAATAATGTATGGGCGTATAAAAAATCGATAAGTTAGACTTCCAGTCCAGTCAGTGCGTCAATCTCAGTAAGTGGCTTAGTAACAACCTGGCAACAGTTCCAAATTCCGTCAAGTTGAGAAAATGGACTTTTGTTCTTTTCTTTGTAGATACGAGTAATAAAGTGTACAAGATAAAATCTGGTAGGCAATTAAAGAAAAATAAGTTTCATAGAAATCCACGACTAATTCGATAAAGGGGCGTATTAATTTATGCCTTACCACCTTTTGAATCACACGAGGACATGAAACGTAGGTACCTACATTCAAAGTTGACAAACACTCGGTAGTACGATAAACTATTTCTAAATTACAATTATGTAAATCAAACGAAATTCAAAAAGTCTTACTGATAGGTATAAAAAATTTGGTTCGTATGTAAATCAAATGAAATTCAAAATTCTTACTATTGTCAATTTTCGTCTATTGATAGTTCTAGTTTAAAACAAGATTTGGGTGAAGAGAAAAAAGTTGGACAACGTTAAAGCTGCGTTAGCAGGTAGTTATTATTTCCATTAACTTTTTACATTGTTATTAATTCATACAAACAAATGTATGATTAATTTTCGTGTCACAATGGAAAAGGTTAATGGAAATTAAAACTACGTGCTAACGCAGCTTTAACGCTGTGCAACTTTTTGGTTTTTATCATTTTTTTTTTCTCTTTCAAAGTTTCCTTTTTAGGAAAAACTCAGTCTCTGTTGCCTAAAATATTGTACCGTTTAAAGAAACCCTATAGAAATTGCGGGAGATGGCATCTTTCATTGCCTATTAATTATTCAATGTCAGGACCTTAAAGTAAACTGCCCTTCTATTGTGTAATTTTCAAGCTCCGGATCGTGTTGACCGACAGCCGTAGTCATTGACTTAGTAACAACGATGCTATTTTGGAAACGCGTTCTCCATAAATTTATACAATGTTGGGGATGAATTGTTATCTTCGCACAATGATTTAGTGCTTTATGCAGGTTTAACTGCTCCAGGAGTTGAATGATCTGAAATATTTGGTTTTGTAGCCCAGTTTGTACTGAATGCAACTTCGATAAATAGGTATAACAACAATATGGTTGTTTTCAGAATTATACACCTTCACAGAACAAAGACAATAAAAAAAAATTAATAACATAGTAGATTTAACGAATTAGGCAAATTAAATTTGACAAATAAAGGTTTTTGGGATCTGTATAAAAATGATAATTTTACATATTAAGTAAGTTGTATCGCTACATATAAATAAGCCAACACCTAATAGGCGACCTATAAAAAATGTGTACGATAACGATATCTCCACTTTTCTTTCACCACGCCGCCTAAACTTTGCTGAGATCCTTTAGCTGTTAAAACTCTTTGTATGTCAAAGCCGTAACAAAATTACACCCACTTTTTGCTCGTCATCCGATATAACAAACTGCCAACCCAAGTCAAAGGCCTCATTTCTTTAAACACCGCCGGAATACTTAATCAAGCCTGAAGATATTAATACTCATATCTCAGTCAAGTCCTTATTTTCTTCGTTCATTTTGGGTATCATTATTTTTTGTGGCCTGCCATGTGTCATGTTGACACCAGCCTGTTGCTGTCCCAAATGAAAGTTAATAAGTAGAGAATAATGCATAAAACATAACATTTATCTAAATAATGTAACACATACCTAACTGGAAAATAAAACGAATGTCGTAAAAATCATCAATGTCTAAGAAATAAAAACAATGCTGGCATATTCCTTATTGAGGGAATCATAAATATTCAGTAAGGTAAGTATCAACAGCTACACGCCATTGTTTATGATCGACAAATTTGCGTAAAATACTTAACGGCTGATATCAAGTTCATAAAACTACCTCTTTGTATGTAGCGAAAAATCGAAATAGACTTACCTAAATTGAGTATGAGTAAATAAAATAAAATATGATCAAGTTTCGGTAAGTACCTACTCCCAGAGTAAAGCACGAGAGAGAAAATACAATACCACTTTTTGCAGTCGGGAAGAAATACGAAATTGTTTCAATTTATCTGCGTCTGTCCCAAAATTTTAATTTCCAAGTAACACAAGTAGCACTCCATTAACACTCAGTGGATTAACTTTGGTATAAAATAGGCTTGAGTTTGTACTCTCAGTCCTTGATTAAGTTTGATGTTTTCGTTTTAACTAAGGATGAGACGGTGGTTGATAAGTAGATTTCCTCCACTCACGGGTTGAATTACAGAAAATCCTCTCTAAGCGAGTGCCTACGTCATGAGAGAAATCTCTTCTTAAGATGTCACGTTTCTTGGATCAGTGCAAAATTTGTTTTGAAGGTCTCCATAACTCAATTTAATTGCGAACACGATACGAAGCAGAAGTCACGTCATCTTCCCATGCCTTTACTTATCATGTTTATTAACATTTTTACCTACAACTTTTGGAAAAATATAACACCGTTGTTTCGGTAACTGTACATAATTTAAAAACAGAAGGATTTATCCGACTCCTAATAAGTATATATATTCACAATCAATGGAAACTAAACAAAGTACTTACAATATAAATAAAAACAACGACAGTCGTAATACGATAAAAGTTTGGTAAGTTTACTTATAATACTAGAAGTTATCTAGCGTAGTTTCCCAAAATTAATAGCCGTAACAAATTTATTACGAGCCAATAAAAAGTTACATACGAAACCTGAAAACGAGTAGACCGTAAATTGATATTAGGAACAAAAGAAAGTGTCTGCTGACTTACCTTTACCATTCATTACGTGAAAAATAAGGATGAAGAAGCGTGAAGATATTTTGGAAAAGTATTCAATACATTCCTAGCTCGAAAAGGCACATTTACAGGTATTGAATCACTAAACGCGCAATGAAAACTTCTCTCTGTGAACGATTGTCGATAGCAACAGCGAATAGCGAAGTGTTTTATTGGTAAAATAATAGTCTTTCACAAATGTACTCAAGAACACATTTAATTATTTTGACTCATGTTTTATTACGTCGTTCGAAGCCGGACAACGCATTTTACGGCATAATAAAATTGCAAGTATACTTAATTGATATTTATGGGGCGGCCAGCATCGCGTGGTGTGCTGGTTTTTTCCTCGAAAGTTCTTAAAGATTTCCCTCTTTACTGGATATGTTTCAAGTTTTATGCTTTATTTACTTCCCGGATTTGTTACTTGAGGACGGAAAACACTTATTAAAATGAAGATTTGTGTGTTTCGGATAAAAATACCTGTCCGGCGTTGTTGGTGGGATTCGGTCCAATAAGCACGTAATTTATCGTTAAACCTCACACTTAAGTTACAGGGATTTTGTTAAAATTTAAAATTTCATCACTCAACACCTCGATACGTAGGTACTCGTAACAGTATTGTGAAGAATTTAAGCATATTGAAAGCTCGGTTGTATGTAAAAACGATGTGATGGTTTACAAAAGCCTTTATAATTGGTAGTAGATATCGGTGGTAGATTAAAAAAATGACGTGTAAAAGTGCCCATTGCGGCCTATTTGCTGAATAAATGATTTGACTTTGACTTTGACTTTGAATTACAGTAACGGTCAGGTTTTAGTCCGTAACACAACAGTTCCCCGGCGTTTACGTCATCTGAAAGATATTTACACCGATCTTAAAGGTAAACTGTGTTGATTACATCGCTGAAGATAATGTATGTTTGGTACATATTTGAATAGTTGAGTTACAGTACAATTTGCTTTAATTAGGTCTGTTAAAGAGAGATTGCGTTCCTTCCGTATTGTAATAGCAGCTGTCGACCGCCCATATATTTTCAATTGCAGTTCAATTGTAGTAGGTAAGACTGCATAATAGCTACGATCGAAATAATAGTCAGTTGGCAGTTGGGCGAATATTCAGCGTTTTTGCAGTGTTTTTTTCGTCATTAGTGTCTTCACATGTGTTATTAAAAGAGCTAATGCTCAGGGTTGTTTTTTTTATGAAAATTTAAGACAATGCCGATGCTGAATTTAGCGTGATTAAAATTCTTGTGACTTGCCTTTTCGTTGCGCTAATAATAAACGTGGGACGCTAATGACGTTTGACTGCGCGGTCAAAACGCTCGAATATTCGCCCAGTTGTGATTAACCTGCCGTTTAAATGCAACCGTGTGTTCAACCCTTACATATTGCCCATTATTACATCGTCCATTCTGAGAGGAGCCTGTGCCCAGGAGTGGGACGTAAATAGGCTGAGATGATGATGATGATGACATCGTCCATAATGATATACACAGAACTGATGGAGTACTAATACGAGTAAAAAATTAAAACATAGATCGTCGTCGTCAAACTGAACAACATTAGTTCAGCGACGAAAATAATGGAGTCTGAATTTTCCCCTTTTTATTCGAATTAAAATACTGCTATCAATGTACGCCATTCTAAAACCCAACTGACGTCACCTGTCACCCTGGAAAGATCAAGCATTTTGCTTTACATTGCTTCTTCGAATAAACTTAAGTGTGTAATAAAAATTAAAAAAAGGAATTATTTTAAAAAATCGCTGAAATAATGTTGTTCAGTTTGACGAGTATGATCGATGTTTTAATTAATTTGCTTATATTACAGGCCACACCCGGTATACGACATTACATTGACCTTCTTGAGGCAAAACAGTAACTAATCAAAATAATACTTTACTCACAGACATTTTACCATAATGTAGGCATTGACAAATGACTTTTCTTCCTAACGACAATACTTACTTACGGTGGTGGTATTTAAATGTGAAAGTACCAACTTATACGTGTCTGTCTGATATCTGTAAACGCTTAAACCAATTTTGGTATGAAGTTACTTTGAGACCTTGGAAAGGATATAAGAAGTTTTTATCCCGAAAAAAATTATATTAGCGACATCAATAATGATTAACGAATTTTTCGGCAATGGAGTCGCGGGCAAAAGCTAGTATTAAATAAACAACATACAAAGGCATATTTTTAATTAAAATTAAGGTTCTGAAACACGTACATAGGCTAACAGTTTTAATGAGAACCATGATAAAGAGGTGGTATAATAATGTTGTCGGTGTTATATCAAAAGACTGGAGCATCATAATAAAAAGGATTTAAATTAATAAACGTGACAACCATGATAATTATAAACGCTTTTCTTGACAGTTTCTTGACATTTTTTTGTTAATCCTTTCTATGAATTTAGGCACACATCTTCAAAACATACTACCGAATATCAAAGAAATGAGCGAATATTGTTCAAATTTTTTTCTATTCCTACCATGTTTATCAATTACAAAATGTGAAAGGCGGCAATAATCTTTTTCATTTTGAGGAATTGTCCATTATTATATTCATGAATTCCATTTTTCAACACAGCAAATTTATCATTCTGTAAATCAGTTCTACTCGTAATATTGGCATGTCAGAAGGTAAGCCAACCATTAAATATGAGGTTGGATGTATAGACTTTTTTCATTTCAGATTTATATTATCTGGCTCAGCTACAGGCAGTCACGTGTTGAACATTTGATGCGTATTTGTTTATGATGAAGCTAATTTAATAAGTAGGTATTTTTTCAATCAACCAACACTACCTTTTAGCAGTTGAAGTTTTATAAAGGTTTCTACTTCACAAAGCAATAGTGGCACGAGTGAGACTGATTTTTGGATTGACTTGTAAGCTATGAAAGATAATGCATACAATATTGTAATGTCGGGTAGTTTGCGATATGTCATTAGATGTATGAAGGTAGATTTATATTCTTTTGTCGAAATTAAAGTGCTGGTAACGAACGGACGTGTTTCCTTCAGCTTCCTTATATATGTCGATTTCTCTCAAATATAAATAGAACTGACAGGTGTGTCACAGAAGTTTTTTGTTCTATTATGTATAACCATTATGGGATTATGATGGGGCAACTGATACGACATGATAATTACATAAGAACAATAATTGAAAAGCAAATAGAGGGCAGGAGAGGCCGTGCGTTTATGGATCGAGAAAAAAGGGAAGATAATAATCGTATCAGTCGTACCATGAATTTACAGTGACCGTACTCGATAGCGATGGCATAAATTATTTGTAGAGGCGCTGCACCACTACCATGAATTTACAGTGACCGTACTCAATAGCGACGGCGTAAATTAATTGTAGAGGCGCTGCACCACTACCATGAATTTACAGTGACCGTACTCAATAGCGACGGCGTAAATTAATTGTAGAGGCGCTGCACCACTACCATGAGTTTACAGTGACCGTACTCAATAGCGACGGCGTAAATTAATTGTAGAGGCGCTGCACCACTACTATGAGTATACAGTGACCGTACTCAATAGCGACGGCGTAAATTATTTGTAGAGGCGCTGCACCACTACCATGAATTTACAGTGACCGTACTCGATAGCGATGGCATAAATTATTTGTAGAGGCGCTGCACCACTACCATGAGTTTACAGTGACCGTACTCAATAGCGACGGCGTAAATTAATTGTAGAGGCGCTGCACCACTACCATGAATTTACAGTGACCGTACTCGATAGCGATGGCATAAATTATTTGTAGAGGCGCTGCACCACTACCATGAGTTTACAGTGACCGTACTCAATAGCGACGGCGTAAATTAATTGTAGAGGCGCTGCACCACTACCATGAATTTACAGTGACCGTACTCGATAGCGATGGCATAAATTATTTGTAGAGGCGCTGCACCACTACCATGAGTTTACAGTGACCGTACTCAATAGCGACGGCGTAAATTAATTGTAGAGGCGCTGCACCACTACCATGAATTTACAGTGACCGTACTCGATAGCGACGGCGTAAATTAATTGTATATAGAGGCGCTGTACCTCTACCATGAATTTACAGTGACCGTACTCGATAGCGATGGCATAAATTATTTGTATATACTCGTAGAGGCGCTGTACCACTACCATGAATTTACAGTGACCGTACTCGATAGCGATGGCGTAAATTATTATAAGAGGCACTGTACGATTCTCCATACAAATAATTTACGCCGTCGCTATCGAGTACGTTCACTGTAAACTCATGGTAGTGTTATTGAAGCTCAAAGTATTGGTAGAGGCGTAATGAATGGCGATTGCTCCGCCGATAAAACCTGGGCTCTTTAATATTATGATGATATCTATTGTAATTGTATACAAGTTACCTGCAGCATAATTTAATGTAAGGGTTCCGTAGTTCCGTACTTCATTAGATATTTCGTAAATTCCCCAATTTACCTTTCATACCATTCTTGCAGGTGCAATATCGTAATCATGGTCAGTAAAAAATACCATTCCTCAACATGAAAAGGTTTTTCACAATTATATAGGGTTCCGCACTTGTCGGCCAAAACGATCCCTTATAGGTCACTTAGTTATCAATTTTTCTGACAAGACCCTTTTTTCAGAAACAAGTGGAAGTTTCAAGCTAAAATTGATATGAATTTGAATCTGCTATCTCTGGGAGTAGTGAAAGCATGAAGATTTTATGCAAAAGATGTTTCCATATAAATTGTTAGGGAAATCAAAATCTACAGGGTGCTTTCAATTGACAAGATTTCATTTTTTCAACACCTGTAAATTAGCACAGGAATCGAAAGAGTTTTGCCTCCTGAACATGGCAAAATATTTATTATAATTTATTTCTCCATATTAAAAAAAAAAACAAAATATTTAAAAAATGTATCTGAATTTGCCAATACTACGACAGAATAGATATGTTTCCTTTGCCTTTTGCACCAGAAAAAGGAGCTGTCATAATTTTGACAACGTCTACTTCAGATTTACGCATGATTTACGTGATATTTTTTTTTAATAGAGACTAGACAAAAGTGATGGATCTATTATATCGTAGTTTTGGAGTTAAGCCCTTTTCGAATAAGCACATCTTAAAAAAATTGTAACAAATTAATTAATAATCGTAGCGAAATTTTAAAAATATCAGCGTCTTTCTATTTCCAAGCAGAATACAGAGAACGAATCAAATTATAGTCTTAGAAATATGAAATGTTGTCAATTGTCTTAAGGACTTAAAAATTGACATGTACTCGTTGAAATGATCATATAACTTATTGGTTGGCCAACCAATAAGAAGTATGATAAGTAATCTTATTTTTTATGTCTGGCTGTCTATGTCATTAACCAATCTAATATGACCCCACACAGCGTACGTTACGCTTAGGAGCGTAGCTCTATTAATGTTGGATATTCTTAGATACCTACAAATTTGTACATAACTCTCGGTGCGCGACTCGCACTTGGCTGGATTTTTCCGGGTAAATAATGTAAACTAATAAAAAGAAAGTTTCAGAGAGTCAAATAATAATAGCATCAACTCACCTTAATATTATTGTTGTTCGGTTTGATATTACATGTTATTAAGCTCTACTTTGGTTAGAATATAATATTTATAATACATTTTGCGACTGAGGCCAATTTTAAGCGCTGAATTGGAGTACTTTTGCTGAAATTGGAGTGTTTCTTTGATGTTTATGTTGGCAATAAATGTTGAGCAGAAATCATGATTCTATTTCTGGAATAACTCTTATAGAAAAAAAGGATTGATCATTGAAACAAGAATTACAAAGTTTTATTACACCTTTCCGGTGTTTGAGGGTGTGTACTCTGTATGTGGATTATAAAAAGTTTGTTGCTATGTACATTCTATTTACGACTCCGATTTGAACTAAAAAAAATGCAGGTATTTTTGCTAAACTACCCTAATTTTTTAGGGTTCCATATCCAAAGGGCGTCAACGGAACCCTATTACTGAGAATCCACTGTCCGTTTGTCTGTCACAGGGCTCTAGTTTCACTTGAAATTTTCACAGACTATATATTAATGTGACCGCTATTATAACAACAAATACTAAAAACAAAATAAAATAAATATTTTAGGGGTGGGAATCAACAAACGTGTTTTTTTTGCCGATGTTTTCTCGATATTAATAACGACAACAGGTAGATGCTTTAATAATCACAGAGTATTCAATTGTATAATCACTTTACAAATAAATAATCAAATTGAACAAAGTTGTGTTTGACTTTTTTTGCTAATCTCTTATATTTTATAGATTATGGTACGGAACCCTTCATGCGCGAGTCCAACTCGCACTTGGCCGGTTTTTTATACAGGATGAAATTTAGAACGTAATACAAAATTAGTGTTTCATACTCAGTTAATGCTGGGTAATATAGTGCAACTACGCTTTTGTTGAAATAAGTCTGAAAAAAATTGTGGTTTCTATACATTATTGGAATATGAAATCATGAATAATGTATGGAAACCGGAAATTTCATCAGACTAATTTCAACAAAAGAGTAATTGCACTATATTACCCAGCATTAACTGAGCATGAAACACTTATTTTGTATTACGTCCTAAATTTCACCCTGTACATTGGTTAAACAGGTTTTAATTCATTCGCAAGGAAACATTTTTGATACTAAAATTTTGGTAACAAAAATGGATTACAAAAAGTAATTAGGTCATGTTGGTATACCAACATGTTGGTTGGTCATGTTGGTTGGTTGGTGTGTGGTGTATGGTTGGTACTTCTTGTTTACCTCTTTGACATTCGTTTGACACGTGTCTTTACTTCCTGTAGAAGTCATCTGATTGTCTGCCAAATCAGGTCAGCTTGACAGTAACTGATTTCCAACCAGGCAATGGACCCAACTGCTACGTAGATTCCTTTTCATTCACGCTACAAAGGTACGAGTAGGCTGTTTTTTTAGTGTAGGTAAATTCAGAATCGTGAATGAAAAATACAAAACTTTTTTTGAAGAAATGATGAAGAGGATTATTTTTGCCTTCTAAAAATTACATCTTCAGTTACACCAAATAAGTTCAGAAACTGCTCCTGTTTTATACAAACTTGTCGGTGTTAGTCGATTTAGTAGTAACTTGACGGAAATAATTAATGAGAATCAGGATAGAAGGGTTCAGTTCTGACAGCCTAAAAGGAAGACCTTAATTTTAAACAGGAAAATGCTTTTTAATTACAAACGTTTAGCCGGGACACGGATCAGTAAATAAATGAGCTTAATCTTATTTTCCTAAATACAAAATTGCGAAAAAAAGGAAAAAATCAATCAGGTAAGAACTTGAAATCGGACTTAAGTATTCCATTGTTGTTACTTTCTTAAGGGACCGTAGACATAAAGAAACCCAGAAAAGTTACCTAAGAGACAAAAACTTTTCGTCCTTTTTACCTAAATGACATTCTTATTCCATTCAGATAGAACTTGGTAAGCTACCTATATTCACGCTTCCTGAGTGTGTGCGATAACTTCGCAATTAGTCTTCGTCAACTAAGACACCTTTGTTTGGTTTAAACAATGCGAAAAAAAAATCACTTTCTATGTAGTCATGCTGACTCACGCTCTAAGAATTCCATACAAATTAAAAAGCAAGTAAAAATAAATTTAATATTTGTATGATTTAAAAAAAACTTTGCTGGTATTATGTGAGGTCTTATTTCCTGCTTGCTTTGCTGCTAATTGTATTTAATGAGTGTACCTGCTCATAGGCTATAGGTTTTGGTGTCCACGGTTTTTATAATTATCATCCTCATCATCATCATCAGCCGGAAGACATCCACTGCTGGACAAAGGCCTCCCCCTTAGAACGCCATAATGAACGACAACTCGCCACTTGCATCCACCGGTTTCCCGCAACTCTCACGATATCGTCAGTCCGCCTGGAGGGAGGCCTGCCAACGCTTCGTCTTCCGGTTCGTGGTCGCCACTCGAGAACTTTTCTCCCCCAACGGTTATCCAACGGTTATCGGTTATAATTATGATTGGTTTAATTATATCAACTTGATACCTCCGCGTATTCCTGGAGTAAAGAATAGACTAGACTTTATCTTCCCAGTTCAGAAAATTATAAGTATGTGTTGCACAGAAGTAGCTGTATTGCACATGTGCCTGTGGAGTATAAAGGTGACTGATTGGCTTTAATATCTGCTGTAAAACCGAGTTTAAAGTTGCAAGAAAAATTTTGCAAATTGCATTTCATTGCGGCGCTCGATTGACCACTACAAACTTGTTGGCTTTACGGCCTCGCAAACTAATGCAACTTGCTCGTTTTTTCATGCAAGTCTAAACTCGGCCTAACACATATAGTTGCGAGCTATGTAAACGTATTTGAATTGATTCCCAATCAATCACGATGATGATTGAATCAGGTGACACGCATGCTCGTTCTTCCCCCTTCAATATTATTTTCATCAGACTTTTCCCGCCAGTTTGACCACTTTTGTTCTGTTTCTGTATCGTACAGGGATTTTTTTTAACGCCACGTAAAAATATAATAATACAAAAATACAAAAAAAAAAATACTTAAACGAAATTTTACTATATTTTGATAAATTAGGTACAATAAAATATTTTGTTTTATTTTTGTCGTTTTACATTTGATTCATATCTGTATGTATAAGTAATAAATAGACAAATTTGATCATCTCCTCCGCGAAAAAATATGAAAAAGAGCGGCGCTTGCATTTAATATTTGTAGTGTTTAGGTTATTTTCCCGGTGTGTTCCCACTAGTTCTATTGACAGTACTAGAATAGAGTTCTAAAATAGTACTGTCAATAGAACTAGTGGGGACACATCATTTTCCCGCCTTCCCTCCGCTTGGAATCTAAATTAGGAAATGCAACCGCAACCGAAACCCTGCCGCAATAACTGACACTACTTCAGACACGTGTTTCACCGCTCTCCAAGGCATATCTTCAGCGTACAGTATTTAATCATAAATTTATACAGATATTTATGATTTTATTTTATATGACAGCATATAAAATAAAATTAATGACAGAGAGTGGTGAAGCAGGCACGAAGAGTAATTTGTAAAGGATAAGCTTGGAGCAGGGCATTTTCCCAGCGCCATCGTCACAAGCTCACTGAATAGCCAATGGTCCATTAAATTTTGGCTGGCTATTCAGAATAATTTGGAATCATGGCGGCCGATCTAGACTAGAGATCTTTGATAAATGATGAAACTCGTGTCGTAAACTTTGTTAATGCATCCCACTTAATAGGTACTGTAAATGAGAAAGTTTGTAAGTCTGTTTGTTTCCGCTTCACGTCTGAACCGGAGAACCGATTTTGACGAAATTCGATTTATAGATAGTTTGAATCCCGGGGAAAAACATTTATCCCGGAAAATTTGATAGTTCCAACGGTAGAGCGATAAACGGATTCTTTCTAGACGGAGTCTCAGACAACATCTAGTATACGATAATTGTAAGTGAACTACGACCACCTTGGACTTAGGGACGAACTCTGGTGTGGAATGCGACGTGTGTTGACACTCTTCTCAGGGCTGGGGCGGCTGCTGAACAGGCTCAGATAAACAAGCGCCGCAAATATCTACTCAGCTTTAACAAACTATCATGAGTAGGCGCTTGCTTTTGAGACAATGGGAGCATGGTCAAGGACACCCTACTTTGTCATTACGTCTGGTTTTGGCATCAGGATCTGCCTGTGGTAGAAAATCATGACGACGTTTTCAATTTGTAGTTTTAGTTTAGCTCATAATTCAGTTTATGTTTTCCAATTGTATTTTATAATATTCACTATGATAGAGCGGGGTCTGAGCAGGGTCAAAAATAAAGTAAGACAGAAAAATTATTCCTGTTTTAATACGATCAAACATAATTTTGTTTACTGAAATCCTCAGAAGGATTCTTCGCATCCTAGAGGATAGCGTTCTTAACGCAGATTTTATTTTTATGAAATTCATGTGAGCCAGAAAAACAAATTCGATAAGTATAAAAGGCAAACGTTGCGTAAATGTATACCTACAAAATCATACCCAGACAGCAAGCGACGTTGATAGTAAATAGCATTCTAATGTTAGTTAAATTTGAATTTGAATAATTACATCTGGCAGTTAATTGAGGTCGGGACTTAACAGTGCAAGAAAGAGTAAAAGATTCATGCACTCACAAACTTTCTCATTTATAATGTTAGTAAGGTGCTCAAGCGATAGTGGCGACTATAAAAATAATAATAAAATTTATTTAGATTATATATCTATCCATTTTGCATTTTGCTGTCGCACAGAATGAGTTGTACCTACCTATTTGTCTACCACGATGAGATCGCAGAAACGAAAGATACTCTGTTTGAGTTTACCTACCATCTATCTATTTTGCGTTTTCTCTAAGCTGTCCACCCCTCAGCACCCAATTATTGCTCTGTACAAGTAAGTACCCTTATCAACTGATGTAAGTCTCGTCTTAGACGTGGGTAATCTCGACTCTGCTAAATGATCCGACTCACTAAACCCAGCTTCGGTGTCGGTACCGAATCCGCTTATTGAATCCGACTCCTTTATTGACTCCGGTTCTTTCGAGTGATTATTAGTTTATGTACCTATGGTCCATTCGGTCCGGCTCGGATCAGTCGGAACCAAGGTTGACCGAACTGAAGTACCCTAGTTTTCTGTTTAATTCTTTGAAGCTTGAAAACAGTGTTAAAATGGCAGTGTGTGCTTGCTGGTCTTATAGCGAGCGAGCGATCATTTGTTTTGTAGCAAGCCTGCCCGCCTAGTGATTCCGATCCGACTCCGTCCGGATCGGTTCGGTACCGAGGTTCTGAAGTATAGATTCGTCATAATGAACGACTCTTTTGAATCTGTCCAAGCAATATTATGATTTAAATTAAAATTAAATTTAAAAACCGAGCGTGTAGTCCAATTACCTACGTAGGTACCGGCTCACTCAGCGCCCGAACAAACATAATTAGATCCGATCCAACCCGATCCGAGTGAGTGTGGCGGCGATTACGAGCCGCTCGATCCGACCGCACTTGGTCGGAGTTAGTAACTCCGGAGTCGATAAGATTTGAAAGGATATATCGAGTCATTAAGGGATTTGGATCCGCTTAAGGATCTGACTCTTTTGAATCTTCAGATCCGGATTTACCCATCTCTAGTACGTCGTCTAGACTGCGTTAAATAACTGTACCTACTCGAACTGCAATTTCACCAACTGCTGTCGACTTTAGTCTTAAATTCAAATCTCCGTGATTAGTCACAACAGAAAATTTTAAACTCGTTTGTCTTAATAAGGATTGCAGTTTCAATTTATTCTCCTTTGAGTCAAATGATAAATTACCTTTTTATTCAGTCTCAAATTAGCGGAACTGAAATTGAATTTATTCAAATTGAAGGTTGGCAAGTAATGTATATTACAATAGTTAATGTTTGCGATGGAATAAAAAAAATTGGGGCCAAGAGCGTATCCATTACAAAAAAATCAAGTAATATTTTTCTAAGAATTTCGTATTGTTTACGGAATCTTCCAAGTTTAGATATATTTTCTATTTTTGGCTGCTATTTTAAACTATTTACTACTGATTCTAAAGCCGTTACAATTTTCCATGTAAATTTGATATGGGTACTTACTAGTGCTTACTGCCATCCCGAATGTTTTCTAGTTTTTCTACCCATACAGTTTAAATTTTAGAGGGATGGGAGGGGAGACGCTCGATTTTAATGCAAATTTGATAATTTCGCAAATAGATCACTCAATCGAAAAATCTGGGCAACCTCCTAATGGTTTTAAAAAACCTATCCAACGATACCCCACACTATAGCGTTAGTCGAGAAAAAAATCACCCTTTAGGTTAGAGGCCTTTCCAGGGACACTAAAAAAATTTTTTTTCGTTTTGTTTTATTTTACCCCTTTGTTGCCGTGACTGATACGTATATTTATGACAAATTATAGCCTTTTAGTACTAACGGTGTCTGAGCTTAGCCGCGGACAGACATGGCGAAATTATAAGGGTTCCTAGTTGACTACGGAACCCTAAAAACAAGATCACCCTTAATACCTTTGCGAAAGCCAACACTCGAAGCGTTTTCAGAAATCATGGGCACGTGAGTATTCATTGAAGAAGCTATTTAAACTATTTAGCTCATTGGTATATATATCTTTTGACGTTTGACGACCAGATGGCCCAGTGGTTAGAGCACCTGACTACGAAGCTTGAGGTCCCGGGTTCGAATCCCGGCCGGGGCAGATATTTGTATGAATAATACGAATGTTTGTTCTCGGGTCTTGGATGTTTAATATGTATTTAAGTATGTATTTATCTATATAAGTATGTTTATCCATTGCCTAGTGTCCATAACACAAGCTTTGCTAAGCTTACCTACTTTGGGACTAGGTCAATTGGTGTGAATTGTCCCGTGATATTTTTTTTTTTTTTTTTTTATCTTTGACATTTTCTGAATAAGGTGCGAGACACGTTAAACGAAAACAATAAATTTAAAGATACATTGGCCATTGTCATTTTTTTTAATGTATTTCGGTCAGTCGCTTCCAACTACGTAGGAGTTATTCAATCCAATGGAATAGCCCTCCCACCCTTTCCAGACGCGTCTGATTACTCTCCTATTCAGATTTAGGCCACTTCAAGTTCCCATGTATATTTGCAGTCTGGCTCAAGTATTTACCAATTACATAATCCTTCGAGTAAATTTGTACGTGTTTTATTTATTGGCCTCTCCTATTGACCTTCATAATTCTCGGCATATTAGGCCCATCTCTTTCATACGAGTCCAAATCATTTTACCATCTTCTTGGTTTATTTAATTCTCGCTGGCCATTCTCCAGCATCCAAAGGCATCAACACTTGCTGGCATCGGCAAGTAGAAGTGTGTGTCAGTTCCATTTAGCAAAGCAGTCCCCTTTTCGTTTTTTCAACGACGGCCATGCGTGTTTTCGAGCGCAATTTGGGTGGTTTAAAATATAATGAGCGGCAAAACATCTGACCCTCAATTTATGCATTAATAGGTACTTTTGCATGTAGAGTGGGCCGAATTTTGTGCCGCTGAGTATTATATAATATAAGGAATAAGTTCTGATAACGCTGCTCATCCAAATTGATTGTGATGGTGTCGGTAGATAAGACAGGAGGTTTTGCAATTCAAACCACCTGAGCAAGATGCTTATCTGCCAATAATTCTACAAAGTATCCAATTTATCGACAAAAGACTGAAATTTTATTGCCATTTCTCGAATATTCTCTTTCCTATTTGCTTTTGTTACGAACCTCTTTTAAATGGAACCGAGTGACAAATTGCCAAAGTTATTCGCGCAAATAAGCACCATCAAAGGTTTTTTATTGGATTACGTGCACTTAGAGGAAGTAGGAAAAATGTAAGCTTTCTGTTGCGGTTTTTTCGGTTAATCTAGTCTTAAGCAAAAAAAAGTTCATATTTGAAATTAAATATTGTGAGACTTCACAATAGCTCACGGTATAGTCATATTAGTCATATATCCTAAAGCAGTGTTTTTCAACCTGTGAGTTGCGACCCCCTGGGGAGTCGCGAAACCTCTTTAAGGGGTCGCAGAGCCTCTATTATTCGCTGGGAAAACTTCTTCAGTAAAAAAAATATATATATTTATATTAAGAAAATGTTGACTAATTATATTAGTCAAAAAATAAAATAAGTACTTAAAAAAACAGGTACGGGGATCGCGAAATATAAAGGGTTAAAAAACTGTCTTAAAGCACAATTATTTATTCTAATATTTTCAAAAAAATATCTGGATGTACCTACTTCTCGCACTGGCTTATACAAAACACGTAGGTATTGTTGATTTTCTACAACCTTGTAGAAATAAGTTTGCAAAAATTTATAGTCAATATCTTTGAGCTCAGCATCAGCATAAAATTAAAGTGAAAGCTCAGGTTTTCAAACAATTTTCTTATGATAGGTATTTTTGTCAGAAAGTGGATTTTGTAAATTTAAGTTTATTAAGTTCTATTTAATACTTGCCTGTTATATTGCTCGCTTCAAAGACGAGTTTGTAATAAATTAACCCAGTACAATATTTTAAGTAAACTTGAATGCTTTATGGTTCTTACTATGTAATCTGCTGCGTAACGCTGCTATAATCTGCCCTAATTATCCCGCAAACTAATTAGCTGCTCTTCAATTCTATACACAAGGTGCTGTTCGTACAAATACGTCAGTAAAATGTTCAAATTCGATAGTAAATTTATTTATTTAGATGTTGCTGTTTATCCGACTATCCTCTATTTATTTTAGACGTGTATTATATGTAAGATATATGTATGTGCTGTCCATAGGCCTACGAGTATGTCCAGCAGTGGACGTCTTTCGGCTGACATAATGATGGTGATATATGTATGTTTGTTGCGTGTTAATTTCCTGCGCTACCGTTGATGCACCAACTGGTTTTAACTGGTCCTTCCTTCTTTCTGTAAAAAAAAAGGTTGCTTGGGAGAGATCACTCTTAAGCGATAAGGCAGCCTATTGTTTACCTTGTAATTTTCTCTCTGTGTACCTGTTTTCTGTATCGCTTACTATTTCTGGTGTACAATAAAAACTCGTTGTATTGTGTCTGTTCTGGAGGGAAAATCCTGAAATTACATAAATTTAAACTTAGCTAAGTACCTAGTTCAAAAACATTCAACAGACCGCGCTTTTCACTATAATTACCTAAATTATACCTCTACGATTTGACTACATTGCAGCGGGTCACGAATAGAACGAATAATGTTTGGTATTAAATTATTAGACTTGCGCATAATTAATAAAAAAGCAACACTCGTAACAAATAAAACATAGATCTTCTATATAGTGCCTGTGCAAAAAGTTTTTTTTGCTAGGACTAGTTAGGCAGAAATATATCTAGTTATAATTCGTGCGCATCTACCTACTCTCATAATTTTGGGAAGTCATAATATACCTCATGTTTCGCATAATTTTTGTTGTTCAAAATTTTCTCGTCGTAACCATATTTTTTTTTGCAAATTATTACGTGGTTATCTTTTAGAACTCTATAGATTTGTTTTAGTTTTTTTGATAACAATTCTGAACAATTAATGAATTTAGAGAAAAAATTGTTATAAAAAAAGCAATACATTATGACAAATATTACGTTATGGATTGCGACAATTATGAGAGTCGGTATGGACCCCATTGCGAATAACTTTCACACCTATTAGATCGCACAGGGCGAAATACATTAATGATATTGATTACTAATAGCACCCTCTCATCGCAGGCTACTTGAGACGCGGTGATTTATTAGCAATTTTCGATAGCGTGGCCCTTCTTTCCTTTAATAGAGTTCAGTTGAGCCCATTCAATAACGTGCGAGAAACATTTCATGAATAGCACTACCATTGCTTGGCTGTAAAACTCTAGTGATAAATGAGCGGTCAATACTGCAAAGTTATTATATAAGCTGTATTTTTTTATAAGAGTAATGCAGATGCCACTTTGTATAACGCTACGAAAGAGAAGTCTTTATTTGAAGCACGGTAATAACACGGCACGGCACGTCACGGCTTTCCGCTTCATTCATTTGTACTGAATCGTGTTATTTCTTCATAAAAATCTTTTAAAAAGTATTATATAAGTACCAATCGCACAAATAAAAAATTTAAACATATTATTAAGAATAAATTAACATCTCTTGCTTGTTAAAAATTGTTTTGAGGCTCTTTGAACCGGCGGTAAATTTTTAGATATTTATAAGTGTTTCCAAACTTTTTTTCTCTTAGACGCCTTTAAAAGTTGTACTAGTTTCGGTAAAGCCAGCTGCTACTACATTTCTACTATACTTATTCTTTAAAACTCCCATTTTTTCACGTCAGCGTCTGGTAGGTGTATATCGGGACCCTTGATGGTTTACCTGGACCACTTTGGAAACTTCTGGCCTAAATTATATATATACTAGCTTTTGCCCGGGGCTCCGCCCGCATGGTATTTGGTTATCGCGCGCTGTACCCTCGGAAACTGTGCATTTCCCGGAATAAAAAGTAGCCTATGTCACTCTCGGGCCCACAAATTATCTCTCTGCCAAAAATCACGTCGATCTGTCACTCCGTTACGGCGTGAAAGACTGACAAACACTCAAACACACAAACATACTAACACACTTTCGCATTTATAATATTAGTATGGATATATTTTTTACTTTAATAAAATATTTCAATTTAACCTATAATAATGTTGCGTGTAAAATTTTTACTACGAGTAACTTAAATACCTACTTCATCCAACTTGAGTGACATTTTGGAACATCATTCATTTTAGCGTCTTTGTCCGTGGACTTCCGGAAAAAGGGGAGAAATATGAGGGGGGTTTTATAAATGACACATCCGTGTTCCAATTAAATGCTTTGTTTTGTGATTTCGTTCCTTAAAATACATTTTGTTGAAGAGAGCAAATGATATGTTATAAATTTATTGAGAGAGCATTGTTATTCGATTTGTTTTCTATCATAAGACATGATTGCAATGGGAATAGTACTGTAAATGAAAATCGCAGAAATTATAATCACTATGTAGGTAGGTAATTTAATATTAACGTTTCCTGCAATTATAGTATTTTTTATTTTTTTATTCAACTGGATGGCAAACGAGCAAGTGGGTCTCCTGGTGGTAAGAGATCACCACCGCCCATAAACATCTGCAACACCAGGGGTATTGCAGATGCGTTGCCAACCAAGAGGCCTAACATGGAATACCTCAAGTGCCATTAATTTCACCGGCTGTCTTACTCTCCACGCCGAAACACAACAGTGCAAGCACTGCTACTTCACGGCAGGATTAGCGAGCAAGATGGTGGTAGCAATCCGGGCGGACCGTGGACAAGTTGTCTGTAAAGAATTCGTTTATCACTATACAATTTTCCTGGATAAAAACTACCTCATGCTGTTTTCCAGAACTCAAACTACCTACGTAATATCCAAACCAAATTCATCACACACTTTCTCATTCATAATGTTTGCAGCATAAGATAAGATCCGATTTGAAACAACTGAAAGCGGCATCTACTAAATACTTAGCTATCTTTACGGTATTAATATTATCTCACGGAATCAAAACATCCTGGTTTGCGCCAATATTATTATAATTAAACGATAGGCTGATTCAAAACAAGTAGGTAGGCAATTTAATTAAAGTGCCGCAGCAATTAAGAAAACATATTTTAAGTGTCGCTCGACCCGTTGTTATTAAAACAAAGGAAGGTAGATTTTGACAGAGGTTTCGATGCCGTAAGTCAAGAATAATGTAGGTAAGCATAAAAAAATAAATCATAAAAAATGTTTGTTTCCATCAATATTATCTGTATCACGGATATTTAAAAAATACTTTGAAACCAGGTCAAATAAACACTCTTATTTTGATACATAGGAACAATAACCAAACTAATACTTAATTATAAATGTGAAAGTCTGTTTGTATGTTTGTCCGTCCTTGACGTCGAAACGGAGCGACGGGTTGACGTGATTTGTGTCATAGAGATAGTTTATGGTCCAAAGAGTGACATACGCCACTCTTAATCCCGGAAAATGCACAGCGCGCGATAACCGAATTCCACGCGGACGAAGTCGCAGGCAAAACCTAGTAGTAAAAAGTATTCTTAGTTGGTGTTACCGCTTATCAGATTGATCTTAAGTTTTGGCAACAGACCAAGATTCTCTGAAACCGAAGAATAAACACTTCTTTTCTTCCTTAATCATAGGCACTGGGAGATAGGAATCGGGACTCTTTTATTTGTCCTTTTCTACGTGATCTACATTTAGACATGGAAATAAGGTACTATTTAAAAAAAATGTATTCACAAAAAGCGATCGCTTTTGTTTGACGTGTTTCGCACATAATCCTTGAAATAAAAAAAAAGGTTGCGAATCATTTTGTTTCCGTTCAGTATTATTCATTTCATAAACGTAGCACTCTGTAGTTTTTGTGTAATAAATTACATTTTCCGACATTTATTCGCATTTGCATAGTAATCTCGGTAATTTGGTGGACCATAAAAATATAATGAAAGGAGGCTATTAGGGTTATGGTGTATCCCGTACTGCGAAATTGTTTCAGGAGCTGTTAATGACAGACGAGACCCAGATGGGGGCTTTATTACACGATCCTTTCGAAAGGATAACGTGTTCTTCAGATTTGAAAAGGATTCAGACCACAAACAGCCCAATTTAACCTTATTCAGACTTATCAATCTTAAATCTACATTTACTTATAGAAATCTACCGAAATTTCCAATCGTATAAATGCCCAATTTATCCTTATTCAGACTTATCAATCTTAAATCTACATTCGTTTATAGAAATCTTAAATTTTCCATCGTATAAATGCTCACAAATTTCAACTTGAGCGCTGTATTGTTGTACCAAAATAGTTTTAACTTCAGAACCCGTCCCCATTTCCTTTAAAGTTATTCCTTTTATGAAGCGTATTTACAAGTAAACAGTTGAAGTTATATCTAAAACCTTGTAAAGTATGGAGTATTAACAATATTTCATTCCTGAGATTAAAATGATTTAATGTTTCTTAATTTTAAACTTTTTACAAGATTCAAAAGATTTACTACGCCTGGCGACCACCGCCAAAAACTTTCGTACAATATTGATATAAAATTTAAATTGAGTCTGGAACTTTTTAGAAACAACGTGCCTACAATACGTACGTGATTGGTAAGGTATCCCTTCATTTCACATAATTTCATTTACTTACCGTTAGTAGTCACGGGTTACCCAATCGTTATGATCGGTAGAAATCACATCTCATACTCGTATTTTAACATGTTGTAGAGTTAGGTTCTTAGCTAAGAGACTATATTCCTGTATATTCTAGATAGATATTAAAAACAAGTAATTTTATTGTTTTCTTTACATTTTTAATTTATTTTGCCGCTTTGTAATTATAATCATCATATCTCCGATTTGTTATAAGTATATAAAAAAAAAATGTTCATAATACTTAGATTTTTTTACTCATAATGTCGTCACTAAGATTTTACATACACCCATGTTATTTGGGAGAATATCTCTTATTATAAACTTACTAGCTTTTGCCCGCGGCTCCGCCCGCGCGGTATTCGGTTATCGCGCGCTGTTCCCTCGGGAACTGTGCATTTTTCCGGGATAAAAAGTAGCCTATGTCGCAAATAATGGCAGCCATTATTTCAAATTCAAAATTCAAATCATTAATGCTATTGTCTAAAATTATAAGTTTTTGGAAAAAAAAATCATACTTACTAGCTTTTTTTAACTGACCGTAATTTTGGTTGACTGCACTTAAATCGTCACCCAAACTACATTTATATACCAAATTTCACGTCAATGCCATCAAACTTTGAAGAGTTCTGTCCTGTAGTGACGATCCTAGGCAGACTAACTGGATGTCACTACCAGATTATTGTATTGTCTCGCAACTTACATAAGTGTACCAAATTTCAAATCAATCCAACTACTCGAAGTTGGTGAAATTTAACTTGCAAGATTTGATTATAGATAGACAGACAGACAACGGGACAGGTTAAACTTAATAAAAGCTTGTAAAAATGCATGTTGATCATTAGGACGTAATAGGGCCAACCAACTTTTTTACCGACACTAATCTGTCCGCGACATTTTTCAAACAGTTGCAGATTTTTATAAGTTAACATGTTTTTTCTGTAATTTAATAGATGGTGTAACTGAATACATGCCACCCTACATAAGTTCAACCTATTAAACCGTGAAATATCTTGTTGGAAGTACGATTTTTTGGTAACACCAGAGACAATTTTGGTAACGCAAGAAACGCTCAAAGTGTCGGTAAAATAGTTGATTGGCCCAATATTGTCTGGGGCCGCGTGGGAACTATGGCCCAAGCCCTCTCATTCCGAGAGGAGGCCTGTGCCCAGCAGTGAGACGTACATAGGCTGAGATGATGATAATGATTGTATGAGAGACATTTTCGAAGTTTCAATAATCAAATTTGCAATTTTATATGAACTTTGGTTGGCGCACCCATTTATTTGATTTACTAAAATACACGAGAACTTATGCAGGTACTTACCTATTTAGTAGAAACCAATATCTCATGATATCAAGACATACAAATTCGCAAAAATATCGGAGATATAAATGTATGCCATTGGTATAACTGATAGTATCACGCGGGCCCATTCTTCTACACAAAAGAACAAATCAATTGACAACCTACGACCTGTACCACAAAAGGATAAAAAGAACCCTTGTAAAATCATCCACGTGTAGTGTCTGTGACAGCAAAATACTTCAGATAGAAAGAAAGAAAATACATTTTCTCCAATATGCTCGGAAATGTCCGCCTATCTATCACAAAAATAGTCCGCGAAGTTCTTCCTTATAGACTGCCATAAATTAACAAAAAATTAAATGACTTTGAGCGGCCGGGAAATTGATTGGAATTCCATTACTATAAGTTTTTTACTTTTTAAATTCACTTTTTTACTACGATAAGTCAATCTCAACAATAAGATATTCCTCAAGATCAAATTCTTTCTATCTTTTGTCTTTAAAAATATCTCGAACACTTCCACAGTTTTTTTTTTAATATTTCAAGTTCAAGCACAATTTAAGAAAATGAAAAAATGGTAACGAAAGACCTTAGTTTGCCAGAGACGACGATTAAAAATTACGAGCCAGAAAATGAATCGCCATATTATTTAATTAGGTAATTTATTTGTGCAATATTTAAATAACAAAATCGATATTCATAGGTAACTGGAGCACCTATTTGCCTAGGTATTAACTTTATAGGCACGCCGATCGTGAAGCAAGAGCTATTAAATAATGCATGACCACCACTTTACACTGGAACGATACCCATATAGACTATACCTACGGACTTTTCTCAGATGTCAGTTTTAAGTAAAGGTCACTCCATAAATTGTGTCACTCGATGTATGTTTCTAATGGATACCTAAGTATAAAATTTCATAAACTTTTGGATGCATAATGGACAAAAAGATAATAAAATTATGAATTATAAATTTTTGCCAATATAAAATTCATTCTTCTACTTAAATGATTGTTTCTGGTTAGGTACTACGTAAGAATGTTTAACGGCAGTAAATGGTAGGTGAGCGTTTTCAAAAAAAGTTGTTGAAATTACTTTTTTTTAGATTTGGATGAAATTTCGTTTTCCTACTCAGAATCAGGAGCACTTTCGATTGTTATAGCAAAATAAAGTGTCCCCGGTTTTTATATCCATCCATCCCAGCCTATATACGTCCCACTGCTGGGCACAGGCCTCCTCTCAGAATAAGAGGCCTTGGGCCATAATTCCCACGCGGGCCTAGTGCAGATTGGGACATTTGGGACACTTTTTTCTCCTATTAAAATCGAAAGTGCTCCTAATTCTGAGTAGGAAAACGAAAATTCATCCGAATCTATAAAAATTATAATTTCAAGAACTTTTTCTGAAAACGCCCATGTACTCGTATAACATTCACAGCAGCTACTTAGCGTACTTAGCCAAGTTAACGAGTAATATATAGTCGTTCAAAATTTTATATTAATATTACTGTTTATTATTATTTACTGTATGTATTATTAGTATGGAACCCAAAACTACACTTGTCTTGACCCTCCACGTATTTAACCGGTTTTACATTCAGAGCAGAATGCTAAAAAATTCAGTTAAAAGAAACATTTGTATGTATTATCGCGGTGCCCGCACGCAGGCCCGCCCTTTGAAAATACGATAACGAGTGCTCCACAAAAAAAAGCGAAAAGTACCAGGCTAATTACAATTTACATGATAACGCAGTCTATACACGACCGCGATGTTCTTATGTGGCCGAAACGAACGACGATCAAAAGACAAGAAAACAACGAGCAAACCGAAGGGCGGCGAACTGGGACGTGCTGAAAAATGAGGTTGCAATGTAACATGTGGAGAAAAATTTGTCCCTTTTATGAAAGGGCATTCGAGTCGAGACCACTATTATGGGCGTATTTACCCTAAGGCCAAACGGCAGCGAGAGGCGGTACGAGCCACTTCTCGGGCTCAGCTTTAGACGCCATTCTTTTTGACTTATCACATGATTCGTTTTGAAGTTGCTCGTATTGTGTTCGTTCATAATCGAAGCTCCCCGTTTAAGCGAATTTCCATTCCATAGGGACTATCCATACTAATATTGTCGATACGAAAGTAACTTTATAACTTTAGCGTTTAACGTTATAACATCAGTTTAGCGGTTTGAATTTCCATTCCATAGGGACTATCCATACTAATATTGTCGATACGAAAGTAACTTTATAACTTTGGCGTTTAACGTTATAACATCAGTTTAGCGGTTTGAACCGATTTAGATAAAACATACTTATGCATGTGTAAATGTAACGCAAAAGTAGATGCGAGTTTCATATTTTATTTATTGCCCTTGAATTATTATTCGAGCCGGCTCAAAAAATTTAATAACACTCCTTCAAAACCAATCGTACTATCTACCTTCGAAGTGAACTGAAGTTACCAACTTTTCCTGAAACCGATAAAGACAACTCGTGTAACACGATATTGCTTTTAAATAAATATGTATATCTATGTAATAGTATTATGCATTAACAGCAACTTGGAAATTTGCGAATATTACAAGCTTTTACATAAAGTAACTTCTGTCACCCCTGTCTGTTGATGTTGGGACAATCTTGCAAGTTCATTTTAACCCACTTCCAGTAGACGGATTGACTTGGAATTTAGTATACATATGTAAAACGGGTAATAATAGAAGTCTAGTCAACAAAACATACAGTCAGCAAATTTGCCTTTACATCATCCTTTCACTTATAATCTGCTATAATGTGTTTAAAGCCACCAAGTCCACACGCACAGGGAGAAGTTTTTTTTTTTCTTTTTAAGATAGGAATGGCTAGGATACGCTTATTTATGATTGACCTAATACTTCCATTAGTAGTGTTTTAGTTTAAGCGACTTTTCACGTAACTTTAATGAGACGTGAAAATGTATAACTAAGTAAATACAAATATTAATCACGTATTAGCTGCCAGGTCAACAAATTGGGTACCGTTAATGTCGAGAACATACATGCGGCTCCAATCAAGAGAATAAATCGTACGATCAATTGGAGGCAATGTTCTAGCAAATAACGTGGTAAATATTTAGAAGTGTGTGCAATAATTATGGCATTGAAACCGATATTCGACCAATATTAATATTGAATTTTATACCCACGGGACTGTTGCCACCCGTATCCGAGATAATTGTACCTTTTATCTTATATTTTTGTTTTATCTAGTTGTGCTTAAATATTACGAATTTTATGTGATTTTAATTAGGCGGATTCGATATTAATGAATTCGATACGGCGGTTTTCTGTCTTCGATTCGATAAGGCGATTTTCATTCTTATATCAGATTATCCTTTTTTTTCATAATACTGACCCATAACTAGTTTTAGTTTAGCAGTTAAGAAATAGACACAAAACGTAGATGTCGAGAGGTTGGAGGAGTGGTGCTGACACAGGCTTTTTTAGGCTTACAAGGAAGTCCCGGCCACTATTATGGACATTGACTTATATTCTTATATAGTATACATATAGTATATATCGATGATTATGGATTTTTTTTTGTCGTTTTTTTTTCTGAACTTACCTGATGAAAAGTGCAAATGAGGCCAACGAAGGTGTATCTCACTGATTCAGTGACAGCCTATTTACTCTAGCTTCGAAGAGGCCTAGGTTGATACGGAAACACAAGGCGATATAGGAACAAATTCCATTCCATTGTAGGTAGTTCACATTATGAAAGATTAAGCTTCGTAAGAACCAATGGAATAATAACCACATATTCTGTTCTACTTGCCTGGACGACTGCTGAACGGCTGCTCCAAAGTATCTAGATCAAACGCGTATAACATACGTTATTCATCCTTATTGACAAGCAAGTGTCCTTAAGGGTACTCGAAAACCAGTTTGTCTGCATTTCAGTCATGATGTATGCCTGTCGTATGATTTAGTACCCAATTAAGACACCAAACCATGTAACTGCGTCTTTATTTACTTTAGCACAGACATGGTGACTTGTCTATGGTTTTTAGAAACCCAAGCGACTGTTTTTTTGGTTTCTCTAACAGCTCTGTCTTTTACTGTCATATTAGTCGCTGGGTGTTTGGCTGGGTGCGCGATGGCAGCGCCAACTAACGGTTACAATTATGGCGGACTTTGTATACACAAACAAATAATTTCAATGAAATATCGTAATTTATATATATTCTATTCGATCTTGTAAATCTATAGTGTCGATAATAACGTTGATCTTTTTTATTTCCCGTCTAAAATGGCACAATCAATTAATTTCAGGACACGGATTTTCTCATGGCTGTCTTTTATTTTAATGCAGACTTTTTATGTATTTTCAGTTAAACATGACATGGCAAAATTAATTATAAAAAGTGGATTCCGAGCACCCTACATCGGCATCGCTTTCCAGCCACAAACAATAAAAGGAAAACAATTAGTTTTGGCTCAATACGAGTATGTCAAAGATGTAAAAGAAACCAAATATGAAGATCATAAATTCATAATGGGCCACACCATTGAAGCTCTGTAATTCGCCAAAATTCAGTAACATCGACGTCATACAAAACATCTTTCTTGTGGAAATTTGTAGAATTTGTGACCACTGTTTTTGCCATTGTTCTTGCAGCAGGTTTCGTGATGCATATTTATTTATTTTTGCTTAATAATGCACGAGTACTTAAATTTCTCTAGTAAATAATGACAGATGGTCCGCCAAAAAGTTCCTTGTTTGGCCACGGCACGCGCTGCGATCGATTCGTGGTTCCTCCACCTTCTACCTACTTTGCACCCAGCGAATAATTTCAATAAATTCAGTTATTTGTGCATATTTGTTGATTCACATATAGACAGTATTTCAGAAGCCGCTGGCAGATTAAAGTCTAATTGCGGATTAGGACGGGATCATGTTTTTTCGCTAAAAGTATTTTTGGTAAGTGATTCTTTTCACAACTGTTTTTTCAGAAACTGTAAACTGATCAGAATATATTTCAGGACTATCATGTATCATGTAGGTAAAGTTTGGTTTATTCTATAACAATCCTGAAATACTTATAGTTTAATAAAAAAAACGTTCGTCCATATGAAACAGTTGAGATATGATTATTTGAGAAACATTCCTTTGGCGAAATATTAGAGAACCACTTAGGAGATTTAGAAAAGAATGATAAAACAATGATAATAAAGACAACTTTAATGTTCTACTCTTACATTTTATGATATTCCAATCAGAAGCCAAATTAATAATGAGAACTGAAAATAAATATATACACACAACAATTTCATTCACAATTGTCATTAGAGTCAGATATCCGAAACAAGATACTTATCTATTGCACTTTTGTTATCGTTATCTACTTAATGAAATTTGTAAATGCAATAACCAAAAATATTGATAGTTACAATGTACATCTTAATATTACTTTTATCTTATCCTTATTTTTTACATAATACACCAAGACAAATCGTACAAATATATCACATTCATTTCAGAATTCGTAATAATGACTTTTAAAAGGTAAACATACCCAATACAATCACACGATTCCGTGAATTAGTAAATTAGGTTTTTCGCATCTGTAGTCTCAGCTGGTCGCAACAAAGATTGGTTCCATTGAATGGTTTGCTTTTTACATTGATTTTATATAATTTATTGTATACAAATAAAAAATCGTCAACATAAATTCAATTTGTTTCAGGTACACAAACAAATTATTAAAATGTCTGAAATTTGACGACTTGGACATGGAAAACTTTAATATAACCTCAACTACCTGTTGCCCGAGTTTCATTTCATTTATCAGTATCCTGGTGGGAAATAAGTACCTATGCAAGTTTCTGGAATATAATGTATCTTACCGTAATATGTTAATTAAAAGTAATTAACTATCTCCAAAATTTCATCAATATATTTAGCTTCCAGCGGTTAGCTTGATGTGAAATTTGCCATACTCGTGTAAGTCCACCAGAATTTCACTACCAGATTAATGTACTTATATCGTCACCACAATATACCTTAATCTGGTAGTGAAATTCTGGTGATCCAGCCAGGAATCAACGGTTAATAAAATCGACTTTAAATTTGGCACGGAAATACAGTTTGGATGATAATTCATGTAAGTACAATCAACAAAAAGTACAGTGGAAAAAAAAACTTGTATTAAAAATATTTTTTTTGACAAAAACTAATTTTTCACCTGTAAACCGAATGCATCAAGGTGTCTATCGTAGGTATAACATAATCGATGTCCCGGAGCTTAGTAGTTCATATTAAGGCCGCAGTCACACAGTCAGCGGACAGCGGTTCTCTCTATTCATAGCGTGTACTATAACAACGGTGTGGTGAGCGTTACAGCCACGCAATGTACAGAAAACGCGTACGCCGCACCGCTGCCTTCTTACTGCGTGACCGCGCCCTTAAACTTTATCTTAATACGCTATCGTGTTGCTCTGTTCGACATGTTCCAGGCCACTTCGTAGCCTCGTAGCTTCGTAGTTATCTAGGAGCAATGGTGTTTCTACGGGTAGTCGCGCGACCTGAACGAACGGTGTTGCGCAGTGTACCTACGTTTCGTAGCAGCCCCCGTGTTGCGTAACTCCTAGAGGAAGGGCTAAGAACTAGCCCAAAACATGTCGAGCTAAACTCGATTTAAGACTTGCGTTATCCGGATTTATTTCATTAAATATGAGTGATTCTCACGTTTCATGTTCATAGTTTATCTATCTCATGTGAAATGCGACCGCACTGAGAGAGCGCGCGCCGGCGGGGGCGGCGGCCGCCCGATGGCGCACACCTTGCGGTCTAAGGAGTCACATTTGCACTTGGTGCCGATGGCGATCACTTTGACGCTGTTGGCGCGCGTCCGACACCGGCAACTAGTCAAGCCGCGCCGATTCGCCGACCCGTTCAAACCCACCATTTCTGTGAGAGACAAAAAAATATTAAATGAAACGTACCGTCCAGTAGGGTAGTTTCCAGATAAAAAAAGTCATTAATACCATCAGTTAGATTATCAGAAAATATGGGACTAAATAAATAAACGAAGCAGACCAAAAATAACGACATTGTACAACAAGAGCATAAAATGAGCCATTTTACCCGAGACGTTCATATAGCCACCCGGACCGGTACGGCGAGGGTGGATAGACACGACGAGGGGAAAATAGGTTTAATGCTTGAGTTTTACATTTTGCTTTTCACTTCGATTGCGAGGAGATGAAATAACGACACATCAAACATTGTTCACATACTAGGTAGGTACCTTTTGTTTTTCATGGATTGCTAATATAGTTATAAATATTTAGTTTTATTGATTTTGATTGATTTGGTGGATTTTTAGTCTTATATGAATTAAATATTATTAAAAAATATATGTAAAAACTTCTTTGTTTGTGGCTGTTTACGTTTACACCTAATTAATTACCTTGGTCTTAGACGAAGATTTTACTTTATGCACTAGAGCATAAAAAGTCATTTTATGACGCCTAGATCCAGCATAAACACGAACTTTGTGAGCATGAGAAGTGAAAAATTCATTTGACATACCCAAGAGAAGTAGACACAGTATAACAGCTCTATATACTTAAACAAAATTAGTGTGTTAAAAGGCGAGGTGTCCGCTATTTAAATTAACGATGGAAGAATGCTGATTTTGTTTTGTTGTATGATGACAAAAAGTCATATTGTATTGATATAAGAAAAAGATAAATACGCGTAATATTATTACAGTAAAGTTTATTTTGTATACTGACGGTGATTCTTTACATTATTTTTTCACGACACTGCTCGAAAATGTGGCTCGAAAAACTCGTGACAAACTGATATGAGCTTCTATGGGCGTTTACAAGGAAAATTGGGTCGGTATTATCCGGGCCGATAAAGACTGTCAAACGGCGGGAGCAATGCAGTCTTTAGATTGTTATTGTTTTTTATAAATGTTTTTTTTTATTTCCTCGCAGTGTGGTCGTGAAAAGCAAAATGTTGTCTCAGCCAAAGTGCAATAGATGAACTCATATTATCGAAGGCTTCCCCTTTGGGACGGCCTTCAAACTAACTCGTTCATCTATTGCTTACTTTGTAGCCTCTACAACAATGTATATATATATTATAATATTTACGGTGACTTCGAAAAGTTGATAACAGAATAGCACCGCATGTCACGATCGCGTACCATCTTCAATACCCAAAGTACGCTTCTATAATCCGAAGGTTTTTTTAAGAGCTTATAGAGCATTCTATAACGAAACCGGCTAGAAGAAGGCTATCTAAGGCATCCCTCATCATCCAACATCATAATGATGGCAAAAGTTAAAAATCACGAAACATCGATACTAACCTAATTTTAAACCGTTTTTGGAACCTCATCGGCCTTAAAATATTGACTTAGCTCTGCAAAATTCACTCGCCCCTGCTTTAGCTTGAGGCTGTGATTAGTAATTAAATACTTTTTCTGGCCTCGTTACATACTCATATTTCCACCATCAACAGAGAACAAGCAAATATGAATGTTTACTTTCCTGCTCACGTTATTTGAGTTTTACCGCTTGCCGATTTTGCAATTCAAGAATAATAGTCGTGGGTAATTAATATTGTTCTTGGATTGATTGGTTTAGGGCGTCTCGGTTATGATTATGTAAATATTAGACGGTTGTGGTAGCTGACATCAAATACCAATCGTTTATTTACTTTACACACTAATCGGGCGTCTATGTCCAGTAGTTTGACCGTTATAGACACAGCGCTTTTCGGCATAGCTTTAGTTCAATTTCGTGAACGTGAGAGAATATGTATCATTTACAAATAAGTGCCTTAGACGCTGCCAAGAGAGCACTTATGTTGCAAGAAAATGTGGCGGAAACAGAGAAGATATTTGGCTTTATTTTCGTCTCTATAACCAAGCTCCTTTTATCTACTTAAATCCTTTTATTGTACTTTCAAACAGCCCCGTAATTTTTTTTGGTAGCTTTCGTTATCCTAATTAGGTACTTCAATGAAAAAAGATATCATCTAACGACACCAGCATTACCTTACCGTATTATCTGCTCATGTAATTTGGAAGAGAACATGGTAATTTTACGTTAGACTTTTCGAATTTATCCAAAGAAATCACGAAAAAAAATATGAAGGAACGTAATCTTTAAGGTACATGTCTAATATAGCCGGCTTACACCATTTTCTTATTTCAAACTGCTGTTTTCTTATTCACAAAATTCATAATAATAATACTGCAATAATCTTATTAATAAAATAACAGTTTTTACTTATTCGAAGAAATTAAGTTTATTAATAAACGCTATTAGGTACGTAGTAGAGCATATTCAAAATTACGTAGTAGAGCGTTTTAAAATTTTTGAGATTGACAAATTATTATAACAAATTGACGGAGAAATAACCAACTAGACAAATTTACATAGTGTATTTATGAAATTCATTTTAATTGGCTGACATATAAATATAGCAGCAGATAAAAATATAGAAGCAGAAGCTAGGTAAAGGATGCTAAAAATATTGATAGTCATAATTAATCGATTTATGTCTTGTTCACATTTCCTACCGATAGGAAACTAAATTTTATCAAATGATGGCGTCTAAAACATTTATAAAAGAGTCCGTTTGACCTTTTTGTCCCGCTTTGCCGCTTGTCTAAATATCCAAATGAAAAAGTACCCAGCCAGACCAAGGGTCACTCGAGACACCGATTTATTACTCCGACAAGCCTTTAAGGTTTTTTTTGGGTAACAAATGACTAAATTTAAAAGTTTCTATCACAAGTACTTATATCAAACTAATGGCTATTTGATAGCAACTATAGCAAGGCAAAAGCTGTCACTACGAGTACATAGCCCATTGCTTTGTCGTGTAGGTGTGCTTTCGGTGTATTATCAGGTATATTTTTTTTCTGTCTAACACAATGTATCGATGAAGAACGTACATGATCAACAATATAAAACAAATAAGTAAGTTTTTCTTTCAATTTCTCTGAGCCCATTAACGATACAAAGCCGACACAAATGCGACGATATTGTTACAAGAAGATATAATATTTTCTCATCAAATAAAAGAAAAATAATGAATCGGGATCTAGGGATAGGTACTCCAAATAAGAAAGTTCGTTAACGAGGCCTGATTGTCTTACCTGACATGGGTACGCCTTCACAAATGCTGGAGCGGTGACAGGAGCGCCCGTTCTCCGTGTGTTTGAGACAAAAGAATCCGCCAAGTATCTGCGACAAACATCATTTTAGTGGGCGTTCTGACAAAGACACGCTCAACACCTAATTATAATGTGCGAGCAAAAGGGATCTGATGTACAGGATCAAATAATAATCCCTTCTATTTCTAAAAGGTACAAGGACCAGAAAGAAATTGGTAACTAAGTTTGAAAATACTAGCATTTATTCATTTCTTTTAATTAATACAAAGTTCGTTGCTATGCTAAAATCAGAAATTATTATCATTTGGGATAATAAATACTTATAATGATTTGATTGAATTTAATAAAGTAAGCAAATTTTTTAGCAATTCAGTAAAACGGATTTTTTTATGAAATCTCAATCAAATCAATTGAACAAACCGATCATAACTCGGCAAACTCAGCGGGATATTATTTACAAAACCAATTCTGCGATCCACAAGTATCACGTCACGATTTATTCTTATTGACAAAGCCTCCAGAGCCTTTGATGTGTTGAAATAGTATTGACATTCTTATCAACCAATGAGCCAACCGGTGAAAAGTTGCTCGTACTCGTACTACCCGTCTCGAGATAGATATTACCTTACGTAGTACACTTCTAGTAAAACTTACAATAATTATATTCACCGTATTAGCATTTAACTTGCCTAAAACACTAAATGTACTGATCAAAAACACAAACTGAAACATAGATGCACACATTAACCAGTAAAAGAGACCAGCGCTGGGAATCGAACCCAGGTCCTCAGCATTCTGTGCTGCGCGCCCAGCGATTCCCAGCGATGGTCTTTTTCTGGTTTTTCTGTGCATCTATGTTTCAGTTTGTATTTTCGATATGAATTTAACGGGATGACCGTAAAAGCAACAAATTTGGAGTTGAAATGAAAAATACAAAAACGATTCCAAAAACCAATCTTAACAAAATATACTGTCAAAACAAAACTAACTATCATAGTCGAGTCTTTCACTGGTTCATAACAGTGAGGCTTTCCATTTATATTTTTGATGATAACTTCTTTAGTTATTATAAGATCCTGGCTTCTGTCTTAAATATAGCAACATTATGTGAGACTGTAAATAATATACAATTAATATAAGTGTCGGCGGGGCTTTCGTGTGGACATGGTCAGCTAGCAGAGCACTTAGGAGGATTAGTCGTAAAACATAGCCTAGTAATAATGGGGCTAACAATGTAATTGGTGAAATTCATAGGACTGTCGTCTGTTGGCAAGTATCTCATAGTTTGTCAATTGTGTTTTGTTTCTTTTCTTTTGTACAATAATGGTTTACATACATACAAAGATACATACATAACAACGACACATGTTCATTCTTGGAAAGAGTCTATTTGCTGTCTGCTAGTATTTAATTAGCTTTAGTATTACGCTAGTTTCATATAAAATCAAATTATTTGTTAAAAAGAATCTTGCGCTTCCTACGCTTTCCGAATTCATTTTAAAACACCCTTGTCTATCACAAAAGAAATCCGCGCAGAGTAGATCCACCAACTGGATGACCTGATTAAAGGGTCATAAAAGCAAAGGTTCATGGTGGATGCAGGCCGCTTCCAACCAAAGCAACTGAAGGTCTGCGTGGGAGCCTATGTCCAACTATGGACATAGTCCATAGTCCGACGCTTAATATGATGTCGATGATGATGATGATGAAAATAATGACTCGTTGGCATCATTTCTAGAATAGTTTTGTGTAGTTGGGCACTATTTTTAGCAACGGCTGTAATGTCATCCGTAAACCACACGAATTGAATAATCTTACCATTAAACTTTAACCCCTCCAATGTTATAATCGACAATCTTTCGTATCGCGCTTTCTATGTAGATGTTGAATATTAGTAGTGAGAGTGGGCACCCCTGTCTTATTCCTTGTCTTATCCTTGCCTTCCCCTCTCTTCTCTACAGTCTAGTTTCATCATAATCATCATCTCTACATACGTCTTACAGCTAGGCACAGGCCTCCTCTCAAAACGAGAGGGTTGGGCTGTACTTCCACGTGGGCTCAGGCGGTTTCTCAACTTTGCACACACCATTGAATTACTTCATGGTGTGTGTAGATTTCCTCCTGATCATCATCATCACCATGTTGAATCTGGGTAAATATTTTGATATTGTATTTTTTGATATAATCTATTTCTCTCGTTTAACCTTTGTCTTTGAAAGTTTTTTGTTCAAACATTGATAAAAAATTGCCTCGAATAAAGTTTTTAATTAAATTAAATAGCAAGTCATTCAGCACTATTAAAATTTGCAAACTTTAGTTGTTAAAACTTTGCAAGGTGCGACGACAAAAAAGATTTTCAGGTCACTGGGCGGGCTTTGAACACTGACCTCCTGTAGCTTTACATCAGAGGTGTCTAAAGCACGGTTTCCACCGTTAACGGGGCGGGGTTTACCTAATTAATGACTTATTTCAACTTACGTTGATCAACTATATAGAGGTTTAGTGTAAGTGAAGGGTCCACGGAAAGAACTTTAATTAAACTTCACGGAAAAAAATTAATTTGAAAATGTAGAGCTCGCCAAGTACTATGAGTTACCATTGAATATGGATAACTGAAAACAATATAAAATACATAACTATTTTTCACTTTTAAAGAAATGTTAACCATAGTAATTGTTCGTGACGACTAACTTTCAAACCACTAAAACTCAAAAAATTGCTTAGGTGACTAGACATGTTCTTTCCGTGACACTTCAAGTACTTTCATGTAGCCAATCGTTTGACGTTAGGCTGCGTTCAGACACGGCGTGAAGTGCCGGTTTTGAGCGCTCCGTCTCTTTTCAGAGTATTGATTCAGAAAGAGACGGTATGCTAAAACCGCGTGATTCCTGCCGTGTCTAAGCGCTGGCTTAACTGAGTCCGTACGGAGTCCGCTCCGCTCGCGGTGTAAATCGGGCTTAACAGTGTCGTGGCGCAGTAACAACTCGATCCCCACCGGGTTGTTAACGGCGATGCGGGGTTGCAGGTTAATATTAACGTATTCAATATCCCATTACCAGTCATCATCATAACAACATTGACGACCAGATGGCTAAGTGGTTAGAGAACCTGACTACGAAGCTTGAGGTCCCGGGTTCGAATCCCGACCGGGGCAGATATTTGTATGAATAATACGAATGTTTGTTTTCGGGTCTTGGATGTTTAATATGTATTTAAGTATTTATTTATCTATATAAGTATGTTTATCCGTTGCCTAGTACCCATAGTACAAGCTTTGCTTAGTTTGGGACTAGGTCAATTGGTGTCAACTGTAAAAAAAAAAAACATATTCCCTCTGTATCTATTATCTGTATGTACAGCCAGGGTCATAAGTGTATGGACGTTACTAAGACATCAATAATACCTATGCTACCCTTAAGGTTGTTGTAAACATATTTTTAACCCTATAGCTGTATAAATATTTATACCCTCAACTGAACATACGTATACATCGCCCCCCACGAAGGGGCAGAAAAAAGGAATGTAGAGACAAAGTGAAGCATGCTTCACTCTCTCTCTACGTATGCATTAGGTAACTCTCATTATACGAGTAACAGCTTTGTACTCGTAGTTGAAAAAAAAAGTCCCATGGCACGTGCCCTACATTTGAGTTGCATTTAGGTAAAAGCTTTTTTGTGTCATTGCTAAACAAAAAATAATTAAACACTGTTCACCGATTACTCGATTACGATTATTATTAAAAAAAGTTGCCTGGAAGAGATCGCTCTGAAGCGATAAGGCAGCCTATTGCTTACCTTGTAATTTTTTTTCTCTTTGTACCTGTTTTCTGTATCGCTTGCTATTTCTGGTGTACAATAGTCTTTGTATTGTACTCAGTCAATTGTGGGCCGATTTTCAAAATTCTTTTTTTATTCGAAAGACTATTTTACTGAGGTGGTTCCATTATCACCAAGTCGAGATCCGATATTAGGGAAATCGAGGGCAAACCTCAAATTTTATAGGCAGACCTATAGCGATTTTGGCATTTTTAGCATTAAAATGAGCATTTACATTCAGGAAGTATCATTTGGTAACCTGGACCTGATGAACTTATCTTTTTTTTTTTTTATACGACTGGAAGGCAAACGAGCAAGTGGTTCTCCTGGTGGTAAGAGATCACCACCGCCCATACACATCTGCAACACCAGGGGTATTGCAGATGCGTTGCCAACCTAGAGGCCTAAGTTGGAATACCTCAAGTGCTAGCAATTTCACCGGCTGTCTTACTCTCCGCGCCGAAACACAACAGTGCAAGCACACACATATCTACCCATTAAATTTTTTCGAAGGTATGTGCATGCTTTCACGATGTTTTTAATCAGCCATAGGCCCGAGAGGGAAGACGCAAAAGTCCTATCAATCTACAAAACGCTTTCAATTTTACGCGCGAGGCAATTTTTCATCTTTTCAGCTATCAAATCTGCTAAAAGCCTAAATTAAATATTCTGAGAAGAAACCTTGATTGAAATTATCGAACATCTATATAGATTAGGTCCCGGCCGTATGAAAGTAATTTAGTTAGCAATTCAGGCACCCGTAAAAGCTGAAATAATTTTTTCTCCAACTTCAATTATTATTTTGAATCGGTGAACGTCAATAGCAGAAATTATTTTGCAAACATTTCAGTTTTTATACTGGTTCAATCAACAAAATTATTCTTTTGTCTAAAGTTTCATTCGTTGGATCAAGTTGGTAAGACAAAGGTAAAAGTGGTAATTTAATAGATAAGCATGATCTGATCTTAACTATGCCAAATCTTCACTTACAATCAAGCATCATAGTAGTCAAAGAAAAGTAAGGTAAGTTACTTGAATTAAATGAATTATTATTATTATTAACGACAAGCTTATTGATAGTGTGCATGTTTCAACACTGACCACCCTGGAATAAAATGAGACAAAACAAATACTGGATAGGTATACCTTATTCGATCAATTTTTGACAACATTTCAAATGTACTGAGGTAATAAAATAAAAATACCGTTTGTAGATTTTACACTGCTGATTACAGTAAAAATATTTTTGGATTTTTTTGTGCAGTGGTTTTTTTTATATTCTGGAAAAACAGTAAAAAAAGTTGCATTGCGAAAGTTAGGAATACAGTTATAGTGCTCATAGTCCATTACCATAGGAATTGAAAAAAATAAACAACTGTCATGAGTGTCATGTCATGTCCATTTTTTAATCTGTCTGACGGATTATTTTGATTCTAAGGAACGACACGCTTTTGATTCTTGTAATACTATTGTTTTGATATAAGTACTTACGCATTTAAAATGAAAGTGACTGACGGATTTGTAAATTCGGCAGGGAAGAATAACTGCCTCGAGAATTTTTGAAGCTACAAGATGTTCAGTAGATGGTGTCTTAGTCCAAACAATAAGTACAAGTAGCGGCACGAAAGTTTAGCGCTGACGGTTATTGCGCAGAAGTCAAAAGTAAGGTATCACACGGGGAAGGGCGGGCGTGCGTAGCGCCGATTGGCTTTCCAGTCGCATTACGTCCCCCGCGCCCATGCCCCCATGCGCAGCTATCCCTTCCACGGTTCACTCAGCGCTAGACTCTCGTGCCGCTACTTGTACTTGGAGCTTAGATAATATAGGAGGCTATAAAGTACCAGATACTAAAGCTATTATAAGAGGAAAACGCTTAGAAAAACAAGTGATAAAAAGAATTGGAGACATAAAAGTAAAAATAGAAGAGTGTGGTTTTAAACTAATACAATACCTATCGCCTTTTATTGGAGCCACACCAGATGGTGTTTGTGCCGATTTCTGTGTAGAAGTGAAGTGTCCAATGAGTCAGAAAACACTGGAGAATTATGTAAAAGATAACAAAATCCAACCAAAATTTAAAGCTCAAGTACAAATCCAAATGCATGCTACAGGAAAAAGTAAGGCATTATTTTGTGTGGCTGATCCCAGTTTTGAGACAACAAAAGAAATCAAGCATTATTGGCTTTCATATTATGATCAATCATATGTGAAGGATTTGTTAACTGGTGCAGAAGATTTTTGGAAAAAATTTATTCTACAAAAAATGTGTGACTCGACTACATTATAAAAGTGTTACTTTAAAAATATTACATTAACATTACTAACCTACAAATTCAAGTTTTTTATTACAATGTACTGCAAGTCATTAACCCTTATGAGTATATTTATTATCATAGCTATGAGAAAAATTATCCTGTAGGTACTTACCTGTACTGTACTTCACAAAGACTAATAATAATATTTCAATGGCAATAACGGTCACTTTATATTATTTTCATAAATCATTACAGTACACTATTTTAGTTGAGTATTTTCCATAGTTTTGAATATGAAACTAAATGTATGAAATTTTCCATAGCTCCCTGTTAGTATGTTTACAGGATAGTTTTGTTAACAATATTTTTAAGGATTTTTTCTAAATTTACTAGACTAGGTAGGTAGGTAGGTCTAGGTAGGTACTATAAGTTAACTGTAACTTGTAAAGCCTACATAGCAGTGATACTTTTTCTTTTAAATTCCCCCTTGAATTGATTCACCTGGGTACCTGGTAGGACCGGATAGCCTAGTGGTTAGAGAACCTGATTATGAAGCTTGAGTTCCAGGTTCAATTCCCGGTAGGGGCAGATATTTGTATGAATAATAAGAATGTTTGTTCTAGAATATTGGATGTTTAATATGTATTTATCTATATAAGTATGTTTATACAAGCTTTGCTTAGTTTGGGACTAGGTCAAATGTCTCATGATATTTGATTATTTATTTATTTATTATTTAGGACCAAAAAAACAAAGTATGTGTGTTAATAATATTTATAATTTTATTTGGTTATAATTCAAAGTTCTTTATTATTCAATTTATGAAAAATTTAGGCAAGTTAGAATGCAAAAATAATAAATTAAATTACTTAACCCTTTAGAAGGCCCCATTTATTGGAGCATACTACCACAGAATCAAAAGCAGCTATCGAATACATATCTGACAAAGGATATTTTTAAAGCTAGTAGTATTTTCAATAATTACAATGAATATTGTAACTTATTACTAAAACAATAAGGTTGAATTTCTAAATCAATGCATGTGGTCGCTAAATCGCCTCTGCCTTATATAGGGTTAAATTAAAAATGGAAGCCAGCAGCGAAGTTATTTAAACAGTTTTGATGATGGTGCTGCCCTACCGCACTCCGACTGACAGACTGACTTGACAATTTTTTTTCTTAGTTAATCAATTTATTAGTCTTAAATTTTTATTTGTTATTACTATGTAATTTAATAGGTACATCAATATTGCTTAGTAAATAAAATTGCTTTTCCACTTAAATTAAATAACAAAAAGCAAACTTAGTAATAAAATAAACATAGTTTTGAAAGAAAACATGTCTGACAAAGTAAAATATTTTTTTAAATACATAAAACATGAAAGTTTGACTTTGAGTTGGCCTGAGGCATTTTTCTAACTTTATTGATTCATCAAGGAGATCATTAATGTATTATTATGTCACAAAGATGTGGACATCCACTTAACAACAAAAAAAATGGTATTACAGGTAATCCTCAACCCTAGTGTAGGGTAGAATCATTTCCAAGCATTTTAATGGCACTTTATTAAAGGTGACTGTTAATTAATAAGTCCACATGCGAACCACATCATCATCTAGTGAATTAATAAGCTTATTATTAACTACAGAGTGTATGTGATCAGAATAAGGATGCCAGAGGCAGGTATCTGGATGGTATGGATCTGTTGAATAGAAGTGTAAATGTGATTCTGAGTCATCCACTTTCGGAGGAAGCGATGCAGATTTACAGGTTCATCAGACGGGCCTTTGCATCCAGAGACTAGGTGTCTTAATGTGCAGCTGATCAGGAAGGTATCTCAACTTGTTGCAGAATGCTTTCAGACAGTCTAATATTTTATAAAACATTCGCCAAACAGTAGATAAAGATACTTGAAAAATGTCAGTATTTCTTGAAAATGTCTCATTGTTTTTAATTTTGTACAGTGTAATGATGATATGCAAGGAAGGGATTTTACAAAAAAATTCTAGATATTCAATCATCCAATAGTACTGCTTACAGACTCCTATATAACTTAAAGGTTTTTTCTTAATCAGACTTAACCAATACTTTCTGCCATAAAGATTCTTGGGTTTCTGACTTGTATTTTTTTGTAGACACTGAACGGTCTACTGTTGTTGGTTGAGTCTGGACATACTTTTCATACATCTCCAGTATGCACAAGATGCTTTTTGAATTCTTTTCACAGTTTGGTGGTATAGGCGCAGGACTTAATGTTATTTGTTTATTATGTAACAAAACCATATTTTTGAAATGATCAGGCACTCTGGGCTTAAGTCTCCCTCTGACATTTTCAAATTTCCATGCGTAAAAGTTATCTAAATCATCTTCAAGCTAAAACAGAAAAAAAATACATTAAAATATATGTACAATTAAAGATTTAAAAACATTCATTAAATAATTTACAACGACTTTAAGACGTCTTACGTACTTACATTTAAATGATCTTCACATATATAGATTGCGCTTTTCGAACCCTTTATATTTAGGATCGAACACCATTCCAAATTCCAATCTACATGCACGAGGAATATGAAAAAAGTGCTTAGCTTTTTTCCATTAACGCCGTGTTTTTGCAACTTGGGACGAAACAAGTTGTAAAAGGATCTTGGTGATACATACTTTCTTTCGGTCGTCATTGTTAGAAATTAGAAAGAAACTCAAAGGATGTTTCTCTATAGGTACTAAACTAATACCAAACTAATATTCTTTAACTTTAGAAGCAGCAAACGCAAAACAACAAATTAATTCGTGAACGAACGGCAACGAAGGGTTGACAATGACGTGACATGACAGTTCTGTTTATTGTAGTTACTTTTTTAAATTTTATATCATGCTAGGGTCACGACATCAGTATTCCTAACTTTGTATATACGATCTTTTTAGTGACCATTTCTTTAATAAATTATTAATTACGAATTTACGTAAAATAAAGGAAAACCGAGAAATACGGGTAGTCTAATTTTTCACCAGCTATTATAAACGCAAAAAAACAAAATAGCTTTTTTTTTTGAAATGTTGTCAATTCCCTATTCTAAGGTACATAGTGGCTCAATATAAAAATAGTTTAATTAGTTGTGCTGCCAGCAGACCAAACCACCCGCTGTCATTACAAAATACATGTGTAGGGACCATTTAGCGTGTGTGGAGTTGGCTACATTAGCCACATTAGAGGATACTTATCAGAAGTCCTAATTAGGATACAGATGTCGGTAGTCTCCGTAGCCGAAATCGTCACGACCTGGATCATCCATTCATTTAGTGCAACTAAAGTGAACTATACATACATAAACAACTTGTTCAACATGTATAGTAACATAGTATACATATTTTGATTATAAACTGTCTGAATAAATAAATAAATAAATTATTATTATTATTATTCTAAATAAACCTACCACGCTGGCGCGGTCGCAACCTGAAATTTCGGAGGGGTCACTCGCTAATGATAATACATAGCGGCTAGGGGCAAAAAATTGCATTTTTAATTTTAATATTTTTTAGATTTTTCAATAAGACGTGTACGATTTTAGAGAGGGTCTTGTGTTCTCTACTGACATATGCATACGATAAAATTCAAATATGAAGCCATAAACATTTTGTGAAAGTCATCAACTTTTGTTAACAAAACACAAATAAACAAAACATTGTTGGAGCCGCAAAATTACGTAGGTACATAAGCTACAAATATCGCTAAAAGACGCAAACTGCACAAATATTAATATTATATTCTGCATTGACCCTTATGCTAGTAGTTTAGTTAATATATAGAGATACCTGTTTAAATCCGCGTCTGTATCTGGCGTTCATGTAGCAGTAGATGATAGGGTTGTAACAGGAGTGGCTCATGGCCAGCCAGTGGCTCGCGAACCAGGCGTAGGGCAGCCCCGGCCACGCGCCCCACTCCGCGTCGCCCTCGTGCGCCGTCCACAGCACCTGCACACCACACAGTCACCACACGCCCAAAGACCACTGAAGAATACACTAAGTTATAGCAGACTGAAGCTACTTTAGTGCGCCCGTGACTCGCCTGGCGCCTGATCTTGCACAACACACGTGCACCATACGAACCCCTGACCTCTGCATCCTCAGCGAGAATAAAAGTACCAAGTTTATGCAGACCCTCACTCCACGAGACGAGTGTGATGCGTACATGCCTTGCTCGTGTCTTGCTTGCCACTTCCAACCTATCCAGTCTTTGGCTGTTCTCAATGAACCTTACGAGTATTACCAACAATGCAAGATGGACGCAAGGTTAGTGTTTACATTCTCGAGTTGCGGGGCAAGTACAAGTTGAGGCACAAGGAATCTAAATGGGCTATATATAATGTTACTGCTAACAGAATGGCCATTATCCGTTCCTTACTGTAGGTGACGATTAAGTATGTTTGAAAGAGCTCTTTTGAGCCTCAAAGGAATTCGAGGGTAAGCAATTCGAATGTACAGAAAATTCTTGGTTGAAATATAGCACTCATGCACATGCTATAACAGTGCATGTTTAGCTTAAATGTAATATATTGATATTAACAAAAAACTTACAATGAACACGTTGAGAGGCAACCAGGATATTGTGAAAACCGCTACCACAGTCACCATCATTTTGATCATCTGGCAAAAGAGCGTTTAATTAAAATAATTCAAAATTAGAAATCAAAGAAACAGATAACATGATAGCCTACTTAATGGTAACTAAAATTAATTTACGTATAGCGTAAAACGTTAGATAAACGGTCTTTGAAAATGATAAAAACTTTTAGCTATTCTAAATTGCTTGACAAAACAACGAAAGGGACGAAATTGATAGTGAGTTTTCATTAAGTTGGAAAACAATGCAGTCTTCGTTGTCTGCGCATGATAACTAAAATAATTAATGAAACCGTTAGTCAAATGAACAAGTTTAAACTGAAAGTTTAATCGCCCCTTTTATGTCGAATCAGGAATAAACTCATTGTTCATTAAATTAACTTCAAATTGGAAAGGGTTGGGATTTGAGTGACGTAGGTTAAAGGGACTTCGGGAGTGTACCCCGCATGCCGCATATTACACATTATAGAGCATACTTTGTCGTGCCGACTGTCTTCTTGGGATGCTCCGCAAGCATACTACGGGTTAACGGGAACATTTTGATGGCCTTAGCCAAAACGACTAGGTATTTACATCTAATGGCATAAACTCTGTACGCCACATTTATCCCACTGTTTACCTAGTAAACAAACATCAACGGTAGTGCGAACAGGAAAGCACAGCACGCAGAAAATTAATTAGACTAGCTATTACCCGAGACGGTAATTGGATAGATCTGGCAGTTGAATTTAGAAATTTTACTTCTTAAATTGTACTGAAAATTCTGCAAAATTACATCCTAGTCTCCGTACGTCGCATGAGGTACGCTTGTGCAAAATTTCATACTTATCTCAATACATAGCGGTTGCGATTTAGGGATTTTTACTTTCGTTAATATACAGCTAACTATTTACCAAATTTTTATCCCTATCCATCCATCCAGACTCCTTTTCTACAAGTCAGGCAAGGGAAGCCGAAGACCAAAGTAAATTGGCATAGGCCTTGGATTATTATTTAGGTATTACGCTGACCTTTCTCTTGGAGCGTTGCATGCGCGTATCACGCGCGCTTTGCGCCTCGCCGGGCGTACGGCCGCCCCACACGGCGTGCGCTATGCGCGCGTAAGTACACACCAACGCAGAGAGTGGCAAAGCAAACTGCAGCGCCAATAACGCGCACGTGTACTGCGAACTCTGCTCGGGATTCGCCCATAACTCGCCGCAGATGTCACTAGAACAGGAAAGATGCTTGAATACACTATTTGGTACCATTGGTTGATTTATTTAAACCCAAGTTCTTGCAGAAACAATTCAGTTTTAATCCCGATAGCTAGTTTAATGTTCAGTTAGTTGTAAAATATTATGTTTGTTGTAATACCCTTGTAATACCAATAAAATCTTGTTCTGTAGTTATGGATTGGATTATTTATTATTCTCTTCCCGCAATACACAGGCAAGGCTAGGCGTTCAATATTTATCACTTCAGTACTGACGTGTTATTTTTATCTAACGTCGTAAATCCCAGCAGACTAAATTTAGGACACAGTTAGATCTAAAAATATTCATAAAAACTTTTTTTTGCCCTTGTCAGTCAAGAAAAGTTGATGTTATGTAAGTTTAATATTATAACGATCATTGGAAGTGGAGTGGACGAGGTTAAAGTTAAACTATTTAACTCACATTTCGCAAGCTTCGTGCCATAGTGACGGCCGTTGCAGGTTTGACACGATCGGTATGGGAGCGGCGGTGGCCAGCGCCCCGCCCCAGACGCCAGCGACTACCAACTTCGCAGTGGCTTTCCCGAGTCGTGGCTTCAGCGGCCGCATGATGGCCATATAGCGGTCAATAGAGATCGCGAGCAGCGTGTAGGCGGAGACTAGCACTGACACGGCCTGCGAGTAGTTGACCACCTTGCACATAATGGCGCCAAAGGGCCAGTATCGCAGCACCAGCATCGAAACAAACGAGAACGGCACACAGAACAGCGTCATGAGAATATCCCCGACCGCTAAATTCACTATGAAGTAGTTCGTCACCGTCTTCATGCGCGGAGACGTCTGCACCACAAAACACACTAGTCCATTGCCCACAAGCGCCACCACAAACACAGCACTATACATAAAATACACACACATTTGAAACAATGGCGATGCCATGAAGTCCTCGGATGGTGTCTCAAACATGCACACCATTTCGTTATGAGGCCCGGTAAAGTTCTGTGATGAAGTCTCATTGTTAAAGTGCCACAGTCCTTGGCCGCACTCCCCATCTTTGCAAGCGAATCGGAGTGTAGTTTCATTTTGGATCGTCGATTCGCTGGTGTACAGCATCCTTCGGTGACATTAAACGATCACATTATTTTCATGAGCGTCTGTCAAGTGTGTCAACGCGGTACCTGCAACAAAATAATGTCAATTATTTTACTGGCAAACAACAAATTAATATATTCAAGAGGTCCATAGGTGTTACTTGGCTAATGTATTCCCACGCGGGTGCTCATAGATGTAAATACACTAGTTAGCTGACATTAACTATTATTATAACTAGCAGTAACATTAGTTCCAATTTTACAAGTAATTAGAATATTTAAAACATTTTATAACAACCACAAAATAGAAGACCAAAGTATTTTACACAATACCAAAAAATTAGGATCTCGACTTGTCAGCCTCGTAATTCAAATAAAATTAAGGCGATATAATTTTTTATACCCATTAATCTAATTAATTTTGTACCTTAATTACTTAGCACCTCTCCTTCCAAATTATATTTGAATAAAGTTTTTTAGCAGTAACGATTTTTCATGATTTAAGGAGGTGGTTTTATTTACAGCGTAAATTAATATGACTTTCGTAGGTAAATGTCTTTGAAATTTCAGGAGCAGACACGTCTGTTAGATAGTATAAGATTTACTGAACTACTTAATAATTAATAACACGAGACCACGAGAATACCGATTACATCGTTAAATAATAAACATTGTGATAGGCTTCGAATTTCAACGAAAATATTGACCAACAAGCGAGAATTCCGTTCCACGTATTTATCGTGGAGCAAAAATTTGATAGCCGTTTTTCTTATTAAAAAATCGCAATATTAAATAGTTACTACTAGTTTTGGATGTAACATTAGGTAGGTTAAATGCGTAGGATATTTCAGGATGGGACACGGCTTGACAAAAAAAATCGTGATGAAGACAAACAGTTCTCTGGAATGTCTTTCATTAGTTTGGTTCAAGGATTCGAAATGTAAGATATTTATCAGGGTACTGCTACATCGGAGGTCTGACTCGGGATTTAAAATATAGATAAAAGTGAGCGCACGTTCACTTTTGAAACATTTGATAACGCAGAACATGTTTTAAAAGCTTTGGGGTGTGTTATGTTACCTGCACTTATAATAACTTTAAATTAATAATTAAGATTGAAATGGGATTACGCTTTGATCTTTTGTTAAGGCATTTTTTACAATTATAAAAAAAACTATGATAAAAGGATATTGCTACATACGATACCAATACTTCATTATTTAATCACATTTGTGTTTCACCAAACAATCATCGAAAACAAAAGTAACTTCTGACGTCAGTAAGTAAGTAAATTCTGACGTCAAATAACAAATAATTAAATCAATTAAAATTGTACTAAAATATTTTCTGGTAGGCACACTTTTGTTCTATAATTAGGTCCTAAAGTTAGGCGTACAGACAAAATTGGCAATTCTTGCCGAACGCGAAATCTCATTACTGCCCTAGAATCTTGAGCTCATTTTTATTTGTTTAGAGAAACTCAGTTATTAAAACTATTAAATTGTTACTCGCTTTTAATTACATGCGGTGGAAAACGACAAGTGGTTCACCTAATGGTAAGTGAGCATCACCGATGTTCACCAGCACCATTAGAAGATTGCAGACGCTCTGCCAGCCAAGAGGGCTAAGATGAATATCATGTGCCGATAATTCACCGGTTATAATAAGATGATAATAGCGATAAAGGGGGATATCACACAAGGTTTTACCAGCCGCAAGATCGTGCTTGGTGAAAACTACGCCAATATTATCAAGAGTGTGACGTACACTCCCAGGATATGGTTCCGGGGCCATTACGAAAAAATCAAATAATATTTCGTTTTGTGTACTGAATTTTCCAATCTTAGCCGCTATAATTTTCCTTGTAAATTTGATATATTTATACCACCATACTGTTTTTTTTCAATTTTTTCCACCCAATAGTTTAGATTTTAGAGGGGGGGGGGGACGCTTGATTTCATTGAAAATTTGCACTTTAAAGTTGAATATTTCGCAAACAGATCACTGAATAGAAAATTTGTCGTAGCAACTCCCCAATGGTTTTAAAATACCTATCCAACCCCACAATATAGGGTTAGCCGAGAAAAAAAAGTCGCCCTGAAAAAATTGTTTTTTCATCTCTCCTGTTCGGAAAGTTTAATTTTCATGGGTAGATAGCCGAGTGGAAAATTGCGTTTTCTCCTCTAGGGTGGAAAGTAATTTTTTTTTAATTTTTCGGTTAGCCATGATATCGTTTCAGCATGGCAAGTGGCCAGTCGAAAAGGTACCGTTGGAGGTTGGATAGGTATAAGTAAATTCAATTTATTATTATTCTCGTATTTTTGTAGTATTTCAGTTTCCTCACAGTCGAAATGAAAAGTAGAGTGTCTAACTCGGGTGAAATAACCCATTTCCCCTCGAACTATTGGCGCTCTCACTTCGTTCGAGCGCCAGAAATATCTCGGATGAAATAGGTCACTTTCCACCCTTGGTTATCAATCTACTATTACTATTTTTAGCGGTTTGGGCTGTGCGTAGATATATCAGTCAGTCAGTCAATCAGTCAGGACTTTGAACGGTTGATTATAGTAACATCACAGCCTGTACACTCTCGGTAATAATATGCCTGTTTTTATTACGATACGTTATCGGCTCTACAAAATTTACACTCAATGGAGAGATCTAGTCTAGACTAGGTAATATTTTTATACTGATTTATTATCCTATTTAGAATCACAAAATTTACCGAAGTGCGGGCGCAATTGCAAATATTCTTTGATGTGGCAAGAGTGCACAGATAAATTATAAGCAATCAGATCGTTAGAGTTATTTTCAATCAAAATACGCGAGATCGAAAAACAACTTTATTTTTAAAAATGCCACCATCTCGTCCGATTTGACGCCTAAACATTGTGGTGTGGATAATAATGAATCTGATCATTAATTATTTCCGGCATAAATATACTCGTCCTACTGCTGCACCAGTCTTCTCTCAGAATGAGAGGGCTTGGGTTGTCGTTCCCACGCGAGCAGAGTGCGCATTGAGAACTTCACACACACCAATGAATTGATGCGCGTGTGCAAATTGATTCTCATTTTTTTCGTTCACCGTTGAGCTCACATAAATTTCGAAAATATTTTTGTACGCTAATTATGAAAACTAAAGAGTTACGAGTGCGGGTCTGAACCCATACTCCTCTCTGCTTAAACGCTATACCTATAGCAGGGCTTCATAAACTTATTTATACTTTGACGCCCTTGGGACTTTGCAATTTCATCATTTTTTTTCGACCCCCCTCAACCTACCTAGCCCCCAAAAATACTCAGCAATAATAGTACTAGCCTAGTAACAGGTTATCGGAAAAACACTATATGGACATTTATAATTTTTCAATCAAAACATGAGGATAAAAATAAAAAGAGGTCATCACACGACGCCCCGGGGCGACGCATGGTTTGGGAAGCCCTGGGATATGATCACCAGTAAGCTTCTACGACTTTCACGAATATGTGAATTTACTGTGGTTGAAAATTTCTAGAAAACTACTTGTTCAATTCAGCTTTTACTTTGTCAAAACAAAAAATAGCAGATGACAGAATCATTGATGAAGTAACGAGGATCATGACGAATGTCGATGAAAACAATGACATCAATGCTAAGAGTATTTTAGTCACTTCAACGTACAGACTGGCGTCTAATTTTCCATGCGTCATTAAGAAGTGGATAGACACTTAACCCGACGCCTTCATTTCCTGACGTTGCGAAGTGTGCTCCATTTCAGTGTACCTAACACTGAACAGGCGGGGCAGGTACAGTATAATCTCTATAGTATAACTGTATAATACCAAGTTACTCCTACTACGAGTATTAATATTATCAGTCTACGCCTGTGGCTTTGTCTCTGTGGAATAATTAAAAATAGACTAGATCCCTATGTCGTGGGAGTCTGGAATTTAATACCTTTCTTAGGCTAACAATGGTCTCAAGATATGTCTGCAAAATTTCAAGTCTCTTTTTTATATACGACTAGAGGTTAACCGCGACTTCACACGCGTTAACTATTCGGTCTACAACAGTTACAATTGAATTTCCGGAGTTTTACGAAAGTCCCCTGGGAATTCCCGAAATTTACATCATGGTCTTCATTTAGGTTGTGTTAGTAACAACTGATCAAAGTGTAGAAACTGTATCCAGAGGTTGAAATTCCAAAATTTTATCTCTATCCCGCGGGAATATTGGGATAGAAAGTAACCTATTTTTTATTTTTTTATTTTACCACTGTCGGTGTGACTGATATGTATATTCATGCCAAATTACAGCTTTCTAGTACCAATGGTCTCTGAGCTTAGCCGCGAACTGACAGACGGACAAACATAGCGAAACTATAAGGGATCCTGGTAGACTACGGAACCCTAAAAACAACAATAACATATTATAGTGTTATGTATAAGAAACTGAAACTTTTCAGAACATTATTGGGTTTAGGAAACTATATAGGAACGCAAAAACGAGTCTATGTTTTTTTGGTAGGTACAGTTTAACCAGCTAGTGGCTTGATAACAGCTACGATTATTAACATAGTTTGTCAAAAAAAACTTACTGAATGAATTGAAAAAAAAAGTTTTAATAGAAAATTATAAAAGCTTTTTTTGCTGACTGTACTTGTATTGTCACCCAAACCAACCTTCCAAATTTCAAGTCGATGCCATTAACCGTTGAAGAGTTCGGTCCTGTGGAGACGATCCTGACCGGACTCCCAGGATGTCACTACTAGATTATTACATTTTCACGTAATCTACATAAGTTTACCAAATTGCAATTCAATCAAGCTACTGGAAGTTGGTCGAATTTAACTAACAAGATTTGATTACAGACAGACAACCGGACAGCTGAAACTAAATAAAAGCTTTTAATAAATAGTAAATTTAGTGGTAATGTTACACTTTTCTAAAATCCCTTGTTCCAATTCAGTCTATAATTATACACTACACAAAAATCAGAATCATGGACACGGTAAATAGTGTATTTAGTGTATACGAAATTTTCAAATAACATCAATCACGTATGCATCCGTCGTCCGCCCACAGCTCCAACGTAGTAATTCGGAAACGCTGATCCAATCTATTTGAAACACATGTGCTAAAAACGTAGTTTAAAAGGAGATAAAAGTGATTTACGAAGATTCAGTACGCAAATGAACGTGTAATTCGGGTCATTTCGTGAAAAAAATAACCGCGTAGTCGTTATCATTCTAGTAATACGGTACGTAAAACGAGTTGGCTTTGATAGAAATTTGGGGTAGTTTGGCAGTTTAAAAACTACTACAAATCAGTTATTATGAGTCATAAAATACGTAATTTAATGTGATCTTATTGGGTTAGTAAGGGTTGTTTGGCATTACGATTTTTAATACCTGTTTAATTTTACGTATCATGTTAACAGTTGGCCGCTTTCTGGGATTTTACATAATTGACAACATTTCAAAAAAAAAAGCTATTTTGTTTTTTTGCGTTTATAATAGCTGGTGAAAAATTAGACTACCCGTATTTCTCGGTAAATTCGTAATTAATAATTTATTAAAGAAATGGTCACTAAAAAGATCGTATATACAAAGTTAGGAATACTGATGTCGTGACCCTAGCATGATATAAAATTTAAAAAAGTAACTAAACAGAACTGTCATGTCACGTCATTGTCAACCCTTCGTTGCCGTTCGTTCACGAATTAATTTGTTGTTTTGCGTTTGCTGCTTCTAAAGTTAAAGAATATTAGTTTGGTATTAGTTTAGTACCTATAGAGAAACATCCTTTGAGTTTCTTTCTAATTTCTAACAATGACGACCGAAAGAAAGTATGTATCACCAAGATCCTTTTACAACTTGTTTCGTCCCAAGTTGCAAAAACACGGCGTTAATGGAAAAAGCTAAGCACTTTTTTCATATTCCTCGTGCATGTAGATTGGAATTTGGAATGGTGTTCGATCCTAAATATAAAGGGTTCGAAAAGCGCAATCTATATATGTGAAGATCATTTAAATGTAAGTACGTAAGACGTCTTAAAGTCGTTGTAAATTATTTAATGAATGTTTTTAAATCTTTAATTGTACATATATTTTAATGTCTTTTTTTTCTGTTTTAGCTTGAAGATGATTTAGATAACTTTTACGCATGGAAATTTGAAAATGTCAGAGGGAGACTTAAGCCCAGAGTGCCTGATCATTTCAAAAATATGGTTTTGTTACATAATAAACAAATAACATTAAGTCCTGCGCCTATACCAACAAACTGTGAAAAGAATTCAAAAACCATCTTGTGCATACTGGAGATGTATGAAAAGTATGTCCAGACTCAACCAACCCAAAGAAACCCAAGAATCTTTATGGCAGAAAGTATTGGTTAAGTCTGATTAAGAAAAAACCTTTAAGTTATATAGGAGTCTGTAAGCAGTACTATTGGATGATTGAATATCTAGAAAATTTTTGTAAAATCCCTTCCTTGCATATCATCATTACACTGTACAAAATTAAAAACAATGAGACATTTTCAAGAAATACTGACATTTTTCAAGTATCTTTATCTACTGTTTGGCGAATGTTTTATAAAATATTAGACTGTCTGAAAGCATTCTGCAACAAGTTGATATACCTTCCTGATCAGCTGCACATTAAGACACCTAGTCTCTGGATGCAAAGGCCCGTTTGATGAACCTGTAAATCTGCATCGCTTCCTCCGAAAGTGGATGACTCAGAATCACATTTACACTTCCATTCAACAGATCCATACCATCCAGATACCTGCCTCTGGCATCCTTATTCTGATCACATACACTCTGTAGTTAATAATAAGCTTATTAATTCACTAGATGATGCTGTGGTTCGCATGTGGACTTATTAATTAACAGTCACCTTTAATAAAGTGCCATTAAAATGCTTGGAAATGATTCCACCCTACACTAGGGTTGAGGATTACCTGTAATACCATTTTTTTTGTTGTTAAGTGGATGTCCACATCTTTGTGACATAATAATACATTAATGATCTCCTTGATGAATCAATAAAGTTAGAAAAACGCCTCAGGCCAACTCAAAGTCAAACTTTCATGTTTTATGTCTTTAAAAAATATTTTACTTTGTCAGACATGTTTTCTTTCAAAACTATGTTTATTTTATTACTAAGTTTGCTTTTTGTTATTTAATTTAAGTGGAAAAGCAATTTTATTTACTAAGCAATATTGATGTACCTATTAAATTACATAGTAATAACAAATAAAAATTTAAGACTAATAAATTGATTAACTAAGAAAAAAAATTGTCAAGTCAGTCTGTCAGTCGGAGTGCGGTGTGGCAGCACCATCATCAAAACTGTTTAAATAACTTCGCTGCTGGCTTCCATTTTTAATTTAACCCTTTATAAGGCAGAGGCGATTTAGCGACCACATGCATTGATTTAGAAATTCAACCTTATTGTTTTAGTAATAAGTTACAATATTCATTGTAATTATTGAAAATACTACTAGCTTTAAAAATATCCTTTGTCAGATATGTATTCGATAGCTGCTTTTGATTCTGTGGTAGTATGCTCCAATAAATGGGGCCTTCTAAAGGGTTAAGTAATTTAATTTATTATTTTTGCATTCTAACTTGCCTAAATTTTTCATAAATTGAATAATAAAGAACTTTGAATTATAACCAAATAAAATATAAATATTATTAACACACATACTTTGTTTTTTTGGTCCTAAATAATAAATAAATAAATAATCAAATATCATGAGACATTTGACCTAGTCCCAAACTAAGCAAAGCTTGTATAAACATACTTATATAGATAAATACATATTAAACATCCAATATTCTAGAACAAACATTCTTATTATTCATACAAATATCTGCCCCGACCGGGAATCGAACCTGGAACTCAAGCTTCATAATCAGGTTCTCTAACCACTAGGCTATCCGGTCCTACCAGGTACCCAGGTGAATCAATTCAAGTGCTTCTAGTTAACTACAGGGGAATTTAAAAGAAAAAGTATCACTGCTATGTAGGCTTTACAAGTTACAGTTAACTAATAGTACCTACCTAGACCTACCTACCTACCTAGTCTAGTAAATTTAGAAAAAATCCTTAAAAATATCATTAACAAAACTATCCTGTAAACATACTAACAGGGAGCTATGGAAAATTTCATACATTTAGTTTCATATTCAAAACTATGGAAAATACTCAACTAAAATAGTGTACTGTAATGATTTATGAAAATAATATAAAGTGACCGTTTTTGCCATCGAAATATTATTATTAGTCTTTGTGAAGTACAGTACAGGTAAGTACCTACAGGATAATTTCTCTCATAGCTATGATAATAAATATACTCATAAGGGTTAATGACTTGCAGTACATTGTAATAAAAAACTTGAATTTGTAGGTTAGTAACGTTAATGTAATATTATTAAAGTAACACTTTTATAATGTAGTCGAGTCACACATTTTTTGTAGAATAATTTTTTTCCAAAAATCTTCTGCACCAGTTAACAAATCCTTCACATATGATTGATCATATGAAAGCCAATAATGCTTGATTTCTTTTGTTGTCTCAAAACTGGGATCAGCCACACAAAATAATGCCTTACTTTTTCCTGTAGCATGCATTTGGATTTGTACTTGAGCTTTAAATTTTGGTTGGATTGTGTTATCTTTTACATAATTCTCCAGTGTTTTCTGACTCATTGGACACTTCACTTCTACACAGAAATCGGCACAAACACCATCTGGTGTGGCTCCAATAAAAGGCGATAGGTATTGTATTAGTTTAAAACCACACTCTTCTATTTTTACTTTTATGTCTCCAATTCTTTTTATCACTTGTTTTTCTAAGCATTTTCCTCTTATAATAGCTTTAGTATCTGGTACTTTATAGCATCCAAGTACTTATTGTTTGGACTAAGACACCATCTACTGAACATCTTGTAGCTTCAAAAATTCTCGAGGCAGTTATTCTTCCCTGCCGAATTTACAAATCCGTCAGTCACTTTCATTTTAAATGCGTAAGTACTTATATCAAAACAAACAATAGTATTACAAGCTTAGATGAATGATTGGTCTCGCGCGCTCGCTCGACTAGATACCCCCCTACCTAAAATTTAAAGTTCCCTGAATGAGGCAACTCAATATTGTAGTGTGTGTAAGAACGGTGTAAGACAATTTGCAAGGATGCTAGTGTGCGTGACGAATTGTGTTGCCAGCTGCTCCACTGTTACCCGAAGTATTGGGAAAATATATTATGCTGTGGAATTAAGTTACTGGTTATAAAATGTATCTTGGGAAATACTTAGAAATTAACAAGTAATTAAAAGTGAATGTTTTAATATGTTGTTCGTTTTGGCGTAGGTTTTTTCTTTAGAAAAATGGTAGGTATGTAGGTATATCAATGATCAGGCCTCACTTTTAATAATAATACGTGGCGTTATCTGGAAAAAGGTACCTTGTTGTCGGTATTGAGTTATTGATATTATGTCATACATACATACGCTCGAAAAACATAACCCTCCTTCGGGCAGTCAGGTAAAAAGTTAACATTTCAGGAAAATGGGTAAAAAAACATTTTTCAATACCTACATTTTTGGTCGAATAATTCACTTTCAAAGGATGTATTATGTCGGCGGCCGATCGTAAAATCCGCCAGATCACGAAATTCCTAGGCACATCATGAAATGGCGCCATTAAATGATATGCCTAAAAGTTGTCCAGGCATATCACGATGTGCCTGAAAAACAATACGGCAGATCGATTAGACCAACGCATTCGACGATATTCCTAGCTTTATACCGGGCATATCGTGATATGCTGAAAAAAAGAAAAAAATAGGTACGACGAGCGAAGCGAGGAGTGGTTAGTATGAATTGTGACCACTACGCACGAGCCGAGCGAGCGAAGCGAGCGCGCCGCGGCAACGGCCGGCGAAGTGCCAGAAACGATTTGGCGGCGTTTCATGATATGCCTAGGAATTTCATGATCTGCCTAAACTAGCCAAATCACGAAATGGCGGCGTTTCATGATATGCCTAGGAATTTCATGACCTGCCTAAACTAGCCGAATCATGAAATGGCGGCGTTTCATGATATGCCTAGGAATTTCATGATCTGCCTAAACGTCACTAGGCAAATCGTCAAACGGTGAGTTTTGAACGATATGGCGGATGTCCCTTAGCCAATTCATGAAATGGCGCCATTTCACGATACGCCTAGGAATTTCGTGATCTGCCTAAACTAGCCAAATCACGAAATTGAAGCGTTTCATGATATGCCTAGGAATTTCATGACCTGCCTAAACTAGCCAAATCATGAAATGGCGGCGTTTCATGATATACCTAGGAATTTCATGATCTGCCTAAACGTCACTAGGCAAATCGTCAAACGATGAGTTTTGAACGATATGGCGGATGTCCCTTAGCCAATTCATGAAATGGCGCCATTTCACGATATGCCTAGGAATTTCGTGATCTGCCTAAACTAGCCAAATTACGAAATGGCGGCGTTTCATGATATGCCTAGGAATTTCATGACCTACCTAAACTAGCCAAATCATGAAATGGCGGCGTTTTATGATATGCCTAGGAATTTCATGATCTGCCTAAACGTCACTAGGCAAATCGTCAAACGGTGAGTTTTGAACGATATGGCGGATGTCCCTTAGCCAATTCATGAAATGGCGCCATTTCACGATATGCCTAGGAATTTCGTGATCTGCCTAAACTAGCCAAATTACGAAATGGCGGCGTTTCATGATATGCCTAGGAATTTCATGACCTACCTAAACTAGCCAAATCATGAAATGGCGGCGTTTTATGATATGCCTAGGAATTTCATGATCTGCCTAAACGTCACTAGGCAAATCGTCAAATGGTGAGTTTTGAACGATATGGCGGATGTCCCTTAGCCAATTCATGAAATGGCGCCTTTTCACGATATGCCTAGGAATTTCGTGATCTGGCGGATTTTACGATCGGCCGCCGACATATATATTACAAAGATAAACATTAAATAATATAGAACTAGGTTATGTATATATAATAATTACGTTAGATAAATGAAATAAGTTATTAAATGATGATAATAATAAAATTCAATTGATTAAAATCTCAACCACGGGGATTTGATTTTTGTGTACGCGGCAACACTGGATGGCGTTTCGGGTTCATGTTATTTTATTTTGTAATTTCGAAATTATACGATATTTACTGATGGTATGTGATCTCAGTGTCCTTCTTATTTTTGGAAGTATTATTTTTACGCAGTTTCACTGCGCAAACTGGCATTTTAATTCGGTTTATGACCAAAATTTAGCAAAACATTCGGAGGTGCACCTTACGCACAGTCTGCAACGCGACTGAGCCGGGTTGGAGCCGGGTACGCCGATTTCGGCGTACTATTTGTTGCTTCATTTGACAAGTACGCCGGCGGTATCTAGTCGAGCGAGCGCGAGACCAATCATTCATCTAAGATTACAAGTATCAAAAGCGCGTCGTTCCTTATATAGAATCAAAATAATCCGTCAGACAGATAAAAAATGGACATGACATGACACTCATGACAGTTGTTTATTTTTTTCAATTCCTATGGTAATGGACTATGAGCACTATAACTGTATTCCTAACTTTCGCAATGCAACTTTTTTTACTGTTTTTCCAGAATATAAAAAAAACCACTGCACAAAAAAATCCAAAAATATTTTTACTGTAATCAGCAGTGTAAAATCTACAAACGGTATTTTTATTTTATTACCTCAGCACATTTGAAATGTTGTCAATTATTATTTAAATGATTTCTTTCTGCCACAAAGTATAAGTTTAATATATTTAGCAGATAGTAATAGATGTAGGTCAGTCTAGTGTGTGCAAATGAATAAATGGTGTCCTCTCATGTTCGTGTCGTCACGGTATCATATAGTTTTTAGTACATACTAAGTTATGGTTAGGTTTAGATTGGTTTTTTGGAATCTTTTTGTATTTTTTATTTCAATTCCAATATTTTTTTTTTTTTTTTTTTTTTTTTTATTATTGCTTAGTAGCGACATCTCTTGTCCGGGTGAACGGTTAGTTCCGAAGGAGATATTGAAGGCTTCTCGTTGAGAGTTAAAACAATATAGATGGCGCTAGGTAACTGCTTAAGTTACAAAGTAAAAAGTATAAAACAAGCTGAGATATGTGATACATAGGGAAAATTCGTGTTTGTGCCGTTGATCAGCAGTGGTGTAGCGGTATAGCACGCGGCACGGAATGCCGAGGACCTGGGTTCGATTCCCAGTGTTGGTCTTATTTTTCTGGTTTTTCTGTGCATCTATGTTTCGGTTTGTATTTTCAGGTTAGGTTTAGGTTATGGTTACAAAAAACCATCGTTGTGGCGCTCTGCAGCTGCGGTGTGTTCCCACCAATTCTATTGCCAGTACTATTATAGAACCCTATTATTCATGCTGTGTGTGGCAATTATGTGTGCTTTTCGGCACTACTGGAAACGAAATGTGTTTTAGGTCATTATTCGTTCGTTTATGCCGAATGATTTTTGTGGACACTTTAGAAGATTCTGACACAGTTTCCAGTTATCTTGTAGAAGTGTAGAAACTCAAACAATTAATTTAAAACGATATCAAAATCTCTAGCCAATTCATAAAAAGTCTGACCACGAAATTGAGGTACTTGGAACTCACAAATATTACCTTTTCATATCTATTTTGTTTTATTTTTATATATGCTATTTTGCTTAATTTTTTTTATTATATATTTAATGTTGAATTTTGCACCAGTAAATTGTCTTCTTCTTCTTTTTCTAATAAGGTTTTACTGGTAGTAACCATACCTGTATTCTGTGCCAAATACAAACTTTTGAGTACTAAGAGTCCCTGTGCTAAGCTGCTGGCAGACAGACAACCATGTCTAATTCATAACGGTTCCGTTCTAACCATTTTGACTACGGAACTCTAAAACGAGCAAGTCGCTATTGAACTACGCTATAAAATTGCCCCGGCAGCTCAAAGTTTTACGGTTACCCCATTTCACGGTATCAAAGGACTCTATCATCCATACTAATATTATAAATGCAAAAGTGTGTTTGTGTGTTTGTATGTTTGTATGTTTGTCCCTCTTTCACCCCGTAACGGAGCGATGAATCGACGTGATTTTTGGCATAGAGATAGTTTATGGGCCCGAGAGTGACATAGGCTACTTTTTATCCCGGAAAAATGCACAGTTCCCGAGGGAACAGCGCGCGATAACCGAATACCGCGCGGGCGGAGCCGCGGGCAAAAGCTAGTTACGTAATAAATGGAAAATCGACTAATCAAAAATGAACATAAGAATATCGTCTCTAAGGAATCAGGTCACATTGGCAAAATTTACAACTTTAATAGGTTTCTAAGGTAAACGTGCGAGTGCTCGTCATTGTCAGCAATAGAGATGACAGCAGGTGTCGTCTATTGGACATCAATATGTTGAGCACTCGGACGTTTTCCTTACTAATTCATAGTTGTAAGTACCTAGTTTATATATTTCATTATTTATTTCGGGACCTCGGAAACGGCCCCAACGCCAACGACTTTAATGAAATTTACTATATTAATTAGGGTTTTCGGGAGCGAACAATCAATTAACCTTGGTCCCATCTCTAAAAGTTGTGTGTTCTGGCGTGTTCTCTCTCTCGCACGATCTTATAGTCATTCTGTATAGATATTTAAGATCGAATCTCAAACTACTTCCATTTGTTCATCACAATCGGTTGGGTAGTTAAAGCGTGAATGTGTAAAAAACAAACATACTGATTTTCGCATCTAAAGGTACCTCATATCAGTAAGGATATCCGGACTTAACTTCTTTAAGAAACTATCCCACTAATATAATCAATGCGAAAGTTTGTAAGACCGTTTGTTTGTTTGTTACTTCATCACGTCTCAACCGCTAAACCAATTGATGAATTAGATGAAATTCGGTACACAGATAATTTGAGTCCTGGGGATAGGATAGTTTTTATCCCGTAAAATTGGGTAGTTCCCGCGGGATAGTAAAAACTGAATTCTACGCGGACGGAGTTGTGGGTAACGGCTAGTAGGTATTTTAATAAAGAACTGCGTTTTATTCGGGCAAAAGACGATTACTCGTACCTGTAAAGTTAAAATGATCCTGATTGTTCTCTCTATCTATGTCGTAATTATGTAAAAATCTACAAATAATCATTGATCTCGAGGACGCAATTTCCCTTCTTCCTCGTAGTGCCACCAACTTGTTGCATCAGTGGCATGAGAAGGAAATTTGTCATTCCTAGTCGTACTACTAAGTTTTCCCGACTGCCAAGCGAGCATCACTGAGCGAGTAATATCTTTGATAGCTTGTGTTTTGTACATAACTGTGACAAGATTTGTCTTGTAGCTTGTGGGTGTTGTGGTGTTACGTTGTTTTAAGGAAACGACATGGACGATATTCAAAAATGCCTAAATAGTTGTGTTAGGTAGCTTTTTTATTATTACAACTTAAATACATCTTACATTTATTATACTTATATAAAAAAAATATCGTCAAGTTGTAATGAAAGAAAACTACAAAATAAAATCAAAACAATAAAAAAAAATTACAAAAATCTAAATGAATATGTGAATGTACCTATGTGTTATAACATATATTTTTTTAATATGTCTTTTAATGCTGTTTTTGTTATTGGTAAATTAATTAATAAATAAATAAGTGTTGAGAGAGTTCTCGCCAATAAGGCGGCCAGCGATAAACTAAATTATGCATCTCATTGGCTGACACGGGATTTAGTCTAGAGATAATCGCTTCTTGGATGTCGGTAGGACAAGCCTTAGGTACAAGTATGCAAGACCTACTCGAACATAGCACAGTCACCATACAAAAGTAGGCAGGTTTGCTGACCTAACACAAACAGCCTCCGTATAAAATAGACAATTTATCGACAGCTCTAACTTTGTAGCCAAAATTAGATAAGTCGGTGTATGAAATTGTTTAGCGTCCCCTTAGATTATGCTGCTAACATCGAATACTTGTGAAACAACTTTTGTAATAAATTATATAAACTCCTCACAAGTAAAGGAAGGAGCTTGGAAGAACCGTATTTTAAGAACTTTTTCTACCCCATACATTAAGCTCTTTATTCTGAAAAAAAAAGCTACCTATGCGAAAAACAAATAAAACACATAAAGGTAAAGTCTTCCGTTACCAGAATTACCCCAATTAATACTATTCGATGCACATTTTTATTTATTTTTGTAAAGATATAGTTCGAGTCCCAGAGAAGCACAAAGGATTGTTTTAATATGAGAAATTGCATAATTCCCATGAGTAATTTCCGCGCCTTTGCCTTCCAGTCGTATAAAAAAAAGAGTAGCTATAAAAAAAATCTGTACCTACAAAAAAATACGCGGGCAAAAACTAGAAATAAAATAAATTAATAAGTGTTCAAAAGATTATTATTAAGTGGCAAATGCGTACCAAACGCTTATCCCAATGACGTTAGTAGTATCAAAGGTCCCCAACTTCATGTATGATATAATAAACCCTGTCACCATGAGCCCGTACCAAAGTGGAGTTGACAAACGACGTCAATGTGACATGAAATACGACTTCACTTTTCTTGGAGATCGCTAGTCCCTATTACAGTTATATTAATCGCGTCACCGCCCGCGCGTGAAGGACGTAATAACACAGCGAATATCTTGAGAAATAGTAGCCTGTTGATTAGCACGCGTTCAAAATCATCATCATCATTTCTGTCCTCTGCAATGTCATTTCTAGGCACATCTAAATTTTAGAAAGAAAGAAAGAAAGAAAGAAAGAAAGAAAAAAAAATTTTGACATGTTGTCACATCGCATCGTTATACAGCATCGTTAAAAGAGCATATTTAAGCATTTTTTTAATTAAACAATACTACAGAATAAACAAAAACAAACATAATAAAACTTAAACTAAGTATATAGAAAACTTGGCCTAAATCGGCGTCGATGGGCAAGGTGCCCAGAAGGCTGGCCGTATTTCCTTGCTGTATAGCGATACTTAACCGCTGTGCGAAATAATGGCCAGCCCACTGGTCGCCCGAGGCTTCTAGTAGGCGCGTCGACAAATCTTTGTATAGCCGACGCGCACTTGGCCCCCATGGCCCCAAGGTTTCAACGCCAAACGCCACAAACATGTAGTTGGTTCCTAGAGCGGCATATTTGCGGCGTTGAGGCTTTCAGCGGTGAACATGGGACTTTAAGCATGTAACTTGTTGGTGTGTAGGAGTAGATATTCCTAGACGAAGCAAGTAATTTTTAGAAAATATTTAAATGCAGAATTAATAACTCTTAACAATAACATAAAGTCTTCTTTCAGCAAAATACAATAATATTCAGCAAAGTAACTACAATATTTCAGGTACTTTTCCTTGACGTTCCATAGTCTTGGGACGCCCTGTATAGGTTTTTTGTAAGTAATACGATATTCAGACTCTGCGAAACAAACAATTTATTATTTATTATTATGAAGGATTTTCTTTTTTTTTATCCGTAGTAATGAAGACCGATAACAATTTAACGAATTTTATAGAGCTATATACAGTGGGGGTAGGAAAACCTTCGTCAGTTATTAAATTGATTCCTTTACAAAGTCATAGACTCTTAGTACGTTTTGAAACCAAAGTACTAAGTAGACAAGTGCATATCAAATTATACTTACTTGACATGATAACAAGAGTCAAAATAGTATACACTTCTAAAATAATATCTAGTTTAATATCAATACAAAACCTTTTTAATAAACAACTTCGTAAAAGTTTCCATCAAATAATGTTCTATTTAATTGTCAGTGTTTGTCAGTGCCAAGGTGTAGTTGTAGGGTGTCTATGGTCATCTGATTATGTTTAGCAGGTTGACAGGTTGACGCGGTATGTCCTATTCAGTCGATAAAGCAAATTAGCGCTCATACTGAGCAAAGGAAAATAGACTTAGGGTGACGAACCTTTTTTTACTCCGACTGTACATACAATACTGAATGGTATTAAACAATTTGGAAGGTAGCTAACAATTAGCAGATGTTTTCCTTCACCGATAAGCTTATTGTAAATTACAAATGTTATTTCGCACATTCGAATATCCTCATTCAGAAATATCTTAGTTTCGTTTCACAGCAATCTTCATTGCTCGGTGGCTGAATAAAAAGTGTTAAGATTCAAATTTAGAAGGCTCAAACGCCCCGAAACGCGCCTAATTTGGAAGGTTCAAAATGCTTTTTAAATTGCTATTAACTTGGCATTTGTTTTTACCTGGCATAATTATCTGTCTACTCTCTCTGCCAGACAAAATGTAACTTGATTCTTCTTATAAAACGTTTATAATATTTTATGAATAGACCGCTAACATAGCATTCAATCTGGCGCCCCTTGGACGTCAAAAAAGCTTTCGAAACAAACTTGCAAATGGAAATTAATTTTACAAATCTCCCGAACAATGAAAGTCGAAATTGTTTTCGTTTTTCAGCCATTGAACTGAAGCTGTCTGGTAAAATACAATTAACTTAAGCGAAAACTAGTTTGTGTTTATATCAACACAATAAATTTAAGCTTGCTGATTGCTTTCTCCCAATAATGATCTGATACTCTCATTGGTTCTTTGGTCACATAGCTAGGAAAAAAAACGAGAAAATAGAAAAAATGCTAATGACAGGTAAGGTTCAGGGCAAGCGATCAAGGGGAAGGAGCCCCATGCGATGGACAGATCAGATCCGCGACAACATGGTTACAAAGTTCCACGAAGCCGTACACGCTGCCGAAGATCGTGCCAAATTGTCAAATAGAGAGCGATTATCCGGAAAATGTTTCGTGGAGGTCACGACCCTCAGCAATGAGGATTACGACACAAGGAGGGAGGGAGGAGGACTCTCATTGAGAACGTTAGTTTGCAAGGTGACGATAGCCAAATTTGCAGGAGGTATGTTATTGTTGTAGTTAACTTGTTTATGCCAAATAGTTACTGTTATCAGGGTGTTATGTCTTGTTAATATAAAAGGAAGTTTAATCCTACTAACCTTGTAATATCGTTAATGTGTGTGTGTGTCTGTGTGTGTGGACGAATTTCAATTAAATTAGGTAAGTAGCTGGTATGGTGTGGTGTAGGTAAGTATGGTGGTAGCTTGACCACTAGAATAACACAGGCTACTTTTTATCCCGATGTTCAACAAGATATAGGGATTAAATCTCGAAATCTCATCCGCTGGGTATGGAGTCACGAAATTCGGCACGGTTGTTTGTAATAAAAGATCAATAAAGATCACGATGTGGATCCCACGGGAGTTTAGTAAAATACCGGAATTTCAATTTAATTGCTGTATCTAATGATTTACGCGAACGATGCCGCGGCCGTGCGGGTAACTAGTGAGTTAAGGTAACGACGCCATCTAAACATACACGAATAATATTGAACAAGACGAATGTTATCTTGAGGACCCGATGGCCAAATAGTTAAAGAACCTGACTACGAAGCTTGAGGTCCCCGGTTCGATTTAAGTATGTATTTTTCTGGTTTACTAATGTTTCGGCGAATAACGTTTGGCAAACCTGTTTCATTTCGCAACTTTCCATTTCCCAACTGTTTAATATTACTGAGCAGTAAATATTACAGGATTTTTATAAAACTAACCTAACCTAAAGGGTTCTACACGATGGCCCAGAAATAAATCCTGACATATTCAAAGTTTTAGAGTTTGCGGAATGAAAAGTTGCGAAATGTAACAGGTTGCCAAACTTTACGTTGCGAAAAGGCAGTACTCGATTTATCTAGTATGTTTATCTGTTGCTCAGTATCCATAGTAGGTACAAGCTTTGCTTAGTTTGGGACTAAGTGAATTGGTGTCAAGTGTTCCATGATATCTTGAGACGTGTTTTCGAGACATTGCGCTAACACATAAGAAACACATTCAGCTTCATGAATTTCTTTTATTTATAACGAAGAATGAAAGTAGGTATTCCTTTATCATGTAAGTACTACTATTTTGTTCCCATAATTTTATCCAAAATAGTTGGCTCTCCTTGCCAGAAAAAATTTAATGTAACCACCCATTTTTCCTACAATACTAGGTTTATGCAAAGTTATGAAACATTAGAAGTAGCTGCGCGTTGATGCTTGCGATACTTATTTTTGAGTGCAGCTCGAATTTACTTTGGGTTCCGATGATAGAATTCAACGAAGGTATCAACTCATATTACAATTACTTACGCGTTCAAGAATGGTTCAAGAGCTTTAACCCTGAACATTAATATAACAGGGTTCAGAAAGCAGCATCTTAAAATTAAACAAATTTGAACAAATAGTTATTTTTTATGGCCCAATGTTTCAAGCTCCTTTGCACATTGTTATGCGACTCATAGGTACGTATGTAAATAAAGTTTGTAACAATTCTTTTACATCGCACCCTAGAAATTCAAGCCCATTCAATAAAATCATGCGATTGTCGACAAATCTAATTCTGTTTCTTTCGAAAGCGTGATATTTCAGAAAATAGAAGTTTTCAGAGTAAAGATTGAACAATAAACTTACTTATATCAATTGTATTGGTTTAGGAACCGTTGTATTTTAACGTTCTTATCAACGCGGAAGATTTTATTAAGAGGGTAGTTAAATAAAGGTTCGCGCGTATTGAAAGTGCCATATAATTCGATTAAAAATTTTAAAATTACATAGTTAATTTTCGCTTACACTTCTTCATTTAAATTTAGAAACTTCTTAACGAATATTTAGCAGTTCACAGTGAGTTACCAAGAAATACTTTACCGTGTCGAAACTATGTAAAACTTTTTACTTTAAATTTGCATTTTCCGGAAATGTCACGGCACTTTAACAGCCGAATACTAGTCGAGTTAAACTTATTTAATTTCCATTTCAACTTTAGTAAGTGAATTTGAACGAGAGTTTGCACTTGGACGAACTTGACTTTGAATTTTGTTTTAAGTATTATAGCTTACGGGTGTGGCAGGCCACGGCAACATGCGTCTTACTTTTGATTAGAAACAACCGCGTAGTTACGAGTATTACGTTATTCTAGTAGGAATATGAAAGTATCTGGCGGGCGAGTATTTAAATATTTGTTGAAGCGTTTTAAAATTATAACAAAAATTAACCGACTATAAAAACCATGAAAATAATTTTCTACCAGTCTGAAGTCGGTGCCTCAGCACGAGCCTTAAAAATACGACCTTATTAATAACCTCTTTCTTTTTTTTAAGTCGGTTCAAAAATTATATTTTACCCGACTGCAAGGAGTGGTATTGCTCTTTACTCACAACGAACGAATATGATATAATTGTGTACACGCGTTTAGGGTGAAAGGTGGTTTGTTTGTGCGAAAAATTATGTTACCGTATGTGCAAAAAAAATATGTTGGCGGAGTATCAGTAATAGGGTCCCGTTGACACCCTTTGGGGACAGAACCCTAAGAAAGGCCACGCACGACGGTAATAGCACAGAAGATAAAAAGTTTTTCATTTATTTAAACCGTGGTATAAAAATAATTCTGTAACATTTTGGTAAAGATGCTACAAAGATGTTAATTGCAGCGCCATCTGTGGATTTGACCTGAGTAATTTCCGAAGAATCCCGTTTACAATAAACAGCCCAGCAACAGCAGCTATAGAGGTGTCATGAGGGTGTCATTTACTAGGTAGGCATTAGCGTATCGAGCACTTGGAGGTTTACCTTACCTACCCTACCTTTCTAAATCGTTAAACCAATCGAATAAAAAAAAAAAAAAAAAAAAAACTGGCCATGTGTGATTCATATTCGCACATGAAAGTATTTACCACTTTACCGCTATATATTGAGAATATACACGTTCTATGTACAGAGATTCCGCTTAATTTTTAGTTTTATTTATGTAAATTATGTATTATTTTATGTAACAGCAGCACTGTCTGTGAATTTTTTTGACGGGTCACAAGAATACATTATACATATGGAAAACGGAGACTTAGCACATTTGAGTAATAAACAATTTAGAGAAATCTATATTCTCTCTAAGCTATGGTAGCAGCAAGAACCTACTACAATTTAAAAAAAAAAAAGTTGATTTAAGCTTCACGCAGATGTGTAACATTCCTTTTAATGGCGGGTGAATCCTCAAGAGGCTTTGTAAATTTATATTCTGGCCGCAAACGCATCGGCTTTGGCGGCGACTGTGTCAAATATACTAGAATTTGGCGACCCCTTTTGACGACAGACAGAAGTGAATCTTGAACGACGTTTTTATGATGTATTCATGGATTTGTGGACCCCAGAATACATTTAGTGCTCTAGGGATGTTTCAGTTGTTGTATTGTATGGTTTGAAAAGTTTTCATGTGATTCCCGATACATTAAGGGATGACTTCTTATTCTCTTTTATCAGTTGAACGTAATAAGACCAGTTGTTGAAATATCGGGGCATTAGGAAGCTCTATAGCTTTTTACCCCATCAAATAGAAGCCGGTTACGTTTTAGTAAGTCGGACTGTAGGATTTTCCGCGCTCTAAAAATAGCAATATTTTACAGGAAAAAATATTTTTGACACCATTTAGTTCTGAGAAGCTCTATAAACACTCATCAAAAGTGCCTGAGGATATGTTTTATCCTTAGACAGTTTTGAACATTTCAATATACAGGCATGTTATTAGTACTGAGTTAAAACATCTGTCTACATAGGGATAATGAGTATCCTAAGACTTTTTTGATCTGTGTGTTACTAAAGGAGTAACAACTGTCAGTGACTTGTCATTCATTGGCTACAAATCCGCAAAAATAATATTTTTATTATGTTCACCCGATTTTTTCACCATAGGCACAATTTAGGTGCTACGTAATGGCTCACATACACTCCGTCCGCATCATCTAACCAAACTCCGTCCGAAAGGTTAAGTGATTTTGGGTTATTTTAAATCCCCTCTCAATACCAGGCGACTTCTGGCCCTTTGCACTTGTCGTACAAATAGATTTAGGTACATAGTTATATAATACAATGTCAAACTCTATATCTTTATCCAACAGTAAAGTGTATTGTGTACAAAGTTTATTTTCCCCAGCATTGGGCTGTTGTTCGAAGGAAAATCAGTTTTTGAACCAGAATTTTAGTGTCTAGTATAATTTCACTACTTTATCTAATACACTTTTATGTCTCTGTATGTCTTGCAAAAATGGACAGATTATTTCATTTGTAATACTTGTTTTAATTCGATTAAAAATAACATCAATGATAATTTTATGAATGAAGATAAATATGTTTGTTTGAAAAAAAAAAGAACGCGTTTAAATATTATTGAATTTATTTCGTCTTTAATCATTATAAATACGACCTAATCAGCAGTCGTCATACTACGGCCAGCAGCTGATATTTTTGTGGACGGCAACATATGCAACGACATTAATAGGTAATAGCTTTCAGAACAGATTTTATATACAAAGATAACTGAATACGTGGGTCAAACAGTTGCCAATTCATAAGTGCGTGGCCCACAGTAAGCCCTCGCTGTGTGTAATGTGGCCCTTCTTGATCATAAAACTGTGACGATCACTAACCTAATCTAACTTATAACAGAATGATATCAACATACGATCTGTAGTATATACTTACACTTGATGACAAATCCAAAAGTATGAAATACCTATTCCTAATTTTATTACAAATGTTATTATGGCCCGATAAAAAACAATTTAAAAAGGATAATGTAGTAAAAGAAGAATAGCCAGGGTCCCAGAGATTCCTTAGTAGGGCCCTATTGTGTACGATATGAGCAGGATTTTGGAATATACCTTCCAATAATGCCGAAAAAGTGTCATATGAAAAGATACGGGTTTGTCGTTTTGAGTTGGGATTATTTGAAAAAATAGTCCAGGTCCGTGTTGGCTGTGCGGTCAGGGCAGTGTAAGGTTCAGTGTTAATATAAAAAGTAAATATTGAAAACTAGCTTTTGCCCGCGGCTCCGCCCTCGTGGTATTCGGTTATCGCGCGCGAATAAAAAGTCGCCTATGTCACTCTCGGGCAAAATCGGGCAAAAAAAATCACGCTCCGTTACGGCGTGAAAGACGGACAAACACACAAACATACAAACACATTTTCGCATTTATAATATTAGTATGGATTTCATTGGGAATTGTATCACTTTGTGAATTTGTACATACCTCCATTGCACAAAATTAAAACTTTCCAGTACTAAGACTCTGTATGCTATGCTACAGTTAAATATAAGTAGTGACAAATGACAAGACGAACATATAACAAAATTTTGTTTTTGTGATTTTGATTACCTTCAGGGCCATAATACTGTTGTCAATTAGTATAATAACGTATGCCTATGTAGGTAAAGCCTAGGTATAAACAAAGATATTTCCAATAGCTTAAACGCTTAAGAAGTTATCTATCATGTTAGTAATTTAGCGCTGAAATAAATACAAAAAAAATCTTGGTGACTGTACTTTTTGTTGTATATAATATCCACGTAATTGTGAACCAAAAAGGCAATCTGACCACGAGCACGACCACTTGAAGTAGATCAAAAAGAATTTATAAGATTTGAAGCAAATAAATATATGCTTGTAAGAAGGTACTTAGCATGCTAACCTATAGGCTTACCCTGTCATCAATCGATCACCTTTTTTTGCGCCAAACTGTGTAAATGCGACAGAAATAGATGGTCAATGCGATAACGATTACAAATGCGTTTTCAATATAACCGCGGGTTGCGTATACGATGCCTCCTTTATTAAACACCACTAAGCGATACAGAAAACTGGTAGACACAAAGAATTTAGGTTCCCACACAGAACGTTAGTTTTTATTTGTTTTTTTTTTAATTTACAGCTTTATCCTACGGTTGAATAACATCGTAAGTCTAAGCTCATTAGTTAGTGGTGGCTTGAAGGGTTTTAAAAGTTAATCTTATTAAATCAACGCGGTTCAGCTAAAACTGTCCAAGTTGGGTCTCATGTGTAATCCAAAGTTCATATTTGAGTAAGTAGTTGTATACGAAGAACATGAAATACGAAAGCACTGTCTAGCTGCTACCATGTACTGCCAACATTCTTGTCCTACTAAATCCTACTAATACCTATTAAAAATGCGAAAGTTTAAAAGTGCGTATTTCATAATTTTTAAGTATTAAATTTCCGGGATAAAAAGTAGTCTATGTCACTCTCTGGCCTATAAACTATCTCCATGCTAAAAACCGACTAAAAGCGTGTCGGACACGCCCGAATTTTTCTAAGAATTTCGTATTTTGTACGGATATCAATTAAGTAGTACAAATATGAATATTTGCGAGCAATTGACTGTCCGTATGTAAATAATATGAACTAAAAAAATCTTTGCTCGCCCTCAAAAATTTCTTTGCTCGCCTGCAAAAATTTCTTATCGGGTGAGCAAAGGAATTTTTCTAGCTCTTTGATATGGACTTTCGCAAAGTAACGCCTGATTCAATAAATTATTGTCCGTGTGTATGTACCTCTCTCTCACACTGAAACAGCTGAACGAATTTCACGGGTAAAATTTAGCACAACAAGTAGTATCCTAGGGATACTTTTTATGCCAGAAATTAGTTTGATTCCGCAGGACAATGACAGATGAATTCTTTGTTAATAAAGTTGCAGACAATAGCTAAATAACTATAAATAAATACTTGTAAAAGTTTATATTTTTATTACTCAACTAGTCTTTACACGTTTATCGCTATCCCGCGGGAACTATGCAATCTTCAATGATGAAAAACTAACCTATGTACTTCTCCGGGACTCAAATTATCAGTATACCGAATTTCATCTAAATCGGTTCTGAAGTTTAGACGTGTTGAAGTAACAAACAAACACACAGACTTACAAACTTTCGCATTTATAATATAAGTGAGATCATGATTTGATGGCTGAACAGAATTATTAGCATTTTAAAACCAACTTAGATACTGAACTAGCTTAATATATAAGTAGAATATTTTTGTACTTACCTACTAAGAAATCGTAAAATCCAGAGAGAGCAATTAAATACAGACAAAGTGGCAGGCAATACAGTGATACACGGGTATTCGCAATAGAACGGCAGAAATAAATCTTCGAAACTTCGAAACATTCGATTAGTTGATTGAATTCCGTAAAATTCTCCCAGATTGTGTTTACGAATTGTAGTGTTTATCCGGAAGCTTGTTTTCCGGAGCTAAATGCATTATATTGAAGCCGTCGTTAGTGTTTCTTCAAATTTGTTCATGAAGAATTGAAGCTGTAGATAAGATAATATTGTTGCTATCCAGATTAAAGCGAACTTTATAATCTAAGTAGGTAATCCTACTTCTTACTTATATTATAAATGTAGAAGTTTGTGCAATGTGCGGGATATCGCTCGAAGAACAGTTAACCGTTGGGGGAAAAAAGTTCTCGAGTGGCGATAGACCGTAAACCGGAAGACGAAGCGTTGGCAGGCCTCCCACTTAGGTGGACTGACGGCACAGTGGGAATTTAGAGCAACCAGTGGATGCAAGTGGCGAGTTGTCGTTCATTGTGGCGTTTAAGGGGGAGGCCTTTGTTCAGCAGTGGACGTCTTCTGGCTGATGGTGACAAGTTTGTGAGTATGTGTGTTTGTGTTTACGTTTGTCACTCTTTCACGCTATCGGCTGCAATTTGGATGAACTTTAGTGTGTAGATAGCTGAACATCTCGAACAACACAGGCTCCTTTTTATCCCGATACCTATTCCACGAAATAAGGATAAAATCTTGAAATTTCATCTGGTAGGTATAGAGTAATTAAATTAGCCACTATTGTTTACAATGCATCGTCAACGTAATTTTTGAAAATTAAGGGAAATTACTAAAATCCCGGAATTTCAATTCAACTGCTAGTGATTTCATGAAACGAACAATATTCTTATATACTTACATATGATAACTATTGTGGTTTTTCTGAAGGGTCCGTGTACTAGTAGTTGCTTAAAAATTGATTACGACTTAAAAAAATATATGCTGAAACTGACAAATTTATAGAAAATAACTATCGTAGTTTTTTAGTTTCAATATATTTAATAATATCTAACCGTTTAGTTACCAATTGGAATTGGAATTTAACTATGACTGGTACATAATAGTATAAAGCTCAGAGCTATAATAAGATCTCATGTTTTTTATGTTTTCTGCGTAATAAAAATAAATAAATAAAAATTAACATTTAATTCTTGTTTTTGCACTACACATTTTATCTTGCCACTCCACTACCACTGTTACAACTACACACGTGTTTTCAATTTATTTGCGTCGCACAGACGTAGACTATCTTGCACGTGTGGTAGCGGAGTGGCAAAATAAAAGGTTGTCGTGTCGTTCTCACTCAAAGGATCAATTATTTAATTCCTATATACTTATACTATTTTGTACTTATCTTCTGAGACTAGTCTGAGACGTTTGAAATTGCGAATTTGTTCTAGATCATTTGTAAACAATTGAAAATCGAAACATTCGCCTTGAAAGCGAATTGATAAAAACATGCTATTCAAATATTTCACCGATTACTCATTCGTTAGTTTTACTTCGAAAAGTTTTCATTCATTGTTGTCTGACAAAGTAATAAATATATCACTCGCCTTCCTATTTGTTGCGAAAAAGGTCGTTGGTATTATGCACGGTACTACGAGTATATCCCATTATGCCTCTATATGTGTAATAAAGCTTCCTCCACACGGGTAATTGTGTAACGGCTAGATTTGTCACAACGAACAACGCTCACGTAGTTCATAGGCACAAATGTAATGCCTGTTTTATAATAGCTGCCTTTATACCAAATATCAAGTTTTTTATGACGACCTAGTTTTTCGGTTATCTACGACAATTTTTATGAAAAGATGTGCGAGTATGTGTGGTGAGGAATGTGTTTTTCATGAACCAATTGAAACGCTTCATTTTTACACATCCTCGCACAGCACATCTCGGTGGAAACAGCTAAGCAGAGCGAGGCGAGGTAAATGATAAATGAAGCGTTTCTATTGGTTTGAAAACACATCTTAGCACATCTTTGGTGCAAACGGAGTCTTCTATGAGTATATTTATCGACTGTGTTGAGTTAGAAGTCTATTTTTTTTTACTAAGTTAGTACTTCAAGTGTTAGGAAACTTGAATATTTAATATTTGTTTCAGTTTGATACCTTTACGCGCTCCTGAGAAAAGAGCAGGAAAACTATAACGGCATAACGGTTAAGTTTTCTTGAGAATTATTAGTAGTTTAATAGTAAATAGCAGCCTAAGGTATAAATTATACCTAAACTTGGATTAGGTATTCCGTACAAAATACGAAATCCTTAGAAAAATATTACTTAATTTTTTCGTAATGGCTACGAAACCCTATTTCAAGCATGTCCGACACGCTCTTGGCCGGTTTTTTTTCCTTTTGAGGCGCGGAACTTTTAAAAAAAGGTGATAATACTAATGCATATATTGCAAAGCTTAAAACAATTTAAGAATAGTATTTTTTATAACCTGTCTAGCTATAAACTTTGAATGATACAGCAAATCTTACTTTTTATTGAATAATATCCTACTAATATTAAAATATACTGAAATATTTATAGCTAGGTATCATTAAATAATTAATTGATCGAGGCGTTACTTAACGAACGTCTTAATCTATGAACAACTCCAAGTAAGAAAACAACCAAGTAATATACAATTTTGCTACAAATATATATACTTCAATAAGAGACGCGTGCACCGCTTTCCACGTGGATACTGAGTTCTCATCTTGCACGAAGCTTATTAGGTGGGGTGTTCCTCAATGAGAACGCAATATTTTATATTAAATTCCAATAATTGTTTGCCGAAAGAAAACATCGCTCAATATATTTCCGACAACGTTGTTCATAATAGCGATATCTTTTATATTGCTTTTTATTTACGAGTAGAATGAACTTAAAAGCGGCTTTTAAGCTGCGGTAAAAGTTTCTATTTTATCTCAAAAGTTCAAAGTAAATGGTGCAAATTTCTCTTAATTTAAACAGGCTAAGGCTTGCTAATTGGCTGTTAGCTTAAAGGTCTCTACCGACTACACCGTATTATGCCATTAACGTAATAGGAACGTGTCAGGAACGGAATGTCAATCGCATACATGACACGCGCGGCGACGATTGGTTAGGAAACGTGCTCGTGGGCATCGTCTCATACTTTTCAATAATATGTTTTTGCCTGACACGTTGCTGTTACGGTCATGTTATGACACGGTGTAATGGATAGAGAACTTATAACGAGAAACTGGAGACGGTAAACAGATGACTGAATCGAAAAATCGTCTGGGTAAACCCCCAATGGTTTTAAAAGAGCTATCCTACGATACCCCATACTATATATAGGGTGAGTCCGAGTGTACCATTTTGTCCGCATAGTTTACATATATATTCGTCCAAAATTACAGCTTTCTAGCATTGATAGTCCCTGAGCAAAGCCGCAGACGGACGGACAGACAGACAGACAGACATGGTGAAACTATAAGGGTTCCGTTTTGAATGACATGAATACATTTTACTTGTGAGTATTACATAATATGATGTAGAGCTAGATAGCTGGACACCCTGACAATTATGCTTGACGTAAGTATAACTTATACTTGAGCTAATAATAGTTTGATCGGAGCTAAGGATATATTATGCTGGAGCTAATCGATTGACTTTGGTCTCAATGGGAAGTGCAAATGAGGCCAAGTACGTAGAAGTCAGCCTAAACTAAACTGAAATTAGGTATGCAAATAGAATAGGTTAACTTAATAAGGTAGGGTAATATTAGGGTAATCGTTATGTATGACATTGAATAATTTCTTCGAATAATTATTGCTTTGACCCCTTTGTGGTAACCCCTTACCTATACGTCATAGTTTTGAGCCCGGAGTTGTACGTTCGAGTATTTCTAACGCAATATCAATAACGGTGAACGTGCATAAAGTTTCTAAATCACTTGAAGTCAGAGTGGAACAAAGCCCACATGATGTGGATCAGACCAGGATGACCCCAGCGGTGGACTTGTAACGACGATTACATAAGTAGCACTTATGTCCAGGAGCAGACTGCAAGAAACCCTACCTTATAAAAAAATAGAAAATACCTACTCTGTAAGTGTAGCCGACTTTTAGAAGCTTCGACTGCTCTTGGTCGGCCGCGGCTTAGCTTGGCAAATTTTGCGCAAATGAAAAAAAAGTGGTGCAGAAATTCATCAAAAAAACCTCATCGAAAAATAGAATGAAACTTGTATTGATAAGATAGAGACCTTTTGAGGACAGTTAAAAAGTGGTCGGCCAAATCCTGTGTTGGCAGGTTTTTGTGTCCGACCGAATTTGTGGTACCACGGGACAGCTTCATTTTACCTCACCGATAAATTGAACGAAAGAAAACGGATTTCATTCTTTTTTTTTTATTTGCGCAAAATTTGCCAAGCTAAGCCGCGGCCGACCAAGAGCAGTTGAAGCTACTAAAAGTCAGTTTTTATTAAGTAGGGTTTCTTGCGCAGTCGGCTCCCGGACTATTACATCTAAACTACAACTAAATAACATGTTCAAAGGAGCAATTGTTTTTATTTGACTACAAATGGATCGAAAGCGTCCTTAGCTCCTTACCTTTGCACAAAAAAAGTGCAAACGAAAAGCGTTCCATTGGCTGAAACTTCTGTATGATGATTTTTCGAAGTACTTTTCATAATGTCACTGAAATTATCTCAGTACAGAAGAAGAAGAAAGTGATGGTTTATTTTCAATAGGCTGTCATAATTTCTAAAGAAAACTATAACCAGCATTTTAATTTCTTCAAAAGTTGCAAATTAAAAAGAAAAAAAAAATTAAAAAAAAATTTGGGGTAAAACTTGTTAACTTACATCAAATAATCATCCAAAAATTATGATACAAAATGCTTCAAAGTATTTTCTGCAATCAACACTTTTATATACATTGTATTATTTGTATTACCTACGATGTATGTACTGCTGGTTATAATGGGAACGTGAGCACTTATGTATATTTGTAACGCTCTCACGCTAAAAGCACTATCCGATTCTAATGATATTTTAAATCGAGTTAGTTTGAGACTCTAAGAAGGACATAACATCGTTTTATCCCGAAAAATATAGTTCCTGCGGGCGTGCGATAAACGGATGCGCGGAAAACAGCTGGCTTTACAATAAATCAATTACTCACGTCACAATTACGTAAATTAATGATGTGTATTCATAATTTCACGTCATTTCCTGTGAATAAAGAGAACTGACTGATAAGCTTAGATTATTGGACACTGTCAAATAATGGAGTGGCCTGTTGTAACGTCAGATATGTAAATTGCGAGTGAATGATGATAGTAATTAAGTAACTTTACTAAGAAATACAGTAATCAACTATAATCGGAGTGTTGAAGCAGCTTACGTACTTATATTGAAAAAAATATATCAAAATGTTATACCAACAGTTTCATAATTTACAAAATCATTGTCCGCTCAGAAGTTAAACGGTTATACCGCTGGCCGAGTGTAACAGTGGCACAAGTCAAAATATTGAAATATCGAGAAAAAGCACTTCAAAGTTTTGACAACTGGACTTAAACAAGTAATATGAGCATATTATTTTAATTAAGAAAGTTAAATGCTTAAGTTTTGTTTTATATATTCTTTGTGGTATGATGCATTAGATTAAGACATAATATTATTTTTAAATATATTATTATAGCAATTATTTACACTCAAATATGGGTACTTAGAGATGTGCCTCTGTTGCACAACTTTTTTTTATGTTTTTTGAATTGTGCCTTTTAAAACTATGAAATGATGTGGTCCTATTTCTTTGTTTAGGTATGAAAACGCTTTGTAAAATCACTAAAAATAAAAAAAAATAATCGCGTCATCTTTAAACGACGTCTTGCAATAACCTAACCAACATAAAATTGGAAAATCCCTGACTTAATCACATCGAAGTTGAGATATTAAACTTTGAAGGAACAACGGAAAACGGCTAAACCAATTTTGATGAAACATGTCTACGCACCATCGCTAGAAAACCTGATTTCAAATCCGCAAATCCGCATTCTAAACGGCCCACCCGTTTTAGAGCTACGGTGCCACAGACAGACACAAAGATACACATAGCAGTCCAACTTATAACATCCCTCTTTTTGCGTTGGGGGTTAAAAATAGGTTCCAGGGTGACTACCCTGACAACACAAATGTATTTTTTTATGTACTTAATAGCAGACAAGCAAACAGACGATTCTCCTGATGCTAAGTGGTCACCGTCGCGTATAGACATCATCAGCATCATCAGGACCCCAGATGCGTTGCCGGCCTTGCAAGAAGCTATTTGTTGAAGAGTTGGAAAAACCTCGGTCGCCAAAGTGTTCCATAAATTACATGTGCGAGGTAAAAAAGGAACGCTTAAGCACGGTGGATGACCGCTACCCATCAAGATGATGTTGATGAAAGCTACTTCTATATCGAAAATACAAACTAAAATATGGATGCACAGAAAAACTACACCAGTGGTAGGGCTACTTTTATGCCGAGTAGAAAAGTTCAACGGAACTCCCCGTTATCGACCCTATAGAAAACGCAAAGAGAGCTAACATCTCTACAGAGAGCTAGAGAGTCAAGCTTCCCAGTGTATTGAATCACCGATAATACGAGCCGCCCTACGCTACGCTGTAGACGATCTGATATTATACGAGGGAGGAGCTGATAGTGAGAGGCACCAGACCAAAGATGAGAGAAATACTCCAAGTGAGGCCGAATTCGAGCCCTGTACCTGTGTGAATAGCTCGGCATGAAGTATCGTCTCGCTCGGCTGAGGACCCCGACTTTCTAGCAACAATTTTAGCTTTACTCACCGGAGAGAACAAGGGCGGAGTTTTCGAATCGAGGCGCTACTACGCGCTTTATTTGCGGTAAATGCGCAGACCTGTGTCTTGGTAGGGTTGAACTTGACTAGGTTATGTTTACCCCAGTCAAAAACCCGTTCCAGTATATTTTCCAAACCAGACACATGTTGACAGCGACTCTACTCTAATTCCGCCAGAGAAAGACTAAGCCTACCAGTATTGAAGTTGAATTTTTCACTCTTTTAGTTAATCTTTTGGATCCAGAATAGTGAGAAACAGTGTAAAGGTAGGCTGCAATGGGAAAGAAGGAGGAGGAAACTCCATTTTCACTGTCGTCTTCAATGGTTGTTAATTGAGAAGGGGAGTCTTATCTTTAGTTTTTCTACATCAGTCCATTGAGGAAGATGACTTATTTTCAGGCTTATTTCTTGTCAATAAGCCAATTGGCTTATTGACAAGAAATTTCCGTCGGTCTCTGGGGTATTGGATTAGTCACATTTCTTATGATGCGGCCACTACTTAGATTGTTTTTGATGAAAAGGTTGTTATTCCTAGAGGTTTTGGGTTTTCCATGCGCTGTGATGGATTTTCTGAAAATTCGAATTCAGTAATCGTAGTAACCGAGTTGGCCTGAGAATGAACATGGACAAGACGAAAGTCATGTCTAATGTTCATGTAGTGCCAACTCCCGTAATAGTCGGAGGCTCTGCGCTCGAAGTTGTTGACGACTATGTATACCTAGGACAGACGGTCCAGTTAGGTAGGTCCAACTTCGAGAAAGAGGTCACTCGTCGAATCCGACTCGGCTGGGCAGCGTTCGGGAAGCTTCGCAGTGTTTTTTCATCCAAATTACCGCAGTGTTTGAAGTCAAAAGTCTTTGACCAGTGTGTGTTGCCAGTGATGACGTACGGATCCGAGACGTGGGCGCTAACGATGGGCCTCATAAGGAAGCTTAAAGTCACTCAAAGGGCTATGGAGAGGGCTATGCTCGGGGTTTCTCTGCGGGATAGAATCAGAAATGATGATATCCGCAGTAGAACTAAGGTTACTGATATAGCCCGAAGAATTGCGAAACTGAAGTGGCAGTGGGCGGGGCACATTGCACGCAGGACTGATGGCCGATGGGGTCAGAAGGTTCTCGAATGGCGTCCGCGGACCGGGAGACGAGCTGTCGGTAGGCCTCCAACAAGATGGAGCGACGACCTGGCTAGGATCGCGGGATCGCGGTGGATGCGAAAAGCACAAGACCGGTCTGAGTGGAGAGCCTTGGGGGAGGCCTATGTCCAGCAGTGGACGTCTTTCGGCTGACATGATGATGATGATGATGATGAATCGTAGTAACAGAGTTAAGTTTACTTCAAGTATTTTTTTATATTTATTTAAGTATTATATTTATCTAATTAATAATTTTATCTAACTAATTAATCCAGTACCCATGATACAAGCTTTACTTGGTTTAGGAGTAGATGAATTGGTATAAATTGACAAAACAATTTATTTAAAAACTTTTTTTAAATTACTAAAGCCTGTAGTTACAGCTATGGTAGTTATGCTTGGAAATTAGTTCTGAATACTACTTTAACTTCTTAATATTACACAAAATAATCTCTAAAATCGAAAACAATTTTTTCCCTGCAAAAGACTTTACTTACTTCCTGTTTCAGTGCACCCGATGGAGATAATTTTCTTGAATGCATGTTTGAGTATAGTATATTGATTATTTTTGTTAAAATTTTTACAGATAATGGGTACTAACTCAAAAAACTTCTCGTCGATTTCTGCAATATTGGCACAACTCAAAAGTGTGTCACTGTTGCATTAACACAGGCGGGCTTTATGCGCAAGAACGAGTGGCACACTGGAGATGGGTCAGTATTGCAGGAACGAGATAGGTAATTTCCTCGCGTGCAATAGTGGCACGGGAGTCATCTTTGGGTTGTTCTGGTAAACTTTTGAATTAGACTAATATTGTATGCTATAAAACACGCATCGTAGATCACGATTCTGGGCTTAACTAAAAAATCGGTTTTTTTGAATTGTGCCACTGTTGCACTCGGCCAGCGATACATACACTTAAAATAAATGTTATATAAATTTATTTTATTCGAATATCGTACACCCAAGACTATGTTACTTTACTAAACTAACACAATAAAAATATACTTATATTTATATCATTTAAATGTTACTTGAAAATTTTTAAAAATTACCATAAATCATATCACTTACAGTAAACATTCTAAACACTATTAAAATAACGGAAATTCGATAGAAAACTAAAGATTTATCAATTGCTTAAACTTAAAATAAGTTGTTCAAATTTTAACTCACCAAAAATTTTAATGATTCCCGCGAACCGCGTCAAAAATAACTTTCATCAACAAAACCTCGTCCGCTTCAATAAAAGTCCATCCACAACTTCTTACGCGAGCGTAAAAAAATGCAGTACTAACTTTTTACATCGATTTGAACTTCCTCAAAGTGTCCGCAACTTTTTCTTCACTACTGTGTGTATCCGAGATTATTTTGTAAAGTTTTCTCTTTAACCACCACAACATTGAAGTTACTGTTGACCGTCCGAGTCTCGCGTTGCTTCGCGTAGGTAGCCGGTTGCTAAATGGGAAGCAGAAGCTGTGCTCCGAACGCGCATGCTCGCCTACTACAAACTGACTACTGAGCTAATCTCACCCTCTGCTGGACTTATTTGTGAAGCTTTCCTGCTTTAAGTGCAAACTGCGCTCGCAGTAGACTACTTTTTTTACTTTAATTTTAAAAGTATACCTAACTTAGATAATTTAGCGGATAAAGCTTAAAACTAAACCTGTTAGGTATTGTGTTACTTTAGTACAGATTATTGTCTAACTCAAATTTTAACGTGAAACAGGAAAGTTACGAGTACATGCTGCAAATCATGGGGTGGTGTTTTACTAGCTATGAATGACGATGGCAATAGGAAAATAGAGTAGATAAAAAAAAGGTAACTAATACAATCAAAGTAAAAACTCTATAGTAAGTAAATTCTTTTTTTTTAAGTTATAAAACACAAAAACAAAAATGTATTAGTTCATGTCAATAAAAAAAATGAGGCTTTAATTATTTTTCTCTAAGTACATATTTATTTTGTGGCAATAAAAAATACTGCCAGATGTAGAATTGTAGAGCTTTAGTTTACACCTAACATCGTTAAAATTGCATTACGGACGAGGTCAAAGTTGTCAATCGTGCGTTGCAACGTTTTTGCTTGCAGGTCTAAAATGGTAGGTAAAAAGGAAATGGTTAATTTACCATCTTCTGACTTGGACAGTCGGAGAATCTATTAAATTATGCTAATAGAACAAAAAGAGGTCAATCGGATTGCCCCTTTGAGCAACCTACAATGAGTTACTACCTAATAATAAAGGGATGTAAGTTCTGTTGGTAGGTAAAAGGGGCGGTATCGAGATAGCCGTAGAGAACCTAACGTACCTAAGTTTTGATACAGCAAAACGTCTTGAACGCTTTCGCGCTAATGTCTCAATTACTACGGACAAATTGGCGGTGCCTCAAGGATCGACTATTGGTAGCAAACTGTTCTCACCCACAATTACTAACCGGATAATGCTATATTTATTAACAAGGTTAGATACATACACATTACAGCCTGTCAAATAAACTGCCCCGCGTCGCGTCATACCAGGTGCAAAGGTGCCCAATAGACTTGCCACATTATTTAGTTAATTACCTCTTTTATCATTTCGTATTTAAGTTTGAAAGGAAATAAAGATTAAATACATTCATTCACAACACAAGATACAACAATACTAAATAAATAGACAACACGAAGTTTATATTGTGTTCTTTCTATAAACTACGTTTAAACATTCGAATACTACGAGTACTTACTAGGCTACCTACATAAAAAATCTGAAATTTCAGAGCTCATAAAAGTAGTCGGACCAATATCCTAAAAACGTATAATTATCTAATGTAAATGTATTTAAATGAATCAATAAAATTGTTTTCCTATGGTTATATTTTGCCTTTGATCCCAGCGTTAGTAACCGTACTTTTAAGCCCCTCAAACAGAACTAAATTCACGAGCAAATTCCATGTACGTATTGGGAACGAAGCCAGTACTAAATGGGCATTATTAGACATACGCTTTGTGAATACTCGTACAATATTTCAACCGACGTCGGCTGTGCTGTATCATGAATGATACAAGCATAAATTCATTTTAAGAGCGTTTATGCCTGCTGAGCCGGCAACGATGTAGGTATTTTTGTTAGTTTTCTCGATTATTCCATAAAAATTTAAAATATGAGACTTTTATTTTCTTTAAAAACTGTTCATCATCATCATCATCATGTCAGCCAAAAGACGTCCACTGCTGGACATAGGCTCCCCCAAGGCTCTCCACTCAGACCGGTCTTGTGCTTTTCGCATCCACCGCGATCCCGCGATCTTAGCCAGGACGTCGCTCCATCTTGTTGGAGGTCTACCGACAGCTCGTCTCCCGGACCACGGACAAGGTCGAGAACCTTCTGACCCCATCAGCCATCAGAAACATCGGTCATTAAAAACTGTTAGTATAAATTAATTCGTTTTTAAACAATATAAAAGTCTATAACGAATAATTATTGGAATAGACACATTAAAATATATATTAAGAAGTGTTCAATCAAACAACATTTTTAATTTTCATTAAATTTTTATGACATAATCGAGAAAAACTAATAAAAATGCAACGTTGCCAGCTCAACAGGTATAAACGCTCTTAATGAGGTTCCTCACTCACTTCACAGTGCTTGCTGTGCAAAGACTACAGCAAGGCTACCACGAAATTCGAAAATCGAAGTTCGTATCGTACCATCCCGCCTACGCTTATGTTATTTAATACGACAGTGAGAGGGATGGTACGAGACGAACTTCGAATTTTGTGTTTCGGAGTAGCCCTGCTGTATTGCTGTGCTTGTGGTGTCTTTAAATTCGCGTCGTTTACATCAAAGGCGAAAATAATAAAATCAAAAATATTTTTATTAGTGTTGGACTTACGCTGACCCTACCTTATATTCACAAAAAGTTTTATTAATTTTATGAATTAATTTCGGGTTTTGTCTCGCGTACCTTGATTTTACCGAAGCTCGATATTTCAGCACAGTTGCAGTTGGAGAATTGCGAGTATGCTGGTATAACTAACCGCGACCGCGACAGTCTAAAATATTGAAAAGTTTTATTTTGAGAAAAATATTTTGTGTATTTTTTTTTCGACTGGATGGCAAATTGTTAATGTTATAGAAAAACAAACGAATGATATATAATTTATAGAGTAGAATGAAAATTTCTTACAATGAAAAAGGTGCAGAAAGATTAAATCCCTCTAGAGTAGCGCTGGAGTAGCTCCAGTGTCTGAACTAATTTAGTAAATTAATATTATAATATGAATGAGAAAACGTAGGCGATGATTTAAGGTGAAGCCAGACGAGCGTAATTTTAACCGACTTAAAAAAAAAGGAGGAGGTTATCTATCCGATTGTATTTTTTTTTTCTTTTTTTATGTTTGTTACCTCAGAACTCCGTCATTTATGAACCGATTTGAAAAATTTTTTTCGTTCTTCTAGGAATACTTTCAATTAGGTCCCATAAGCACCAAATCAGGATCTGTTGATTGGATCCTAAGGAAATCAAGGGAACTCTTCAAATATTTTAGGAACGCCTATGGTAATTTTGATATATTTAGGAGTAACTCGTGCATTTGCTTTTGAAAATCATCATTTGGTGAAGTGGAACTGATGATGAAGACCAAATTTGGCCAATGGAGAGACTACTCAATAACAAGTACTTCACGGGTTGAATTTCAATTATTTTAACGCAGTTGCTAAGCAATTTTAGCTCATCGTAATTCATATTAGTATGGTGAAAATGGAACGTGTGATGAAACGCTAGGACTCTTCAATAATGAACGTCTCTGCATCTGAAAAAACAATTTTTCGTAAAAGGTGACGAGCAATTGACATTAAACTATTGTAATTTAGATCTTTTACCCTAAAAAGCGTGAAAAAATATTTTTTATAACAAAAAATAGAGCTGACTACAAAAAACCATGAAAACAATTTTCTACCAGTCTGAGTATGTGCCTCAGCACAAGCCAGCAGGAGTGATTGAAGCCCAATATACGTGTATTAGGTGAGGTAGACGATTATAGGTCCACTCATGCTGGCTCGTGCTGAGGCACCGATTTCAGATTGGTAGAAAATTATTTTCATGGTTTTTTTATGGTCGGTTCTAGTTTTTGTTATAATATTTTTTTTCATCATCATCATCATCATCATCATCAGCCGGAAGACGTCCACTGCTGGACCTTAGGCCTTCCCCTTAGAATGCCATAATGAACGACAACTCGCCACTTGCATCCACCGGTTTCCCGCAACTCTCACGATATCGTCTGTCCACCTGGTGGGAGGCCTGCCAACGCTTCGTCTTCCGGTTCGTGGTCGCTACTCGAGAACTTTTCTCCCCCAACGGTTATCGGTTAACGGTTATGTTTTTTTTACTTCTGAGTTTTTTACAAAAAAATTGTTTGTTCCACACGGTAACTAAAAATGAGAAAATGCGCGACTCACAACTCAAAAACCTACACTCGTCTGGCTTCACCCTTAATTTTGACTTGACACTTTAAAATGTTTCTCCCTAGCTACTGCAGCGCCGCGTAATGAGGGTTTTCACAGAGGCGAAATATCGCTAGATGGCGTTAGTAACGCGAGGTCTATTTGACATTTGACGTTTTTTTTTTATTCGACTGGATGGCAAAACGAGCAAGTGGGTCTCCTGGTGCTAAGAGATCACCACCGCCCATAAACACAAATTGCTTGCTTGCAATATTGGCTTATTTAGTTTTTAACCAATCACGAGCAAACGTCAAATAGACCTCGAGTTACTAACGCCATCTAGCGCAGACTTTTAACCCCTAACTAACAAACTAGAAATGGTGCTATTTCCCTCTACACTCATAGAATGTTTAACAGCTTACCAACCGTTAATTAATAAGGGGGATAGTGTTAACTGAAGCAAAATTATAATAATTGTTGATCTAAATCCAGGGAGAGGCCTTTGCCCAACAGACATTACAGGCTAATTAAAAAAAAACGACTAGCCTAACATTTTTCAGATAAAGATTAGGATCTTCTCTATAAAACCTATCGAAATCAGTTGCTCAGATCTTTCTTAAAAATAAAACCCTTAGTCTGCGTTAAAGGATGAAAATAGGGCCATGCGGTTGCTTCCTCACGCAAAAGCAACCATCGGAATCGATCACGTGCGATGTGAATGGGAGAAAACATGCCATGAAATAGTAATCATAGTACTTTACTACAAGTGTTTAGTGTTCCTAGAGTAGATCTGAAATCTATCACAGAATAAAGCTTTGAATTTAAAAGAAAATGGTTCCGTTATATTTTTATTATTATTTTCGACAGATTTTTTTTCTCAGCTCTAAGCTGGTATGGTATTAACTACATTTACGGGTTATCCACCAAGTAAATGTAGCAAGACCGGTTACCTTTACTTTCCCGAATTTCATTTGCCCAAATTTCACTTGCCATACCAACGTTTGCCATAAAATATATAGAACCTTGCTGTTTTCAGGATTCTTTAAAATGTCATCATATAGAATGCAGTAGGTTAGGTTAGGTTAGTTTAATATCAACTCTGAAGAAATTACAATTTCAGACATAAATTACTTTATGGCAAAAGAAAATTCTAGAAAATGATACATTCGGGCATATAAAATTCGGGCAAACGATAGAGAACCGTAGCAAGACTTGTAGAATAAATATTTTTTAAGAAGATTGCGGACGGCTAGTTTCAGGGTCTAGTTGCATTAACTTTCTCACTATTCTGGATGTGTTACCTAAGTATTGCAAAATTGTGTAAGCGTGCGATTTTATGCCTATTAATATTATTAATATTATTTATTATGCGGCAACACATAGGCTACTTTTTATCCCAATATATCCCACGGGATCGGGAAAATCTGGAAATCTCAACTGCGGGAATCTCACGGGAATTAACCAAAATGCCTGAATTTCACATTAACTGCTGAATTTACGATTTACGCGTGCGAAGCCGCGAGTGAAGTATATAGCGTAAGTATATTCTTTTTTAATTGAAAGAGATCTTTCTAAAGGCAGATGTTATGCGTGCATGAGATGTACCTATTTGCCCTAAAAAAAAAATATTTTAAGATATTTATACCTTCTTTACGAGAGTGTAAATATTATAATAAAAATAAACCGTTTAATTCAAGCAAAATGGCCCATACAATAAATTACCTTACAGACCATGCGGAGTATGTACAACATACCTATTATAAATAAAAACAAAATTAGGTGGCTGGTGGTAACTAGGTCCCTGGCGTCGTATTCATCTGCGGCGTGGACGTCAAATCATAGCTTACTAGTAGGTACAGTCAGCAACAAAGATAAGAATACAGCTAAGGTGCAAAAAATATGTATAGGTACACGACCTTAATTTTCAGGCAGATAAAGTCCTGTATACATATTTTGGGCACTTCAAAATTTGAAGTGCCCGAAATATGTATACAGGACTTTAATGTACTTACCTACTTATGTATATTTTTGTTGCTTACTATACTAAAAGTGTCTGAGCTAAGTCGCGGACAGACAGACATTACAGAGGTATAATGTTTCTATTTTTGGCTATTTTGTCTCATGAACCGTAAAAAGATAGGTTTAGTGTACTCGCATACATACCAGTACGTATGTAAGATCTGAATGGAAGATAGTTATTTAATAGTTTTCAAGATCGCATAAAAAACATGTTTCGTGAACAAATCGGTCACAAAACACTGTCTCTTGTTGTATTACTTAATTCTGAACAGTTTGTAGATTGTGCCATTCATTCGATGTTTAATGTACTTAACAAAATGGTTCATTAAGTACCTAGTCGTCGTGTAAAATTTTCATTTGTTTCTTCAAATAAGAAGAATTTAAGATGTCTTTCAATTATGGGACGATTCAGAGCCTAGCAGTTGATCTCATATTTAATTTCAGACTGAGCTCAGTTTCTTCATTAAATACATTGTCGTTACAATTGTAATGAAGTACGTACCTATATAGCATAGTGTAATAGGTATAATTTTTTACCCGTATTCTCCTAAACCACATTATTATTACTTTTTGGCCCTAAAATATCGTGACCTAAAATATCCTTTGATCTCGTAGAATCTAAACATCCTCTGAAAGCATTTTAATGAAGCTTTGAATAGCACTACCGCTCGGTATTGGGTATTTAATGCACTGTTGTAACTATGGTTGAGTCTCAAACCTTTTATTAAGTAGGTACGTCCTGATCTAGACTGTATTCTTAGAAAACTCTATCGTGACCATGAAATTTTCTTACAAAGGAGTTATTTATATCAATAAAGTTGTTTAATAAAGCCAATTAATAGTTTATTAAATCAAAAGCTGCTTTCATTAAACTAGAAAGCAATAAACTGTAAAAGTTGCCATCGGCTTCTAAGCTGTAAACAGAATAATTTTAATGTAAAAACGTTCCTTAAATTTATATTCAAATTAGCTACTAACCAAATTTAGAGAAGCGTAGATTTTAATTGACCTTGTTAAGGTGAATGAGTTTTAATACGACATGAGCATCCTGTTAAACTCTGAAAGGACACAGGGAGGGACCTTGGCGCCCGGAAAAAGGCTCAGACACAAAGAAGATCCCTAATTTTTTTATCAACGTAAACCGCTCACGATAATCGTGAGTTTGCCGTTTTTAAGATGCATCAAGAAAATCCTTCGATTTTGGGGCTTTTCGATCTTTTGAATTATTAATCGCACACATTTTAGACATAAAACAAAGACGGGGTTGCTTTTATATACTGGTTAAAGGTGACACAGACTTGCATGAAGAAGATCTACACCGCCATATAAAGGACAAACTTGAAATAAAATCTCCTAGACAATGTATCCAAGGCCTAGGGGGTAGGTCTTAGGAATGTAACGATTGCAGTGTAGGTAATTGAAGTGTCAGAAGTATTATACTGTTTTTTAGAAAGCTATAATAATATTTATGTTTTCTAATATATTCTTGTACTTACTATTCTTTTCACAATAATGTTTATGTTCGTATTCTTTGCTCTTGTTGGTATAATGCCGATCGTCTTGTTATACTCGTAAATAATGAATTCAGTCACCATGATCTAGGTTAAGGCCGCTGGCAATCTAACTTGAAGGGAATGGCATGAGATGAATGTTCATTTCTAGACAATCCACATTACAAAAATAATGATCTATCTATTGGTATTTTTTTGATACAGGTACAGTAACTTGTTGTTTTTTGTGCAATTTGCAAAAAGTCTTCAAATTTGATTTCTGTGGTTCTTGATATGTATTAACTCACGGAATAGAAAAAACTAGTATTACTGCACTAGTTATTAAGGTTATTTTTAAATTTAATTTTCTTTTGCTTCTAATACTAGCCCTCCATCAGTCCGCGAAAATTGAACTGAAAGAGATTAAGATTGATCTTTGGAATATTTTTGTATTTTTTTTATATACTGAATTTAGCGTGATTAAAATTCTTGTGACTTGTGTTTCCGTTGTGCTATATAAACGTGGGACGCTAATGACGTTTGACCGCGCGGTCAAAACGCTCGAATATTTGCCCATGTATGTACTAGGTACGCCATAAAATTATGATTGATAAAATGATTAACTACAATTTAAACAGAATAAACAACTAGGTATTTTCTCCCAAGGTCGCATTACTATTTGATGGGCCATGCGCGGCCATTAGAAGTTGGTTTTTGATTTATTTAATGGTTGCAGATAAACCGTTCGAACATCACGCGTACAACATTGTTTATTAAAATGGTGCTCTGACTCTGGAATCAAGATACTTTGTCGGCTCTTCAACTCTTGGTCTGAACTGAAATCGTTTATCGTTATACTTTTTTTTTTATTCCATGGGAAGACAAACGAGTAAGTGGGTCTCCTGGTGGTAAGAGATCACCACCGCCCATAAACATCTGCAACACCAGGGGTATTGCAGATGCGTTGCCAACCTAGAGGCCTAAGTTGGAATACCTCAAGGGCCAGTAATTTCACCGGCTGTCTTACTCTCCACGCTGAAACACAACAGTGCAAGCACTGCTGCTTCACGGCAGGATTAGCGAGCAGGATTATAACGTTACATCCATCCCAGCCTATATTTCAGTGCCTCCAGTGAAAAAGGGAATACGTCAAAATCGCTACTTTTCAGCAGAGGCAAAAAACCTTTCTTTCGTCGTTTTATAGGTCTTTAGATATATTTTATGGTTTCAAGCTTTAGGTATAGGTTACAGCTTTCGTTTAGTGGGTATTGCCTTAACATTTAGTTATTCTATACATATATTTTTTAAGTTTTTTTTTAATTATGCTCTTAGTCACAAAACCATAATGGCATAACATGAATTGTGTTGGTTAATACTGTGATACCTTAAACATAAGACGACTTATTCCCTTAAGTACGACTGTTCTATGGTAACAACAATACTTATTTCACCCCAGTTATGCCGTTATGTACTAATTTATGTCCAAATTGTTAAGGAACAAAACAAGTTGTGTCTTTTTGTAAAAAAAATAACTGCAGACGTGTCTTTAAGATGCATGTTTTTTTGAGTTAAAAGCACTTGTACCTTTAGACTCATAAAAAATTGCAGATAAGTAGAAATATGCCTTTAGAAACGGTGAGTTATGCCCATAGCGTAATCGGAAAAACCAAGTGAGAGGATAGCTAGAGATATGTCCTTTTGTCACAATATGTAACCAAACACGCTGAATCCAATGGTGTAATAAAAGCATAAGGGCATAACTCGTCTTATCCCCCTTTTCACTGGAGGCACTGATTTACGTTAACTGCTGATCACAGGCCTCCTCTTAGAGCAAGAGGGCTTGGGCCATAGTTCACACGCGGGTCCAATGCGGATCTAGATACGCGGAAGTTCAAGCAAATTACGAATCGATTGACACCTAATTCATTGAAATGGGACGACTAGTCTTAATGCTACGGTGGAACGTACGTAAATACGAACATACATAGACTGCTAAAATGACTCTTCCTTTGGCTTTGCCGTAGTCGAGAAAAACATATTACACAAACCACTTGGTGCCACTTTTGACCCTTCTATAAGTCAAAACCTCTTTAACGTAAAACACATAAAACCACGTGTGTTTGATTATATTCATAAGGACATCTAGAAGCCCAAATTTCATGAAGCTAGCTCAAACAGTTATAAAGATATGAAGGTCATAAAGACGTAAATTTTAGTACTGACTGACTAACTTATTAAGTACCTAAATCTTACCACTTCCAGATGATTTGGCCAGTTTTTATCAGAATTAATATATATATATACATATATTTTTAATAACTTTATAAAATTACTGATGTAATGAAAACTGGTCAAGTCAAATCTAACCTACTTTAAGATCTCACATTTTTAAATAAGAGCGATTATTAAAGGTATCCAATAAAGCACAGAAATAGAGTTTAATACTTATATATTCATAACCAATGTTATTTTGTTCCTATAAATAGGTACATATTTGCATTTTGCATACAACTTGGCACTCATTTAGATCTCCATTCTTTTTGCCAAGCATAATTTTTGTATTGAACTTGGCTCTCCTTTTTTACATTTATGTTTTTGGTGGGATTGGGAACTTCACACGCACCATTGAATTCTTTCGCAGGTTTGTGCAGGTATCCTCACGATTCCTTCACCGCAAAGCTCGTGATTAATTTCAAATGTAATTCCGCACATGAATTTCGAAAACTCAGAGGTGGGAGCCGGGGTTTGAACCCACGACCCTCCGCTTGAGAGGCGATAGATCAAACCACTAGACCACCTCGGCTCCACTCTCGTTACATGTTGTGTGAAATTCTTATTCGAAATGTGAATGTTGAATTAAGATGCTTAGTGTCACGATTTGACAAAACCAATTTTTTTAATCACTCACTCACTCACTCACTCATCATTCTTTTCATTACTAAGGTTTCGTACCTCAGAAGCACAGAATATATTTCAAAAGGCAAAAATGGCACCCATATACATAGGATTACCGTGTTGTTCGTCTGTTAAAATCCTTATCCACAAATTTGTATCGAACCCTCAGTGCAAGAGTTCTACCTGTACATGGCCAGTTTTTTTTTAAGAAAAAAAAACGAGAGTCAGTGTTTGTGAGAAGCTTCTTCAAACGCAATTACTAGTAGCACTTTGTACCTAGTCTCTTTTTTAATTTAATTTTATCATCGTTTTCAATAATGCGACTTCAATTACTTAGTTAAGTAAAAAAAACCGTCTTTTAAGCCTGAATTTTTAAAATTCAGTTATGAATGTCCTATTCTTTATAAAGGATTTAAAGGGATCGAATGAATGTGTGAAAAGAAGAGAGAAATACTTTTGTTAAAGTGCCTACCATTTATTATAACGACGGTCGTACAATGGTCGGTCACTGACCACTAGGTATAGAACTAACATTTTACCAAAGGTACCTAGGTACAGTTTTCATGTACCTAAGTCGAAACTTTTACTAGCACAGTGCTAACGGACTCGTACGTGACTGAGTTTACAAACTAAGCTAGTATTATCGTTACGAGTACACCTACTACATACTTAAGGGACCGCTTGTAATTATAATTTTAACATTCCTAAAACTATACGTATGTAAGTATCATAAAATTATACGCAAAAATAACGTTCCGTACTAACAAAATTATCCGCAAATTTTGTTGACTTTATTACTGTTAAGAATTATCATTGTATTTATATTTTTACTAGCTTATGCCCGCGACTTCATCTGCGCGGACTTAGGTTATCGCGCGGTGGCGCCCTCTACCGGAATAAAAAGTATTCTATGTTGATCCTTGGAGCTTAAACTATCTCTATTCCAAATTTCATCAAAATCGGTCCAGCGGTTTCGACGTGAAAGCGTAACATACAGACAGACAGACAGACAGACAGAGTTACTTTCGCATTTATAATATTAGTAGGGATAGAATTACTAGCCTTAACCCGCGGTTTTCCTCGCGTCATACTTTAAATATACCCAATGACATCTATGTTGTACCATCAGCCAAATAAGCGGTCTATCAATTTTTAAACAAACTCCTATGAAATGAATATCTCGCTAAAGTCGAACTTTCAAGTTGACAGACACGTTTATTGGCATTTATTGTTTTATATTCTGACGCGTTCAACCAGAGCTCATCGTCAGAGCAACACAACCGTACACCATGCTAGTGTAGTGATATATGGGTTTCTGTGATTTGTGTGTGTTCTTACAGCGTGAAGGTGGAGGAACTGCATGAACAGGCATATATCGCATAATCTTAACTATCATAAGGTCGCGGGTGAGCAAACAAATTGTTTTAGTTCATTTACTTCACTTGGTGTTAAAAATGCCAAAATCGGTATAGGTGTGTGTGTGTGTGTTGCCTTCGATTTCTCTAACATTCCATTATCAGATCCTGACTTGATGACAATTGGACTACCTGGGAAGTATATCCTTTAGAATGAAAAAATAATTTTGAAATTCGGCCCACAATTGGCGGAGTTATCACGTAACATACATAGAAAAAAAAAACGTACAGACGAATTGAAAACCTTCTCCTTTTTTGAAGTCTGCTGACAAAGAGAACTCTGTATATTATTCCCAAAACTCAGCAGTCTAACTAAATAACACATCGAATAGGTACCTTCCAAATCGTCCAGCCGTTTTAGCATAAAAAAGTAACAGTCATACACATACACAAATTCGCATTTATAGCATCAATAAGGATTTCCATTTAAGCTAAAAACGGACGCCATTAATCAATTTAGGTTTGTCCGTTAGCGCGAGAAATGAGTAAGACCTAAATAAACCCTTTTAACCTCAAAAAAAAGTACAAAGGAAAATCGAATACAAACAAAAAGCACCACAGAAAGCGTTTTCTATCCAAAATCCAGGCACGCGCTACCGTAATGAAAATATTAGAAAAAACGAATGATCGGACTCCAAATAGGTATAATACTTTTGTAAAGTCCGTGGCATAGGACAGTTATGCTGAATACGATCGGTTAAGTAAAATAAGATTTTGTTATAAATGTCATTATAAATGTGAAAATATCCGTACTTACTTAGTAAATTTTGAGTCAAATGTGATACTTGGAAGTGGGAAAAATTTCCCTCTGAAGATTTGAATTCAGTTAACATGCATACGTAGGTACCTACATAAGGGCATTGTAAGTTAAATAAAAGCTTAATAAAACATTTATTTATTAATTTCACAAAAAATAGAGCAAGAATTATTTTGGTAGTTAGGTTATACTTTGTTGGTTTATTTTTTAAGTTTCTATTTATTTCGTTCTACAGGATGTCCCACGGCTATGCCACATGGAGGGAAAGTATCTTACATATTGAAGATATACCTTCCGCCGCCTAGCTTTGCCTAAAAGTTCATTGCCACGACTAGTACCAGAAAAACTATAAAGGTATAATTCCAATAATTGAATAGGCACTATACCGTTAAGCGATTCGAACACAATCCGGCAGTAACATAAAGACGTCGCATAAAAAATGTATCTCAAAAATGCGTCAAAACCGAGTATTAAGTAAAGAAGTTTTAGGCAGATTTGTATGGCGCGTAGTATAGACAATTTTACTGAAGTTAAAATTGCTGACCTCATACAAGGTCAAAAACTACCCCCTTCATCAAAGATCACTTATCGATAACGTTGCTCAAAGAGTTAGGGGACATTTTGGAAAAAGACTACTTTTGTTACTTGCAAATAAACTATTCTACGAGTATAACGAATTTGAGGAATTTGTAATTATGAAATTACACTCTGTAAATAACCAGATATTTTAATACGTTGGGAGTTTTTTACGTTATAATAAGAAGCTAACGAGCTAGAGCTATGATAAAAAATTCAAAGCTTTGAAATCACGAAGAATTAAGGTGTTTCCGTTTGTTGTCCAGTAGCTGTTAACGCAGACTTGTAAAGAATAAAAGGAAGATTAACCTTTGGTCCCGATATTACAAAGCCGACTGTCTAGAATATGAATGAGATTAACATTTGTTTAAAATATTTAATTCACCGATGTTACTTTCACAGTTTTCTTTTGATAAGAAAAGCTAATCTGAACGTTATTGTTTCTTTTGAAACTCATTTTATACTTATCATATTGACAAGCTAATGAATGGAAATAGACCAATTTTGAAAAAAACTTCCAAACTTGTGATTTGGTACTGGCAGTGACGTCAACAAGAGCTGATTTGTCCTCTAATAAACTTTTACAATCAGCGGTTATAATTTTAGATTATAAATTAATATTCGCTATGTTTACTTTTGTAGACTTATTCGAGCTTATTTAAGAATTTGATTTGATTCATAGAAATATTGAATGTTTTTACATAGGTGCCTACTGTAACAGAATAGGCAAATTCGTACAAACAACAGAGATTTGCTATTATGGAAATCATACTTGCCTACGTCCTATTTTCCGAGATTCAAAACAAATGATAGGCAGAGAGGTTTACCGCGGTCCAGTTTATCATTCTTGATGCGAAAATAGTGTTGTCAACTATTTAATATACCTTCCCCCAAATCTTACTGCTTCTTACTACTTTTTTCTTTGCTTACCTACTTTTAAATTAAATAGTACAGTGTGATTTTTTTTTGGTGTGCTGGTGTGTTTCTTTTTAGTAAAATATAATAAATAAAGGTCAGGTATATTGCAAAAAAAATGCAGTGAAAAGATGAAATAAGTATGAAAAGGGTTATTTTTGTATTTGGAGAATCCTCAAATCTAGCACTAGTGTAATGAATAGAGCGAATAGTTACGTACGGGTGTGCTAGCCCAAAGAGAAAACTCTCGTCGACCCACCGAGGTCAGTTTTCATAAATATTTACATATTTAACTTCTGCTAACTTAACATTTACTTGTTTTATATCACTTTGACATTTTCCCTAGCCAAACATAGGAGTAACATTATACTCTTTTGATAATTATGGGTTTGTAACTTTTGTGAAAGTTAGTGGTTAGAGTACAATACAAGTAATAGACAGTAGATTGACTCAGCCATATTCTTGAAATTTATACCTACGGCTGGGCGAAGCAATAAGGCTGGCGTTGGCGTCTAAAAAAGTAACACAGACGTGTAGAGATTTTTATTGTATATGTGTAGTTTTAGGTGTAGGAATAAAGCATAGTGTTAATTTTATGATTATTTATTTATTAATTAAATTATAATTTGGTAATAGAAAAAAAAGTTGAGTCTATCGCGGCAAGTTCGAAACTACTTGTTGTTGAATTTTGTCGCATAAAAAAATCTCATTCTTAAGAAGAGTTAGTACCGAGCGCTATATAGCCACGTTATGGAATCGAAATGAGGACGAATAGAGCAGGCAGCGCGGCACAGCACTCGACCAGCAACAGGACTGCGCGGCACGCGGCGTGGCACTGCGTAGTTTCGTCTTGCAAAGATCGGTTAACAGACGTGTAAATTAGTTACGCTTGGCTGTGTGCGTGCGTCGATTTGGGCGCTAGTATGAAGTCGAAATACTGCCTATTACTTGTTTTGTGGTTAGAGTTTTGCTAAGCAGATACAATTTTGAGTCTCCCCTATTTACTTAGTTCTCGTTTGAAAACATTACACCAGAAACTTTTCAAATAAAAGTTTACTTGTTATGGTAACAGCTTTGTTACTCTTACTCTCTTACCATTAATATTAAGAGTTCGGTCACCTAACGCAAAACACACAACGAGGCTTAAATATATGTTCGTTTTGAGGTGAATTGTAAGCTGGCAACATTAGGTTCAGGCTATCATTTTGGGATCGCTATAAAAGACGCCCGTGAGAGGGTAACGACCCCAAATCTGTTCCGCCCTAACTATGTATGCCTCTAGATAAAATAAGGGAGTTTGAATAGGCACTTGGCTACAAGAAATCGTAAAATACGTTATCAGATAGTACTCATATGAGCGTGTTTTTGTAGAGTAAGTTGATACTTTTAGTGCTACCTAATGCTAAAACGAGCTTTTACAATTTTGATTGAGCTATTGTGAAATTTATTTATTCGTTCAAAATACATTTGTAAAAAATTACCTAGACATCGAAAAAGAATAACTAACTTAATGATGTCCTCATAAATAAAAAAACTATTTAAATAAAATTAATAATCTTGATTGACTGACTGAGTTACTGTCTAAGAACTGACTGATTTATCAACATTGACTCCAAATTAATGGCCCTCAGAAAGCTGAAATTTTACAATTAAGATTTCCTTCATGATATGAACAAGGAAAATAGCCAGGTTTTGCGAAATCCACCTGGAATAGGGAAATATAATAGCGGGGGCAAAGCCACAGACATAAGTTTGTAAATAAACTTAGAAGAAGCTTATTGCTATGTCTATTTTTTCTACTATCGTGAATTAAATGTTAACTCTTCACCCTTTTTTGCTCAGTCGTGTAAAAGTTCAACAACCACAAGTTCGTGAAACCAACCAACTCCCTTTAATTACTATAGTATCCTACCCACATTCTAATTACACAAGTGAGAGTGTTTTGTTGCCATGTTCAGGGAACGTCATTTCAAAATAAAGCTTATGAAAAATACTTTCACATTGTGATTGCTAGGATACTCAGGGGGTTTATAATATTTAAATTGTATAATTTATATGGTAAACCAGCAACAGATATCTAGACTAATACATCTTATAAATGCTAAGGTGTGTTGGTATGTTTGTCTGTCTTTCCCGTCGGAACGGAGCGACGGACCGATGTGATATTTGGCATAGAGATAGTTTCTGGACCAGAGATTGACATAGGGTACTTTTTGTCCCGTAAAATGTACAGTTCCCGATAGAACAGTGCGCGATAACCAAATTCCACACGGACGAAGTCGCGGGCAAAAGCTAGTTCTCCTAATTTAATTAATAACTAGTACCCATCAAATTAGAAACTTCGTTGTATGTATTAATAATTAGTACCGATAAACCTAGAACCTACTTCGTAGTTTGTATTTCGACAAATAATACACTACACATCTAGTGAATTATATTTTGTCATCGTATTTTGTCGGGAAAGCTTGTATTTTTCTTTCTCTATTAAGTACCTTACTGAAGTTTATTGAAGCTAATTAAGAAACCAAGATATACAGTCATGTGGTTAACCGCAGCCAGGCCTCCTTTAAGGGACATTAATTATTATTATTATTATTTTTTTATTTGACTGGATGGCAAACGAGCAAGTGGTAATTGAATTAATACGATAAAAATTATAGGCCTTGACTGGATACATGTAGATTGTTAGGTTATGTTAATACTGCATCGGGGCGAAGGCCCAAACTACACAGATACAGGAGCTCCGCTGGGCGGAGCTCCGTCGACTTTGTCAGCTTATATGTAAGCTTAAAGCTAAAGCCAACTAAATGAAATACAAATGTCGTTAGGATTATCGTAGGCTAGCAATTTTGTACATTAGACATTTTAACGTGGGTTAAATGAACGTAGGTTAAACATCGTTAGGATTGTCATGTACTAGCAGTTTTGTACATCAGAAATTTTAACAGTGGGTTAACTGACATCGAACATGTATATTTAGGAATTTTGTATACCTATTATAAATTTCGATTTTAACATTTTTGTCTTTAGGAATATCGTACTTAGAAATTTTGATTTTCGAAATTTTGCTACGGAGCCTTTGATTATTACTAAACTTGTCAATTTACATTGGTGTACATTGCTGGGAAGTATAATTTTGTTAGAAAGTAACAGTCTTAATTTTAATTTATTAATTAAATCAATGTCATGTTTAAGTTACAGGAATACCCACGTTATAATTAAAATAGGTGGTGCCAAGTGTCCCATGATGCTAGGTTCTTGTCTTGATTTTTTCGTTAATAAATGAAACTCTTTTACTTAATTTCAATCTGATTAAATATATTTAATGACTAAAGGTTAGCCTCCAGGTTAATGTAAAACTAAAATGAAACAACAATAGGTACAAAAAGGTTTGAATTTAAGTAAACTCAAGCGTCAAGTAAATTGAGTTTTAGAACTTTTTCGGTTGGGCTATTATCACGGATTTGATCTCCAAAAACTCGTTGACGCACTCCATTCCTCTAGAAATACAAAAGACATTTCATCACATTAGTTACTGCTGTTTGCAGTCAAGTATTATTCCTGATTTTGGGAATTCTTGGTAGACGGCCCTTAGAAACTGACAGGAGCTTCTGTGGGCGTGAAACACGAAAAACAGGGTCGGTATTTCCATGTCGGTATTATTCGGGCCGGGAAAGAGTGTCACCCCTAAAAGTTTTCCCGCCAATCTTTGACAGTTATGACTAATGACGGTTCACTTGACAGAAAGTGTTAAATATCTTGCCACTCAAATGCACAGGCTGATTATGTTTGGGCGGAATGATAATTTATTTATTTTGTTCAGGAAATGAAAACAAAAATATCATATAAAAAGTTTTCTTACTTTATATTAAAAGTTAATTGTTTTGATCTAATTTTAACGTTTTTTAAAATATTGGTACTTAATTTGTTAGCACCTTATATTTTATAACAGATTTTTATTATAACTTTCGGTCACTAAATTATTTGAACTTTTATAAAAACCGTTGAAAACTAACTATGTAACTCACCTTTCACGCCCTTTTCCAGAATCTTTAAAGCCACCAAATGGTGCTTGATATGCACTAGCTGGATAAGTGTTTATGCTGTAAAAAATACAGGATTTTATAATAAAAAAATTCTGCAAACCTAATTTTAACAATTGTAATCTCCGTCAAGAATACCTAGGTAAGTATTCTTGACCAATTTTTGCTATTTTTTTTAATGAAGTACCTATGAAATATTAATCCAAATGTTACCTACCAACAAAACAATGCAGTCGCATAACTTTTCTATGTGTAATATAACGTGGACGATCAAAAAAAGAAAACTGAAGAAGAAATGCCAATCCGGGATACTTTCAAAGACGCAAAGAGGGACGCACACCCAAGAAAGGAAGAGACAGTTAATTTTTTTATTTTCGTCTCATAATGAACCTTTCCCCATAACTAAATGCCATAAATATAATTTTTGCCTAGTTCTCCATACATTGCAATCTAGATGTACTCCACAACAAAGTAGATACCTATTGAAAAAAACATTTAATTTAATTTACCAAACAATACCAGCTTCAACGTGCTTGGCAAACTGCAAAGCATTGTTGATCTTGTTCGTGAAGATGCCAGCGGAAAGCCCGTAGCTTGTGTTGTTGGCGCGATCTAGCACTTCCTCCAGAGTGTCAAATTTTAGAATGCTCTGCACTGGCCCGAAAATCTAGGAAAAGAGGTTATTCTTCAAAGTGTCTCTTTTTCAACAGCTATAGCTGTATAACACATTAATCGCAAGTCATATCCGATGCAACCCATCAAAAACTTTTAACAGTTTATGGCAAAACCGTGATCTATTCTAACAAAAGCACGATTCATGCAGTTAATGTAACTTTAGCTCTATAAAACCTCCAACATTTAGCTGCTATGAACCGTAACGGTATCCGTATATGTTATCTATCATGATCCAGCCACTAAGAGCCACTAGTCATTAGTAGCTAAATTAATTTGAAAAGTATAGCATAAGCAACTATAGAATCAACTCCATATACGTAAAAAATCGGTCGTTCTTAACGTACCTCTTCTTTAGCGATAGTCATATCATCAGTGACATCAGCGAAGACAGCAGGCTCTATGTAGTAGCCTACGGTTCCTATACGTTTCCCTCCTGTCAGGAGTTTAGCTCCTTCCTTCTTGCCTGTTTCGATGTAGCCAAGCACCTTTTTCATCATTGCTTCACTAACCTGTTATAAATTAATACACACTCGTAAAAATATTCATGTTCATGAATACTATGTAGGTATTACCTATTCAATTCAAAACAGTTGGTAGCTGTCTAAGCTGGTTATGACTTTCTCTCTAATTTCCTTTTATCTTCCTAATTAGCTTTAAATATGCCATTATTTTTCACTTTTTAGACACAGTACCTGAGGACCTTGATGGTTAGTAGGATCTGCGGGGTTTCCTACTTTGATTTTTTTTGCTTCTTCAACTGCTTTTTTAACAAACTCGTCGTAAATGCCAGACTGCACGAACAATCGTGACGCAGCTATGCATACCTGACCTTGGTTAGCGAAAACACCGTTTGCTGCATAGCGCACAGCGGTATTTACTGGAATGAAAATAATGCTTAGCGGCATACTGAAAAATAATTTCAATAAACAACCATGGTATTCAATGAATCAAAAAGAAACGAAAAAATCTACTGCAAAGACACCTACCTAACCTAACTACTACCTACACTCTGTAATTTCTATTTATTATCAAAATAAATAGATTGTTACACCTCAAATGCACAGAACTAGCAATTAAGGGAATAAAGGAAGCCAAATTGAATTCTTACCATCTGCATCATTCATTATAATAAGAGGACTCTTTCCTCCAAGCTCTAGAGTAACTCGTTTTAAGTTGGTCTCTCCTGCTGCTTTCTGAATACGCTTGCCAACCTACAATGACCAAGAATTTTTATATTTTTACAATAGAATATATCCAAATTGGTTATTGGTATAGTGGAGTATTGTTGTTTTAAACGCATATAAAAAAAAGAAATCACAACTTGATTTGCTTGAACGCATCACTATTAGGCTATATTAGGGTATCATAATCACTAATGAAACCTTTAGGTCATTCCGATTATCTGACTATACGAGGCTCACTCTTAGATATTCGAAAGCCCTTATTTGGATTGGCTCTACAAAGAGGTGGTACTCATGGGCAGTGGTGAACATTTCCCATCAGACTTGTGAATTATTAAGCTAATAAATATTTTTGTATTTTTTTTGTATAGATGACGCACTTGCTCGTTTTCCTCCCTCTCATAATAAAAAAGTCACGCCCATGAGATAAAAGAATGAAAATTAAAAAAAATACTATTCCATGACACTGCTTACTTCAACTGATCCAGTGAAAGAGATCATAGCGACATAGGGGTGGTGCGTGAGCGCGGAGCCCGCGGCGGACCCAAACCCTGGTACCACGTTGACCACCCCTGCCGGGATCCCGGCTTCCTTTACGAGTTCAGCCAATACCAGTGCTGTCAGAGGTGTTTGCTCCGCTGGCTTGACCACTACAGTACACCCTGAAAACATCTTAAACTTTGTACTCTACACTAACGAACAAAGTTTTCCTCGGCATTCCGTGCTGCGTGCTATACTGCTACACCACCACTGGACAGGAATACAGACACGAATTTCCGATGTGGTAAAAGTAACGAAATTTGGAGTTGAAATAAAAAATAAATAAAAAACTCCAAAAACCAATCAAAATAGAAAAGTCATATACACTTACAGTATCCTTCAGGGTGTACAGACAGGGCAAAGTTCTCAAAACGTACTAACTCTTATATGCGTTTGAGGTACTGAATGCTGTAATAGCTACTACGTAATGCGACGTAGCGGGGCTGCAGGGCTACTACGAAACTCGAAACTCAAAGTTCGTGTCGTGCGGTCCCTCTGACACTTATACTATTTAATACGAGAGCGAGAGGGACCGCACGACACGAACCTCGAGTTTCAAGTTTTGTAGTAGCATTGCAGCCCCGCTACGTCGCATTACGTAGTACACAGCATCAGCCCTGCTGAAACAAGTGCAGAAGCAGAGAGGTGCTAGTTGCTACCAACAGTTAATGTCTTGATTATGAAGAAAAAGTTATTGACCTTACCTGCGGCTAAAGCAGTGGTAACTTTGGAGACGAAATTAGAGATCGGTGAATTCCACGGCAAAATAAGACCGCATACTCCCGTTGGTTGTTTCAAAGTGTACGTGAAAACATCACCGTCTGTAAAATTATTTCATTAATAAAAAGGCAAAAAAATAAAAAAAAATTGAAGACGTTTGGACTTTACCCGCTGGTATGGTGTCCCCTTGAATTTTGTCAGCTAAACTCGCATAGTAACGCATGAATTTGATTCTACTGTAAATATATTCAGAGGCATTGTTGATGGTCATCCCATTGTCGTATGATTCGAGTTCAGCGAGGTACTGAGCGTCTCTCTGGATGAGGTCTGCGAACTTGTTGAGCAGACGGCAACGCTGTGACGCGTCTAGCAACCGCCACTCCGAGTTGCGGTGGAACGCAGCCTTAGCGGCACTCACTGCCAGGTCTATATCCGCCTGAAAATGACGTGAGAAAATTAAATATGACGTCACATGGCAACAACGTAACGTAGATTTTCTACAAGATATTACGCTATGCACGAACCCAGCACTTTTACAGAGAAAATTACAGTTTACCATTAAACATACATGGTTGCATAAAACAGTAACGTAAAAAGCCTTTTCTTAGTTTTACTTTCAAAATACACACTGTGTTTTTCTTGATTTTCACTAACTTTAAAAGACGGCTCAACGCACTGATAGAAACTACCTGATGTATAGAGTATTTTTTTTAGCTTTTTCACTTCTTGTAATAAATAAATAATGTTATACGAGATAAAATTTATCTCGAGTAGTGAATGGATGCTTATAGGCATTTTAAATAGTAATAAACACTTTGAAACTGAAGGACGTGCTTATAACGTTTTTTGTTACTAATTTATTACGAAATTTCATATAAGTAATTGTAAGTATTCTAATCATACATTCAGGTGTTAGCAACTTTACAGCTGAACAAATCTAGGTTAATTACTTTAGATACGATTAACTATTATTTTTATCCGATATAAGTACGTAAGTTAGGTACTTTATTTTTGTTTATTGCTTGTGACTCCATGCCAATTGTAGTAAAAATTGTATTCTGCTTGCAAAACAGCATAAGGTAGATACAGTCTTGTAATAAAACCAATGAAAACAGTTAATTTTTTTTTGAGTAAATGAAAAATACCTGTGGTATCATTTTTGATACCATATGCATCTAAGGGTTTAACCTACATTTTTTTTTATACCACGTTGGTGGCAAACAGGCATGCGGTCCGCCTGATGTTAAGCGGTTACCGCCGCCTAGGAACGCTTGCAACACCCGAAGTATCACAACATATATAACATTTTGTTTTATAAAGAATTGAAATATTAGTTGATTCAGAAAAAAATAGTTATGACGATTAATATTTAACTATTAAACTAATTTAATCTCTATTTCTCTAAATTGATTTAATGGAACCCTCCTCTTCTTGAAAAGTAAAATAATACTCTGTCCTTTTTTGCTTTCATTCGCTATCATCTAATTCTTCATCTGAGCTGTCACAAGTAGATATCGATAATAATACAAAGATCTGTAATTCGATCCATTTCCCCATCTTGACGTCTATATTTATTTTTTTCCCTTTCTTTAAAATAAACGCACGACGTACGTAAACAATATTTAGAATTTGACACTGAAATTTATTTGGAATTTTCTTCTTCAATATAATTATTTTACTAACCTATTTTTATGCTTATGCTGATAGTACGGGAAAAGGTAAATTTCAAATATGGAATGCCTATAACGCACCACCACTACCACTAACACCACAATACAACTACAATACCACTGCATATACAATTCCACGCTCTCGGTAACTTTCTGTACTTAATTTTTAAAGAGTATGTGTTACTAGATTCTTGCGTTACCTTATCACCTTCGGCGACTCTGGCGATCACTGTTCCGTCATGAGGAGTCAACGTCGCGAACGTCTTCCCACTGCGGGCGTCAACCCACTCGTTGTTGATGAATATCTACATTGCAATGCTTTGTTAATAAACTTTGTAGAAATGAAGTTTTATTATATAAATTCACCCTGTAATCCAGTTTCTTAAAAAATATGTTTTTTTTTCGAAGGACCAGGATTTGTAAGTGAATGTGAGAAATTATACACATATAGGGAAATTAAATCAACGCTGTATCAAGTCCGTTAATTTTCAAATGACATACATAATGTATGTGTATTAGTAAAATTATAAAGAAAGAAAGACCAGCATTTGAAGCCATATTATGTAAGTAGTTATCATTTTAATTTTCTGTAATTTTGACTATTGTTGGTATTATTATAACTGTTTTACCTAAGTACTTTTAATTTTAGAACTCTAACATCCTATTTTTTATAAAATGTAATTCAATGGCAATTAATTAAATTAGTAACATTATCACTATAAGACTGTAACTAACATGAAGTGTATGGGACTAGAGCCTGAAATAAACGTTAAATTATATTATTATTTTATATGATTCCCTATTAAGTACTTAAAAAACCGCTTTTATTAATTTTTTGGAACTCTTATTATGAAGTGCTTAATAGAGTTTGTATTTCATTTTAAGAAAGATAGCATTTATACTTGATATTACAAATATTAGAAAAAGAAACACAGATAGGTACAAATTATCACGAAATAGTTCCAACTCAACATAATGCCGGTTTTCCCGTCGAAGATATTTGTTACATTATATTTAACAATCTTGTAAAAGATACAATTTCACATTCCCCCTGTTTCTCATATTCAATTTTACACTACTTACTTGGAACCAATCACCGAAAAATATTTCAAGTTGTCATTCTTCACGATAAAAGAATTCGATTTACATAAATTAAAAAGTATTTCAGCTCTCTTCTTTATATTTACGGCTCCTGTTGTATATTATATTAAATTGCTACTTACTTTAGTATATTTGATTTCGGGTTTCATCTTTTTCGACACCACAACCTTTTGTGTCGGAAAGTAAAGTAGAATTGGTTAAATAAGACGACACAGACATAAATTAAATACATAATTAACATTATGAAGAAAAGTCAACATATTAGTGCAAATAGATTCAGATAGTACTTCGTATTGGATTGTACACCTCTTTATTATACAAAAAAACACATGAAATAAACAGGTATGTATATAGGTACAATTTACATGTATTGCAACTACGACTTTAAATAGGTACGTACAATACCTACCTTTAACCATGGTAATTAAGCACTCACGAGGGTTTTTTTTTTAGTTTATTTATACAAAAAATAAAATAAGAGTTCACAATAAGAGTAGCTTAGGAAGCGAACTTAAAACAAACACGGATTATCTATAGGAATTTTCACAAACATTGTACTATATATTTTCAGGTGATTCAGGTAATTAAGTTGTGTGGTCGAAGCCAATAACTCAATCTAATCATTCGCAAAAACTTCTAGTTTAAACTTCTACATAGTGTTCACTTTTAACAGTCAGTTACGAGTATTTTGACTAATCGGGTTTGACCGTATAAGTCTCGCGATGCCTTTTTAGAATAACGATGTAACTCTACAACACGACATTCTTATTTGAACCAGGGTTCCTTATTAATAATAATAGAGCCATTTTCGTGTTCAAATATACAGTAAGTAAATATCACGGGACAATTCACACCAATTGACATACTCGTATATAGTCCCAAAGCTTGTGTTATGGGTACTAAGCAACGGATAAATATAATTATATAGATAGATACATACTTAAATGCATATTAAACATCCAAGACCCGAGAACAAACATTCGTATTTTTCATACAAATATCTGCCCCGACACGGGAATCGAACCCGGGACCTCAAGCTTCGTAGTCAGGTTCTCTCACCACTAGGCCATTTGGTCGTCCGGTATCTTGACAGTGCATTAAACACTATAGAACAACCATTTCGTTGGAAAAGTTACGCCTCATCGATCCCATCCAAAAATAAGCTATTGGCTACATGCTCCTTGGCCTACCTATCAGTGTTTTTAAAAAGTTTTAAGGAATTAAATTAAGAACATAAATTTAAAGTAAAACAATACTTTTAATCATTTACTTCACAATTTTTTCGGCTGAGCTACAATCACAGTCTTGACCTCCAAGTAAGCGTTGACGCAATCCATTCCACTGAAAAAAGAAATAAATAAATCAAATACAGTATAGAAATGCTACTTTGTGCCTATTTCATAATAAATTAAGTATACATAATTAGAAATGGATTTGCTAAAGAAAATCTTGGACATGCTATTTTTAATTATTATTATTATTATATTTAGCCTATAATTGTGTCCCACTGCTGGGAAAAGGCCTCTCCTTTTAACTTCCACATCTCCCTATTTTTAATTTGTATTTAAAAAAATATATATTTTTAATTCATTTTTGTTGTATATTAAGAAAATTTTATATCGTCTTTACGTGGGTATAATAAAACCTATAGAATAATGTAAAGGTTAGGTTTGCTATTGTTTACCTGGACGAACTAACTGGGTTGGGTAACTGGGTTGGTGTTGGTATGATTAGACAATAGAACAAATAGTATATCAACGTAAGCGCTGTTTTATTTTGAACACATTGATATAGTAGGGTTGTCTGCATTTTATTAAACTTACTTACTTACTACTCACTACCAGGGCGCAGTGACCCAAAGTGAATCTTGGCCTCCAGCACCAGATTACGCCACACTTTGCGATCTTGCCACGTACACGTCGTCGTTGCTCTGAACCCGTATATCAATCTTCCTGTCTGTGGTTAGTGTCTGTCACAGAGCACCCAAGATACTTAAATTTATTAACCCCTCTGAAGATGGTGTCACCCACTTTTTTAGGTCTTAGGCATTTAATTAAAAATCATTAAAAATTATTAAGAAAAAAATAGCGTGTCCAGGATTTTTTAGGAAAACAATTTCCAGTATACTAAATTTATTATAAAATATATTTCATTCTATTATCAGGTCGGCGGTCAGGTCGGATCGATGTGGGCTTGTATCTTCTACTAGTACATACATATTTATATCACTAAAGGTGCTTGTGCAAAAGTAAATTCTAACAAAGTGTAGGTAGGTATACTTATTAATAATACTTATTTAAGGGTCCTGTCCTACGCTTTAGTTCACTCGTAACCACTCCGCTGCATTAAAATAGCCGAAATTTCGAGCAAATCTCTGCAACGAATCGTTGTAACGGAGAAAGAAAAAACTTACTTTTCACGGCCAAGTCCTGAGTCTTTGAAGCCGCCAAAAGGAACCTGGGCATTATAAACCAACCACTTGTTCACCCTGTAAAAACAAACCAATATAAAAACATGACAACTGAATCACATAATTATAGGTACGTAGTATCATTGAGGACAAAAATTTACCAGACAGTGCCGGCTTGAACGTGCTTGCTGAATTGCAGAGCAGTATTAATGTTAGAAGTAAAAATACCAGCAATGAGCCCATAATTAGTGTTATTTGCTCGATCAATTACATCTTCAAGCGTATCGAACTTCAGGATACATTGCACTGGTCCAAAAATCTACAACAAGTTTAACAGTTAGCATGAATTTCACCGAATGTTAATTAAAATCTGCTCACGGAAAGTTTAACAACTTTACGTATTTACTGAACTCGTTTACCTCTTCTTTTGCAATAGTCATGTCATCAGTCACATTGATGAATACAGCGGGCTGAATGTAAAAACCTTTGCCCCCGACACGATGACCGCCAGTCATAAGTTTTGCTCCCTCCTGTTTTCCTTTTTCGACGTATCCCAGCACTTTTGTCATCATCTCAAGATCAATCTGCAAATTGTTGGGTAATAATAAAGATTTTACCATGAGTTTGTGCAATTCAGGATTGCAGTAAGTTAAATCATGTGTAAAAAATGTGTTTTGCATACTCCTCCAAGTTGATAAGGGATGCTTTCTTTATGTTTTCAACAAAGTCTGGCGCGTTTAGCTCCGTGGTCACAAAAGTAAGTTTTTACCTGTGGTCCATGTTGTGAGGTAGGATCAGAAGGATTTCCAATCTTAATATTCTTGGCGAAATCTACAGCTTTTTGAACAAACTGGTCATAAATGCCTGACTGAACATATAGACGTGATGCAGCAAGGCATATTTGGCCTTGGTTAGCGAATACTCCATTCGCTGCGGTGCGCACTGCAAGCTCCACTAAAGGTAACAAAACGTATTTAAATTCGAATCAATCGCATTTCACAGGTATGACTTGTCGACCAAAATCTTAGACTGAGAACCAAGATAAGACAAAAAAAAGTTTGATTTTTAAGAAAACTTCGCTGTAGTTATAGTACAGTCGAACAAATTGAATCATGACCCAGGGTGTAACCTTTGTGCTACTAATGTCATGTTAAAATATCATAGTTTTGTCAATGAAATCATAGTAAAATTGATTAATAAACGGTTTCATCCTGGGTAATGATTCAATTTATTCAACTGTGTATACCAATAATAGGAACACACAGCGGGGGAAGTATTCTGAGCGTTAACATTTTTAAGTGCTTATCTTACAACATTAGATTTTCAAATGGCTTAACTCACAATCCGCATCATTCATTATGACGAGAGGATTCTTTCCACCCAGTTCAAGTGAGACCCGTTTCAAATTCACCTCTCCGGCGGTTCGTTGAATCAGTTTGCCAACCTGCAATTACATTTATTTTGGTTAAAAATTTCTTTCTCTCTTAAAACAGATTCATCTATTACAGTGAATGTAATTTGGCTTCTTCACCTCAACTGATCCAGTGAAGGAGATCTTGGCAACATCAGGGTGGTGCGTCAGCGAGGAACCGGCACCGGGACCAAAACCCGGCACCACGTTAACCACTCCAGGTGGAAAACCAGCCTCGTTCAATAGCGCGGCCAGCGCCAGCGCAGTCAGCGGCGACTGCTCTGCTGGCTTCACTACTACTGTACATCCTGAAATATATCTCTTCTTCAGAACAACGAATATCTGATTCACTACTTTTAACTCCTTACGTGAAGCACGGGACTATTGCGGAAATTGCTTACTGTTAAAAATATTCACTCCATGGTCAGTTAACATCATATCACAAGTAGTCTTACTTTTTGTAAAGTTTTGCACATTAGTCAGGACATAATAAATTTTCTTTTTTTTTTTAATTTTGTGAATTAAAAGGATACTCGTGTTATTTTTCGGAAACGGTTAGCGGTTTCATTTCTTTTCGGGAACGTGTTGAGAACAATAAAAAATATGTTCTTTAATTCTAAAGCAAACTGAAGAAATACTTCAAAATTATGATATTTACAAGTAATAAATCCAATGTTCGCAGACAAATTACTTAAACGAAATTTTTACCTGCAGCCAAAGCTGTTGTTACTTTGGCAGCGAACATAAGAATCGGCACATTCCAGGGCAAAATAAGCCCACACACTCCCACGGGCTGCTTAACTGTGTATGAAAACACTTCACCATCTGCAGATGCGAAAAATCCATTTAATCAGCTGAATACATGAAACTAGCAACTCAGGTGAAGGAACATAAATGTACCTGCTGGAATAGTATCTCCTTGGATTTTGTCTGCCAGGCCGGCATTATAGCGAGCTAAATTCTCTGCAATTGCTACAAGACGTTTGGCAAAACCTATCACCATGCCGTTATCGTAAGATTCCAGTTCAGCAAGGTACTGGGTATCGCGTTGGATAAGGTCTGCGAACTTGGTGAGCAGACGGCCGCGCGCTGACGCGTCTAGCAGACGCCACTCCGAGTTGCGGTGGAATGCGGCCTTAGCGGCACTCACTGCTAGGTCTATGTCCGCCTGAAAAACATTTTACAATTAGCTAGTTTCCTGGCAAAAAAAATACTATACATAGTTCTTCATTTAGATTATTAGAAAATATTAGACAAAGATGAAGCGCATGAAAGTTCGGGAGTAGGGACCCTGACGTCACGCCGCGCTAAAAACTGACACACGGAACTTTAATTGACTATATCAGTCGTTTTCAACCGGTGTGCCGCCGCAGCACAACAGTGTGCCGTGTATATTTTCAGGTTTGTTGCGATTGCCGCGAAGTGTATGCTGCATTGAAATCATGAATAGTTGAAAATAATCTCATAATTTCTTGTTTTATTGACAAAAGAAAAATACTTTTCTAATAATATTATCAGACATTAAATCGCACTGACAGACTTATTAGATTTGTTTAGGAAACTGGTCCTAAAGGGGCAGGTAATTTTTTTTTTCCATAGGTACTTACAATTATCATTACGGGTTATGTGATAATTTAGCTAAAAAACATAAATAATAATAATAATAATAATAAAGCCTCATTTATTCCTTAATAACCATAATTCAGACAATAATAATTTAACAATAATTTCATAACAATTTCATATTATTCTCATAGCAATTTTATAATAATTTTATGTCATGCATCATTTTAATATTTGTACTTATATATATATATTTTATTTATTTATTTTTTTATAATTTTTTTATTTAAAAATGTTCAATTTATATTATTATTAAGGACCTCTCTACGAGTAAAGGCCTCCTCCATGCCCAGCTAAAAAACATACTACGTCTTAAATATTACCTATATGATGCCAATGGTGGTAGGACCTTGTGCAAGCTCCGCTCGGATTGCTACCACCATCTTGCTCGCTAATCCTGCCATGAAGCAGAAGTGCTTGCACTATTGGGTTTCGGCGTGGAGAGTAAGACAGCCGGTGAAATTACTGGCACATGAGGTATCCCATCTTAGGCATCTAGGTTGGCAAAGCATCTGCAATACCCCTGGTGTTGCAGATGTTCATGAGCGGTGGTGATCTCTTACCATCAGGAGACCCACATGTTTTCTTGTTTGCCATCCAGGCGAATAATAAAAAAATACGTAAACAATGACAAGAGAATAAAGTAAGAATTGCCTTTCTTCACAATAATTTTAGCATCGCCTGAGTGTGATTTGAATGAAACAATAGAATTAGAAATAGAAAGTAGCCAAATATTAATGAAAATATTTTCTGTCGAATGAAAGCAAGAGAGCTCAATATAATTAAAACTAAATGAATACTAATTAAACGAAGAAAATTTCCCGCACAGCCACCTCATGATAAAAATAACAACTGAATAAACATTGCGCGTGGCTTATTCGATTCTAGTTTACCTTATCACCTTCAGCGATTCTGGCGGTGACTGTTCCGTCGTGAGGAGTACATGTCTCGAACGTCTTCCCACTGCGAGCATCCACCCACTCATTGTTGATGAACAGCTACATGGACAAATGAAACTTGCTTTAAATGTCCATTATTTGGAAGAAAGCGTCTTAACGTTTTTTTGGGGGCTGAGTCGCGGCGACCAAAGACTTTCCTTCCTTGGTCGCTTTATGAGGTGCTTTATAGAAAATGGAGGCGTACACTCGGGAAAAAAACATTATGGATGACTGGGAAGAGCCAAGACAGTGCTGGACTTTCACCTGCTACAAAACCCGGATGCACGTCCCCAATTCCCTGGACCGTCTTTATGTTTTTCTAACAATGCATATTGCTTAAGTTTCTACGTAACACACTACTCATTAATACCAACAGTGGGCAATAAAAATAAATAAGTCTAGCAGTAACATACCTTAGTATATTTAATTTCTGGTGCCATCTTCGTACAGACATACGTGTCTGAAACTAAACAGTAAGTACCTAAACGAGTTGTGTTATTCTTATTATAAAACCAAACCCAACCGAGCATAACTAATAAAGATGTAAAAATATCAGACGTATCCAAGTGTTCCGTAGCCGTAATGAATAACAAAGATAGGTATTTCAAATATTTCTTCTTTAACGTTGTAGTTTGCTACAAATGTTATTTGTTGTGAGGCCTAAATTAATTAGCCATGTGTAGGTACGCGTATTCGGCGGTGTATTCTGTTTGTTCAACAGTGAACGTCTTCCGCCTGATAATGATGTGACCACGAGGTTGATACCCACTCTGGACTGTACCTTGCAGGGAAAGCAAGGTGAAACCTTTCTGCTACTAGTGAAATGTTAATATCTCATGCATTGCCAAAAAATATAGTAAGATTGATTATGACAAGATTCTGCCCTGTGGATGTCCTGCCCTACAGATGAAAATAGTGAATAATTATTTCCTGTCGTATATTTACACGAAAATGTTCATATTTGTCATACTACTTCAGTCAGCCTCAATACTCATTAAGCGAAGCGGAAGGCGGAAGCGGGTGGAGGGGAAGGTCGCATCGAGAGATTAATAATCGACATAGAGTTATTAACACGTGAGATAAGATTTTCATTCGGTTTATGTTTACACTGCGTTATCTACATTGAAATAAATAATTGAAAACCAGAAGTGGTTTGCTCAAAATCGAGAGTAGAATCGATTATACTCTGTTTTAAATCAGGTTCTGCTTGTGTTTTTAAATCATTCCCCTTTTTTATTGTGCCCAGTCTAAAAACAACGAATGCAAAATGTGGCAATTAAAATGTTTACTGAGGTTGCATACTAAATGTTTAGATAATTTTAATACTTAGTTTTGCTGTCAATTTGATTTTCTTCTAAAAACGTCGAAGCGCTACTTACAAATACAAATTATTAGCGTAGAGTTAGATATCAAGTAGAATTACCGACTAACCAAAACACGATATTTTTGAACAATGAAGATATTCGAAAATAAATGCAATCAACTAACATAAAATGAAAAATATTTTTGGGGTATCTAATGTTTTCAATTATTTAAATAACACCTTATAAATAATTTGATTGCGGAACTATAACATCTCAGTGTGATATACTTTAAAATTGTGATTTGGCACTTATGACTGATAAATAAAGTACCCAATTTATTCGATACAAACATGACACTTATTAATACAATAGTTCATAGACACGTCGGCACCATTCAGAAGTAATCTTATGTTCCGAATTTTCACCACAGGAACGGATTATTTGCTACATCATTCTGTCTTTACTTTATATAAGAGGCTCCTTGTAGATAGATCACGGAACCCTAAAATTACGTTATTTGCTTAACTGCGCCACACATCTGTGATCACATAACATGGTCGTTAAAAACAAAGTGTCGAATATAACTATGTGTTTAATACTTTTTCAAAGCTCCTTTAAAAGCACAAAGTAAACCTTAAAGGAACACTTTATTGTTTGTCTGTCTGTCTGTATGCTTGTTATGAACTTGTTTTCTTCAAAACGCGTAGAGTTATCAGGTTTGAATTAATAAAAAAACTAGCTTCAGTTTTTCTCAAATATTTTCAAAGTTGGCCAGCGAAAACTCTGTCCACGAAATACTGCGGCAAATTAAAAAAATGAGGCTGACAACACTTATTGTACACTGATTAAACGATCTTGATACTTAGAAATTTAATTTTCCAGATATTAAATTATACTCGGGACTCTTCAAGCTTTATCAAAATTCATGTTGTAATATGTGAATGTTGATGATGCCCTTTAGGAGTCCCTTGGAAAATTTTATGACGTAGAGCACTACGTGCAGTGCATCAATTTTTGGACCATTTTGACCAGATTGGTACTGAACATAATAATATCTTATAATATTTTTGCATTTTGAGAATGGTAGGAGATTGAGTTAAACAGAAAGTTATTTATTTATTTCTTATAGCAGAAGTATCAAAATTATTTAAGCCGGGCTATAATGACAATGACGATTTTGTAAGTCCCAAAAATGATACCAGATTAAAGTTTCGTAAAAAATGCGTGGACAGCTTTCGCTAGCCAGTCTATGTACCCATAGAAGAAAAATAGAATGAGTAGGATTATCAGCATTATGTTTTAAAAAATAAAAACGGTTTAAAATGCAAAATCTTATTTTAATTTTCATATAATTTACATGTGTTATCAGCCATTGTAGGTTAGATTATACATAACTAGACTAGAATTTCTTAGGGAGAGTAATCGCCACCGTTTTCACCTCCAAGTACGGCTCCACGCATGCAATACCACTGGAAATAATAAAGACATTAGTTATTATAGACATACACTAATTTACTCACATAAAAAGATACAAAAAACTGGCCAAGAGCGTGTCGGACACAACACGAAATTAAGTAAATATTTTTCTAAGGATTTCGTATTTTGTACGGAATATTCCAAGTTTAGGTATATTTTACCTTAGGCTGCTATTTACTCTTAAACTACTAATAATTCTCAAGAAAACTTATCCGTTATAGTTTTCCTTGTAAGTTTGATATACAAATTTTTCCTCCGACCGGTTTAGATTTTAGAGGGGGGGAGACGCTCAATTTTAATGAAAATTTGCACTTTAAAGTTGAATATTTTGTAAACAAATCACTGAATTGAAAAATCGTAGGTATGTCGCAAAATTGCAAGCAAAAGCCGCAATGTGATGTTGTTCATATAATAAAATAAATATCTACTAATATAAAGTATCTACTTACTTCTCTCTTCCCAGGCCAGACTCCTTAAATCCACCGAAGGGGAGTTGCGGTTGGAAGACCAAGTAGGTGTTTACCCTGATGACAAAAGATTAAATTAATAACTGTCGAGTGTTTAGTCGAAATCTTATCAATCTTAAACTAGATCAACTGCACATACTGCATTTAAACAGCTGCTAGTAGTTACAGTCATAATAATAAATATAATTTATCTCTCGGTGTAAGCTGATTCTATGGCTTATCCATGAGATAGCTTAACTAATTCCGATCTACATACTTACTTAATTAAATTATTTCTAACAATCCCTAGTCCAGTAACTATTACTACTCACCTATTTATTTAACCGTCATACTTAATCGCATTTTTGAGTTTAATTTCCAATTAACTTACCAAACATTTCCTGCTTCGGCGTGTTTCGCAAATTGAAGCGCATTATTGATATCTTTCGTAAAGATACCAGCAGCGAGGCCGTAATTGGTGTTATTAGCACGGTCCAGAACTTCCTCCAATGTATCGAACTTCAGGATGCTTTGTACCGGCCCGAAGATCTGTCAAGAGAAGTTTCCGAGATTCATTGATTTACAACGAAATAAATTTTGACTCATAAAGACACACAAAAACGTCGCTAATCAAACGTTTTATATCAAAGACTTCATTTTCGTATCTAACATATTTACCTCTTCCTTAGCGATAGTCATTTCATCAGTGACACCAGCAAAGACAGTAGGTTCAATGTAGAAGCCTTTGGTCCCGACACGTTTCCCACCTGTCAGGAGCTTAGCTCCTTCTCTTTTGCCTTTTTCGATGTAGCCCAAGACCTTTTCCATCATTTCTCCATCAACCTATACATATCACTGGTTAGAGTTCATTTCACAACAAAATGTCCAAATTACATTATAATACAATTGAGTTTTTAATAAGGTAAACTTGCGAGTGTTCAACATGTCAATGCCCAATAGATGACACCCTGCTGTCACCTCTACTATTGCTAATGATATAAAATTAATGACGTCTACCATTAGGACAGTGAAAAGCACTGGCACGTTGCCCTGATAATATGTATGTTTACTTAATATTGCTTTAAATTAATGTCATCATCATCAACATCATTATCAACCTATGTTCGCCACTGCTGGACATAGGCCTCTTTCATGGCACGCCACTGAATACTATCCCCGGCCACTCTCATCCAGCTCTTGTCAAATTAATGTCATCTTTGTTGCACTATAATATTTAATTTAGACGCAATATGCTCAAAATTTAACGATAAGTTTATTAAAAAGGCAACAAAAAAACTAAAACGCAGACTTTGTGGTTTCGTATTTCTGATTGACCAGAATAAACTAAGCCTACCGATAAGTTGTATAGCTAAAGGTCTTTTGCTTTTAGAATTTCAGTAGGTACCTGAGGTCCATGCTGGGTGGTAGGTTCCGAAGGATTTCCTATTTTGATATTCTTCGCAAATTCTACTGCCCTTTTCACAAACTCATCATAAATGCCAGACTGGACGAACAAGCGCGACGCAGCGATGCACATCTGACCTTGGTGACCGAAGACACCATTTGCGGCATAAGGTACAGCAACGTTTACTGAAAATAACAGGCAGTTTTGTTACATTACGGATTTACCATTATGAACACACAGCACATTTTAAATTATAATATATAATTGTGCTTACAATCGGCATCATTCATGATAACAAGTGGGCTCTTGCCACCCAGCTCGAGAGTGACTCGCTTCAAGTTAACTTTTCCAGCAGCTTGCTGGATTAGCTTGCCAACTTCAGCGGAGCCAGTAAATGAAATCTTGGCAACATCCGGGTGATGCGTGAGCGAAGTACCAGCCCCTGGTCCAAAGCCATTTACGACATTTACTACTCCAGGTGGGAATCCGGCCTCCTTGAAAAGAGCAGCTAATGCCAACGCCGTAAGCGGAGTCTGCTCAGCTGGTTTCACCACTACTGTACAACCTATACAAAAGAAGGAAAACAGTTTTATTTAGTCCACCTTAATCGATGATTTATTATAGAAATATTTATAGATAGGTAGAAATCTCACCAGCTGTTAATGCAGTTATCACTTTGTTAATGAACATTGCAATGGGGCCATTCCAGGGAAGTATAAGCCCACATACTCCAACAGGTTGCTTCAGAGTGTAAGAAAATATATCACCATCTGTAAAATTAGGAAAAAATTATGTAGATCTCTCTTGAATTAATACGAGTAGGTAAAGTAATTGCCAGTGATTAACATGTTAAAATCCAATAATAATAATAATAATATCACGGGACAATTCACACCAATTGACCTAGCCCCAAAGTAAGCTTAGCAAAGCTTGTGTTATGGGTAATAGATGACACTCTTCTGACATCTCTTGCTACTTACTAACTATAATGATATAAAATTAATGATGTTAACTACTGGGACAGTGACCAGCACTCGGATGTCTATTTTAACATTTTAATAAAGTTGAAAGTGATTATAAAAATAAGTACCTGCTGGAATTGTGTCGCCCTGAATTTTATCTGCTAGACTGGCATAGTAGCGTATGGTTCTTGGTGAAGTTTGAGTGAAATGGGCGGCAAAGTGCAACAACATCCCATTGTTGTAAGACTCCAATTCAGCCAAGTACTGTGCATCGCGTTCTACGAGGTCCGCGAACTTGTTGAGCAGACGACCGCGCGCTGACGCGTCCAGCAGCCTCCACTCCGAGTTGCGGTGGAACGCGGCCTTAGCAGCACTCACTGCCAGGTCTATATCCGCCTACAACACATATTAATTGTAATAAAGTGTATGATGATAAATGTGATGATACTGATGATGACAGAATTCGAACACTAATTAAATTACACAAAGTAAATACCTAAAAAAATTTTCGGTACAACACGAAAATAATGTTTACTCATTTTTATCATACTCGGGTAGATACTTGTATGTGTTAAATTATCATCATTGCCATGACTATTTTATTACTTAATCATGGTAAGAATAGATCAGGTATGAATTTATTTTTAATACTGCTTTTAATATTCAAAAATCAAAAAGTGATTAATGATGATGTGGTACTATTTTTGTTAATCTTATCATAAAAAGAAAAATTTATCCATGCATTCAATTTAGGCTTCAAAACAACGCAATATCCGCAACAGGCTTCGTCAACAGAACTAATTGTAGATCCGCAACAGGCTTCGTCAACAAAACAAATTGTCATACTATATAATCTTATCATACTATATACATAGTTATATGTATACCGGGTGTGGCCTGTATGTAATACGAGCAAAAAATTAAAAGATAGATCGTGCTCGTGAAATTGAGCAACATTAGTTCAGCGACTTTTAAAAATAATAGTCTTTGAATTTTCCTTTTTTCATACAAATTAAATACTTACTGCTATCAATGTATGCCATCCTAGAACAGAACTGACGTCGTCTGTCACGCTACAAACAAAAACATTGAGCATCTTGTGTATTGGGCATCTTCGAATAAACTTAAAAGTGTAATAAAAATAAACTAATTATTTTTAAAAGTCGCTTGTTCAGTTTGACGAGCACGATCTATGTTTTAATTTTTTGCTCATATTACAGGTCACACCCGGAATACAGGGTGTTTGGCAGACTGGTGTAGAGGTTTAAGGGGTGATAGGTAGGATCATTCTAAATATTTTTGACCACGTTTACTACTATAGGTAGGTACTTAGTTTCACGGTTTTTGAGATATTGACATTTTTTTTTTAGAAATCACTCCGTTTGCCAGTTTTTTATTTATTTATCACCCTGACTATTTATTGTATAAATTTTATTTATTATGGCTCGCTAAACCGAGCTTGTAGTCTTGAAAACTCTATCGGAGGGTGCACATAACAGTGTAATAATATAATCTTATCATAACAAGAAAAAGTATACAAATGAAATATTCGCTGACAATGGTTAGCAATTTAGAGAATTTTTTGTAGGTAGTATAGGTACTTAGATTTCGAGCCTAGGGGTAAAATTGTGCTTCGTTCGTTAGCAAGCTAACATAGGGCACCGCAAGTACAATCAAGAGAGAAGATTTGCGCTCTAGTTATTTTAAATGGATGAAATATGACAGTATACAATATTACAAAATAATAGGAGACATCGTTTTAATACCTTGTCACCCTCAGCCACGTGAGCGATGACTGAGCCGTCATGGGGAGTGTAGGTAGCAAACGTCTTGCCGCTCTTGGCGTCGACCCATTCATTGTTGATGAACAACTGCAATACAAAACACAGGAACGTTTTAGTTTGCAATATCGACAGAATTAGGTTTCAAATTTCTAGTAAAAAAGAAACAAAATCAAACACCACAAAAAAAATCCTTTGTTTTCACACGACTACTATACGTAGTGGGTACAAACATTGGCTAGTTTTAAATTTGTACAGATAAAGAAAAATAAGAACAGCCTGCAAGTCTGACTAGCGGTTGACCGGTTTTTGTGATTCCAGTCACATACCAATTTCTTGTCGTTAGGGCAGGTTCAGACTAGCGTTTTATACGCGCATATAAGCTCGTTTTTCAAAATGCTTGAAACGTTTTTAAAACTACAGGTGCGGTTTTGAACCGACTTCAAAAAAGGTGGAAGTTATCTATTCGGTTGTATTTTTTTATATTTCTTACCTACCTCAGAACTCCGTCATTTATGAACCGATTTGAATTATTTTTTGCGTTCGTCTAGGAATGCCTTCAATCAGGTCCCATAAGCACCAAATTAGGATCTGATGATCGAACCTTAAGGAAATCGAGGGAACTCTTCAAATATTGTAGGGACACCTATGGTAAATTAGATATATTATTTAGCAGTAGGTAACTCGTGCATTTGTTCTTGAAAATCATAATTTAGTGAAGTGGAACTGATGATCAAGACCACATTCGATCAACAGAGCTAATACTCAATAACAAGTACTTCACGGGTTGAATTTCAATTACTTTAAAACAGTTGCTATTACTAAGCAATTTATATGCTCGTCTTAATGCATGTGATGAAATGGAACGGGTGGTGCAGTACCAGGACTCCTCAATAATAAACGTTTCTTCATCAGAAAAAAGGAATCTTTCGTAAAAGATGTCGAGCAGTTGACATTAAATTATTGGATCTTAGATTATTTACACTAAAAAGAGTGAAAAAAAAAATTATAACAAAAAATTTAACCGACTAGAAAAAAACCATGAAAATAATTTTCTACCAGTCTGAAGTTGGTGCCACAGCACGAGACAGCGATTGAATTCTAATATATAAGTAGGTATGTAGGTGAAGTAGACGACATAGGTCCACTCGTGCTGGCTCGTGCTGAGACTGAGAGAAAATTATTTTCATGGATTTTTTATAGCAGGTTCAATGTTTTGCTATTTTTTTTTTGTTTTCTTAGAGCGTTGACGCGAAGGGAGCGAGAACACGTCCTTTAGTTAGACCAAAGATGAGCAAACATGCTGGAATGAGCGCGTAGTTTGATTTAATGTAGCGCGCGTGTAAGCGCGTATGCCAAAAACGAGTGTATAACGAGCAGAAAAAAAAGCTAACCTGAAACCGCCCCTGTAGCGACTCGGACGGCTAATGTGCTTAGAGTCATTATGTCCATCAAAATGATTGAGACTAATAAATATACGAAAAACTTTAAGTAATTCTCTGTCAAAAAATTTACCAATGGCATACCGTTAGCACTACTTTTTTCCTGTTGAAGCCAGGTGACAACGCCCAGAAACTAAGATACACTTTTACTATGCTAAGAGGCCCAGACCTAGAGGCCTTATTTTGTAACCCACTTGGAAGCACAATAGTTTTCATCACTTCTTTCTGTCACGCAGTACGAGTGCATAGTGACGGTAGAGAGAAATGGAGATTACGATCGCGAGCGCCCGGGCTTTAGACAATAAGGCCTGCCGTTGACAGAAAAAAGTCTTACCATCAAAATATACCGATTAGTGAATGTCTAATAGCTACTGACAGTAATTAGTTAAATTAGAATTGACAACAGACTGATAGTAAACTGAGGCCGTATTTTCTAATGTTTTGACACTCGCGATCAAAACAAAATGAAAATTTCGTATGCGAAAACTGTCATAATGGGCGTGGTCCGTAATAAGAGCAAATAATTAAAACATAGATTATACCTACTCCTCATCCTCAAACTGAACAACATTAAACTACCGTGGGTCTCACTCATTTTGATATTGTAACATGTCGAAACATGTCGAGCTAACCTCGATTTAATACGTGAGCTATCCTTTGCAATATCATTTAATATGAACAACATTACTTTAGCGACTCTTAAAATAATTAGTTTTTTAATTTTTACTACACTTTAAAGTTTAATTGAATAAGCAATGTAGCGTGACAGGCGACATCAGTGGTGTTCAAGGATGGCGTACATTGATAGCAGTATTTAATTTGTGTGAAATAAGAAAATTCAAATTCTCCATTATTTTTAAAAGTCGCTGAACTAATGTTGTTTAGTTTGACGAGGACGATCTATGTTTTAATTTTTTGCTCGTATTACAGGCCACACCCGGTATACAATACGGCCTCCAGTTTCCACACATTAACACTTAACTCCAACAAGATGGAGCGACGACCTGGTTAAGATCGCGGCATCGCGGGATCGCGGTGGATGCGAAAAGCACAAGACCGGTCTGTGTGGAGAGCCTTGGGGAGGCCTATGTCCAGCAGTGGACGTCTTTCGGCTGACATGATGATGATGAACACTTACCTTGGTATATTTAATCTCGGGAGCCATGTTCAACACAACACTGAACGACTATCAACTATATATAAACACTATTCCGGCAAATCACCCATATTTATACCATTTTGTGTAACGTGAGATAGCTACATGTAAACATAAAGCCATCTCATAATTTTTATCTCGCATGACACATCAATTCGGAGTCATCGTATGTAATCATAATCAAACCACAAACATGTAAGTCATGCAAACATTGATTGAGGACACTCTTGAATTTAATAATAGTCATTCTAATATGGATCTTGAAGCTTACGGTAGTGAAGTTTACTTTTGTGATTACCTATTTCCTTGTTTTGTTGTTGGCGGCTTATGGGTTTTAATAACATAATAACACTATTTGGGTGTTATTGTGGGTGTTTGGGTTTTATTAACAATATTTTCTTGAGACTTTATTTAAGTAGGTACTTACAGGTAAACAAGGGAATGATTATGTTTATTTTTATCGGTAGTGATACGCAAATGTCAATTATTTTATCAGTTGATAGTGTTGTGTTTATTGTAAACTCTTTATTGTACACTGGCGACCCGCCCCGGCTTCGCACGGGCAAAATAAAATAAAACCCAGCCAAGTTCGAGTCGGCCTCCCGCACGAAGAGTTCTCCATACCCACACAATATTAGACATTAGCAAAAAAACGTTATAAATATTAATTTTAATTTAATTTAATTACTTATTTTTAAAGTGAATGAATATACCAATAAATATTTTGTGAATATTTCAAGCAACTGCCTGTTGCCGTATTAATATCGAGCAAAAAACGGCAAAAAAAAATCACGTTAGTTGTATGGGAGCCCCCTTAAATACTTATTCTGTTTTTAGTATTTTTTGCTATAGATAGCGGCAACAAAAATACATCATCTGTGAAACTTTTACAATTAATACTTTTAAAATATAAAAGAGTAATTATAATAATTATAATCTTGGAGCCAGTGAGAGAGCTTACGTTTAAACACCTTTGTGGGCAGACCTTTAAAATCTTGTGGAAGAGCATCAAACATTTTGATGACCATTGGATAGCATGCGCTTATTGCTATTTATGCTAAGTTTTTATTATGTGTAGGTAAATAGCACATGTATTAAAGTTAAATAAATAAATATCATGGGACACTTGACGAAATTAAATGTATTAACAGTAAGGGTATTTTATTTTTTATTTTTGTAATGTCTCTGTACTGTTTTTGGTGATGAATAAAGAATATTTGTATTGTATTGTATTGTAAGATTATGCGTTTTCATGTGTTTTGAAATTAAGAACCTAACCTAAACCTAAAATTGGTAACGCTTCTTGTGCTCCGTCTACCCCATTTGGGAATACAGGCGTGATGTTTGTGTGTGTGTCAAATTAAGAACATTAAGTAACTTTATGCTTTTTAATATAGACCCATTCCAGTATGTTCTAGTTGATGAACCGGAGCACCTGTATAATTACAACCTGGCCCTCCCCTCACGGCTACGAATGTCTCCAGTAATCATTTCACCTCGGAAAGAAATATCTACCAGGGCGAATATTCAGCGTTTTTGCAGCGTTTTTTTTCCTCATTGGTGTCTTCGAAGGTGTTATTAAAAGAGATAATGCCCAGAGTTGTTTTTTTACGAAAATTGAAAACAATACCGATGCTGAATTTAGCGTGATTAAAATTCTTATGACTTGTCTTTCCGTTGTGCTATAAAAACGTGGGACGCTAATGACGTTTGACCGCGCGGTCAAAATGCTCGAATATTCGCCCACCTACGTTCGTAATGCAGAAAAATGTAAGGGAACAAAGGTTTACCTAATTGGTGACCAAAAAACAAAAATAAAAAAACTTATTATAATTTTGACAACTATTATTTTACCTACTTCTTAGTGACCAAATCAATGCAAGATACTCGTACGTTACTTGTGCTATGACAGGAAATTGAAAATTATGTTAAGTATTGCATGCCCGGTTTCTCAGGCTTGCAAGTACGTCCCAATTTCCTCTAAATCAATGATATGTAATAATGAGTATTTATGGACGAATTAGAAAGAGACGCAACATCAGGCTATCTCAATCTCAATACGAGATAACATGCGAATAAAATAACTGATTCACTCTGAACGCTAAGTCATGCAGTGATCTTCAAAATTAGGCTATCATTGTCACTGTCGGTAGTACGCAGGCCATAAAGTCGTATGTAAAGTATTTTAGATAATGAAATTTGGTATTAGTTCGCCTCATATAAAGCTGTTTTTTGCGTGTGTGTAATTAATTGCACACCCATCTTTTCGCCCCCGTCATAGTCAGTTTCTGAATCCCTCGCATCCTTATTTCTGCCTGTCATTTCTGGTCGTGAGTACGATTTTAACGAAAATTAAGCATGTTTTTGGTTATCCCCAAAATTAATCACTTTTTAGCAAAAAATCATTATTTGATGAAAGCAAGTTCTTTATTAAGTTAATTACACTACCACATGTATGAAGGACGTTACATCACAAGCCCCTCCCCTTTCAAGGCGACCCGATTATTTGGCCCAAATTATGTTTTAACGGGATCATGATGACATAGGCGGGTTTTAGTGTCACGCGTACCGTCAGTACGGATCGCTCCGCACAGGCTGATCTATATGAGCTTCCTGGGAGCATTTTAGAGTAATACGGAGGGGTCCGTACGGACGACCGTCCGCGCGGATAGGAAGCACAGCCTGTGATTGGTAGATCAGCCTGTGCGGAGCGATCCGTACTGACGGTACGCGTGACACTAAAACCCGCCTTAGGTAGTCATTAGTGATACGCATAAAACGGATGATGACTAGTAAGAACTTTGACAAAAATTATACTTGACCTGAAAATACTGTATGTACCTAAAACGCATTGAAGACTCGAAAAGAGACTTAAACCCTCTCGTATGCGGGAACTAAAAAAATCTAGTCTCTCTGTTCGAAAAGCACACATTCTGCTGATTTGTTAAAATTAAATAAAAATTTTGAATGTAAAAGGCCTTAAGTGTCATTATACTAAGCGTGTTTATCCATTCCCTATAAGGTAAACGTGCGAGTGCTCGTCGCTGTCCCAATAGTTGTCATCTTTAATCTTATGTCATTAGCAATAGAAATGACAGCAGAGTGTTGGCTATTGGGCATTAGCGTGTCGAGCACTCGGAGGTTTACCTTACCCATGAGCTTTGCTTGCTTTGATAATTAATTTCATTTATTTATAATTATAAACTTTAAATAACAGAGAGTGGTAAAATACGCCCTTGATAACATATTGCTAACATCTTCGGAATATAGATTGGAATATTCTAGTTGAAAGGATCCTTTCAAATACTTAGAATATTCCTATCTCAAACTATTTGTAGCAAAGTGTCACCCACAAACTATTGCTCAACAAATAAAACCCAAAATTGTAGATATTACTATTATCATAAAATACTTTTTACTTATCGCTGAATCTATTCTTCTTCCAGTTAAGTACGTACTTGCCACTGCCGGCGAGGAACCCAAAGAGACACACAGAGACACACATAATAATAGGTGCTCGGTGGTTGTTCAGACTACGGGGAGTACTCTCTCTCCACTGGTTTGTTGCAGCGGCAAGAACTATTTAAAAAAAATTATAACAAAAAATTTAACCGACTACAAAAAACCATGAAAATAATTTTCTATCAGTCTGAAGTGGGAACTATGGCTCAAGCCCTCTCATTCTGAGTGGAGGCCTGTGCCCAGCAGTGGGACGTATAAAGGCTGGGACGAAACTGAAGTCGGAGCCTCAGCACGAGACATGGTGATGTTCTTCACCAAATTATGATTTTCAAGAGCAAATGCACGAGTTACTGCAAAATACATCCAAATTACCCACAGGTGTCCCTACAACATTTGAAGAGTTCCCTCGATTTCCTTAGAATCCAATCATCAGATCCTGATTTGGTGCTTATGGGACCTAATTGAAAGCATTCCTAGACGATCGCAAAAAAAAATTCAAATCGGTTCACAAATGACGGAGTTCTGAGGTAACAAACATTAAAAAAAAAAAAATACAACCGAATAGATAACCTCCTCCTTTTTTTGAAGTCGGTTAAAAATAAAACTGGATTAGCAATACTCGCTTTCGCTTGACAGTCAGGAGTCACGCTGAGAGAACAAACAACCGTCATTTTACTCTACAATGTGAATGAGCCCCCTTCGCGCTCATACGCTTGCAAAGCTCAGCGAGCGACAAATCTACAGGAACTACGCACTCGCTTCTCGCTGCTCGCCAACTCGTTTCTAATTTCTAGCTCTACTCGCTTCTTGTTCATCGTTGACGGTGGGACAAGTGCCTTAGACTGTGAAATGTAGATAATGAAAAGCATTTATCATACCCATGTGCGTAGACCGTACTGATCGGTTTATAATATAACTATTACAAGACTGTTTAAGTATAACAAATTTATCAATACAGAAAGTGCTTACTTCACGTTGAATTTTTTTTAGTCGAATCATGTTCCGCACGGTGATGTCATTTTGTTAACTTCTTAGCACATTATCAAAATTATTGTGCAAGCAATAGGATATATAGCCTTGCAATCAATAGCGAGTTACTCTACTCGCTTTTCAGAAGTCAGTAGTGGTGGACGTAATAGTATATAAATTGTATTTACTGAAAAACCTAGATCAGTATCCGTGGAATAAGTCGGTAGCTTAAGTTTTCTAGGATGGTCCATATTATATTATTTATCGATAATAGACCTATAATGTAGCTCACTCCTACAGATGGATTTTTTTTTTCACTTTCCGTTTTTTTTTTTGTAAAATAAATTGAAACTTTACTCGGCAAACCCTTGGCAAACCACACGTTTGGTGAGACTAATAGGTTTTTCATCTCAGCACCTCAGACAGGCAAGTTTTGCTATTAGAAATAAGTAAGACAAAATCATTTTTCAATTATTTTTAAATGCCACGGACAGTGCTGGGTCTACTCACTGAATTCCAAATATTTGGACTGTTTTAATTTGTCACTTTCATAGATAAATCGATACTAAGTTCGATTTTCACTATATAAAACACGCGTCCTCCTGCTGGGCACAGGCCTCCTCTCAGAATGAGAGGGCTTGGGCCGTAGTTCCCACGCGGACCCAGTGCGAAAAGTTACAAATAAATAAATTATATGTATTGATCGACAGTAGATACTTGTTTACTTGTAAAACTGTTTAGGTAAATAATATACTGACAGGGGCCAGTTTGGGTTGAGTTTTGTTGATAATACGCTCTATATAACAAATACATTTTAATATTAATCAATATAAAACAGTAGCACGTACAGTCTTACGACTTTAGAAGTACGTTCACCCCGTACAGTCTGACGATCACCGAAAGAAGAGATGAGGCCGCGGCCACGATGTCAGCGTGCAGCGGCGCGGCGAGCGTGTTCTCTGTTCACTGCGCGGCCGAAATGCTTGCCGCGCAGTGCGTGTTCTTTGTTCATTACGCTTGATACCAGGTGACCACTGCAGTGATTACCTGGTATCAAGCGTAATGAACAAAGAACACCGCTCGCGCCGCTGCCCGCTAACTTTGTGACCGCGGCCTTAGAGAAGAAGCGCGATCTCTCAACCACTCTGCTGTTTACTCGGCCTTCGACCGTTTTCAGGTTTGGCCGGCACGATTTCGTCAAATACCGTGGAACAGTTTTATTTATAAAAACTAGCTTTTGCCCGCGTGGTATTCGGTTATCGCGCGCTGTTCCCTCGGGAACTGTGCATTTTTCCGGGATAAAAAGTAGCCTATGTCACTCTCGGGCCCATAAACTATCTCTATGCCAAAAATCACGTCGATCCGTCGCTCCGTTATGGCGTGAAAGACGGACAAACACACAAACACACTTTCGCATTTATAATATTAAGTATGGGTTCGGCATTGAAAAATTAACAAACTGAAAAAATGTTTCTTTTACGAACTGAAAATGACTTTTCTGATGAACTTTTATGAACTTCTTTCCTACTAGTAGGTAGGAGTTTATGCACAAAAAAAGGAGAAAAGAAATTAGGGCAGGTGATAATTTATGAACACACGTCGTTAGTACAGAAATATTTAAAAATAAACAAATTTTTAAGAGTCAACATGGAGCCGGCGTAGGTAACAAGGCTTCCATTTTTGTCCTTTTGACTTCGATACTCTAAGAAAAGCCGAAAGTCAAGCCCTCTATGTCTATTAAGTCCAGTTGTCGGTCCTTCGACCCTTTCACCCCCTTACAACACTATAAAAAGACGATCGCACTTAAGTCATCCGAAGTTGGACCGTCTGCTTTTGTAATCGAAGACTAGTGAAAGTTTCCAAATAATAATGTGGTCGTGTGGGTTGTAGGTATAAGTATTGTACTTGTGTGTAAAATTGGGTGCCCTAAATGAGAGATCGGTTGGATTTTGGACTTTTTACTTCGAAGCCGATTGCAATGGAACAATGACAAACAAACTTAAAAACCTTATTTATATTGATGCGCGATACTAGCGCCACCACATTTGTGTTTTATTTTGGAACTACTGAGGTTCATGAATATCAAGGGGCATCGATAATTTTTATTAATTAGCAAGCTAGGTATCTAGTTCATCAGATGAACTATAGATGGCGATGTATCGAACAGTATGTATGTATTTATATATATCACTAGCGGACCCGGCAGACGTTGTCCTGCCCGAAAAAGCACTAAGTACATTAAAATTATGATAACATAACATACAAACAACAGCGCCATCTAGCCGGTCCAATTTATTTAAATAAGTTTTTTAAATTTGAGGGGAGAGTTTACCGTATCGTAAAATGTTTTTTCTTTTATGTTATTTTTTCGTCAATTTTCCAATGTTTTTAATACTTTTATTATCCTATTCCTGGCGAAGACAAATCCAAAAAAAGCAGCCTAAGGTATAAAACATACCTAAACTACTTGTACTATTATCTATTCTGTGCCTAAACTTGGAATATTCCGTACAAAACATGAAATCCTTACAAAAATATTACTTAATTTTTTCGTGATGGCTACGGAATCCTATTTCGGCCGCCGGCCGTATCGGACACGCTCCTCGCTGGTTTTTTCTTCAACAATTAAAAAACAATAGGTAAGAAAAGACTTTTTAAGGGGATTTTTAACGAATAAAACAAACGATTACAATAACAAAAATAATTTCTTGTAGGTAGTGGAAATTCGACTCAAATCAGTACATAAGTTGTAAAAAAAAATTAAAACTTCTTTGGTAGATTGATGGCCACTGTTTTCACCTCCAGGTAAGCTTCAACGCAGTCGAAACCACTGAAACGACGAAAAATTATTATTATTTCACGTAATTAATTTTCATGAACTGGCGTTGAATCAAAACAGGACCTCTAAAAAGACATCCACGAAGACACTATTTTTTTTCTGGAAATTTCAATGATCCACTGAAAGAAGTGAAAATTACTAATGTAACGACACCTATTAATACATCACAATAATAATATTATGTTTTAAATGTAGAGAAGTCTAGCACAATTTTTCATGTCATTTTTTATGAGAGTACCAAATAGGTTTGTTGTATACCATATTTACAAACTGGAATGTACATTAATATTGTTATTTTTTCTTACTTTTCTCGTCCTATGCCAGAATCCTTGAAACCTCCGAACGGACCCTGCACACTCGAGCCGAAATAACCATTCACTCTGAAAATTTAAAACATTTTTACTACACCTATAAATAAATAGGCTCTAAAATAGATTTCGTTTCTTCGATCGTAAAAAAAAAGTTTAGTCACGATTTGACTGTTGAAAACTTGAATTATGTGGAAGTATCGTACCGAACGGTGCCAGATTCGACGTGCTTGGCAAACTGCAAAGCGGTGTTGAGGTCGCTGGTGTAGATGCCGGCAGCGAGCCCGTAGTTTGTGTCGTTGGCGCGTTCGATCACCTCTTCAAGCGTGTCGAACTTAAAGATGCTTTGAACGGGTCCAAATATCTAAAGGCAAATGTAATTAAAAGTAGTGAATCACAACAATCGATCATAAGAATTTTTCACCACTTATAACCTAATAATACTAGTCACCCCGCGCAATCTGTCCAACATTTAAAATGGTAAGTTAATCTACATATTGACACGAAAGGTTGAATGAGATTTTATCAATCCTTTTAATATGTTGAATGTGTTGTGTGTTCGTTTGAATATGTAGGTACTAGATTAGTAGATCCATTTCAAACGTTTATTTTAAGCAAAATATGAGTCAAGAATCATAATCATATTTAATTTGTGAATTCGTTAACCTAACCTTAGCTATAAGTCTGTGACATGTAAATAAAATACTAACAATTTGATCCAAGTTGGTCGACAAATAAATCCATTATTATTATTATTATTATTATTATAAGATAACTGCCGACATCGAAATATATTGCAAAAAAAAATATTAAAATACTAATTACTTCTTCTCTAGCTATGATCATGTCATCTTGGACGTCAGCGAACACAGTGGGCTCGATGTAGAAGCCAGTGGAGCCGATGCGTTTCCCACCAGTCAACAGTTTTGCTCCTTCTTGCTTTCCCTTTTCGATGTAGCCGAGAACTTTTGTCATCATTTCAGCATCTATCTGTGAAATATTAAAAGATAGTTGGTAAGATTTTTTTAAGTTTTATTATTAATCAAAAGCATGCATTCGAAATATATTTTTTTTACCTGGGGTCCTTGTTCTGTAGTTGGGTCAGCGGGGTTACCGACCTTTCGCTTTTTAGCAAAGTCAACTGCTCTTTTGACAAACTCGTCATAAATTCCAGATTGGACGTACAAGCGTGATGCTGCAATGCAGATCTGTCCTTGGTGAAAAAATACCGCCATAGCGGCTTGGGGTACCACGGCATCCACTGAAAAAATCGTAGTCGTAATCTTTATAAGACAGACATTCAGTATAAAAATAATAGTTATAGGTCCTAACTTCTGCAAAACTTACGATCAGCGTCATTCATGATGATTAGTGGACTCTTGCCTCCGAGTTCAAGAGTGACTCGCTTTAAATTGACTTTTCCAGCAGCCTGTTGAATCAACTTGCCAACCTATGGAAGTACAGGGTAAAAAATGACTGATAGAATTTGTCACGATGCGACCGACAGATGATGAGGAAAGTGGAAGTAAAGGCAGAGGGGAGGGGTATGATGTTCAACGATTTTTTATTTAAAAGTAAGATAGAAAGCACAAAATTTGTACACAAATAAATTTGGCACATTTAATGTGCCTTCAAGGTCCCTTAGAGGGTTAAGTAAAAACAGGATTCAATGTAAGATAAAACTGGTTATAAAAATCACTGATTCACTGAACTATGAAAGTATAAGCACATATAAATTATTTAAACCTCAAAGATATGTTATAAGATATTGTGAGACTTAAAAGCGTCTTGATAGAACGGCTGCTGAGCTAAGAATCAATTATAATTGTTTTGATGTTTGATAAAATACCTCAACGGAGCCGGTAAAAGAGATCTTCGCAACGTCGGGGTGGTGAGTAAGAGAGGTGCCCGCGCCGGGCCCGTACCCGGTCACGACGTTGATGACTCCCGGTGGGAACCCAGCTTCTTTGTACAAAGCCGCGAGCGCTAGAGCCGTCAATGGTGTCTGCTCTGCTGGTTTCACCACTACTGTGCATCCTGAGGAAAAAACATCATACAAGTTATATTTATCAGTCTTTCACCCTTAAGTTGATAGACATAGATATAACTTTATTTCGACTTCAAACTTAAAATAGTAATACAAAATTTACAGAAAAGAAAAACATTTGATGATGTCGAAAAGCAATTTGACTCTGCTTGTTCATCACATTCTTCCATTATACTGGTCTTACCAGCAGCTAAAGCAGTGGTGACTTTATTGACGAATACAACTATAGGCACGTTCCATGGAAGAATCAATCCGCATACGCCAATAGGTTGCTTTAGAGTATACGTAAATAAATCTCCATCTGAAATAATAAATATATAGGTTAGCATTTATAAAGACGTTTTCAATAGAACTACAGTGTGTAGATGGCATTTGAGGATGAAAGCTGTTAATTCGTCAGAGGTGAACTGAATGGGGAGTTAAATTAAAGTTACATCCGTTTCTAATAGTAGGTAGGAACACTACTTAGGTAGCTTAGGTAAGTAGGTATTAAAGCTATGAAAATTAGCGGACTCTAACATAAAAGCTTACAAATCGCTGGTAAAATACCTGAACAGTCTCAAGTACAATAACCAATTTTCAGCCCTAATCAATTCTTATCTTACCTGCAGGTATGGTGTCTCCCTGAATTTTATCAGCCAAACTGGCAAGGTAGTGTATACTGCTTGAAACTCTGGCAACCATGTTAGTGGCCATGCTCAGGAGCATCCCATTATCGTACGATTCGAGTTCACCGAGATACTGAGCGTCACGTTCGATGAGGTCTGCTACTTTGTTGAGCAGACGGCCGCGCGCTGACGCGTCTAACAGCCGCCACTCCGAGTTGCGGTGGAACGCGGCCTTAGCAGCACTCACTGCATGGTCTATATCCGCCTACAACAAGCATTATTTAATGCCATCTGCTATATCTGCTAAAAGCCGTGGTGGCCTAGTGGTTTGACCTATCGCCTCTCAAGCAGAGGGTCGTGGGTTCAAACCCCGGCTCGCACCTCTGAGTTTTTCATAATTCATGTGCGGAATTACATTTGAAATTTACCACGAACTTTGCGGTGAAGGAAAACATTGTGAGGAAACCTGCACAAACCCGCGAAGCAATTCAATGGTGCGTGTGAAGTTCCCAATCCGCACTGGGCCTGCGTGGAAAGTACGGCCCAAGCCCTCTCATTCTGAGAGGAGGCCTGTGCCCAACAGTGGAACGTATATAGGCCGGGATGATGATGATAATGATCTGCTATGTACCTACCTATCTTATTTGAATTCTTGTGAGTATTGTGCTTCTAGTTTTACCTTATCGCCCTCAGGAACGCTGGCGATGACGGAACCGTCGTGAGGATTGCAAGTTTCGAAAGTCTTGCCACTCTTAGCATCCACCCATTCATTGTTGATAAATAACTGAAAAAGTGGGATGATAAAATATGTAATAGCATTCAGTCATTTGACCCAACATTTCACTATCTCAGTTTTTGTGGAGTAATCAGATTTAAAATAAGTAACTTATTAGTGGAGTAATCCAATTCTCTACCTACACATAATTTCTAGTAATAAATAAGTACCTACCTAACCTACCCACTCCGCGTTCTAATTACATATTTTGAATTCAATTGATTCTACTATCTTAATAGGGATAACGACTGGGATAAAATTATTCTATTTAGTCCGACAGTTAGATTATGGAAAAATGTGGGACACGTATTTTTTGGTTTATCACAAATTATTAATAAAAAAACCGGCCAAGAGCGTATCGCACACGCCCGAAATAGGATTCCGTAGCCATTACGAAAAAATTACTTAAGTAATATTTTTCTAAGGATTTCGTATTTTGTACGGAATATTCCAAGTTTAGGTATATTTTATACCTTAGGCTGCAATTTACTCTAAAACCACTAATAATTCTCAAGAAAACTTAACCGCTATAGTTTTCCTTGTAAGTTTGATATACTTACTACCATCCTGAATTTTTTTCATTTTATAAACCAGTTTAGCATCGCCCTTAAGTAGGTATAATAATTTCTTGATAATTAATACAAAAGTGCACACCACAACACACCACAAGTATACACCCAATCGAATCAAATAACATCCAATTAAATTACAATGTTTTAAAATGATTTTTCATTCACCTTTGTATATTTAATTTCCGGAGCCATTGTAAAAAATCAGTCTGACACTCTCCACTACCACACAGCGAGTGCTCGAAACGCATTAGTCGTGTTATATAAATACCTTGTATAAAAACATATTATGGTAGATATAGATAAGTATTTATACGGAATTGGGTTATCTCTGGATACAAGAGGTGTTGATTAGACAAAGATGAACATAGTAACACGAAGAAAACAACAATTTAGTTGACACATGATTTCTAATTTAGGATACAGATAAATTTCAATTTTAACGTACAAGATACTGGCACAGCAACAAATTTTTTTACCTACATAATAATCTCGAAATTAACTTTTTTTACCATATTTTACTAAAATTTCTACGCTGTATAATTTTAATTGTAATTTAATTTAATACAAAATATACAAATTGAGATTTTAACGCGAACGCGATCGAGGCGTATTTTGAAACCGAAAACTAACACTAAGGGTACTGGTTAAAGCCGCGGGTTCACGGTGGATGCAAGCCGCTTCCAACCGAAGATTTTAATTTAATTTTAATTTTAATTTATTGTTAATTTTAAAACAATATGACAGCAATTTTCTGATAAGGTGTATCGAAATAGTCTTATTGCATAACATTTTGTCATATATATGGTAGATCTTGTTTTTTTCTACTCATCACAGTCACAATAAAAGTAATCTAAGTTGTGTGTATTGTGTCACAGTGACGGTTCTATTTTTGTGGTTTACTCCAAAAACAAGTCAAGAACGACTTAAAATAGTAAACAAGGATTCTTTGGCTTAATTTATAACTGTTACTTACAGATGTATGTATAGTCGAGTGAGCGCGAACGAACACACAAATTTAACAAAACTTGTTTGACTACTTAATTAATGAGAAGCTATAGGCAGTCACCTTATGTTATGACGAGACTTAGGTATAGGTACCTATAGGTATTAGCGGGCTGTTTTCCGCAACTCGACGTCTAAGTGCGCCTATTTTGTGTGATTAGGTTGTAAGTAGGCACTATTCATGCCAGCCTAGCTCCTGGAGGAAGCCTAGCAGACCCTTCACGTTGCCGGTGACTTTCTGCAGTGACCCCGGCGACCCGAGGTGTAGTGTCCTGTAGTTCGCCACACCAGAGTATTCCAGAAGGATGCGAGTGACTATGACGAGACTTATCTTATTGTGGAAAAATAATAGTTAATATATTACTATACTAGCTTTTGCCCGCGGCTCCGCCCGCGTGGGATTCGGTTATCGCACGCTGTTCCCTCGGGAAGTGTGCATTTTTCCGGGATAAAAAGTAGCCTATGTCACTCTCGGGCCCATAAACTATCTCTATGCCAAAAATCACGTCGATCCGTCGCTCCGTTACGGCGTGAAAGACGGACAAACACACAAACACACTTTCACATTTATAATATTAGTATGGGTACGTATCTGAATATCGAATGTTAAAATACCGAATGTATTAAAATATGGAATGGGTCATAATATCGAATAGGTATTTTTCTTAAGACTGTAATTTTTTAGATTGTTATAGATCTAACCTAACCTAACCTAAGGGGTTCTATACGTTGCCGTTTTAATTAATCCTGAGAAGTTTACGCTTTCAGAAAATAAACCTTTCGATATTATGACCCATTCGATATTTTAATACATTCAATATTTTAACATTCGACATTCAGATGCGTTCCCATTAGTATGGATGCACCTAAATATAAAAAAAATCTAAATATATGGAAGTTGAATCAAAGAATTTGAATGCCATTTTTGTGTATGATTTTATTGATCACTAAAAACTCCGTCAAAGCACTAAGCCTTGTTAAGTAGTATTTCAGTCATCGAATTCAAAAAGTGTACATAAATAGAATGCAGTCAGGCGGCAGTCTTTGTATTGTATTGTATTCACTAAGAGAACGCTTTATGAAGATAAGCAAGCATCCTGACAGCGGGCATAATACAACCTATTCCAACATGTTCGCCCTCGGAAACCCCCCACACAGCAAATTTCATCGCAATCGATAGAACCGTTTTCGAGACCCCAGTACGTTAGTACTATTATATATTCTGTGCCCCAGATGAAAATAACTAAATACTTATATCTATAAGAATTGTCGTTTAAGGGTTATTCTTATCAGTATACAGAATGGCCTGTTATAGATCTGTGTGTATGGAAAAGTCTGAAACTATAAGGCGTTAAAAAAACTTATTCTCAGTCTCAGTACGAGAACCGAACCAGGCCGTTTTGAAAAAAAAAACTTGCTTTATTTCTATTTGGATATTGATAGTGTAGGTAGGTTATAGTCATAGCCAATAATTTTACTATGAAACACGATATGTAGAATGAATAAAATGCATTGTTTTCATATTCTTTAGTAATGTAAGTTTTATTTTACAAAACATCCAGGGTCGATTCCCAAGTTGAGTACAAGTTTTTTTAAATGTATGAATGCAGTTTTTCTTGTTATTAAAATTGATGTCATGGTTTCTAAAAACGGATCTTCGTATGTCTTATAGTTTCAGACTTTTCCATACTGAACGATCTAAATGAGCCACTCTGTATGGAATAAAATCTGCATTGCAACTATCTGAAATTGCACAATATTAGATACTTCAAACAAATTCATTGGAGAATCCTAGTCATTATGACAATTTGAATTTTGATTTCAACTTAGGTACAATTTGTACCTGAACACGATAAGCACATTCGCTTCGTAGACTTTGCCACGATACCACTTGTATGTTGTTAAATCAATATGTTTTAATTTTCGTCGTTTTTTACTAATTTTTTCTATCAACAATTTTAGTACAAAATGCATACGTGCATGCGATAGCATGCGTAGCATGGTGTACGATAGTGTTGCTCTGAAGATGAGCTCTGATTGAGCTCGAAACGCGTCAATGCGGTGTGGTTGGTGGTGATAGATGGGTTTGTGTGATTTGTGTGTGTTCTTATACATAGTGTGGAGGTGAAGAAACTGCATGAACACGCATATCTATACTCTATACTATACAAATATTTTTAATTTCTATATTTTTTAATTTCTCGCTAACCATAAACTATGCACTTCAGCCTTCTGATAAGTAAGGTATAATGTAGACTTTTACGGATATTTTAAAAAATATTTAAGTGGGGAGCCACAACAAATGTGTTTTTTTTTTTCCTATTTTGCTCGACATTAATAACCGCAACAGATAGACGCTTGAAATATTCACAGAATATTTAATTGTATATTCACTATAAAAATAAATAATTAAATTAAAATAAAGCATGAAGCATTAAAATAAAGCATTTAAGGGGATCTCCCATAATGGAAGATGCCCTTAAATATTTTGTTTTATTTATAGAGTTGTATGATACAACTACAATTTTTTTGCTGTTTTTTTGCTAATATCTAACGTTGTATAGATAACGGTACGGAACCAGAACCCTTCGTGCGTGAGGCCGACTCTACATTGGCCAGTTCTTTGAAAATTTTGCCCGACTGTCCAAAGGTGGGTTACTTTGAATATTGTATTGTACCCGTGCTGCGGAGCCGGGGCGGGGCGCTAGTCCGCATAAACGTAACTATCATACATAAATTCGAGGGTGAGCAAAGTAATTGTTTTAGTTCATTCACTGTGTTCTAGTTCAGTCAAGTTTCAAAGTAGCTGAAGCCCATAGTACTTTGTCGCAGTAAAAAACAACACATGGATAGTACGGGATGTTTCAAATTGATCATGTCAGGGACAAAGGCGTTTATCTATCATCACCTTCAATGTGAATGACACTGTATAAAAGTATAACAAAAAATGTAATATTTTATTACTAGCTAACTTCGTCTGCGCGGACCTAGGTTATGGCGCGGTGGCGCCCTCTACCGGAATAAAAAGTATCCTATGTTGATTCTTGGGGCTTAAACTATTTCTATACCGAATTTCATCAAAATCGGTTCAGCGGTTTCGACGTGAATGCGTAACAGACAGACAGACAGAGTTACTTTCGCATTTATAATTTTAGAAGGGATTATTGAGACGATAACAGTTAAAAACAATTTTTTTTTAATAGGTAGTCTTTATTTTTTAATGAACGAAACTATTAACAATTTAGCATAACATCCGTCATCTTAGAATTTCTTTGGTAGAGTGATGGCCACGGTTTTTACTTCCAGGTAAGCGTCAACGCAGCTCACGCCACTGAAACAATTATAAAAGCACATGTTAAAATCTTACAACGAAATATTTTGCAAATAGACGTAGTTACAACGAGATAACTTGGTGCAGACGTCTTCCCGAGTGGAACTCATGGGAGGAAAGCATCCTCAAAGAAGACCACAAGAAGGTGGTCGACATATCGGAAGAGTGGAAATTATTAAGGGAGTCGAAAAAGGCTGAAGAAGAAGAAGAGAGAGAGTAGGCATAGTTAATACTCGTACGGTTAACATGAAAAAAACAGGGTGAGTTCTAGATGTTCTTTCTGATTTTTGACATTAAATGTCTTTACATCTAATTAGATTCTTAAATTTATTAGTGTATGTAATTTATAATAATTTAAGCAATAGCTTCATCAATCTCATTTGTGGACGTTCTACGCTGCGCTTGCCGATCCGAGTTTTGGGCCCCAAGGGCGATCTTTTCTACGTGCTGCATGGCCTAACCAATGCCACTTCAACTAGCTAATTCGCTCAATTTAAATTTATAACCCTTCGGCCACTTTGGAAACCAAAGGTTCGTAACCAGTTTAGAAAACAGAATTATTTTTCTTTTTCGGAAACCTGCTTTCGAACGAAGAATAACAATTTTGTTTTCGAAACTGTTATCTCATACAGAATATAGAATCTTCTTTTGAAACTCATTCACAAATTTCAAAATGTAAGTATACAATCTTATTTTCACAATCGTGTTTTTTCCTAATTTTAATCGACACAGAAACATAGGTAGGTTTAGGTTATGTTAAGTTTACATTGGCCGGAAGGCCCAAAGCTATACAAAAGTAGGAGCTCCGCGTGAGGCGTCAACACTGTGTCTGTGTCGATTCTGATTGGAAGAAAACGCTACTGTGAAAATAAGCTACAGCAAAAAACCAGAAAGTCGATCACTGATCCTAGTTTCGTGCAAGAACAAAAAGTGTTCGTTCGTAACTGGTTTCGTATAAGAACAAAATAGTTTCCGTTCGTAACCGGTTTCAAACAAGACCGAAATAGTTTTCTTCCGCAACTGGTTACGAAACTCCGGTTACGTACACGGCCGAAGGGATTTATAAGTCTAGATAATAGGTATTATAGTATTAGTTTAGTCACGTTATACTTACTTTTCACGGCCCACGCCAGATTCTTTAAAGCCACCAAAAGGTAATTGGGCGCCCCCAGTCAAGTAGTTGTTTACCCTGTAACATTATGAAAATGTCAGTATGTTATTTGTCAAAATGCCGATAATCTCACGAAACATAGTCACTATCAAGTTGAAAATAGGATCAATAAAAAACACTTTGTACTAATAGTTCAAGATAATGATCAAATTGTTATTGGGCTACGTATGGATTTAAGATAAGTGGCAAGTCCAAGGTAGGGTTTCTTTAATGTTAAAACCAAACAAGGTATTTGGTTTATGGTAGCTATAGAGGATAAGATAATAGGAATTTTACCAAATAGTGCCAGCTTCTGAATGTTTTGCGAACTGCAATGCGTTATTAAGGTTGTTGGTGAAAATGCCAGCGGCAAGGCCAAAGCTGGTGTTGTTTGCACGCTCGATGGCCTCCTCCAGAGTATCGAACTTGAGGATGCTTTGCACCGGCCCGAAAATCTAGGAAGAAATATACGTGTGATTACTATTAAGATGTGTCTAATCGAAAAACATGTTCCTAAAACATAATTATATCAAAAAAGTAAGATTCAGGGAGTTGGAGACGCGTAGCCGACTTTTTTTAGCTGGTAAGAGTCCGACACTGTTAGGATCTTCCCTTCCCAGTCGTCCAGAGTAGATTTTTCCCGATTGTATGCCTCCATCTCCTATAAAGTATCTCATATAAAAAAAAAGCTAGGACCTCTAATGTCTTTCGCCCTTAAGTAAAAAAAAAACACAGTTTGAATCCATTCTACATAGGATACATTTTAATGCTCCTAATAGCAGGGTTTTACCGTAGAATTCTGCACCTATCTGTGTTTGTTTAAGCTTTCTGCTTTTGTGACAGAAAAGGTAGTTTCCAAAAGACTAAAAGACAAAAGATCCTCTGAGTCTGCCACGATTTTAGCGCCTAGAGAGCGAAGAGTTTAATTTGTGTATGGGTTGAGCTTAAAGTAAAGTTCATAACAAAAAGCAAACTTACTTCCTCTTTGGCAATAATCATATCGTCTTTGACATCGGCGAAGACAGTGGGTTCGATGTAATATCCAGTAGTACCAATGCGATTCCCACCAGTCAACAATTTTGCTCCCTCCTGTTTTCCCTTGTTAATGTATCCCAGAACTTTGTTCATCATCTCATCATCAATCTGAGTAAAAATACCTTCAATAAAGTTAAGAATATTTTAAGGATTTTAAACTGCAATGTAAAAGGTGCAATAAACATTATTATTTATCACATTACCTGAGGTCCTTGTTCTGTGTCGCTGTCATAAGGGTGCCCAACCTTTCTTTTCTTGGCGAGTTCGACAGCTTTTTCGACGAATTTATCGTAGATTCCTGCTTGAACAAACAGACGCGATGCGGCGATGCAAATCTGACCTTGATTTTTGAACACGCCATCAGCTGCAGCAGGTACGGCCACGTTAACTGAAAAATAAAAATGAGTGGTGCACAACTTGTGTAGCTCATGTTGCTATATAAATATAGCCACAAAAAGAACCATACTTTGAAGCTTAATGTTAAGTGCAATCAGTAGCTACTTACGATCTGCATCATCCATGATGATCAATGGGTTCTTGCCTCCGAGCTCAAGGGTAACTCGTTTCAAATTCACTTTTCCAGCTGCTTGCTGGATCAGCTTACCCACCTGCAAAATAACCAAAAATACAAAAACTAATGGCAAAAAACGGAATCCCTGTAGGAACACTTAATCGTAGGGCAGAATCATGAGTTAGAGAAACATAAGATAAACGTTTGAAATAAAAAGTTATGTCCTAGGATTCTAAAAACTCGCACCTCGCAAGAGCCTATGAAGGCGATCTTAGCAACGTCCGGATGGTGCGTGAGAGAGGTACCGGCTCCGGGTCCGTAGCCCGTCACTACGTTGACAACTCCTGCTGGTATTCCGGCTTCCTTTATCAAAGCTGCCAGAGCCAGAGCAGTCAATGGAGTCTGCTCTGCTGGTTTCACGACAACTGTGCATCCTGAAAAGTTGGTCAGTTTTTGTAATCTTTTCTTTTCTTTCTGATATATTAATAAAATTGTCACAGTGTTTAACCAAACTCCTCCGAAACGGTTTGACCGATTTTTATGAAATTTTATGTGTATATTCCGCAGGTCTGAGAATATGGCGCAAACTATTTTTTATTTTTCTACACGGACAGAGTCGCGAGCAACAACTAGTTATTACCTAAATACTATCTTTTCCTTATTCAAAGTCAAAATTATTTAGTTACACTTACCAGCAGCTAAAGCAGTCATGACTTTGTGAATGAACATCAAGACGGGAACATTCCAGGGCAAGATCACTCCGCATACACCAATAGGTTGTTTCAAAGTGTAGGAGAATAAATCGCCATCTGAAACAGTGAACCGTAATATTAGCACATTTAATTAGAAAGACAAAAATATTGCCCAAGGAAAGATAATGAATACGAAAACTAACCAGCTGGTATGGTATCACCCTGAATTTTATCAGCCAAACTGGCGAGGTAGCGAATGGTGTCAACCGCTCTGGAGATAAATCCATAAGCCGTGGTCAAGACCATTCCATTGTCGTATGACTCCAGTTTACTAATATAGACTGAGTCGCGTTCGACGAGGTCCGCGAACTTGTTGAGCAGACGACCGCGCGCTGACGCGTCCAGCAGCCTCCACTCCGAGTTGCGGTGGAACGCGGCCTTAGCAGCACTCACTGCCAGATTTATGTCGGCCTAAAAATAATAGACATTATTAGTCTAAGAACCGAGGTTAACCTTAAGCTCAAAACACACAGAATGCGGGTCGGGAGCGTTTCGGGTCGAGTCATGCGCCGTCGGTGTGATGCTTTTCATATACAGCCACGTAATAGGCCCGCCACATTCCCGACCCGCTGCTATCCTGTCCTTTTGTTTTGCGCATTCCATGACCTCTTTTTGGCAAGTTTTATCAAGCTTTTTCTATTACCTCGCTTTGCCATACATTTTTTAAGGTTGGCTATCCTGTCAAGAATACAGATAAAAATTCTTTTACCTTATCGCCTTCAGGAACCGTTGCAATGACAGAGCCATCGTGAGGGGAAAAAGTGTCAAATGTCTTTCCACTCTTAGCGTCCACCCACTCGTTGTTGATGAACAACTGGAAGTTAAATCAAACTTCTGTTAAAACCTGTCACTATTGTAACGTTTTTGTCAAACTTAAAACGGAAGCGGTAAAGTTTCGTGTGCTCTTCCTACCCCATTTGGGAATACAGGCGTAATGTTTATGTGTGTGTGTGTTCTATTAAAATTATGCTAACCGGTTCGACAATCTAATGGTATCCCAGTAACTAGGCAGAAAACTCTTATTGTATTCGTACTATAAAACAAATTTTATTCCGACAGTTGTTGTAGCCATTATAGCCAACTTGTTTTCGGCCATTATTTGTTTCACTTATCTTACCAATAGAATCACTTTAGATTACAGAAGCGTATAGTTAGGTATATTGTTTGCTATATTGGCTAGACAGCGCGGCTTCCGTTCGATATACTTATAATATTTTCATTATCATCCATCTGTTAATGTTTAACATTTTGTAGCACTAAGACCTTTTGTATTAACAATGTTTTGGCAATAAACGTAATTTGAATTTGAATTTAAGGTATGTGTTGTTCGATGTCCGACTTAAATTGCTTGATAATTATTTGTTGTTCTAATATAAACACACAGTCGTGTCCTTTTTAGGGTTCCGGAGCCAAAATGGCTAAAACGGAACCCTTATAGTTTCGCCATGTCTGTCTGTCTGTCTGTCTGTCCGTCCGCGGCTTTGCTCAGAGACTATCAATGCTAGAAAGCTGTAATTTTTCACGGATATATAGGTAAACTATGCCGACAAAATAGTACAATTAAAAATTCAAAAACAATTTTTTTTAGGGTACCTCTCATAGACGTAAAGTGGGGGTGTTTTTTTTTTTCTCATCCAACCCTATAGTGTGGGGTATCGTTGGATAGGTATTTTAAAACCATTAGGGGTTTGCTAAAACGATTTTTCGATTCAGTCATCTGTTTGCGAAATATTCAACTTTAAAGTGCAAATTTTCATTAAAATCGAGCGTCCCCCCCCCCTCTAAAATCTAACCCGGTGGGTGGAAAAATTTGAAAAAATTCAGGATGGTAGTCATTATATCAAACTTTCAAGGAAAACTATAACGGCTAAGTTTGCTTGAGAACTATAGTAGTTTATGAGTAAATAGCAGCGTAAGGTATAAAATATACCTAAACTTGGAAGATTCCGTATAAAATACGAAATCCTTAGAAAAATATTACTTAATTTTTTCGTAATGGCTACGGAACCCTATTTTGGGCGTGTCCGACACGCTCTTGGCCGGTTTTTATTTCTATTTCAAGTGAATATAGCATCCATAATAAACGTCAACCCTTAAAGGCTATTAAATTACAATTATCCATTGCCAACGTAAGTTGAAGTAATCCCTACTAATATTATAAATACGAAAGTAACTCTGTCTGTCTGTCTGTTAAGCTTTCACGCCAAAACCGCTGAACCGATTTTGATGAAATTTGGTACAGAGGTAGAATAGACCTTGGGAAAGAACATAGGCTATCTTTTATCGCGAAAAAGAGGCTTTAAGGGGGTGAAAGTTTTAATGGTGGAAGTTCGTCGCTTTCGAAAATAAAACCATGAAACTTGGCATTGAAGCACTTAATAAGAAATAAGTCGGTTTTTTCAACATAGGATACCTTTCATTCCGGTAGAGGGCGCCACAATATATACATAGAAAGTTAGAGTCATCCCTGCACATGGATGAGTGTGAAAAAAAGTTTTATTGATTTTACTTTTTTTTTCATCATTCGTCTGTTCGGACAGGCTAAGGTTTCGGGTAGGCTAAGGTTGGATTTTACTTCCCACATGCGTAGGAGAAAATAACCTTTTAAATTAAAAGTTATATCCAAACTATTGTTTAAAAAATTAAGCCTTTATAATTCCGCTTTGAACACATAAGAAAACATTTGATACAACCTTGATAAAACCAAGTAAATATTTACGGATAAGATAATACAGATTAATTTAATCTCTCCAAGTTCAATATTATGATATATGCCTTGATTGTTGACTTCAACGTCAAAAGAAGTGAGATCTAAATGGGTGTCAAGTTCAATGACCAGTCCTGAATAAATATTTAAAACAATATAAAATATTTTGTAACAACTTAAAATATAATTTCTTCTTATAACTTAGGATAAATCTGAATTTTTAATTTTATTGTCTAAATTGTTATTATTATTTCTTTTTTTATTTTATTGTTTTTACATTGACATTAAAATTGTTACTAAATTATTGCCCAATGTAGGTATTAATTTTTACATATCCTTGACATTTTGGCCATTGTTCTTTTTTAATGTTAATTTCAATGTGTTTTAAGTCTGACGATCCCTTCAGGAGAACCAGTCTTATTTTAATTGTTTTCATACACATAATGACATGCTTAGAATTTTATTTTTTATAAATATTACTAATCTTATTACATTTGACGTTTTCAATACAAATTCTTATGACTGACATTTATGTAAATTTTAATGTAAGCTAATGATGTATTGAATTAATAATTAAACTAAACTAATATATTAAAGCCTAAGGTCTGATTTAGCTATTTAGTTCTCAGATACAAATTATTTTTTATTATTAAGTACCTACTAAAACTAAAAAACAATATAATTCGTATATAAAAACTAGCCAAGTCCGACCTTAGGCACAGAATAAATAATAGTCTTAGGTTTCAATATATTATTTTAAGTTATACGAAAAAATAATATTTTAAGTTGTTTGTATTATATTTGTATGTATGCGAGTTAAGTCCAATAACAAATATTTCGCCCCAAAGGTAACTTTTGTAATATATCTAAGTTCTGTTTAAACTAATTTTGTTTGTTGATTTTCTAGATATTTATTTGCTTTTATAGATAATCTATTAGTATTACTGAACCAATTTTCGTCTATTTACATTTCTAAAGCTTAACTATTTCAGATTAACGAAGACTTTTTGTTAATAGCTGGTAACTATATATATATATATATATATATTATATATATATAACTATATACTATATGGTAACTAAAATGGTAATTAAAAAAAAAATGATAATCAACAATCGCATTTATTTGCTAAGCAGGTTGCAATAAATAATATTATGTGGCGTGACAATATCAAGCAACAAAGTGTAATATTAGTCGTAAAAATTCACGATATCAAAACAAAGTCTCCTTTATCAAACATAAGTAGATATAGCTGCTCAATCTTCTGAATCAATAATTATTGTTATGAAAGTTGATTTAATAAAATCTATAGTTTTTTTTGTGTGTATATCTACTGCGTGGACTATAGTAAAAATAATATAGCAAACTAGCTTTTGCCCGCAGCTCCGCCCGCGTGGTATTCGGCTATCGTGCGCTGTTCCCTCGGGATCTGTGCATTTTTCCGGGATAAAAAGTAGCCTATATCACTCTCGGGCCCATAAACTATCTATCTCCATGCCAAAAATCACGTTACGGCGTGAAAGATGGACAAACATACAGACATACAAACACACTTTGACATTTATAATATTAGTATGGATATGGATAGTGTATTAAATGCCTAAATGCCAAGTTTCATAGTTTTATCTTCGACAGCGACGAACTTCCACCATATAAACTTTCACCCCCTATTTTAACCCCTTAAAGCCTCTTTTTCGCGATAAAAGATAGCCTATGTCCTTTCCCAAGGTCTATTCTATCTCTGTACCAAATTTCATCCAAATCGGTTCAGCGGTTTTGGCGTGAAAGCGTAACAGACAGACAGACAGACAGACAGAGTTACTTTCGCATTTATAATATTAGTATGGATAAATAATGTTAAAGTCACTGTCTCGATTTATTACCTCGCTCAATGCATTGTAAAACGTTTATGATATACGCGTCGAAAGTAGGAAATACCCAAATCGTATCGTATCGGCTTAAAACACTCGTTATGCTCGTGTAAGATCTTTGCCAGTCATTGGAAATTTCCTACTTTCTGCAATTCATCTACATCTATCACGTAGATGTGATAACACATCTACGTGTGATGTGATAACACATCTACACATAAAGCATGTGATAAATTAAAATGAATTTGTAACGATAAACGGCTTATAAAAGCAAAATTATATAAGTTTCAAGTTACGTAGCTAATGGATAATTAATTGTAAATATATAAGTTTCAAGTTACGTAGCTAATGGATAATTAATTGTAAATATCTGAGTGACCCAGCTCCGCTCGGGCTAAAATTCGGTACCAAGCGTTTCCCCAGAGATAAGATCAAGCTAGATCGATTTTTCATCCCCGAAAACCCTTGAGCTAACTTTGGGGGACGTGAGCTTGCCTTCGGAATCCAAAAGCTTAACACGTTGAATGCGGCTCTAAATATTAAAAACTATCCACAAATGCGGTACGTATCAAATTTGACTCATTGCTGACTTGCCGTTCCTACGTTACGAATCACTTTCAATACGTAACTAGACCTACCTTCACCGGTCGGTATTTTTTTGGAAAACGTAATTAGATAAGTATTTATAGCCAAAATCGAATGGTATTGAACCAAACTACACCCTACTCTCATAGCACAAGGGTCTTAAGCATGGTTTCTGAATTATTAGGTATCAAAGTTATGTATTGAATTTGATTCGTATAGCACAGGAGTATCTAAATTTGCTAATTCTACGAGTTAAAATTGATTCGTACCGCACCTATTTAAATTTAGTCGATAAACGAATAGGGAAGTGAAATGAACCAGATATATATCGACTGTCGATGGCAAGCGTTTTGGTGAAATTTATTCAAACTTTGTTAATTTATTAAGACAATTTGTGGGTTCGGTTGATTTTTCGAAGTACCGGGAATATGGACAGGGACACTGACGGCGTTCATTACCTTATTTTCCAAGATTATTACTTTTAAATTTTCAGAACATAATGTTCAAGTTGAAACTGTATTTTGGTTTTCTTGCAAAACTCGGTCTATAATATCCTACATGATCATTTTATATTGATGGCGGGAGAAAGTAGCTCTCAATATATCACAACTAATTATCTCAAGGTGCAAGGTACTTCACTATTTTCTCAAATGGCGATACGTGTTATAAATAATACGTATAGCACTGAAGTAAGACCATAAAAGATGATACGTTCAGCACTGAAGTGAAATTATTACGATACAGTGCGTTAGTATTAAAAATAATTCGTACTTTCAACATAGTATTCTCGAGTAGTACTTGATAAATCATGCCCAAACGTATATTTGTCCCTTTCAGGTTGTAAGATTTGTGGTTTTTATGGCTCCCGCAAGTTGGGACAGGTAGAGGTTATCGGCTGCCGCACCGACGCAAACTACGCGATCGCTTATTTTTGATACGTATAGCACTCAACGTGTTAATGGTTACTTGACCTGAAATGTATATTTCAGAATATTTTTTATCTACTCTCATATCGTAATTTTCGAATTATAAAATTCAAAACGAGTTTATTATTTATATACTTTTTTAAACACAATACCGAAATATTAAAAAAAAAACACATTATAACACTTTTCTTCTAACGAAATAATGTTATAATATAATTTTTTAAACCATTACGATACAGGGCGAATCCAAAAAGTTTATATCAACAAGTTTTGATTCCAATTTTCACATCTTGTCTGTGGCAGTGCCCGCTTTAGCGCATGCGCGCACATGCCGCACATGCGCAGTGATGTACTGGGTTTTACCGCCATTCCGTTCATAACTACGTTGTCGTTTTGTTGTACGAATTTTCCTAAGAAAATTTTGTTTTTGCTTAAAAATGTCTGATATCAGTGAATGCGAAGAAAATTTGACTCCGCCCGATATTTTAGATGCGGCGAAGGAAATGACTCATAATTTACCAGCAAAGTGAAGGTCCTAGTATAAGTTCTGGTTGCAATGCAGGTAATTCTTAATGGTTCTTGAACACATTATAGAGGATTTAATATATGAACGTAGATAAAATATTGTATGCAACTGTACGCAATTAGGCCTTAAAACACTCGTGTGACGCTTTTATGAAACTCGGCTACGACTCGTTTCATGAAACCACACTCGTGTTAAAAGGACCCCTATTGCGATACAGTTGCATAAATAGCTATTTTTTATTATTATTATTTTTTCATTTATGACGGTGGAAGCATTCTATACTTCCGCTTAACGTAGATATACCTAGTTAGTGTTTAGTTTTGTCACTAAGGGACCCCATACATCCCTGTATTATTATTATTATTATTATTTTGTAATTTTTTGTTTAATTGTTTACTGTAGTCTTTAAGTATTTTATTTGTGATTATTTTATTTTGAAAAAATTACTTTCTGCCAAGTTTCTTGCGGCGCATTCTTCTTGGCAATGATGATGGTCTTTCCGAAAGCGCTGGTAGTTTAAAAAAAAAATGACGTGTAAAAGTGCCCATTGCGGCCTATTTACTGAATAAATGATTTGAATTTGAATTTGACCCTTACATACCAAATTTCATTGAATTCGTTGGAGCCGTTTCCGACATCACCGAAATACTTATATTATATATTTATGTAGGTATATACAAGTATTGCTCGTTCTAAGGTTTACGTAGATAGATTTTAGCTACTGGGCATTTCTATCTAGCGTTGTACCCTGAGTTTATCTCTCCGATTTCAACAAAATTTGGAAGGTAGACTCAAAATATTTTATGGATGTGTCCGTTTGGTTGCGAAAACTATTAAGAAAAATTCGTCATCATCGAGGGTAAAAGCCAAATTCGTTTAACCGACAATTTTTTAACTTTACAGGAGAGCTATCCAAGACCCGAGAACAAACATCCGTATTATTCATACAAATATCTGCCCCGGCCGGGATTCGAACCCGGGACCTCAAGCTTCGTAGTCAGGTGCTCTAACCACTTAGCCACTTAGCCGTCCAAATAAGGTCATTTTTATTGGTAAAAGCTAAACAGTTGAAGTGCCAAAGTTATTTAAAACCTAATGAAGCCAAACTGTTTCAAGCGACTATCCTTGTGGATTTGATATCGAAGAAAAAAGTTTATGCGACATGCAATGACATTTAAATGCAATGACATTTAACAGGTATAATTCATCAAAGGCAACATGTCTTAGTTTTTTTCAAAAAGTCTATAGCAAAACAATGTTAACAAAAACGCTTTAACAATCATCTAATAATACAATGAAAAAGCTGAAACAGCTTAAATATGTAACACACTTTAACCTATGCTTTAAATTAGATACGCTTTTTATATCCTACCCGTATTATGTCAGTTAAACAAAATAGATTTCGAGAAATTTACCAAGTCTAATTGGTTGAAGCGCCGAAAAAGTGCTCCAAATCGGCCGCAACCCAGACAATTTGTGATTCCAAATATACCTATCTATAGATAAGTCAATCTCACCCAAAATGTCGCTTAAATCAATTTGGCTTTTAAACCCTCGAATATTCTTTACTCAGTATTCTATACCCAGCAATTTGGGCTGTGCGTAAATCTATAGGTCAGTCAGTCAATCAGTTTCTTTTTTTCTATATCGTACATGAAATCAAAAACTGTCGTAACTGAAATTTTGAGGCTTTTTGAGTTACAACAGTTTTAGATTTCATAAAAAAATAACTTTGTTTAAATTATCAAGCAAGTTGGACATAGAACAATGCATACCCTAAACATTTGTTTTTTAATAAAACATGTGAAAAAATCAAATATCTTTATTCTTGATTGGACATGCATGATTTGCGATTTTAATTACCTAATTAAACTCGAAACTGAGAATTTTATCACTACGTGTCATCCTCAAACGAGATTCTTTCTACGTCTGAAGTAGTACCTAAGACTAAGTGCCTCTTATTTTTCATAACATTACGTAATTGTCAAATACGAATTCGAATAACATATTTAGCATAAGATAATTGTGCATAACATCGAACTTGTAAAATTATAAAAAAAGCATATAACTTATTAAGTATAATAATGGGGTGCGTCTCACAAGATATAACTACATAATATATAATTTCATATTAATAACGTTCACAAGATATAATGAACGTTTGCTATAACATCAAAATCAATATTTTTATTAGGAATAACAGTTAATTAAACTAATACTCATTTTGTATAAAGTTTTTTTATATAACATTCAAATACTCTAAATTCAGTTTATATAACATGCATAACGTATATCGATCATAGTATATACTATCTTTTAGTATAATGATTATAAAATATAATAGCGTATGATATACAAAATAAATTTGTGCGAGCGAGCGAAGCGAGCGAGCAAGACGGTTCGGAGCAGAAGCGACTCGGATAGGTTAGGTTCAGAAGGCTAAGGCGGGAGCGAAGCGGAGCGTAGCTCCCGTCTTAGCCTTCGGTGTTAGGTTTTTTTTTATAGCAGCGAGGAAAATAATTTCAGGCGGTTATTTTATACGAGCATTATGCATTATGGTGTTAGATGTATTGTATAGTATACATTATAAATGTGAGATATTATGAACGTTATACATAACGATGGTTATATACATTGATATTATACTTAAAAAACGTTATGCTTAACAAAAATAGATATTTTGATATTATATCAAACGTTCGTTATACACCTTGAACTGTATGCAAAACAAGCTTATACAATATGAGCGTATATAATCTGAATATTATAGTATAAGTTCTTATATCTTTCATTACTTACCCATAATAATGAATACGCATAATTGAAATATGCATAACATTACTAACTATACCAGACGAACAGCAAAGTGAGTGATCCTATAAGGGTTCCGATTTCCCTTTTAATTTAGGTACGGAAGCCTAATGATCAATGACAAATTTTCGAACGAACTTCAGTCTTCTAATTAATTCTGTAAAATAAACACCTTTTACACAGTTGTTTAATGATACAATTATTGTTAGAAACACCGGTGGATCCATTGAGATGTGAATATGATCAGGATTGGCATTCAAGTAAGTAACTACGGAGTAATCGTGAAAACTTGCTTTGTTTATGCTTGCTTGATTCCATTGAAAAATAGATTAGGAGATAATGCAAACTTGCTTTGGCTTTTCAAACTTCTGGGGAATAATACAGGGTATTTGCAAGTCAAACAAGCAATAAATTTAAACCACAATTAAAAAAAAGTAATATTGATGTATAGTCGAGTCCAAGGATATGCTTTACCTTGTCTCTGTCACATTCGCACATGATATTAAAATCTGTCGTAACTCAAAATTTGGGGCTTTCTCAAAAGTTGGGGCTTCAAAGGCTGGGATTTGATGTTTGAACTTTTGTATAAAATTTTCAAAAAACGTACAGTGACAAGGTACCTAAACGAAAAAAACGGTTGTAAATAACTGTCAATATACATTGATTCCAACTTAACTCGATGAATTGACCAAAGGTGCGATTTTTTTATGCAACTTCAAAGAAATTTACGATGCAATTTTTGGATACTTCTGGGTTTTTTTGTGAAAGCTCGGAATTTAAATTCAACTGCAAAGGTTAATAGTTAGCAAGTGTAAATCTATTTTTCTGGTTTTTCTGTGCATCTATGTTTCGGCTTGTGTTTTCGTGTGAAATATATAGACTTTCACGGGATGAGCGTAAAAGAAACAAAAATTTGGAGTTGAAATAAAAATACAAAAAGACTCCAAATAGTAATCTTGACGTGTAAATCCGTGGATAACGGCTAGTAAACAATAATAAAATATCCACCGTAACTGTTGCCGTTGTAACCACGGGTTGTGGTTGTAACCGTTTTTACAGGCTATTTTGACGAACTTCACCTTGTATTAAATAAATATTTTTGAACAATTGATTAGACCGAATAAATTTGACACACACACACACAAACACACACATACACAAAGCCCCTATTACTTTATTTTTAAGGTCCCTTTATTTGGAATATTTCATATCGTATATTATTTGAAATCATAATGGAAATGTAAATAAGACATGGTACTTAACAGAGTCTTATTTGGGATCCTTTTTAGGGTTCCGTAGTCAACTAAATAAATAGGGCTTGCAAAACCATTTTTTTATAAAGTGAATATTTTCGGAGATATCGACTCCGAAAGTTCAAAAAAATATGTCTCCCCCTCTAACTTATGAATTGCACGTCCTAAAAAAATAAAAAATCACGGAAGTTACGCTTAATAAAAACTTTCTGGGAAAATTATTTTCAACTTAATCAGTTACGCAGTTTTAAAGATTTTGTAAAAAAAAAATTTCTAAGGCAAATTTAAGTCCATATACACTGAGCATGGCCCGATATGATCTTGACCGGTTTTCTAAAATAAGAAAGATTGTTATATACCACACATATGATGCCGATATGATGATAATATCAAACACCTACTTTTGTGTATTTAACTTCTGGAGTCATCTTTACGTGGTGGAGCCGGAACGCCAAACAGTACACTAAACCGCCTGCTTTCTGGCTTGTCACTTATCAAAACCCTGCTATCGTTTGCTCACAGGATATTAGATAAATAAATGAAATGTTGATGACATAACGATGCCAAACGGATACAAAATTTTAGTAAAAAACGGCCAAGAGCGTGTTGGACACGCCCGAGATAGGGTTCCGTAGCCATCACGAAAAAATTTAGTAATATTTTCTAATGATTTCGTATTTTATACGGAATATCCAAGTTCAGGTATATTTTATACCTTAGTCTGCTATTTACTCTTAAACTACTAATAATTCTCAAGAAAACTCAACCGGTATACCTAGTTTTCCTTGTAAGTTTGATATTTTTTTTACCCAACTGTAAGGAGAGGTATTGTAACAATCTTTAAACGATACCCCAAGAGACAAGATAAGTTGTAGTGACAAGATTGGATGAGAAAAAAAAATCACCCCCACTTTACGTTTATGAGAGGTACTAAAAAAAATATTTTTTTTAATTTTTCATTGTACCATTTTGTCCGCATAGTTTACATATATATATTCGTACAAAATTACAGCTTTCTATCCCTGTCTCTGAGCAAAGCCGCGGACGGACAGACAGACAGATAGACATGGCGAAATGGTTCCGTTTTTGCCATTTTGGCTACGGAACCCTAACGGAACCCTAAAAATGAGTTTACATAGATTACGCAGCGGTTAAATCAACACACGTATCAACACGCGTATAATTGCATAATTATTTAATACTAGCTTTTGTCCGCGACTCCGCCCGCGTGGTAAAAGGACAGATAGAATCCGAAACACTACGCTGCGCTCAAAAACACGTATAGCCGACGTTGGGAAGAAGACTGCTAAGCTGAAATGGGATTGGGCTGGACACGTCTGTCGTATGCACCCAGATAGGTGGGCTCACAGAGTCACTTGGTGGGCACCGGAGGACGGCCATCGACGGCGAGGGAGACCGAGAAGGAGATGGCGGGACGATTTGGATGCGTATGCAAGGGACTGGCCTGACATTGCGCTGAACCGGGAGGTGTGGAGATCAAAAGGAGAGGACTTTGCCCAGCAGTGGGACAATATTATAGGCTAGGAAAAAAAAAATTAGGGGGTTATAATTTAAAATCAAATTAGTTGAGAATTGAAATTGATTGGCTCAAATAAATTGTGAAACTAAACAGCTAAGAACCACCTTCTGCATCACACCCGCTTGCGGCTACGTTAAACCTATTTTGTAAATTGTCTTGTAATCCACATACATTGGTTGATATTGGTAAAGTAACTGGAAATGATTTTCCTGGTAAGTACTTAATTATATGCCAGAGTTATGAGCTTATCTCGAACCCAAGTGGTCAAACTTTTTTTTAGCAGAGTTAATTTTCAAAGTTACTTCCTACCGTGAATTTATTGAGGTTTTCACCCTTTAAACTTTGTTACCTTCGAAGTTACAGAATATTACACTAATTCTAAGTAGGTACGGTGTTTACAATAATTCAGAAAATATATCCTGGATACCTATTTATTTGTGAATAACTTGAATACATTGTTGCACCACAATTTATCTCAAGTGCGATATTCCTTTTTTCTGGCTTTATACTAATTCTAAATGAACCTGAATATGTCTTGAAATTTTTCTATGTCAACTGGCGGAAACCTTCGCTTTTAGAAAGCTCACAAAGATTTTTCATTTATGGAAGTTGGAACGGCCATGTTAGTCAGGTCAGGGTCAGGATGACCCTATTGATGGAACTGGTAAGTGAGTCCCCATAATATTCAAGCTATTATGAAGGTTTGTGGTATAAGTCAGTGACTTTCCACGACACTGTAGCAGACTATGTTTTTTCGCGGACATAAATTATTTATCCCCTCACACGGACAGAAAAAGTCGGAAAGTATTTGGTTTGCTCCCTCCCTTTCATGTCTCTAATAAAAAACAAACCTGGGCAACCGAGCTTTGCTAGGCTTAAAACTCGATAACAAGCGTAAGACCAAGATAAATCGATTTTTCTTCCCCGAAAACCCCTACATACCAAATTTTATCATATTACCAAATATATTTAAAGGTTAGATAAGCCCTTGTATATAAGGTATTAGATAAGGCCTAGAGGTTTGAACTCAGCCCTCTCCAGCAGAGCTGAGCTGGGCTGTGGGTTCGATTTTGAGTCTGCAACTATGCATTTTTTGGAATTATTGTGTGAAATCACACTTAAATATGTATAACATAGAAGCTCATAAGCTGTTAAGCTTTTCGGCGAAGCCCTTTCATTCCAAGAGGAGGTCTACATATGGTCAGCAGTGGTAACGAACAAAAGTGACAAATTATTATTAGAACAACTTATTATCAAAAGAAAAAATGTTATTTGGGTCATAACCCAAAAACCAGTTTTTATTTATATTTAGGATTTAGGAACCTACGAAGTGTTTATCCACGTAAAAGAATTGTAAAACGTATATCTTAATATCATTGAGATAGAAAATACAGGTCGCATTAATAATAAAAGTCAGAAGCAATATTTTTTTATTAACAGTGTTTATTTCTTTATGAACGGCTATTCATAATTTAGCTGAACATCTGTCTTCTTAGAACTTCTTTGGTAGAGTGATGGCCACGGTTTTTACTTCCAGGTAGGCATCAACGCAGCTCAGGCCACTGAAACATTATAAAACGTACATGCTACAATCTCACGTTTAAATATTTTGCCAATAGTCGTAGAGTTACAACTAGAAAACGTGGTACAGACGCCTCCTCGAATGGAAGTCATGGGGGAAAGCATCCTCCAAGAAGACCACAAATGAGATGAAAAGACAATGTGAAAAAAGTGGCTGGCATGAATTGGATCCGGAGGGCATGACCTACACCAAGGTGGTCGAAAAAGGCTGAAGAAGAAATAGTAGATAGAATCGTAGAGTTTTATTATTATTATTTGAATCAGGCGATTGGAAGCAACTGATAGGTGCGTGCATCTAGCTGTTCCTTGGTCAAGTATTCTTTGTACTGCTAATGTATTGGTGCAGCTGGTTCTTAAATTGATTCACATTCAGTGCTGAGACTACATGATCTGATAGTTTGTTCCATGTCCTGACCATTCTGTTACATAAGAAATGTCTGCGAGGATTGTTGTGTGATCGATCAGTAGATAGTTTAAATTGGTGACCTCGCAGGTGAGTGTTTTTATTAATCTTGAACAAATTATGGAACTCCTGTAGATCCTAATTCTTCGAACGTGTGCAGTTCAGTACGGTTAATATGAAAACAGGGTGATTTCTAGATTTTGTTTCTAATTAGCTTCTTAAATTTATTAGTTTAGGTAATTTGTAATATGTTTGCAATAGCTTCATCCGTCTCATTGAAGGACATTCTAAGCTATGCCTGCTGATCTACGGTCTCTATTCGAGAAGTTTTCAGCCCCAAGGGCCATCTGTTGTGTGCTATATGGCATGTCCATTGCCACTTCAACGAGCTAATTAGTCTAGGTCATTAATAATATTTTAGTATTAAGTAGTTTAGTTACGTTGTACTCACTTTTCACGGCCCAAGCCAGATTCTTTGAAGCCACCAAAAGGTAGTTGGACGCCCCCACTTAAGTAGTTGTTCACCCTGTAACATTATGAAAATGTCATGTACTTATGCTATTTGTCAAAATGCTGACCAAGCCACGAGATATCGTCACGAGATACTGTAAGTTAAAAATAGAATCAGCAAAAACACTTCGCATAATAGCTCAAGATAATGATCACTTGGTTACCTATTGGGCTACGCATGCATTTAAGATAAGTAGCAAGTCTAAGGTTACGTGTATGGCTTTTTAAAAAAATTTAAGCCAAACCAGATAAATGGTTTGTAGTAGCTATACAGGATTAGATAATAGGAATTGTACCAAATGGTGCCAGCTTCTGAGTGTTTCGCGAACTGCAATGCGTTATTAAGATTGTTGGTGAAAATGCCAGCGGCGAGGCCGTAGGTGGTGTTGTTGGCACGCTCAAGGGCCTCCTCTAGAGTATCGAACTTGAGGATGCTTTGCACCGGCCCGAAGATCTGGGAAACAATACACGTGCGATTACTACAAGTACTAAGATATGCCCAATCGAGAGACATTATTGTTAAAACATAACACAGTTGAAATCTATTCTCCGTTAATACCCACCATAGAATTCTGCACATCTCTGTTTTTGTTTAAGCCTCCCGGTTTAATAACGCCGCTTTATTTTTGTAACTCTGATAGAAAAATTAAGATTCAAGTGGCTAATAAAAGCGCAACTCATATATTATCTACTTGTATCTGATTTTCGTGAGAAAACGAAAAGATTACCCCCTCTTAGCGTGCAATGATCTTAGCGCCTAGAACGGCAGACTGGCAGCCTGAGAAGAGGAAATCTGAGTATTTCTTGCTTGTGTTTCGAAATCTAATTTAACAAACGTTACATTTTAATAACACACACACAAAAATACAGTTTTTACGGAGGCGTTTACTACTCATTAAGAATAGAAAAATGTTACAATCATTATTACAGACAGCGAATCAATTTAAATTTATGTATGAATCTCAAAAGCAAACTTACTTCTTCCTTAGCAATAATCATGTCGTCTTTGACGTCAGCGAACACAGTAGGTTCGATGTAATATCCGGTTGTACCGATGCGGTTCCCACCAGTCAACAATTTTGCTCCCTCCTGTTTTCCCTTGTTGATGTATCCCAGAACTTTGTTCATCATCTCAACATCAATCTGGATAAAAATATTTAGTTTTAGTAAAGTTAAGAACAGTTCAGCATTTTAAACTGCGATGTAAAAGGTGCAATAAACAATATTATTTGTCAAATTACCTGAGGGCCTTGTTCTGTGTTGCTGTCATTAGGATGGCCAACCTTTCTATTCTTGGCGAATTCGACGGCTTTTTCAACGAATTTGTCATAGATTCCTGCTTGAACAAACAGACGCGATGCGGCGACGCAAATCTGACCTTGATGGGTGAACACACCATAAGCTGCAGCAGGTACTGCCACGTTAACTGAAACAAAAGTAATAAAGCTAAGCTCAACTTATAGCTCAATATCACTATATAAATGTACATAGACACAAAAAAAAACATACTTTAAAGCTTAATGTAGATTTCGATCGGTACTTACGGTCAGCATCGTCCATGATGATCAATGGGCTCTTGCCTCCGAGCTCAAGGGTAACTCGTTTCAAATTCACTTTTCCAGCTGCTTGCTGGATTAGCTTGCCTACCTGAAACATAACAAAAATACGAATTGAATATCAAATTATTAAAAGCTTTTTACCTTAGTTGGCAAAAACTAAACCCAAAACACACAACACCAAACACTTTACACTTCGAAACACTTTTTGTTCATCTGGCTGTCTGTCCATCCGTCTGTCAATACCATTATTTAGGAACGCTTGGAGGTTTCAACTTGAAATTAACATGAAATATCCAAATCTGCTACCGCTACCGATATTGTGAGTGCAATCAAAACATACTTAGGTAGTCATTAAAAAGGTAATTCCATATTAACTACCGGGGTATCAGAACAAACACAAAAAAAACTAAGAAATATATTAAGGATAACTGGCTCTTGAAACCAAAAATGTATGTTCGCGCATCACTTCAATATGACTGCACCTATATATTTGGGTGAACGCTCAGGAGAACAGAGTTAGTGACACAGAAAATGCTTGCAGCGATGATTTAGTCTCTTTTCATTATTCTTATACCCGTGCAAAGCCAGGGCGGGCAGATAGACCAAATTGAAATGGGTTGATTTGTTCTTTTTGGCTACCCATTATCAGTAACACTAGAGAGTTAAGGTCTGGACAGAGTCTTAAGTTAGCGAAACATTTGATAAACGTCTGGAATAAAAAGTAATCTTCCTGGATTATAAAACCGCTTACCTCGGCAGAGCCTGTGAAAGAGATCTTAGCAACGTCCGGATGGTGCGTGAGGGAGGTGCCAGCTCCGGGTCCATAACCAGTCACCACGTTGACAACTCCTGCTGGTATTCCGGCTTCCTTTATCAAAGCTGCTAGAGCCAGAGCAGTCAATGGAGTCTGCTCTGCTGGTTTCACGACAACAGTGCATCCTGAAAAGTTAGTCAGTTTTAACCTAGTTTTACGTAAATACTATCTTTTCTTTGTTTGAATACAAAATTATTTAATCACACTCACCAGCAGCTAAAGCAGTTATGACTTTGTGAATGAACATCAAGATGGGAACATTCCAGGGCAGGATCAATCCGCATACACCAATAGGTTGTTTCAGAGTGTAAGTGAACAAATCACCATCTGAAACAGTGAACCGTAATATTAGCGCATTTAATTAGAAGAACAAAAACACTGTCAAAGCGAAAAGTCAATAAGAAAACTAACCAGCCGGTATGGTGTCACCCTGAATTTTATCAGCCAAACTGGCGAGGTAGCGAGTGGTGTCAACCGCTCTGGACATAAAGCCATAAGACATGCTCAAGACCATTCCATTGTCGTATGACTCTAGCTCACTGAGATAAGCTAAGTCACGTTCGACGAGGTCCGCGAACTTGTTGAGCAGACGGCCGCGCGCTGATGCGTCCAGCTGCCGCCACTCCGAGTTGCGGTGGAACGCGGCCTTCGCAGCGCTCACTGCCAGGTCTATATCGGGCTAGAAATAAATAATACACATTAATGATTATTAGTCTACGAACGGACGAGTGCGGGTTGGGAGCGAGCCGGCTCGTGCAGCATCGATGTGACGTTGTTCATGCGAGTATACAGCCACGTAAATAAGTCCACCTGAGGGCCTATTCCGAAATTTTAAAATCGAAGTTCATATCGTACCGTCCCTCTCACTCTCGTATTAAATAGTATAAGTGTCAGAGGACGGAACGACACGAACTTCGATTTTCGAATTTCGGCTCCCGACCCGTCTTGTGTGTGTTTGGCGCTTTATGAGTAGACCTCTTTTTGGCAAGTTTTTCAAGCCGCTTACTTACTTCACTTACAATACATGTTTAAAGTAGGTAGGCTATCCTCTCAAGAATACAGATGATAATACTCACCTTATCACCTTCAGGAACCGTTGCAATGACAGAGCCATCGTGAGGGGAAAGAGTGTCAAATGTCTTCCCACTCTTAGCATCCACCCACTCGTTGTTGATAAACAACTGGAAATCAAATCAAACTTCTGTTAAATTATGCTAAAAAGTTTGACACTAGTAGGTAGTATCCCACTGCTAAGTAGAAGCTACTAATATGCAGACAATACAATACAATAACTCGGTATTGAACACCAACACATAGTAAGCAGTACCTACATAAAACACCTGTGTTTATTATATGGAGATTTTTGGAGGTGTTTTATTACATGGAGATTTTCCAAGGTAAGCAATAGGCGGCCTTATCGCTTCAGAGCGATCTCTTCTAGGCAACCTTTACAATAGGCAAAACTAAGGAATACAGTTTGACAGGTGGTGCAATTTACAGTTGATTAGAGCACTATGAAAAATTAACTATTTATACAATACACATACACAACAAATGTAATAGATAGAGAAGTAACAACAACACCATCCGGGTATAGTATAAATAAACTAACTATGACATTCATACGCAAGATGATTGATAGTACTTTCTAAGCATATATACGTATACTTAGGTAGACTAATCCAAACTAAGTAACTATTTAATATTTAACCCCCGACGCAAAAAGAGGGGTGTTATAAGTTTGACCGCTATGTGTGTCTGTATGTCTATGTGTCTGTATGTCTGTGTGTCTGTCTGTCTTTGGCACCGTAGCCCTAAAACGACCTATTTGAATGCGGTTTATTTTATTTGAAATCACGTTTCCTAGCGATGGTTCTTAGACATGTTTCATCAAAATAGGTTCAGCCGTTTTTGAGATATTGAACTTTGAAGAGACAAAGTCGGGGGTTTTTGGTTAATGCAGGTAGCCAATTTGTTTTCGGCCGTTATTTGTTTCGCTTATCTTACCAAAACTACCACTATAGATTATAGTAACATATAGATATATGGCTTGACAGCGTGGTTTCTATTCAATATAAATATTTTCATTATCATCAGTTAATATTAGGCATGCATTGTTCGATGTCCAACTTGCGTGATAATTCAAACAGATACGTTTTATTAATTGTTCGTCTAAACATATTATAGTGTCCTCTTTTATTCACGTTTCAATTGGATATAGTATCAGTATGCATACTGATAATATCGAATTATAAGCACCTATAATTACTATTATCTTTTAGCCACGTAATTCCAAAGTAATATAATTTTGTTTTTCTACTGTTTATCGCTGCAAGTGGACATTTTACTTTATCGGATGCTTTAGGCGTAGATGTGATAAAAGAACATGTTAAAAGATCAAGTATCTGTAATCACGATTGGACATGTATGATTTGCGTTTATAATTCACTAGAGTTGGCATGCGGCTTCGCACACTTAAACTATTCAGAATCAGAATCAGAATATTTTATTCATTTAACATAGGTACTGATCTCAAAATTAAAGCATATTGCGAAACACTATGTTTTGCCAGCAGGCGTACAGTCACCAGCACCAATATCTGACACACCAAGCGTGCATAAACATCTGATACGACTCTATTTCTAGGGCCGGAAGGACGTGTCAGATATTTTTGCGCGCGCCGCTGTGGCAGATATTAATGCTGGTGACTGTACGAATTTTATTTTCTTACTTATCTATCCATACATCACTAATTAATTAAAATATTACAAATAATAAGAATTGCAACTGGTAGGTAGATACAATTGAAATTCCGGAATTTTACAAAATTCTCCTGGGGATTTCCAAAATTTAGATCGCGGTCTTCATTGAGGTTGTGTTAAGAACAACTGGCCAAAATTTCAAGATTGTATCCCTATCCCGTACCCGTAGGTATATCAGGATAAAAAGTAGCCTATAGGTTATTCCAGACATCCAGCAAAGCAAATATACATATAAGTACATACCAAATTTTGTGACTCTAAGGCCAGCGGTTGTTATTATAACATAATATTCTGATAACTTACAAACTTTCGCATTTATAATATAATATAAATTATAATATAAAAAGTGTGAAGTAGGGTTGCACTTGACATTGAACATTTTATCACTACGTATCATCCTCAAACGATATCTACGAGTATACTTAGTTTGATTAGGTATTTAACTAAATGTAAACCAACAGCTACCAGATTTGGTACATTCAAGGATTTTAAATATTTTACTTATCTCTCATTGTAATACAATAGACTAATGCATTTCAATACAGGAATGTAAATGTTTAGATAGTTTAACGGGAGAATTTCCATATTTAAGACACCAATTGACGTTGTTTTGTTTAGATTTAGACCTATCCAAACAAAGTATAAGATCTTTCAACTTTTGAAGTGAAATGGCCTTAAAGATGTAGACAAATTCCACCATTTACCAAATAAATGAGTACGTAAGTACGATTCGCCCGTTTAGAATGAAACTGACACAATTTGAAATATTCAAATTTTCAGCATAAACTTTGCAATAAACTAAATCTGAGGCTGTATTGTCTAACGTTTCTGGCGCTCGCCATCGCAATCAAATGACAGTTTTTGTATGCGAAATCTGTCATTTGATTGCGATCGCGAGCGCCAGAAACATTAGGCAATACGGCCTCTGGCTTAGTCTTGAGAATGACATGAAGTTAGAATATTTCGGATTGTATCAGTTTCATTCTAAACGTGCGTACCTACTTTTACGCGCAGCTTAGCACGTGGAAATCATTCAGATCCAGTCCAGCAGTTAATTGCCTTTTTTTTTATTCTACTGGATGGCAAACGAGCAAGTGGGTCTCCTGATGGTAAGAGATCACCACCGCCCATAGACACCTGCAACACCACGGGGATTGCAGATGCGTTGCCAACCTAGAGGTCTAAGATGCGATACCTCAAGTGCCTGTAATTTCACCGGCTGTCTTACTCTCCACGCCGAAACACAACAGTGCAAGCACTGCTGCTTCACGGCAGGATTAGCGAGTAAGATGGTGGTAGCAATCCGGGCGGACCTTGCACAAGGTCCTACCACCTGCAACCCTGCTTAGGCCTCTAGGTTGGCAACGCATCTGCAATACCCCTGGTGTTACAGATGTTTATAGGCGGTGGTGATCTCTTACCACCAGGAGACCCACTTGCTCGTTTGCCTTCCAGACGAATAAAAAAAAATTGAAATTCCCGGGATTTTAATTCCTTTTTGTGGAAATTCTCAAAATTAAATCATGGTCTTTATTCACATTACTTTATAAACAACAATGCCAAATTTCATGACATCATTTCAGTGGATGAGATTTGGAGACTTTCCCGATCACATGGGAATATCGAGAATGAACTCTGGTTGAGTCCGAAACGCGTCAGTATAGTGTGGTGGTGGTGATAGTTGTACAATTTGTGCGTGTTCTTTCACGGGAGATGGAGGAATAGCATGAATACACATTTGTTGTACCTATAGATGTAGCTACCTTAAGGTCGCGGGTGAACAACGTAATTGTTTATTTTTTACAATACAGAAATTGACTAATTATTTCAAAGGAACTTACCAATAGCTAAAAAACTTAAGATGACCTGAGGCCGTATTGCCTAACGTTTTTGACGCTCGCGATCGCATTCAAATGACAGATTTTGTATACGAAATCTGACTGCGAAATTCGACTGCGATGACGAGTGTCAGACGCGTTATAACGGCCTCAGTTGTATGCACTATATTAGTAATGCACAGAATGATATGGGTTTTAAGTACATTTTTGAAAATAGAACGTCAACTTATCCAGGTATACGGACACGTTACTACCTACTACATACAACAGGTCATCTTCTTTAGTTTTTTAACTATAAATTGACTGCCTATGTCAAATAGTGAGTGAAATTAAGCTCGCTGTTAAAAAAAATTACAAACTTAAATACCTACCTAATGTTTACACAGTTATTTACGTAGTCGTAGATTTATCTAAAGAATCCATGGGATTATTCTTATCTAAACACTACGTATACACCTATTTTATCTATTTGCTTGGACTTTCGAAAAAAATTTGTAACATTTTCTCAAGTTAATGTCGATATAATGTCGGAATATTGGAAGGCCGCAAAACCTTTTCCGCTTTGTAAACTATAATACTTAATATAAATATTCCAAGATTAATTTACCGAATTTTCAAAATAACAATTATGTACCAATATGTAGAGGTGGGTCGTAGGAAGAAATCGTGGGGCTACGCAATCTCCAGGAATGGGTGTATGGGCGGAAATTAAAAGCGCCGCAGATCTTTTTTAGACTGGCAAAAGACCGAATCAGATTATGTGGAGCTGACTGCCAACCTTCACTAAGTACTTAGTAGTCAGTCTGAGAGGCAGCTTAGGGAGGCACTTGACGAGATAGATGTACCTACTGTAAGTATTGATAGTCCACGTTTGATACTCGTACAAGTCTAATAAGAGTTTATTAAGATAGAAATAAAAAAACGAAGAAATAATACTAAATGTTACAAACTAAATTAAAAACTAAACTATATCTAATATAAAAGTATTTCATGCATTGTTTCGTCGGGGGAACGCTAATTAAGTAGATATAAATAAATCTCTCTCTCTTCAAGTGCCTCTCCAACTAGTGAAGGTTGGTAGTCAACTCCGCACATCTGATTCGATCTTTTGCCAGTCCAAAAGCGGTAAAATAAAAAAACTAAAACATTCTTAGGGTACCTCCGATAGACGTAAAGTGGGGGCGATTAACGGCTAAGATTGCTTGAGAATTATTAGTAATTGAAGAGTAAAAAGCGGCCCAAGGTATAAAATAGACCTAAACTTGAAATATTCCATACACAATTCGAAATGCTTAGAAAAATGTTACTTGATTTTTTCGTAATGACTGCGGAACCCTATCTTGGGCTGGTTTTTTTAAATTGCAAAGATTGTTAAATACCACACATGGGGGAGGCCCATGTCCAGCAGTGTAAGTCCTACTCCTACGACTGATATGAGATGATCGTGTCAAGCACCTACCTTTGTGTATTTAACTTCTGGAGCCATTTTTACGTGGTGAAGCCGGAACGCCAGACAATCTACTAAACCGCCTGCTAACTGGCTTGTTGCTTATTAAAACACTGCTATCAGTCGCTCAAAGATATCAGATAAAAGTTATTGTTAGTGACATAACGATGACTTGATAAAATAATAAAAAAACATGGTTTTATCAATGCTTTTATAAAAAATAGAGGTCCCACTTATGTATTGAGTGCGTGTGTGTTCCTCTTTCTTGAAAGAAGAACTGTAGAACGGAAAGATTTGATTTTTTAATCTTCAATCGTTTCAATCGTTTAAAATTCAATCAATAACAATCGAACTATTACAGAAAAAAAATTACTTATTGGCGTCTCCCCGCCAAGTCGTAGGCATATCATCTTTCCTCGAACCATTTGATATGATAAGCTAAGGGCACGTATAAGAACTACAATTACAAGATGATAGTTTTATTCATAAAGAAAAGCATTTGCGTTCGTTTTGCAAAGCTACGCAAATTTGATACTGAGCTTGACTGATGTTACATTAGCATAAAGTCAAAATGAAAAAAAAATAGAAAATGCGTAATAGTAACGATGACTCCTACAGTATTTTCAACGACACAAATCATATAGTATCAGTATCTCACAACAGGCCAAATTTATAAGATTTAGCCATGTTTCTGATTTCCTTACATGTATCTCCTAGGCTTGGCTGTTTGTGATATTTCACTACTTTTATAGCAAAATCATCTCAACCGAGACTTATTGGCAGGTTTCCCGTATAGAATTATTTTTTACACATTTATGTTGACATGATGGCGCTTGGCGCATTCGCAAATTATATAAAAGTATCTGTCTCGAGACCATGTTGGAAAATTTCACCGTGAAAGCCTGAAATGAAAGGTGTACAACACACGCTCTGAACTGACAAAAACCCGGATTGGATTCCCAGCTTCAGCACTTCTTTTTTTTCAATGTACATATTTTCCCCCATTTCTCCTCGTGTGTGACGTGTATTTCAACTCATGGGATTGGCCGATGTTGCACATATCAGCTCGGTTCCACATCTAAAGAAGCACATATGTACTTTTAATAAAACGATTTTTTTTTATCACTAGGACACAATTTATTTCCTAGATACTTATGGTTGAGGTAAAAATGTAGGTAGTTAAAAACAATCATAGTTAAATAATCATACAGTCAATTTCTTCATTTGTATCTTTAAAACTTCTTTGGTAGAGTGACGGCTACGGTTTTTACTTCCAAGTAGGCGTCGACACAGCTCACACCACTAGAACAATTCAAAACATATTTGATTAGACTACTCGCAGTTCGTACCTAGAAAACTGAGTGAAACTTTATACAAATAAAGATTTTGTCACCACTCTCACATCATTGTCTTTCTAATATTATTATTTTGATGTCAGCCCTTTAATTCTAGTATTATCGGAAGTACGATATACTTACTTTTCACGACCCAATCCAGAATCTTTGAAACCTCCAAAAGGTAACTGGTAAGAGCCACCTAAGTAGCTGTTAACCCTGTAACATAATAATAAGTTGTAAGAATGGTGACCAGCACGTAAGTGCATGCTTCATTGATAAACAAGATTTACTAGTATCAGAGAAAACGTATCACAGGTAATTACAGATAAAAAAAACATCGATAGTCAAGACACTAATTGGATGCATGGGTACCCAAACCCAAGAAAAGGACTATCTCCAACTAAATAAAAGTATGAGCATTAGGTTAATATGGGGGCTGAAAAATAAATAATAAATATGGTACAATTTATATCAATTGATCCAGTCCCAAAATAAGCAAAGCTTTGCAATAGGCAGTACTTACTAACTTACTTAGACCATGGATAGAAGTCAATTTCTATCGCTAAAGCCATACCAGAAAATATGCCTAAAGTACTCGTATCTAAAACTCGTGTACCAACGGATTTTCTTTTTCATCACAGAAGAGTCTATGCCTAAAGGGATTTGAATACTAAACCTATTTCAACTTCATTATCAGGATAACGATTGTGCTATTTTGGTTGTAAGAAGACAGCATTAAGAAAGAGATCGATTTACCAAACGGTGCCAGCTTCCACGTATTTCGCAAACTGCAGTGCGTTGTTGATATTGCTCGTGAAGATACCAGCAGCTAGCCCATAGTTTGTGTTATTGGCGCGATCGAGTACCTCTTCCAGAGTGTCGAATTTCAAGATGCTCTGGACCGGTCCGAAAATCTAGGTAACAATAATTCATTCGTATAGTGTCAATTACGCGACCCAAACAATATTGTACTGTGAATGTAACATCGAAGTGCCATTGTCGTTTTCCATAGCTCACAACAAATATAAGATGATTTTCTTTCATTAAAACTGTCAAATAAAGTTGCTGATAAGCTTCAGCATTCACTTGTAACAGAACTTAAAGCATTCGCTGTTTTTAAATTTACCGAACTGAACAACGAGCAGAATCTGCTAAGCATAGAATCATTAACATTGCTACGAACATTTACACGATTGTTCTAGAGAACGCTCTAGTAAATGCTCATCAAAAATTGTATTATTCACGATGTTGTTGGACTCGGCAAAAAGCTCGAAGCAAATGTAATGTACCGTCGTCATTTTGCTCAAATGGTCGCTAGAATGCTGGTTGTAAACGCTTCTGTTTATTTTGTGAGCTTGTACCTACCCATAATGTAACATTTGCTAGAATGCTCATTTATTATATGTGAATGCTCAAGTTTATCAGCACCTTAATATGCCAAAAGATAATATGTATCATTAACTTACTTCTTCCTTAGCAATGGTCATATCATCTTTGACGTCAGCAAACACTGTGGGTTCGATATAGTATCCAGTAGTGCCAATACGGTTCCCGCCAGTCATCAGCTTTGCTCCTTCCTCTTTGCCCTTGTTGATGTATCCCAGCACTTTGTTCATCATCTCACCATCAATCTGGATACAAATAAATCAGCGAACTTAGAAACACTTTAAGAATTTGGTTAAGCAATTATAACTTATAAGGAGTAGTGTATTTTGACTACCTGTGGTCCTTGTTCAGAAGTCCTGTCAGTAGGATTTCCAACCTTCCTTTTCTTGGCAAATTCAACGGCTTTTTCAACAAATTTATCATAAATTCCTGCTTGAACAAACAGACGAGATGCAGCTACGCAAATTTGACCTTGATGAACGAACACGCCCAATCCAGCAGCAGGAACGGCCATATTTACTATAATAAAATAATAAAATTGTCAAAATTAAATTCTGCAATATGCCCACTGTCGTTAAAATTATTAAAATTGAATTACACTTCATCCCAGGTATCTTTAAAATGAAGTAAAAATTGGTATTTTATATTGCATTTTTTCATCTCACAGTGGTAATAAATGTCTAATATAGACTTAGCACTTACGATCAGCGTCATCCATGATGATCAATGGACTTTTGCCTCCGAGCTCAAGAGTTACTCTCTTCAGGTTTTCTTTTCCAGCGGCTTGCTGAATCAGCTTGCCAACCTTAAAACAGAAAACGGTTTCAGGCTCTTCCTACATAATTTTTGTGAAAGTAACTATTTTTATTCTTCAATGTCACCCGCAAAAATGTTTTTGATGCGAGATTAAATCTCTCAGAAGTACCTCTACAGAGCCCGTAAAAGAGATCTTAGCAACATCCGGATGGTGTGTAAGGGAGGTGCCGGCTCCGGGTCCGTAACCAGTCACCACGTTGACAACTCCTGCTGGTATTCCGGCTTCCTTCAACAAAGCTGCTAGTGCCAGCGCAGTCAATGGAGTCTGCTCAGCCGGTTTCACTACCACGGTGCATCCTAAAAAGTCGAACAGTTTGTAAATAAATGTCAAGCAATTAACCTCGAATGTTTTTAATTCCAGTATTTTTTTTTAACTTACCTGCAGCTAACGCTGTAATGACTTTGTTTATAAACATCGAGATGGGGACATTCCACGGCAAAATCAATCCGCATACACCAACAGGTTGTTTCAAAGTATAAGAGAACAGGTCGCCATCTGAAATTGTAAATTGTATTAAATACTAGCCTTTACCCGTGGCTTCAGTCGCGTAAACAATTAGATCTGGCAGTCAAACTCTAATTCGGAATTTTATTAAAGTCCGATCGGAATTAGGTACATTATGAGACTATTGTGATTGTATTGGCATTGTGTTTGTATTGTGATTGTGTATTGTGTTGTGTGTAGTGTGTGATTATTGGAGAGTAAGACAGCCGGTGAAATTGCTAGCACTTGAGGTATTCCAACTTAGGCCTCTAGATTGGCAACGCATCTGCAATACCCCTGGTGTTGCAGATGTCTATGGGCGGTGGTGATCTCTTACCACCAGGAGAACCACTTGCTCGTTTGCCTTTCAGTCGTATAAAAAAAAATGGTCTTAATTTAGGCTGTATGAAGAGTACTTACACGTGCAAAATTCCATATCTTTAGACTTAGCTTTAGATTTTGGGATTTTCTATGGATCCCGCGGGAACATCGAGATAAAAAGTAGCCCATGTTTATTTCAGACTTCAGTTTATTAATACTACTCGTATTAGAATTAGGATAGGGTTGCCTGTATAAATTTGTTCAATATCACTTTACAACCGAAAGACAAATTTCTTCCATATCTTAGTAAAAAGCTTCTTTCTCCAAAACGAGAGAAATATTGATTGAAAACACAGCGGAGCTGCTGAAATGAAAAGATGGAAAGGTGACGTAAAAAAACTAACCTGCTGGGACGGTATCACCCTGAATTTTGTCAGCCAAGCTGGCGAGGTAGCGAATGATAAACGAAGTTCTTTGCATCAGATGATACGCCATGTTCAATATCATTCCATTATCATAGGACTCCAATTCAGCCAAGTATTGTGCATCGCGTTCTACGAGGTCTGCGAACTTGTTGAGCAGACGGCCGCGCGCTGATGCGTCCAGCAGACGCCACTCCGAGTTGCGGTGGAACGCGGCCTTAGCAGCACTCACTGCCAGGTCTATGTCTACCTAATAGTTAAAAATTCGTTTTAATTTAGGTTAGATTTTGATTAAGCAAGGCCATCTAGTTAAAAAATAAAGTATCTTACCTTATCGCCTTCTGGAACCGACGCAATGACAGATCCATCGTGGGGCGAAACAGTGTCAAATGTTTTTCCGCTCTGAGCGTCCACCCACTCGTTGTTTATGAACAACTGCAAGTTTAAAATATTAAAATATTAAAAAACACGCTCATATAGGTAATAACTACGAGGTGAGTACAAGGTAGAGCATTTTCGAAAAGAATCATCATGTCAGCCGAAAGATGTCCACTGCTGGACATAGGCCTCCCCCTCATAGGTCTCAAAAAGAATACTTATGTACATTTGATTTTTAATACAAGCTTTTTTGCTGACGTACTTTTTGTTGACTGCACTTGTCATCTAAACTACATATCCGTACCAATTTTCAATTCAGTACTATTAACCATTGATTGATTTTCCTCCTGCGAAAACGACCCTGGCTAGTCTAATGCGTAATTGTTAGTATCTCCCTCCTTTTCTTTCTCTTGTTTTAAGAGCCTTTTATACCTGCTGAGCTGACAACCGTTGCATTTTTGTTAGTTTTTCTCGATTATGCCATAAGAAAATAATGAAAATTAAAATATGGTCTGATAGAACTGTTGTGTTATGTAAATTAATGTGTCTACTGCAATAATTATTCGTGATAGACTTTTATATTCTTTAAAAACAAACAAATGTTTATTAACGGTTTTTAAAGAAAATAAAAGTTTGTCACGAATAATTATTGCAGTAGCCACTTTACCTTGTATATTAAGAACAGTTCTATCACATCACATTTTAAATTTTTATTCAATTTTTAAGGATAAATCGAGAAAAACTAACAAAAATGTAAAGTTGCCAGCTCAGCACGTATAAACGCTCTTAATTCATATTTTCTCGGTGGTCATACTTAACGCACGACTTAAATGATTCCTGGTATCTTCTTTTGATGTCACGTCACAATCATACATATCTATACATTGATAAATGCCAATCATTAGGTAAACCTTGGGAACGGTTTGTCACAATCATAATGAAATATAACATATTAAATGGGAATATTGTCTTTATGACAAACATTCTTACATAAACATTCTTACTTCTTGTTAAAGTTCTGTGATTTTTTACCATGTTAAATATTTGATGAATCGGTTCATTACTGTTTTATCACGTTACGATGCAATGACAACGTAAGATTATACGTAATATTAGGTGCCTATTATTCAGCAGGCCGGACTTATTCTATGGTTCGAACATTGTTTTGTTGCTGATATCAAATACATGCATATTGATAATCCACTGGTTATCATGGCTCGAGCATGATTGATAAAAAAAAGTGTTGGTAAAACGGGGATAAAAAATGTTTATCTGTTTATTCAGGAAAGCATCCCGTGGCCCTTAACGTGTATCTTTTCAATCATTATTTATATTGTAGCGCCCTATGAATTAATAATATTTATTCGCAGGTAGCGACTCAGAAGTAAATATTTACAACGAAAAAGTTAGGAAAACAGGTTTCGTTTTATTTATGAAAGAGCCATTAGACAAAAATAATTTGTGAGTAATTTAAATAATGAAAAAGCTGGGACTTAGTTCAATACGTACCTACTCTAAAGGTGTGCTAGGTACTATTAAGATAGATGTAAAATCAATTAACATTTGTTGAAATTCACATTGCTGACCGCTCCTTCTAAATACCGACCTAAAAGGTGAGATTTTAAGCAACGGCTACGAATTTTAAGCACTTAATTAATTAAAAAAAAATTAATCCATTCTAATATTATAAATGCGAAAGTGTGTGCGTTTGTATGTTTGTGTGTTTGTATGTTCGTCCGTCTTTCACGTCGAAAAAAAGCGACGAATCGACGTTTTTTATATGCCGGAGACGTGATCTATATGGGCTACTTTTTATCCGGGAAAAAATGCACAGCTCCCGAAGAAATAGTGCGCGATAATCGAATTCCACGTGGGCGAAGCCGCGGGCAAAAGCTAGTAGGATATAAATGTGAAGTATATTTTTTAAACTGCTACTAAAACACTATCTCATCGTGATGTTTCGGCATTGACTGTACATAATTTCACTGGCATATTTAGTATACATGAAAAGCACGATGAAACAGCAAAACATAAAATTATGTTTGATCATTCAGCAAAATGAAGTCATAAAGTTGGAATCAGAATACCACGACTGCAGCTTTCTTAGGAAGGGAAAGTATTTCAAAAAATTATCTTGAGAAATATTTGATCTAAGCAATTCTTAATTTAGCTGCGTCAATATCTGATAGAAAACATTTTCTTTTTAAAACCGCTATAATAAGTTTGGAAGCACTTACCTTATTGTATTTAATTTCTGGAGCCATTTTACGTACACTGCAAAGCCGGAAAGCCAAACAATCAACTATTAGACAATCCGGGGGCTGGTCGCTTATATATTTCTATTATCATTCACAGATAAATATGCGACTGTTATGACGGCGTAATGATGACTACGACTTTATTAAGTAATAAGTTGTTGTAAGATTAAGTCAAAATGATATCATTTTTCGTATATCGTGCTCCGATTTACAGGTAATTCGTGTCTTGACTATTTAAACTATCTTTTTACGAGGATCAAAGCATGTTGGATTGAAATTTCCTTGATAGGAATTCATTTTATTATGCAAAGTCCAATTAGTTTTAAAATAGTTTTCAATTTTGAAACTGTTGGCTAAATATGCAAACTTTTAAAGCGTCACTTCGTAAACAATAACATAAAAGAAAAAAACCGATTAGTCGAGCCTACCTTTTTAAAAAGTAATATTGTAATTTAGAACAAGAATTTGTTTTTTTTTGTCTCATTCAAAGTGAAAAGTAGAGAGTTTCACGCGAAACTAAACAACCGTAATGGCTTCTTGCTGAGGGGGAGCTTACTGTTTACTGTGCCTAAACTAATTTTCTATCTGAATAAAAGTTCAGATAGATACTATAAGAGATAGGTAATGTATTTTATATTGAAAACTTCAATAAATTTGATAAATATTGGTCTTATCAAAAGCTTCGTATGTATGATGTGGTAAGATCTTTTTTTTATAATTTCGAAAAATTATTCCTTCGCTATAGGAAATCAAACTTTTTATAAAAAACATAATGCCAAAAAATATTTTTTATTGCATTTAGTACTTTCTCTATGCATCGCTGAGCCACTGTAAGTAAAAAAAAAACCTTTTTGCTCTAGAAATTATACCGCGTTATCATTTATTACTACTATACTTTAATGGATTTCAAAACAGACTCACTAAGATATTTGTTTGAAAGGGAAAAGGTAATAAATATAGTACGTTAGTCGATTTCAACAATTGTCGTAGGTAGCTAATGTAATCATGTTGATAGCAAGATGACTAATAAGGACGGAAAGATAAAATCAAATTATTTTAATCGGCGGACCATTACAGAGTAAATATTATATACCAAGAGAAAGCAGCGGTGTAGTTGTGATGAAAATTTAGTTTTTTAAAAAACTTTTACAATTGCAGCAACTCATTTAACAAACCCTAAAGCTGTAACCAATAAAGTCAACAGTGATTCAGATAAGTACTAATGCAACAATAATGAGAACTGAGGTCAGGCATTCGCCATTTCAGTTTTCTTTCTGCCAAACGGTTAAAGATGGCGAGAGAAAGAGATCGAAATAAATTCTAAAAAGAAAATATTCTTAGGTACGGCTGAAATCAGTATTCGTTTCACAGTTCTGTGTCGAGGTTTGATGTTGGAAAATAATCTCAAATCTCAACGACGTTCTTAGCTCTTAACTAAAGTAGATGTAATGAAATGAAATAAAAACCAACCGTTTTGATAAAAAAAAATATGCTTATTATTTTCCCTTATTCCTCGTAGTGCCACCAACTTGTTCCACCAATGGCACGAGAAGAATTGTCATTCCTCGTCGTGCCACTGAATAATAATTGTTGCTCTACTAGCAATAAATTATAACTTAGATTAGGATATATTTTTACTTCGAATGCCTACATATCCTACTAATTATAAATGTGAATTTCCCTTTTAGCCATAACAATTTAGTTCTTCTTATTTGAGGTTAGATTTTTTTTTGGAGTGATATTGTGACCGTCTTGACTTCTAGGTACTCGTCCACGCAGTCAATTCCTCTGAAATATAAAAATAACAAAGATTTTACATAGTTCACTTTCGAATAAGTACGAAAAGATACACTCTTTAGTTGACATGTTTATAATATTTAGTCTAAATGTAGAGTTAGTCCCTAATATTTATGAAATAGGCGACAGGAGAAGATGACAAAAAAAAATTAAACTTGAGGAGTTCCGTGGCTCAATACTGGTTACATTTGGACCGAATTTGCAGTGTAAAGTGTCACCTGCCGCATTTATAAAATACAATACATAAAATGCCTTCAATTGTCTCACAAAAATCGTTTTTTGCCTTTACCTACATAAAATACCTATGTCGAAATCAATATTTCTTTAAATATGAGTGAGTCTCACGGTAACTTCAGCCTCATGTTCAAAATTATTGAATTAGGTATATTATACAAACTTCTCTCGTCCAACTCCAGAGTCCTTGAAACCTCCAAATGGTGTCTGCGCAGTGGAAGCCAGATAAGTATTTATCCTGAAATTTAATAAATTCGCAACATGTCTTCACTAAATTACATCATGCACACGACAATCTTCCGTGGTGGAACGAGTGTGGTCTGATTTACATGGAAGTTGAAAATTAAAACGTCTTTTGATTAAAGTGCACGTGTACGACTAGGTACTTGATTTAAGCAATCCTTTTTATTAACTTACGGATTGTGTATATCACAACATGAAATCACTTTACTTCATAGTACCTACTTGGACAAGGGTCAGCAAGAATGTACATAATGCTTTTGTTCGATTTTAGAAAGGGAACGCTGTCATCATCATCGGTACTTTGCCTAAAAGGACTGCTTTAACCCTTAATAAGGCCCCATTTATTGGAGCATACTATACCACAGAATCATAAGCAGCTATTGAATACATACCTGACAATGAATATTTTTACGCTAGTCGAATTTTTTATAATTTACAATGGAAATTGTGACGTATGACGAAATTAATTAAGTTCAGTTTCTAACTCAATGCAAGAGGTCGCTAAATCGCCTCTACCTTATGAAGGGTTAATTAAATAATTTGTTTTATATTTTTTTATGTACTTATTCTAAGTAAAGGATATGTATGTAAATAAATATAATTTAATTAATACACTGAATTGTAAATATTCTAATGTATATAAATGTAAAGTCAATGTTTGCAGGTGGTAGGACCTTGTGCAAAGTCCGCCCGGATTGCTACCACCATCTTGATCGCTAATCCTGTCCTGAAGCAGCAGTGCTTGCACTGTTGTGTTTCGGCGCGTAGAGTAAGACAGCCGGTGAAATTACTGGCACTTGAGGTATTCCAACTTAGGCCTCTAGGTTGGCAACGCATCTGCAATACCCACTTGCTCGTTTGCCTTCCAGTCGAATAAAAAAAAAAAGTTAATTACCAAACGTTGCCCGCCTCTACGTGTTTCGCGAAGTGCAACGCGTTGTTGATGTTGTTCGTGAATATGCCGGAAGCTAGACCATAGTTGGTATTGTTGGCGCGTTCAATCACTTCGTCTAGAGTTTCGAACTTAAAAATGCTTTGGACTGGCCCGAAGATCTGAACAAAATTGAAAAATACACATACTATAGGTAAGTAAATAATGGCCACACACACATCAAGAAAAATTGCTGCCGTCGATAATCTATTCTTGCAGTTTTTTTTGTCGTAGTCTGAACGTGAGCGCAATAATATTTGTTCGATTCACTGAATTTGACAGTAGGTACGATTAAATATTAACTGACAACAGTTAGTGCCCTAATGGTCTAAGATAGACATTATTTGGTAGTTAACATAGAACATAACTATCTAAAAAACAACTGACTTCTTCTCTTGCTATAGTCATGTCATCTTGCACGTCAACAAACACAGTGGGCTCTATGAAGTAGCCAGTAGAACCAATGCGTTTTCCTCCACACATCAGTTTTGCTCCCTCTTGTTTGCCTTTCTCTATATAGCCGAGAACTTTTGCCATCATCTCACCGTCAACCTGAAAAGTAAACAAACGACTTAATGCCATAATAACTAGGTATTGAGAGATCACAAATATTTGTCAGTTACAAGTACAGTCGAACAAATTGAATCATGACCCAGGGCCCAGGGTGGAACCTTTGTGCTACTAATATCATGTTGACACTCGTATTTTTGTCAAGGGAATCATAATGAAATTGATTACCTATTAAAACGTTCCATCCTGAGTCATGATTCACTTTGTTTGACTGTACATCAACCTTGACATACTTGACAAGCAAATCGACATAAGGGCTAATAAATATCTCGATTTGTTTTGCCATACTCGATGGCGGTTTACGTGCAGATGTCAATGTTTTCAAGAATGACAAAGTTGATGTACATGTAAGTAATTGCGAGGTTTGGCGTCCGAAGACGTGTCGTCATTTTAAAGTGCGTGTCAACTTTTCTCTGCGATTATGATTGGTTTTTTGTAATATTTTTGTGTTTTTTTGTGTTTTGGAAAAAGATTCCAAAAAACCAATCATAATTTGATTGCTTAATAGCGACATCTCTTGTCCGGGTGAACGGTTAGTTCCGAAGGAGATATTGAAGGCTTCTCGTTGAGAGTTAGACAGTATAGATGGCGCTAGGTAACTGCTTAAGTTACAAAGTAAAGTAAAAACAAGCTGAGATATGTGATGCATAGGGAAACTCGTGTCTGTGCCGTTGACCAGCAGTGGTGTAGCGGTATAGCACGCGGCACGGAATGCCGAGGACCTGGGTTCGATTCCCAGTGTTGGTCTTATTTTTCTGTTTTTTCTGTGCATCTATGTTTCGGTTTGTATTTTCAATTTTCTCTGCGAGGTCTCGAACAAAAATTATCACGCCAAGTAACGCATACACTGTTTAATTTTATATCTTTCTTTTAACCTGTCTGGTCTATTACCTGTGGCCCATGCTCCACACCGGGATCTACCGGATTACCAACTTTGATATTCTTCGCGAATTCCACAGCTTCCTCTACAAACTGTTCGTAAATGCCAGATTGAACAAAAAGTCTTGAAGCAGCAAAGCACATTTGACCTTGGTTACCGAAGACGCCTCGAGCAGCAAATGGAACGGCGAGCTTTACTGAAGAAGAAATTAATTAACGGCACACAAATAATAGATAAACAAGAAGTTAATAAATTAATAGTACCTATAACTTACAATCGGCGTCATTCATAATAACAAGAGGACTTTTGCCTCCGAGTTCAAGAGTGACCCTTTTCAGATTAGTTTTTCCTGCTGCCTGTTGAATTTGTTTGCCAACCTGTAAGTTATCTATACTCGTATTAATGGATTTACAAGTAACTTCTGTGTTGAATAGGTAATGACGATGATGCAAACTCGTCATAGATTATTATCATCTTTGCCATATTGATTCATAACATTTTCCTTGATGTAATGATGACAATAACGTAATTTTTAAAATCAACATAAGAGTTTTGTATTGATTTTGTATCTAAAATTAAAATAGTAGGTATTATTTCATTTTCTTCGTTGAGACAAAATTTAGGACTAGAGGCTTCAATCCCATACCTCAAGGGAACCAGTGAAGGAGATCTTAGCAACATCAGGATGATGTGTAAGCGAAGTGCCGGCGCCAGGGCCGAAGCCTGTCACCACGTTGACCACGCCTGCTGGCACACCAGCCTTCTTCAACAGAGCCGCCAACGCTAATGAAGTTAACGGAGTCTGCTCTGCCGGCTTTACAACAACTGTGCAACCTGAAACGAATCGCGGAGGTTAAGCACTTGAAATAATGGAGTCAAGCGTTACTTTGCGTGACTTTACATATATCAATGAACTACAATCTTTCGCCTTAGACCTGCGCTAGTTGTGCTAAAAATATTGTGGCAAGGTATGAGTAAAAAACTTTGAGTTTGAAATTGAATTATGGAGCCAGTAAAATAAGTTTGAGTAAATGTGTTGGTGAATCATTTTCTGATATGATTGAGGTATAGGCGAATGCTAGTAATCAAATACAAATCCTCGTCTAAATGAAAGTAAGACAGAACAGACAAGAAACAGGTCAGATTTTGTCATCATTTTATATCTACTTATTTTAATTATTTGGTACCTGCTGCTAAAGCCGTGCAAACTTTGTTGATAAACATTAATATTGGTGCGTTCCATGGAAGAATTAGACCGCAGACACCCACGGGTTGCTTGAGTGTGTAAGAGAAAAGATCGCCATCTGGAAATGCGGTTATTGCTTAATTTTATGGTCAAACAGCTTATTCTTTATCCTTATTCCTTATTTTAGGTAAAAGTTATGAAGTTATTTCTATATAAACGTTTTCTCCACCAAATTAGCGTTTGTTACCATTAAGAAATAGAATGAATGTTCGGTGTAACAAAGGGTAAAATTTTTACCTGCTGGAATAGTATCTCCCTGTATTTTATCCGCTAAACTAGCAGTGTAACGCGCTCCATTGATGCCTTTCTGAACTATACCAACCGCCATGCCAAGTACCATCCCATTGTCGTAAGATTCCAGCTCTCCGAGGTACTGAATATCTCTTTCCACGAGGTCCGCGAACTTGTTGAGCAGACGGCCGCGCGCTGATGCGTCCAGCAGCCGCCACTCCGAGTTACGGTGGAACGCGGCCTTAGCAGCACTCACTGCCAGGTCTATATCCACCTTAATAGAACGAAATATCAAGAAAATATCAATATAATTTATAACATATCAATTAAGCAGGAGCTAGTGGAGATACGACCTCAACTAGTGGTAACGTACCTATAATAAGGTACGCTGTGAAATGTGTGTGTATGCATTGTAAGAAAGAAGATTGCAAGCTATTTCAGGTGAAGGTCAGATACTGCTCTTATTTACGAAACACAGAAAGAATCCAATATTTTTAGTAATAGAAATACGTTTATCATCCACACCTTATCTCCTTCAGAGACGCGAGCGATGACGGAACCATCATTTGGCGAAAAGGTTTCGAATGTTTTTCCACTTTCGGCATCCACCCATTGGTTATTGATGAAGAGCTGAAAAGTATCAACGTGTTTTTATTTAAATACATACATCGTTATTCAAAATGTTGAATATTATTTTATTATAGTTCTTTTCGATTAGTTAAAACTGTTGGTATAAAATAATGTCGGCTTATTGTACCTACTTATAATAAGAAAAACTAGTTTTTTAAAATATATTCCATAAGAGCGCGCTATTATTTTTATAAACGCTAAAATAAAATTAAAATTTCATCTGTCGTAATACGAGTAGGTGGGCAATTACTTAGCTAGATGTTATTTTTCAATAATCGATTCTCTGCTCGTTATCATAGCAAGCCTTGGATAGCTGCGAATTATTTGCTGTGGAGCTGCGCCATGCGCACTACGAATTATAATTTAATACTGGCCTGGTGGCCTGGCTTCACACGGGTGCAACTTTGAAAAAAAGGCGAGATAATAAAGAGTCGAACTAAAAGCGGTACCTATACACCATTTAATTTAAGATTTGAATTAACTGTCAAATTGTAACATACCTACGTTTCTCGGTATTTCGAACAAAAATTGACTAAAAATACCTACATGTACATTTACTAGCAGTATTTATTATCTTTTTAGTGTAGAAGTTAACACAATTTTAAATAATTTCATTGTTTCATTTAAAAACGTGTGCAAATTTCACCGTTGAGTTTCAAATGTTAAAATGATATTTTACCATCAAGACCTTCATTATATTGCCTGTGGTTTTTTCGGTTTTTGTAAAAATGCTTTAATAGTCTGTAATTCTCGTGCAAAGTTGTCATTTTTTTTGTCGACTTTTGAGCTCATGTAATTCTGATATTACACATTTATATGAAAATCTGAAAAACCACAGGCATAGATAATTACGTCTAGTCAATTTTTACAATTTTTCATCTACTTCTGTTGCCTAGTTTTCAAATGAGACTGGGACTACATTTGTATGGAGAATGGAATGAAGAGATTTCTCTTAAAGTTGAAGATAGGGAGAAACCAGTTTAAGTATCAGTAGCTATCGTATCTTAATTTGTTAAACACTTACTCAACATGAAAATAACTAACATCGAAGTCATTCATAACTTATACAATTAAACGACAAATAGGAAAGATTGTTTCTCAACATATTCTTATCATTATGTATAGGTACCTACCTAATGTGTCTAGTCGTCGCTGTCCCACAAATTAACTTGGCTTTATCTTTGCCTTCTTTTCCCAATAGTTAAGGAATGTGGTAGTGTTAAAAGGTAAACATGTTTGACACTTGACCATACACAAAGTAGAAGCACAACAAACAAAAAATAAAGTTACTTATTTATTTGTACTAACTTACCTTAGTATATTTCACCAGCGGTGCCATTTTCCTAAGATAGCAGGCAGTGCACTAAATAACTTAAAGTTATGTGTTACTTTTTATACGTTCGTGATATATTAACCACTATCTGAATGTCAATAACAAGTTTGATTCACTTGTTTACGCTACGCTGCAACGCCTACTTGTATCAATGGACATTTGGGGGCATTGACTTATACTCTATGGACAGGAACGTTCATGTCAACAATAATATATTATAAATATGTTCAAATACCGGACTGTCACAAGACGTCATCGCTATATAGATTATACACCGCGGACGTGACACAGCTATTTTACCTACGAAACGTAATTATAATGCTCAGATGCAAAATAGATATTTTCGAAAAAAAAAAATTATTTAGACCAAAAAGAAAGAACATTAAATAAATATTCAAAATATCAAACTGGGTATAAATAAAGCAATTAAACGAATTGTCATTCATATTCAGTCACAATTTTTTACCTACAACCAATTCTGAATGGGAACGGAACGTCTGCACGTTTTTAGTCTATGATTGTAAGATGGCGTGATGTCTTATTTTAAAAAATGTTTTTATTGTGGTATTACATTATTAATAGTTGCGTAATCACTTGAACGAGATGTAATTTTACTTACTTGAGTAGTGAATTGTTACTTACGTGCAGGTTCACGCCTACATTCGGAGTCTCAATCAAAAACTAGTTCGTCCGCCGCTCATGAATGTCAAAGTCATACTAAAGTCCTTGGCACAGTGCAAGGCGCAAAGCAGTGGAACACAATGAGTGTTCGGATCGCGATATCTAGTAAGTACATATATATCGATGGTTGGGGGCAATGCACTAAATTATAAACTAAACTAGTTTGACCAGCCCAAACTTCTAAGCAGTCATATTCTTATTGACCTATACCAGCGGCTTTACTCACACAAACATTAGTAGGTACCCGCAATTTAGGGACTTTTCGCAAACGTTCTGCTAGAGACACTGTGCACTGTGCACTGAGGAAGCCGTTGGAGGAAGCTAACTATGCCGCCGGTCGCGCATATTATTATAGCCGTGGCAAGGCCATACTTAAGTTACAAATATTTGTTTAAAACTTCCCTTGCCGAAATAGCAAAACACGCAAACAATTTGCTTGCGAAATTGCGGGAAACAAATCAATTGTTTCGGCTAATAAACGATATCGATGCTTGAACTTTCAGCCAGCCCTTGCCGCCGAATTTATGAGCAATAAGGTGTAGGAATAATAAGTAAACTATTGTTACTTTTACACAGTCTTATGTAGGTACCTACTGTAAAATGGTGGTACTGGTGGAACCAAATTTTTTTTCTTTTTTTTTTAATTTTTATCCTTCGGTGCGACAAACAAACATCCCGAATAAGTATAATATACAACGCATAAATTTTAACTTAAGAGTCTAGTCACGTGGCTTTGAGTGATGGCACCTCTGTGATTAGTTTCGTCGGCGCCGGCGCTTTCCATTAACCCTATATTTAAGAAACAAAATTAAAAATGTGCGGTGCGCATCTCTCCAGCCATCGGTTCAGTCAGAGAAGCAACGTTTAATTAAGGTTTTAATTTAATATAGCAACAAAGTTTGAGCTCTTTACTCACTTTATTGTAACTTTAGGTATAGACAAGTGGAAAATACCTATGTATATGTCCAAAATATGTTACCACGGCCGCGCCTTATTATGTCGGTATAAGAGTCTATGGTAGCCTGGTACTGGTAGGTACATATTTTTGAAGGGTTAGATAAGTCCATATTTTTTGCATGTAAGTATTACATAATACCTACTGGTAAGAGTAAGTACCTAAGTACATCACAAAAAAAAACAGTTTTGGTGGGTTTTTTCATAGGTACACGTTTTAGGTTTTAGTATTGGGCGTAACAAAACTGACTCGTAAAATTTGATATGAAAAAATAGGGAATTTTTTTAACCTATCGGAATCGATTGTGCTCTTGAGTCTGAGTAGGAAAAGCCATAATATTTTTTTCTAAAAGTGAAAAAATAAATAAAGGGACATCTTTACGCGAAAACGCCCAGTCATGACTTTGATGAAAAACACTGAACATCGATCAATGTTTAGTTGGAATGAAAACATTTTTTCGCTAACCACGATAAGACAGTCCCGAAAAAAATTTACAGGGATGTTCAGCGAAAAGAACCCAACATGCTGACATATTCCAGGACAATTTAAAGAAACTACCTACAAAAATGCCATGTGAGTTAAGCGGAGACACTTATAATATGATCATGTATGACTAGTTGGCCGATTAGCCTGCTTTTTTACAACCAACTAATCGGCTAGTCGACTAGTCGGCCAAAGTCACGATCGGCACATCTCTAAATTTATCCGTTGCCTAGTACCCATAGTACAAGCTTTGCTTAGTTTGGGACTAGGTCAATTGGTGCAATTGTTCCATGATAGTATAGTTGATAGTTATAGCTACAGAGCAGGTAACATTTTTTAAACTGTTTTTAGAGTAGGTACCAAAGTAAAGGTTTCAATAAGAGTTTCCAGCTAATCTTACATTTTGTGGTTATCTTGTACTTATTGCTGCTTACGCGACTGATAATTACCTACTTTTACTATGCTCGATAACCTTTTAACGTGAGATCGGTGATGGACACAAAATATTGTTAATAACGGATCAGTTTTCAAAAAAGCACTTAGTCTTGCGCTGCTCTCACCCGGCCTAGCCTCATTCGTCGTTTTATGATAATTAAGCGAATTTTGCTTCGGGTACTCACGCTGTAGCACTGGTAAGATAAATGAATTTTATTACCTTAAAATCCGAGAATTTATTTAAAGCTCGCCTTCAAAAACTAGGTATAGTCCGCGCGACGGTTGAAGACGGCTCAGGGAATCTGGTGGGGGTAAATGGCGCATGGGTACAATCGCGCACAAAATCTTTTAACAAAATAATATATCAGAATAAAGAACACAAGTAAATTTTAGGAAAGTGTAATTTTAATAAGATAATGTAATAGGTACTCGTAATAACGGAATATTATTAATTGAACTTTTTATATCGAATAAATTAAAATTATATTAAAATATGTAAATTTCGTATATGTTAGATCTTTCACGTCAATAGAGATACGAAATAAGTGTTTTATAGACAATGTTTAAAAAAAAAAAAACAAAATCTAAGTATTCATTTTTTTTTTTCAAAATCCGGTAGACAAAAATGAAGATAAAAGATTGGAGAAGAAGAATAGTTCGCGCCGTAAACCAATTTTCTGGCTTGCCTAGTTAAAACTTTATGTTTCGGCATTTTTTCCACTACAACGAAATGAAAATAAAGTTAAACAATTTGTGCGCGACAGTACGTAATGGAACACGAAACGCATGCACTGAGCGCGGCCGGCGGAGAGCGACTGACAGCGACTGACAACCAATAACGTGTCGCGTCGACGCCCACCTGCCCTTCCCCCCTGTGCCCCCGCAAAGCAGACCGAAGAAATGACTTCTGCGCATGCCCTTTCCACTTTTCCCGAGCCGTCTTAAACCGTCGCGCGGACTATAGGTATCGTGGTATTTTATGTCTAAAGCGTGGCCCAATAACAAATTTATTGAGAAGTAAAAAAGTACCGGGACGTGACACACGGATATGAATTAGGTATCCATCCATACGGACATGTCACGTGCTTAGTTAAAATTAGGTTAACATTTTGACTAATTTCGAGGAAATTCGAGGTCCAGAGGGAGGTTCGCAACCTTGCTCGGCTTGAACACAAAAGTAATAAGTAAAAGTAAGTATATAATTCTTGATAAATTAGCTTCAGAGTATCGTAAAATGAGCGTGTTTGTAAAGCGATACTTTTTCAATAAACTATTTTTTTATGCCATGCGTCAAAATTTGGTTTCAAGTCTTTGACAAAGTAGTAGGTATAATTATTATTATTCATCAAAGTGACTTTAATTATTTTTTTAATTTCAAAAATAAAGTTAAAACAAAAAGCAATTAAACAATGATTCCCATAAAATCAAATGCCAAAAATAGTGAAGGTGCAATAAAAAAAAAATTATCTACAATGGTCATGTGAAAGTTGCCTTGCTCCGTCTGTGGCGGATGCGCAAACCGCGCGAGACAGAAAAAAAAAAAAAAAAAAAAAAAGTTGCCTTGCTTTACATTTAAAAATTAATAATAATGATTATAAAATTCAAACATTAATAAATAATCAAGGCTCTGCATATATGTACATGAAAATGTAAAGTATATTTTATTTAAAAATACTTGCATACAAAGTAAGAAGCCGGATGGTCGGCGCTTTTTGCCGACTACGATAGTAGCCGCTTTACCGACTAGACGGAACATCTCTAGAAACTAACAACAAAAATGCCATGTGAGTTAAGCGGAGACACTTATAATTATGAGTATGGTATGACTACAATAGCTATTTATGCAACTGTATCGCAATAGGGGTCCATATAACACGAGTGTGGTTTCATGAAACGAGGCGTAGCCGAGTTTCATAAAAAGGTCACACGAGTGTTATAAGGCCTAATTGCGTACAGTTGCATACAATATTTTATCTACGTTCATATATTAAATCCTCTATCATGTGTTCAAGAACCATTACCTGCTGGTGAAGAATTACCTGCATTGCAACCAGAACTTATACTAGGACCTTCACTTTGCTAGTAAATTATGAGTCATTTCCTTCGCCGCATCTAAAATATCGGGCGGAGTCAAATCTTCTTCGCATTCACTGATATCAGACATTTTTAAGCAAAAACAAAATTTTCTCACGAATATTCGTACAACAAAATATCAACCTATGAACGGAATGGCGGTAAAACCCAGTACATCACTGCGCATGTGCGGCATTTGCGCGCATGCGCTAAAGCGGGCACTGCCACAGACAAGTGAATATTGGAATCAAAACTTGTCGATATAAACTTTTGGATTTGCCCTGTATCGTAATGGTTTAAAAAATTATATTATAACATTATTTTGTTAGAAGAGAAGTGTTATAATGTGATTTTTTTTTAATATTTCGGTATTGTGTTTAAAAAGTATGTAAATATAAACTCGTTTTGAATATTATAATTCGAATATTACGATGCGAGAGTAGATAAAGTCATTTGTTTATTTTCTCAGCTCAGTCTGGAAGAACAGCAAACAAATTGAGTATCGCAAAGATATCAGAAATTGTGTTTAGGTACTTCAAATAAAAAGTGATACAGTTCACTGGTTAGTTCACGATTTTTGTATTTCTTAAGATATTAAGTTTAGTCATTACTAAAGAAGGCATTACTTGCATGAGCCGAAAACATTGCTATAGCAGTTCTGGAAGAAATGGAATTGGTACAAGCGATAACACAACATAGTTTACTTAATTCTATTAATGATCGGTATGTAACAAAATCAAAACTTTTACGTTTGTATCGAAGTTTCATTTCACCTGGAGCCTGGCTAAATATCCAGAAACGTAGTAAAATAATCCTAAATCACCCAAATTGGAGCTTGGCTTAGCGCCCCATTAAGATGAATGGAAACCTGACTTTAAGTTTAATTTCTCGGCAGATTTTCATCCGAGAAATGAGGCTTCGTAATGAAGGTAACTTCATTATGCTCGAGATAACTAGTTGGCAGCAATAGCTACCTACTTAATACAAATTAATGTACAATTTGGTAGACGGGTTACTTGGAATGGAACTGAAAACTTCTTAAGTAGGTATTTAGATAGGTAATTAAAAACGAAAGTATGTAAATAAAACCGACTTTTCATTGATTTTCGTTCGTTTAGATAAGTTCATGATACTATACTCCATTTAACTTAAGATTCGAATTAACGGTCAAATTTCAGGTCACACGTTTATCGGTATTTCGAACACGAATTGACTCAAAATAACTACATGTATTTACTTATTATTATTTTTAATTCAATAGTGTGTGTAAAGTTCCCAATCCGCATTGGTCCCGTATGGGAACTACGGCCCGAGCCCTGTCACGCACAGAAGAACATGATTGTCATGTAATGACAGCGGGATTTTGACAAGCACTCATTCACTTAATTTATTCTCCTTATTTGTGGCATTCGTACATGGCGGATGTGGAACATGTCTAATTTTGGTATTTCTGCTTCTTTGGCTAGTTGAAGTATAATTTTGATAGTGTTTTATGCGGCGATTAACCTTAACAGTGAACACTGATCACAAAATTCGATATTGCTCTCGTGTCTGACATTTTTTAATGCGCAAGTTGTCTCCGCGTGGTTTTTGGAATTTTGCTATCAAGTTGCAAAAACTACAATCACCGTACTACGTGAAGAAGAATATATTTATCTTTATATAACTGACATTGGCCCAAGCCTTAAAGGCCGCCATTGAGGAGAATAAATAAATAGTAATCAGTTATTCATGCAGCTGTAATCATTCACTTCAACGTGTCTTCAACTCTCGTTGCAATACCAATATTATACCTTGTTTTTACGAGCGCCTGTTTTTTTAACTAGGCTATTCGCGGTGCCCTGCGGAGTTACAACATTGCTATTCCAATTTACATTTTCAGGATGTATAAGCATTACCAAGGACGATGCATTACTATCCCTCTGTATAAGCATTAATGTCCCTACTACTATCCCTACTAATATCCCTACTAATATTATAAATACGGAAGTAACTCTATCTGTCGGTCTGTCTGTCTGTTACGCTTTCACGTCGAAACCGCTGAAACCGATTTTGATGAAATTTGGTACAGAGATAGTTTAAGCCCCAAGGATCAACATACAGGATACTTTTTATTCCGATAGAGGGCGCCACCGCGCGATAACCTAGGTCCGTGCAGACGAAGTCGCGGGCATAAGCTATGATAGTAGAAATATAAATGTGAAAGTTTGTGAAGATGTTTGTTACTCAATCACGTCTAAACCGCTGAACCAATTTAGATGAAATTCGGTATGCAGATAGTTTGAGTCCCGGGGAAAGACATAGGATAGGTTTTATACCGGAAAATTACATAGATCCCGCGGGAAAGCGATAAACGAACACTACGCAGACGGAGTTGAGAATAGGTGCCACTATTTCCTATGTCTAAGCAAGAACTATGAAAGTAAGTAGATATATAGGTTAGGTAAGTAAGTAAATAATGAACGAGAAAATGCCTGTAGTGATAGTCACATTATTAGGAACTATGATTTATTTTAGAAAGATGGGGGCTTGGCATAAAAGGCGCCTGGGCATTTCAGTCTCATTAATCACCCCTTTTCTAGATAAGTACCAATTTGCTCCAGACACAAAGAATAGTCTAGTCTGGTCATAATAATATATACCCTGTCCCGCCCCTGCCCTGCCCTGCCCTGTTTACCCTGCGACCCTGTTTTCTTACTATGTAGTCCGTTGTGTGTGTAGCCTTGTTTCTTATAGCAGTTTTTTTTTAATTGGCTGGTTTTATGCTTTTAGTGGTTGCCCACAAGGTTGCCCATTCCAGGTCAGCCATTTTCTAGTTAGATAAGTTGGACGTGGAAAAGGGAAGGTTAGGGGGTATACATCGCTTTATAGTCGACTGTACAGTCCACGGAACAGAAAAACGTGGTACAGTCGAATTCATAAACTTGCGAGCAAAACTTTGATCAAAAATATCTAAATCGGCGTTAAAAATAAATATATAATATAATCGTGTTCAGATATTTTCGATAAAATTTATGCTCTCAAGTTTATGAACTCGACTGTACATGCCCTATACCTATACGTCTAACTAATTTAATATGAAATGAAATATGAATTTCCGTTTCAAAGAAAACTTTGACTTGACAAAATATGAAAGTGATGGACCATTGATAAAATCGCAGATTGTTGTTTTTGTACAGAGTTATCATTTAAATTTATTTTGGCACATTAATTATAATCAGCAATATAATCAGTACAAAAGTAATAAGAGAAAAAATAATTTTATTATACCATTCGAAAGTTACTACTTCAATAACTAAACGCAACGTCAGCTCAAATGTCAAAAGTTAAGAGTGACAGCGACGACAGCGGGGCTACTACGAAATATCAGAATCGAAGTTAGTTTCGTTCCATCTGTCTGACACTATACTATTTAATACGAGAATGAGAGAGACGGTATGATACGAACTTCGATTTTCGAATTTCTTCCTAGTAGGCCCTTTGAAACGATTGAACTGTGCGAAGACAACTTGTTGTGGGTGAACTAAAACAAGTTTTTAAATTAAGTATTAAATCCATATAACAAGACGTTGACCGATTTAAGCCTACCGGAAGTCATTACAATATTTCTATTCACTACTTTGGTTTAGTTTTTGTCAGCAAGAGTTTATTTGTTGAATAAAAAAATGGAAGAAAGTCATGTTAATTCGTTCGCCGTATCTTTTGAGAACAATCGGGTATGTATCATAATTTCTAAGTAAACAAAGCTATTTTGATAATAGTTTTCCAAAGACACTGATTGTAGGCTTTGTTTATGTTAATTAGGTAAGTACTTATATTCTTTTGACTGACAAAGTTGTGTGACTATGCGGGGTTACTTACCTACCAATACAATTAATTAACTGACTGACAGTGGGCTTAACTGACACTGATAACCTCTTTTACGTTCTGTGTTGCTTAACTATCTTTTGAGACTATAATAATATTACATACCTATGCACAATGCAATACAAATATTCTTTATCGCATACCATAAAGCAGTACAAAAAACTTATAATGCACTTGCTTTTTTATATTTATACACTTGAGTAAAGCAAAGGATAAGGAGTACTTTGTTGATAAATATACTACCTAAATAGGTTGTTTTTTAAATTCTGGGCCGACTTTAAAATGGTTTAATCACTGAAACTGTTTTATTGATCTTCTTTTTCTGTATGTGTCCAAAACTTGTTAAATCGAGCTTAATGTGTGAGACACCCTGCAAATTTTAGTTACCAGTTTCGACCACCTTTTATCATAGGGTATCACAAAAAAATCCCTACAGGTCGAAGTGTATCCGCAAGGACCCCTAAATGTAACCAAAATTACCCAAAAAAGTTTTAGTTCACACAACAGGTGTACAACCAAATTTTTTAGGCACATAATTATGAAATAAGACAGTGAATTGTAGAAAATACTGATTTCATTCATAAAATATTAATTTGTTTATAAAACAAAAACTTCACTATGAAATAATCATATGATTATGAAGTTTCAAAAATACTAGTGCATGGCACACATGGAAACTTGAGTGAATGATAGAATGAAAATTTCTTCCATAGTGTTGTCGCAGCCGTTAATGAATGGCATCCTTGTCTATTTAAAAACGCATTTTGAAAGAATGAGCAAGGCAGATAGTTCTAACAGTTTATATTTACTAATGAAATATGCTACCTAGCAGAGTTCAGGAGCTGGTCTCCAGACACTCAACGGAGTTTTTTTTTAATGGCCATGGCACATAATTGTGCATCACAATTACAACAACTATTTCTGAATTTTAAACTCTCTTTGTCGGTCCCTAACTAAATGCTCCTTTTATTCAAAAGTATATGGATGCAGACAAAGTTACAGGCAACAGCCTGTACTTAATAATATGTCTTAACACTCAGAGTCCATTACATAATCGGAGTTGTCTCCTTGATCTGTGGCTTTCATTGACAATTAAACAACAGCAACAATTGAACAGTGGGAATTGGGCTTAAGTTTCCCGAACAATCATCTTTCATTTCATGCCAAGATGTTTTCCTGAATAATTCCTCTGATATTAAATGTTATTGTAACGAATAACGGTCACGGTAGTTTCATGATCAAAATTCCTCTGATCTTCCTCAAAACAATTTCCTTTGATTCCTGGGTCTTCTTATGAGTTTTTGCTCTTGTGAGGTCCACTCGGATGGTTTTGGCAGCTCTGGTATCATCCATTCTTTCCAAATGGCCTTCTTAGTGCTGCCTTTTTCCAGTAACATAAAGTAATTTGTTAACCTCCACATCTAAACTGCTGAACCAATTTACATTAAATTCGGTATACAGATAGTTTGAGTCCTGGGGAAGAACTTAGGATAATTATGATTGGTTTTTTGGAGTCTTTTTGTATTTTTTATTTCAATTCCAAATTTGTTACTTTTACGGGTATCCCGTGAAAACATATCGAAAATACAAACAGAAATCGTGTCTAGATTCCTGTCCAGCGGTGGTGTAGGGGTTATAGCACACAGCACGGATTGCTGAGGACCTGGGTTCGATTCCCAGCGCTGGTCTCTTTTCTGGTTTTTCTGTGCATCCATAACGGAACTCTAAAAAGATGTTTATTCATATTATATTTATTTTTTGCGCATCTTATAACAGACTAGCTGTTGCCCGCGACTCCGTCTGCGCAGAATTCGCTTATCGCTATCCCGCGGGTACTACGCATTTTTATGGGATAAAAAGTAGCTATGTCTTCCCTCGGGACCCCAATTATCTCCATACCGAGTTCCTGAAGTGTGAAAAGGTAACTGACAGACAGACTGAGCCACTTTCACATTTATAATATTAGTAGGATGTTTTTATGAAGTTACGTACGGTGCGACACATCACCATAAATTATATCGTAAGTTATCAGCTTGGCACTGGCTGGCACTGTCAGATTTTTTTTATACACGTAGCTACCAATATTTATTAGATACCTATTTAAGGCCCTGTCCGCACTGCGAATTTTTTCCGCGCGATATTCGCACGTTATTTTATTATATTCCGCGCTTTACACACAATTTGCCAATTTTTTCCGCCAGTGCGGATACTGGTATAAGTAGTAATAATAGTAAATTCGTTTATTTCGGGCAACTTGGCCCATACAATAAATACCTACCTTACAGACTAACATAGGTAAGTACATATTTATAATTAGTAATATTAAAAACTAATTTGGTGACAAAACGACGTGACCGGTATCGGTGACGTGTTTATACATTGAATGTGCTGCAGAATTGCGAGAAAAAAAATCACAGTGAGGACAGGGCCTAATCTTTTTTGTGTGTATGAATCTGTGTGAGAACATGAATGATAGTTATTGCACAGAGAGCAGGAGCCCCCTACTACTTATAATGCTAGCGTGCTTGTAACAGGATAGTCATGTTTCTCTGCATATGCCTAAATCTTAGACACGTAGTTATGTGTAGGTTATACTGCTTTTAGTTGGTTCTAATTTGAATTTCGTATCCGATTAACAAAGCATTAAATCTCGGCTTCAAAGCTGAGTGCTCCACTGACACGGCGTAACTTATTAAATTACAGCATTACCGCTTAAATAGGATCGCGGAGAATAGTGTTAGTACCGTCAGTATGTGGCTCATAAGTGGTTTACACGTCATTACACGCCAATTATACTTAATACAGCTTAATTGTGGGAAATAGACTGAAACAAAATACACCAAAATCTAAGCGTCAACTTTACTAAGTGATGTGAATACCTATATCAAAATACAAAACTGTGTAAGTGCAGTGTCTACAAAAACGTAGAAATAAAATATGAAAAAACTTTTGGCCAAGAAAATTTTCACTCCTAATGATTTGTGGAAGCAATGGACTACTTCAGTCAGCATAAATATCAATTTTGTATTTTAGCTCATGACGGGAAAAACATCTAGTGGCTTTATTAAACTACGTGGACGTGTTTTAAAGGAAGTATCAAGCGAATGATGTCGGTGGATACGTGTTTAAACTTTTTAAAAGGAACGATAAAATTGCATTAGGTATGTCGCAGTCGGAGCGAGAAACTGCCATATCGAAGTTCTTCTCTGGACATTTCTATACGGTTCTTAACGTAGGCATCGTACTCTGTACATTTGTTGAATCGTACATGTTCCCGTTTGCTATCATCAAGTGGATGATTATCGTTGCTAAATATAGAGATATCGGGACTCTTATAAAGAGTTATTTAAGCCCACCGAATACACCGTCACGATTTCGGTATAACTATACGTTAGAACTGATGACAGCGTGTAATAATTACAATATTGAGCGAGCAGATGTGTTAAGAATTGAGTCTCATGTGAGTGTGGTGATGGAAAGTGAAGCGGGACAACCTTATGAGTTCATACAGGTATGAAATACAAAATACTATATTGCAGAGGCTCCTAAAGTCACTGTCACACGTATCTAGTTAGAGCTACATGCATCTATTTTCTTTTAGAGTGACACCATAAAGAAAATAAGCATAACACTGCATTCTGCCGTGCTATACATATCTACAGTAAGCCTGATTTTGCCCAAGATCAAAATTGGAATTACTCAGCTGTTAGTTGGCAGAATCTCAGCAACGGGTTCATCATTATTCAGTATACACGTTAGTCAGATTTTGCCAAAAAAATAATACTGCTGTTATCGATCATACGGCGCAGTATTGTTTAGCATAGATTTTCATCTACATAATTCAGATAACCGTTACTTCCAGAGAAGTTGTTTTACGTTAAACAAATGAAATGCTATATTGTTGTGTCTGGAGTACGATATAAAAGGGTAGAATATGACCGAAAAATAATAAAAAATTTAGATAAATATTTCCATAGACAAAGTATAGTCTTCTTTATCCATGATATTACGTACCTAATTGTTACAACGTTCAAGCATTTCACGCCAAAAATTGAATTGTTACGAATAAAGTTGCGCCAGTTGTGAGTTATGCCAACTTATTGACCAAATAAGTGTTTCAGTACCGAATACTTAATAGATCTATCATTACTCAGCAGTAAACACGCTTATTCAGCCATTATTTAGCTTCTTATCGCCATTTAGCTGTCTGGTCATTTTAGACATTATTCCTCGGAATCGGATAAAGCGTCGAAAACCCATTTTTGTCCGAAAGTGAATTTTGTAACAATCCGATCCTTTCAAAAATCTTTTTGTGCGTGATTTCTTACAATTTTATTTTAAATTGGAAACAACTTTCCCAAACCAATTCTAACTAAACCACAATGAATTTAGCTTACGTACTTACGTCCACTTGCATTTCATTTTATTAACCCAGCAGAAATAAGCGAAAGTTTTAGACAAGACCGAAAATGGTTGCCCAGAAAAGCTCCAAATGTTGTCCTCAATAAGTACTCATAATATACTGGGTTTAAAGTTGAGATGGGGCAGCAAGGGCAGTTACCTACTAGCAGTTATAATTCATCAAAGACTAGATCCCTTGCTATACGTACTCTACGGGAAAATGCTCTTAAGAGACCTTTACTAACTTTTTGAGTGATGACAATCAACATTCACAGGTTTTTGATAAAATGTACAGTCAGCGAGAAAATCGATAGATTTGACTTTTTTTATGCCAATCGGTCCCACTCCTATCAAGGATTAAAACACTCTTTGAGAACGACTAAGGTAAGACTACTAGTTAGAACACCTACAAATCAAAGAAAACTTTTCCATACAGTTCGTAGGGGTACCTACCTACCTACTGATTTGCAAAGTGAAACTTTCGCATGTTGTTTTTTTACGCATATGAATCCTTTATGCTTAAAGAAAATTAAGCATATAACAGTATATAGACATCTAAAAACTGAACATTTTAACTAAAGTAAGTGTTCTTACCCAGTATTGCTGCCCCATCTCAACTTTCCACCCTGTATTTACACACTGTGTATTTTATAAAATCACGACAATGGTCATTTTCTGACTCCAGCAGAGCCGTTGTTGACACAATTAAGCAATCATAATGTTTGTAGAATTTAAGAAAATAATTGTACCACTATAATCATATCACTAAATCAAGTTTCTGCCGAAACAATGTCACATTACAATAAATTAAAACAAACTATGGACCATACGAATAATCGTCATAGTTATATATAAAGTACCCAACACTCTGTTTTATCACCCAACATAGTGGGTAATAATCCACTCCATTAATTTCACGACTTGACTTCTCGTTTGTAATTTCCATTAATTAAATTGATATGTTTAATTTGCCGTGAGCCAAGCTGCCGAATTGTAATCAAGCATCTGGCTTCTACGAAAATTACACGGCACTCCACGTGCGAAGAGGCAATTAGATTGAGCAAACATTATGCGAGCTTCTATAAATACGTGCATCAAATAGTAACAATTTTAGCACTTAGAATGCTACAAAATGCAGAAAAAAAAGAGAGTTCTGCGTTTGAGAAGTGCTTACAGAAAGTGATCAAGGCATGATAATGACGGGTCTGCAACCGAGTCCGCTGACTGGCGCTATCTTAGTGTAGCGTAGGGGTAAAAACTAAAGTAAATTTAAGATTGGTTTTTGGAGTATTTTTGTATTTTTTATTGCAACTCCAAATTTGTTACTTTTACGGTCATCCCGTGAAATCTAACGAAAATACAAACTGAAACATGGATGCACAGAAAAACCCCAGAAAAAGATACCTACCAGCGCTAGGAATCGAACCCAGGTCCTCAGCATTCCGTGCTGCGTGCAATACCCCTACACCACCACTGAATAGAAGTCTAGACACAGATTTCTCCCAGTCCAGAGACCAGTCTCTTTTTGTGGGTTTTTTTCTGTGTATTTTCATTAAAGTACCTATTGTTTTACATTCGACTAAATACTTGTATCTTTCAATCGCTGTCTCCTGAAATTAGATATCACGGTGGCAATAAAAAACGTAGCACTCCCTGTCCAAAATTACTCATAACGTTTTAAGATAACTGCGCGTCTCCGGTGGCATTCCCTGTAATAAATACTTTAATATGACACTAATAAAGTGACCCGCGATAAAGATAGGACTCGAATAAGGACAATATGACGAGACATAAAACTGGCATGGGAGTCACGTTTATGCTTAGCGTAATGGTGTCTGGATTTAAGTTACAGACGGTCGTTTTGTTCATTAGTCGAAATATATTGTGTTGCTATGGAAAAGTACTTACAATAAAAAAAGTTACAGTAAAATATGTATGTTTTGTGTATGCCTGCTAAATTTAGATACAACATTACATTAACAAAGCTCAACTAATTAATACTAGTTAATAATTTACCAGCTGCTTTTTATTCCAATTTTTTTCGTTGTTTCTTCCATGTCCATACATAGGTATCTTGAGCTACTTGTAAACAGCAAGGCGCTCTCTGAGGGTAATTAAATAACTAAATGATGTATGTAGCTGCCCAGTAGAAACTGAAATAATATATCTAACAGTAATTACTTTTTTTTTCTACAGTAATTACTAACTAAATATCTATTTCAGGAAGAGATCCAAAACCTAAATAGACTTAAGACTTTGAATAAGATTACGTTTAGTAGGTTAATGAAAATTTAAATTAATGAATGCATACTGTTCCAGCTTACCTACTGTGGTCAAGAATGCCAAAGAATCCCGCCAGCTTTATGGAAAATGTATGGTGCTAAAGTACGATATTTAGACTTAAGGTAAGTAGAAATCATATACAGTTTCAGGGCCAATTGTGCAACTCTCTGATACGTACCTTATATTTTATGTCTCTGGTAATATATAAGCCATACAGATCTAGTGAATAATTTTTTTTCATCGTATTTTTAACCCCCGACGCAAAAAGAGGCGTGTTATAAGTCTGACCGCTATGTGTTTCTGTCTGTGGCACCGTAGCTCTTAAACGGGTGGACCGATTCGAATGCTGTTTTTTTATTTAATAGCAGGTTTTCTAGCGATGGTTCTTAGACATGTTTCATCAAAATCGGTTCAGCCGTTTTTGAGATATTGAACTTTAAAGTGACAAAGTCGGGGGTTTTCCAACTTTTTGTTGGTTAGGTTAAGGTCGTATAAGTTCGTATTTATCTTGGTTTCTCAACTAGCCAATTGCGAAAGCACGATAGGTAAATACTTACTTTTCAGAAAATATACGTTGGCAAAACATTCACTGCATCTCTATCTGTTTTACTTGTTCGATTAAACCCAGAGAAAAATATTTTTTAATCTGTGTTCCCGAATGATACAATTAGTTAAATCTGTAGCATTTTATAATCGCTCCCCGTCGCGTCCGTTCTTAAGTACTCCGGCATTCGTAAAGTTCTCACTTGAAGCCAGACATAATCCACTTGAAGTAATTTGAATTTAAACTAAGTGCAGGTCAATGTTCGTGAAACTTTTCCTTGCAGATATGTTTACTTGATAGTTGTTGGAACAATAAGCATGAGTTGCATCAAGTCACTATAACCATAACAAATATTAAATCAGTCAGTCAGACATCAAATTCTTAGACTTAACATTGTTACCTGGTAGTCATAAAATTCTACATTTAAATAAAAAAAGATTTCTTATAATGTACATTTTGGTGCACATTCTTTGGTGTGCATTTTAAGTGGAGACCGCGTCTTGGCAAACGTAGTGTAGGACGCCCTCCGACCAGACCAGGTGGAGTGACGATCTGCGAAAGGCTGTTGGTAGAAGCCGGATGCGTCTAGCCGAAGACAGGGCGCAATGGCGCTCTTTGGGGGAGGTTTATGTCCAGCAGTGGACTGCTATAGGCTGATGAGATGATGAATGATGGTGATAATTTTGGTGCACACTGTCAATTTACGGTCTAACTTGAAATTTGTATCGTAAAATTTCAATTCTCTCGTTGCGCATCTTCGGTGAAAACAGTTACAGTGTGGTTTGTGGGGTGTGCGATACGAGAGTTTTATTTTTTGGTACTGTTATAATGAACCGTTTGACGACGTAAATAAAGTATTTATCAATACTGCAACGGAAACAATATTTACTGGCAATTTTTGGTGGAAATTGGACGGCGCAATTTCAATTTTCGTCCCACGTCTCGTCACGCTGGTGGAAAAGCACCTTTAGTTAATACAGTGCTTAATAATCACCTTTTATTTACAGCTTCAACAGTATTGAGACTCTAAGAGGCTTGGAACACTTCCCGAGGTTGGACGAGCTGATACTAGACAACAACAAACTGAACGATGGAGTCACCTTCCCACTTCTGCCGCATTTAAAGACCCTCTCGATCAATAATAATCAGGTCGGTATGCATATTATATCTATAGTAAGCATTATGCCCTGCTGTGTAAGCAACTAGAACTCCAGTAAAATTTCACCTACATTCTTCTAACATTATGCAGTTATGCAGTTCACTATCCATTTTGAAATGTACATGACTTTACAGTGAAATAAATAAATAAATAAAATTATGCAATAGGTAGTACGTAGAGAATGTATGGATGCTATGTTCATATGAATCGTTTATTTATATGTATATAAACTTATTCTAGTAATTGTGCATTCTTAATTTTTACGATTGCTAAAAATTACACTCTAAAAGTTTTGTGGGGATCAAAAGCGTTTTTATGATTTCTAGGAATTTTTGCTCATCTCGTTTTCTCGTAAATAGAATCTAGTCATGGCGCCCAAGGTTCATAATTATGTAGATCAGAATACATTCAGTCAATAGGTACAACCAAGAATGACCCTTGGAATAAACGAAGCTAAAACTCACCAGCTTAGTATTTTAGATAGATCTGTAAGAGCTAAAAGTTGAATAGGCTCCCTGCACGGATGTGGTTTTTCGGCCTATTTATATTTATAGTTATACAACCACTGAAGCGAACTCCGGTATTGACAGCTGGGGCCTACGCCCAGTACAGTTGTGGTTGCTGAAATAAAAACAATTTTGAATTTATTTGGCTTTTACTTGCCCAAAGAAAAAAAGAAAGAAAAAAATATAATTAACCTACTGTGTTTGACGTAACTAAGTCTATTGGCGAGTGGCGACGGCGCGGCGGCCGCGCCGGTCGCCGTGTGCGTGTGTGGGTGCGCCGTCGATACACACATATGCTAGGTATTTTTCATATAAGTACACGGTGATTTTTAATCTGTGATCAGGAATAACAAAAAGCTATAAAGACGGTATACTGAATAACTTGTCCCATGGGACCAATACGAAAATCGAGAAAAAAAATCCTGATTTCATTTATTGAGGCTTGTGCTAAGGTTTTCTATGAAACAGCTGATTTTATTTACCCCGATTTTCGTATTGGTCCTATGGGAAAACTTGTTCAGTATGACCGTCCTTATCGCCTTTTGTTATTCCTGATCACCGATTAAAAATCACCGTGTAGATCCTCAAAAAACCATTTAACACTCGTCACGTCGCGCTAAAATACTCTGTTTCACTATCAAAATTAACATTTGTGATTAGTGTTTTGCATTCTCTTCAGGCAGGCTAAGTGGCACATTTTGTCTGGCAATCCCAACCAAGTATAATGAGGCGCCAGGTGCCATTCAGGTACACGTTAATTATTGCTACAAACTCCATGCGAGATATATAATTTGATATCAAGCCAAGTTTCCAGGCAAATTGCGAAAACGTGTGAGATTGATAACATAAGAGTTCAATGTCAATGTGAACTCGAGAAACTGACTGACGAAACGCAATTAACAGTTGTTAATTGTGTATCGTGTTAGTCAGTCCCTAGGGACTGAGAAGCGAAGAAATAGATCGAGGGATAGTCGCGGGAAGCATACTAAGTGATAACAATATCGAACACTGTTGCCTGTAACTTTGCCTACTTCTTGCAGGAACTTTTTTTCCCCACCACCGCCCATAAATATCTACAACACCAGGGGTATTAACACTTTTTCGGGGTAGGAAGTAGCCTGTGTTAGTCGAGGATAAATTAGATTTCCAACAGTTAAAGAACTTTTTAAAGTTGGTTCAGTATTTCTAGACGTTACCACCTACGTACAAACTAGCAATGTTGAGTACACATTGTGAAGAAATTTGGTAAGAAAATAGTATGAAGCCCTAAGAAAAACATAGAATCGTTTTAGACGAATAAATTGTATACTTCCCGTGAGGTGCGTAAAGTAAAATCTTCGTCTAAATCTAGATTTTGTCTGAAATTAGGTGTTAGTAGCCACAAATAGAAAAATTATATATTTTTTAAATAAGCCATAATAATCAACAAAACTAAATAATTATTTATATAGCGTTGCCTGAAAAATAAAATAAGTGAGCAATTGTTTCCACTGCTGTTATTTAATTTCCTCGCAATTGAAATGAAAAGCAGTCTAAAACTCGAGCATTAAACCCATTTTCCCTTCAACGTGTCTATCCACCTAGTGTCTAACGTGTCGCACCAGCTAAGTGGCTATATAAACGTCTCGATTAAAATGACTCATTTTATGCTCTTATTGTACTATCTTTACTATTAAAAAAAACTTTTATAGCTAAGTGAAGTATATAACACTAAAACATGTCATAATAGGAACTCGATTAGTAACTTTGTCGGTGCCTTACTCCCTTTGGTGAATAAACTACTATTAAAATGACTACTCATCCGGAAACAATAAGCTTCTTGAAGTAAGTAGACTAGACTTCGAACATTCAAGCTAATTTATAAAGTTTAAACTTAACAACCTTGTCGAAGCTTTCGCACTTGAGAAAGCTGGCACCCGTGATATTGGCTAACTTAATGGAATAGAAAATGGAGGTTTGTTTAAGTAAAAAGCTAAGTTTCTTAGTTCATGAGGGCTGTGTAGAGTGTAGACCAGCGAAGTGTGGAATTGTGCAGCTAAACTCTTTACACGTTTGGCATGATTTATAACGACAGGAGTTCCAGTAAGAAAAATACCCTTAGCTACCTACCTAATGGTGGTACTGACCGGACCAGGTATACTGTACTAACCATATGCAGACATTCGTGATTTATGCTATGTATACTAGTGTTTACCGGTGGTTTGGTAAGCGTAAACCATTAAAACAGGGGTCGGCAATTAGTTTTAAGTGGGGTCCGAAAAGCTGTTTAAAATTTTGTCAAGGTCCAAACTTTTTTTTGTGATAAATTGACCTTTTATTTATTTATATGCAAATAACGAACGTATACAGCATACAAAATAAATAGCTAAGTAGGTAATTCCTATAACTCAAAGACACTTGGCGGTTCGACCCTGGCATCAAAAACAACATTTGAATTGAAATTCCGAGATTTACTAAATTTCTGTAGGAATTCCCAAAAAAACATCGTGGATTTCATGAACGTTGTAAATAATACACTCGTACCCAAATTCGTGTCATGAATAAGCCCTATGGTTGAAATTTCGAGATTTCATCCCGATCCTACGAGAATATCGGGATTAAAAGTAGCCTATGTGTTATTCCAGACGTCCAGCTACATACGGAATTTTATTAGCTTGATGGAGTAACAAACAAACACACACACACTCACACGCACGCACACACGCAAACTTTCGCATTTAAGTATCATTTTAGTAGAATTATTCGAACATTCGCAATTCATATTCTTTTGTGAACATTAACATAACATAGTATAGACGAAGCTCAGGGTGGCTGGAGTAGCAAGCGCTCGGGCGTAATTGTCGTAATTTTCACGTTCGCAGGTAATACTAATACTTACCTACTTAGAGATTTAAAGTATTAAAACCACGTCACTCACTGTAGGCTGGCAACATCACGCTCCGCCAAACCAGAGCTGATTGACGGAAAGGTTAATGGGGCTCACTTAGATTCGGCTCATCAATCATGCATAGATGGAGCATGTAGCTTGACCTAAAACCAGACTGGCGTCATTTTACATTTTGAAACAAGGATAAGTAAGTAAACCAATGGACTGACACTCGATATACGCCTACACTGCCAACACTATGCTGAGCCGGGACCGCTTCGTGATATCGCAAATACTAATACTTGTTTTTATTTGGGTATGATTTTATTCATCACCTAATAAATGCGTTTTCGGCGACCTAATAAATAACGTAATAATGTTCCTAAAATAGTAGATCTGTCACCTAAATTGAATCACCAAATACTATTAAGTCACTCAAAGGGCTATGGAGAGGGCTATGCTCGGGGTCTCTGCGGGATAGAATCAGAAATGATGATATCCGCAGCAGAACTAAGGTTACTGACATAGCCCGAAGAATTGCGAAACTGAAGTGGCAGTGGGCGGGGCACATTGCACGCAGGACTGATGGCCGATGGGGTCAGAAGGTTCTCGAATGGCGTCCGCGGACCGGGAGACGAGCTGTCGGTAGGCCTCCAACAAGATGGATCGACGACCTGGCTAAGATCGCGGGATCGCGGTGGATGCGAAAAGCACAAGACCGGTCTGAGTGGAGAGCCTTGGGGGAGGCCTATGTCCAGCAGTGGACGTCTTTCGGCTGACATGATGATGATGATGATGATGAAATACTATTAAAACGGTCAACTAAATATTTTTAAAAATTACTCAGAAATAATATTGATCATCAAATAATTATACTGGGTTCCAAAATAATAAATGTGTCACTAAAACTGAATCACCAAAACAATACAGAAATGGCTTCCTAAAAATTAATTATAATCACTGGAAAATAATATTGATCATCAAATAATTGAACTGAAATTTGACGATAGTGATATACTTACAATGAATGAAATACTAATAATAATATCTTCCCACAAATCACACCAATTGACCCAGCCCCAAACTTAGAAAAGTTTGTTCTAATTGAACTTTCGTTCAGATTGTAAGTTCACATACAGGGGCGTAGCTAGGCGTGGGCAAATTTATGTACCTAGCATGAACGTTAACGTGTAGTACACTACATAATACATGTAAATGCTGGAACTTGACAAACTTCGTCATAAAAGCCTGACAATGACAAGTGAAGGTTCGCAAGGGCTATTGCCCGCCCTTTGGCGAGATAGCAATTCAAAAGGAAAGTAATATCAAAGTTAGATACATGTCAAGGGGTTATTGGACAAAACAGATTACAAATATGACACGAAGAAAATGAAACCAAGTTGCCTGGAACTCATGAGGACTCAATCTTATATTTAATATTTATCAGGGTTTAAACTTCTAGCACTCAATGAACCATAAACAATTAATAGTTCGTTGATTTGGACTGTAATACCTAATTCTATAAATTATTTTAGCACTCATTTTACTTTACTAATAATAAGGTATAATGTTAAAAATATACATTTAATACGAGCTTTATTTGCTGACTCCATCTGAGACTAGGAGCGGGGTAAAGTACCCTATAGTATAGATTTATAGTCGTGGGTAAAAGTTAGTAAATAAAAAATAAAAATAAAAAATCATTTATTCAATTTCTTGAGGGTACATTATTACATTACCGCTGGTGCCTCTTTTGAAGTAAAAAAATACCTGTGCTAAGAGACACCGTTACTCTGTAAACAGGTATCTACATTGTAGAGTAGGTACTTAATGAATCGATTAAACAACTCACAATTGGGATGTCCCAAAAAAAATAACCTATAGTTTTTATCTTATTTTGGGAAAGAATAGGATATTTTAAGATACCTTTTTCATCGGTTTTGCATTTGGATGAGTATTTAATTTTTTATATTTTTTTTACGAAATAAGCTGGATGACGTCACAGTGAGATAGCCACGTTCCATTGCCTAGAAAAATTCAGTTTGTACATAACATAATCTGTGGCATTATTGAAAGTCAAGTGACAGTCAACAATCATACATGCACGGCACGGTCCTAAATGAACCATGACAAATAGTTTCATTTATTTCTCTTCTTTTAGCTTCGATTATTCGTAGGTTTGTTTAATGGTGTGATAGTAAATACATATTTTTTATTAAAATCTGATATTTAAATTCTTTTATATTCACTTTTAACGTAGTTATTTAATACTTTTATTTGTGAAAATACATTGGTAATACTCGTATACATTTCGGACTTTACGATAAAATGACAACTGTTTAAAGCCGAATGCGCATCATGTGATTAAATTTCCGTCTTTGTCACTCTTTGCTATTATAAGCAGGAAAGCAACATTTCAAACTGTCAATTTGCTTTAAAGTGTAGACTTTCCTTTAGACCTGCATTTGTGACGTAACACTGCAGGGGTCAAATGAAGGTCATTACTTAAATTTTATTTATTTAATTCAGATAATCATATTTTTGGAATCTGATTTCTGAAAACGCTTCACAAAGCCTATTTCTCCAAATGGTTTTCGATTTATTATATTTTGTAAAAAATTGGGACATCCCAATTTGTACCTATTAACTTTTAGATTGATAGGACGGACGACACTGGCCGTAAAAATGTCTTACCATAAGTTCGTAAATATTATTCAGAGGATAACAAATGATAGTAAAACGAAGCAATGAGCACGCCTTGCCCGTTAAATCCCTTACACATTCTATTTCGCTTAAACGAATAACATATATGCTACGAACAAATGCGATACGTGCAGGTAGAGTTGGCTTTACGATTTTGTTTAGTTAGGGGGATAAATTGGTAATAAAAGCAATTTGGACATATATTGTTTTCAATTTCGTCACGATTACTTAAACACACCGAAAGACGAGACGTTGGCAGGTCTCCCATTATGATGGACTTGGCGAGTTATCATTCTTTGTGCCGTTCTAAGGGGGAGGTATTTTTTCAACAGTGGACGTCTTCCGACTCTGTGGGTCATCACATCAAAAATTTAAGTAGGTAGGTACTCTCAAACCAATTTTCTGGGGAGTATACCACACCGGATAGAAACAGAAACTAGACTGACGAACGCGCTAGACATATGTAAGCTTTTCATCATCATCATCATCATCATATCAGCCGAAAGACGTCCACTGCTAGACATAGGCCTCCCCCAAGGCTGTCCACTCAGACCAGTCTTGTGCTTTCCGCATCCACCGCGATCCCGCGGTCCTAACCAAATCGTCGCTCCATCTTGTTGGAGGCCTACACACAGCTCGTCTCCCGGTCCGCGGACGCCATTCGAGAACCTTCTGACTCCATCGGCCATCAGTCCTGCGAATAATGTGCCCCGCCCACTGCCACTTCAGTTTCGCTATGTCGGCTTGATTAGCTCATCGGACTGTTTAGGAACAGAAAAATTTCTATCCACATAAGTAGAGCATTTCTGTGGACAGCGCACTTGACATATATTGATGATGCGTTGAAGTATGTCAAGGGTTTCATCCGTTTCTATCTGTCCACTTCCAGGATATACGCTATCTGTAAATTACTTACTTAATTCAATCACTAGTTCAACTGGCAATAAATTTTCGAGGTATTAAAATGAAACCATTCATGTTTAAATAATAATTTTTGTTTTTTATTTTTTAAATAATTAATATATTGAATACTGCCCCCATCCCTTACTGTCTCATTTTAAGTTAACTATTTTAATGTATAAATTTAAAAACATCTTAATTATGTAAAAAAAGATGTAGTATGTTTCGTTCAGCCAGTAACTCTCCCTTCTTTGTAACTCTACACTCATAACTTCTAACTTCTCAGTTGCGTTTTGTTGATTATAGAATAAATCAAAAGTGAGAGAAAAACGGCTAGCAAAAAAAGCGATTGCATTTTTAACTTGTAGACGGTACATACAGTATAAAACAGATAAAAAGAATAGAAAAAATAGAAAAAATATATATAAGCTGCTCTTAAAGTAGGGAGAAGTACCATACCTAAAGCCGGACAGCCCCTATCACCGGACACTCGTAATATATCGCTATTTTTTTAATGATTACTAAGCAAAAATGGATGGAAAAATGCGGCGGACTCCCTTGCACCTATTTTATCAAATATTAAATAGGACACATTACAATGTATTGAATTATTACGAGTGTCCGGCGATAGGTGCCGTCCGACTTTACAGGATTTCCCCCTATAGTGCATCGATTCTTATCTTGATTGTGGGCAAACTACGTTCAGGTTATCAGTTATTTAATTATCACCTCGAATAGAATAGAACTTTCTTTGGTAGAAAAATTATCAGCAAAGAATACCGGTTGAATATTAATACAGTGTCAGCCAACGTTGTTTTTGACTTTAATATTGTATTTTTTTGTTTTAGATATCAGATTTAGAGGGACTTGTGAATAAAATCAGCGAATGCTTCCCTTCGCTATCGTACCTCAGCCTTCTGAGCAACAAAGCGTGCCCCAACCAGTTGTCGGACCTCGATAAAGATGAATCGGATTACCAGAGATACAGGTAAGGCTCTTTATGGGATACTAATAATGATTACAATATATTTGGACAAATTACACCATTAACCTAGCCCCAAACTACGGATAGACATCCATACTTAATATTATAAATGCGAAAGTGTGTGTGTTTGTGTGTTTGTCCGTCTTTCACGCCATAACGGAGCGACGGAACGACGAGATTTTTGGCATAGAGATAGTTTATGGGCCCGAAAGTGACATAGGCATAGTAGAAGTGTAATATACTTTTACTATGACATAGGCTACTTTTTATCCCGGAAAAATGCACAGTTCCCGAGGGAACAGCGCTTAAACCGAATACCACGCGGGCGAAGCCGCGGGCAAAAGCTAGTACATAATATAGATAAGTATATACTTAGATAAACACAAATATCCAAGACTCAAGGACAAATTTTCGAATTCGTCATACAATTATTTGGCCTTTACGGGGATCGAACCCGCAACCGCTAGCTCACAGGGTCAGACAGGGTCACTAACAACTTAGCTATCCTGTCTCGGCGTTGATTAGGCTAAAAATAGAACAAAAATTAACAAAACTCATAGTTAAATAGTATCAGTTGATTGTCAAATAAGATAGTTGTACCTATGTCGTTTGTTTTATAGACACAAAAAACAAATTGTGGGTACTTTGGCTATCGAAAACTGTAAAGCCTAGCGCACCATGTCATTACACAGTATTGTTTTCCGTAACCTACCTTCCTAACCTTTCATTACCTGCCGGCCGGAAAAACAAAGCCCTATCTGAACTTGTAAGCTTTAGTGACGCATTTGTTTCAATCTAGGCTAAAGCAAATCTAGTGTAATGCTCCATAAAATTGTGGTACCGCACGTAGTTTTAGGACATAGAAACTCCGGTTCTAGTTTCGGAGTAAAATTGGACATGCTATTAAGTACATCATTTGTTTCAACCGTAAGGGAATGTTGCGTCGAAAATTACTAGACTTAATAAAAAACAGATATAACTAAGTGCCTACTTGGGTTTCTCGCTCGGAGATACATTACATACCTGCTATTTATCTTGCATACAAATTGTGATGCTTATCCTACGTACTCTGTTGTGTCAAAATTACTCACTATAATAATACACTTTTGTGAAGACGAGTAGAGTCCTTGTAATACTTTTAGGTAGGTACCAAAGGTCTTATACGAATATGTCGCTTAAAGTGGAAGTGGAGGAAAAACTTTTGCGTGTTATGTTTTATGACATACAAACATGTGGGATTTACTACCTTTCCTTACTTAGACGGCAGTAAATAGGTCCAAAACATTGTTTCGGAACAATTTACTTCGATGTCTCGAAAGCAGGCAACATTTCATGTGAAACTAACTTATAGAATATCATTAGAATATCATGTAATATCACGTAAAAGCAGTCTTGCGTTTCGTTACACATGTGCATTTCTGCATGCTGCATCAACGAGAATTGGACGATAAACTAAGTTCGTGAGATGTCGGTACTGGTATTAAGAGGTATCTATATCGCGTTTTTTGGTCGCTACTGGGTGTTAAAAATAATAAAGACTGTAATATTCGTATGTATGTTACTGACCAAAATCTATGAGCCATTTTAGCTGTATCTATCCAAAAAATTAATCCATAATAAATAAAAGAAAAATAAAATGTAAATAAAATCTTCTCTACCCCAGCTTGTATGGTAATTTTTTAAGGCTTTTTTTAACTTTCTTTCGAACTAGGGACCACAAAACTTTGAAATATCATGTTGGAGTTAATTAACCAATTTACTAACCTTAAAACTTAAATTTTTTTAATAGCGTCATAGCTTTGTAGGCTTTAGAAGTTAATTAAAGAGTAATAAATAGACGATCAAAACGTAATACTATTGTGGCCTGACACGCACTATGATGATTTTTTTCCAACAAACTTGAATTTGTATAAAAAAATAAATATGTTTTTCAACGTTTTTTCCTCAATCATAATAGGACTGGCAATTACAGGTGGCAGTTCCGGTTTTTGAGTAGGTGTTTAACACGGAGGCACTTTAGCTGAAGAAAATTCATTTCTACGAACACGATACATCATACTGCCGGGAAGCGTTTCAGCGCGAGTCATCTTATAACACTCGTATTTCACAGAAACACTTTTCTTTTGCTGTGTATGGGGGAAATATTGTTCTTTCAGCAATTTAAGGTTAAAGACATTTATTTCTCATAAGAATCAGCATTCACTTAACATGAGCAATACATCACAGAAAAGTAAATTACATGCAAATAATTCCATAAGGATACCTAAGTAGCACATTGTAGATGTGGGTAGAGATTAGGCGTAATTTGACGGTAGATTTCGATTCGATAGAATTTATGTTAACTCGTTAGTAAAACCAAAGTCTTTTCCAACAAATAAAGTATGTACAAATTAAAGAATCTCAACATTGTCACCATTGTCCTCGCCTCAAAGTAATTTAACCTGTACAATAGACACGAGTGACATCCACATTCGCGCCAAATTGAGAGGCGCGATTAAAGGGCTTACCCTCGTCAGAGGGCCCGGTTTACTGCCAGATTTATGTATTGCTTATTCAGGGGATTTTACACGTGGTAAAAAAGTGGATTGCGTTAAGCCTTTGCAGTGTTTTTGAAATATGAATAGGTTATTTTTTGGGTCATGAAAAAATACATATTGAGAAGAGAACGAACGTAACGTTTAGGTAATATTTTTTCACTTCTCATGCTCGTAATTTCGTATTTATGCTGGATCTAGGCGACATAAAATTACTTTTTATGCTCTAGTGCATAAAATAAAATCTTCGTTTAAAGACTAAGGTAATCAGGTATCAACAGCCACAAACAAAAAGTTTCTATTTTTTTTTTAATAATTTTTATTTTATGTAAAACCTAAAATCAATCAAAATAAAACAATAAAACTAAAAAAAACTACAATTGAAAATAATAAATAAATGATTGCATGAGAAATAAAACGTACATAGGAAGTGAACTACTCTACTGTTGTTTTTTCATTTTCTCGCAATCTAAGCGAAAATCAGAGTGTAAAATTAGCATTAAACCCATTTTCCCCTTAACGAGTCTATCCACCCTCGCCGTTCCGTCTCGGGTGGCTATATTGGGTAAAAATGGCTCATTTTATGCTCTTGTTGTACAATCTACTATTTGTGTTAGGAATAGAGAGAGAGAGAGAGAGAGAGAGAGAGAGAGAAACCTTTATTTACACATATTCGATACACATAAAAATACATTAGATGGAAAGAGTTATGTTCAATGAACATGTAAGTCCGGAACCAATTGCAGTTCAAGGCAGTGTTCTCGAAGTGGTCAAGGAGTATGTTTACCTCGTTCAAACTATGCAGTTAGGTAAAAACAACTTCGAAAAAGAGGCCAACAGAAGAGTACAGTTGGGATGGGCAGCATATGGGAAACTGCGTCAAGTCTTCACATCGCCAATTCCACAGAGTCTGAAGACGAAAGTCTTCAATCAGTGCGTCTTACCCGTTATGACATTACGGTGCCGAAACATGGACGCTCACGGTAGGGCTGGTCCAGAAATTTAAAGTTGCTCAACGCGCTATGGAAAGGGCCATGCTCGGAGTTTCTCTGAAAGATCGAATTCGTAACGAAGTGATCCGACAGAGAACCAAAGTTATCGACATAGCCCACCGCATTAGCACGCTGAAGTGGCAATGGGCTGGTCATATAACCCGAAGAACCGATAACCGTTGGGGTAGACGAGTTCTTGAGTGGAGACCACGGATCGGCAAACGTAGCGTAGGACGCCCTCAGACTCGGTGGTGCGATGATCTTCGCAGGGTGGCTGGCAAGAGCTGGATGAGAGTGGCCGAGGATCGTGCTCAGTGGCGTGCCATGGGAGAGGCCTATGTCCAGCAGTGGACGAACATAGGCTGATGATGATGATGATGAGATGGAAAGAATAAAAATAACGTCGAATAGTATAAAGTGGGCCCCACTCAGTATAATGTAACGGAAAGCCGCAACGCTGTTTTTTCAGTAGGACCCATTTAAAAACTAAAACATATAAAAATATACAACACACTATGATGATACGAACGCCAGCGGAAAGAAGTAGGTAGGTAGGTAGAATAAGTTAGATTTCTAGGTTCCTAATAATTTCGTGCACAGAAAATATTATTTGCTACATTATTTGCTTGATGTAGCAAAATCCACGAAAGCGTTTTAGCGAAAATGTTTCTTCACCTATAAAACCAATGTTTTGTACGTGATCCAGGTTTCTTTTAGTTGTTAGTACCTGGGCGACCGAGCTTTGCTCGGGCAACTCGATAACAAGCATTGTCCTAGAGATAAGACCAAGCTAGATCGATTTTTTATCGCTGAAAATCAATCTCTAATACCAAATTTCATCGAAATCGTTGGAGCCGTTTCATATATCCCCGAAATATATATATGTCGTCGTAAGATAGGACTTAGAGAGCCGGGATTCGACCAAATGCCAAACTTTTTTTACAAAACTGACAATTGACGATCGCTTTTCCCGCGTCCAGATCTGGCGTTTCGTAAGTACTATAATGCCAATCCTTAATAAACCACGCATGGTAATGGCCATACAAGGACCATACTCATAATTCTACATTTATATATTTATGTATATACAAGAATTGCTCGTTTAGGTATCAGATTAAGTATATTAAAGTTTGCTTCAACAGTCAAGTAGCGATCGTCTGACAATTAGATTGCTACTGTAGGTAATCGATTGCGAAGGCATCCAGTCGAGACTGCCAATTGAAAGTTACACCCCTTTATTTACCAACTCACCCGGTCGTTTGTACAATACGACTCTAATCGATAGCTGCCCCCCTAGACGAGCCATCTGCCTATAAACGATACATCAGTCATCATCATCAACGGGAAGACGTCCACTGCTGTACAAAGGCCTCCCCCTTAGAACGCCACAATGAAAGACAACTCGCTAATTGCATCCACCGGTTTCCCGCAACTCTCACGATGTCGTCAGTCCACCTGGTCGGAGGCCTGCCAACGCTTCGTCTTCCGGTTCGTGGTCGCTACTCGAGGACTTCTCCCCCAACGGTTATCTGTTCTTCGAGCGGTGTGACCTGCCCATTATCACTTCGATTTGCATATATAATATTTCCAGCTATGTCAGTGACTTTAGGTGATACATTTAGGTACGCGAAATTCGAGCTTACCTTCTCTTATTTAAAAATCTGCCTATGTAGGCAGGTGGTAGGACCTTGTGCAAGGTCCGCCCGGATTGCTACCACCATCTTACTCGCTAATCCTGCCGTGAAGCAGCAGTGCTTGCACTGTTGTATTTCGGCGCGGAGAGTAAGACAACCGGTGAAATTACTGGCACTTGAGGTATTCCAACTTAGGCCTCTAGGTTGGCAACGCATCTGCAATACCCCTGGTGTTGTAGATGTTTATGGGCGATGGTGATCTCTTACCACCAGGAGACCTAGTTGCTCGTTTGCCTTCCAGTCGAATAAAAAAAAGGCAACTGCCTAAAGCGGCAATTACTCTGAGTCGCATGCCGCATGCAGCGACCGCAAAAATGTAAAGAATACGGTAGTCGGCTGCATTCGGCGAGCGACAGCTGTCACCGCCTTAATATGGCCGACGCAGTAAACGGACAGACTAATGTAAAGGCGACGGTCGTTCGTCGAAGTAGTTTGAAACAAGTTCGGCGACTGCATTAGGTGAACGACGCAGTGTAATTGCCGCTTAATTACCTATATACGAGTAGATACTGAATCTTTAGTCACAGTATATATAAGCTAAAGCAGTATGGAAGCTACGAACAAATCGATCGAAACGAACACACTCACACAGACGCGCGCTCTACACGGCCTCTGAGGGGGTCTCGCGGTACTGCAGTGTAGGTAGAGTGCGCGTCGCGTGAGTGTGTTCGTTTCGATTGTAGCTTCGTAGATTCCATTGCATTAGCTTATATATATACTGTGCTTTAGTCAGCGTCTAAGCACACGTAAATATTATTAGTTATTTAACTTAAAAACTTGTTAAAGCCCTATTTCTCGTATTCCAAGTTAGTCTGAAGCTGCTGTGGCAGTAGAGGGATAGAACTCTACGTAATCCACCCCTCCCTCCTTCCCTTGATACTTATTTCCCCCTACAAAAAAGGGTGTATCGCTAAATAAACCAATTATTTCCTTACAGGTACTACGTGATACACAAGCTCCGCAGCCTCCGTTTCCTGGACTCGCGGCGCGTGGGCACAGCGGAGCGCGCGGAGGCGGCAACCCGCGGGGAGTTCATGCGCGTGCGGCGACCGCGGCCCGAAGCGGAGGCGGCGCCCGCGCACCCCGTCGCCAGGGAACGCCCGCTACCGGTGGACCTTAGTGCGTTGGGCAAACACAGAGGCAAGTTCTGTTTGGGTAAGGCTCAAGCGCGTTGTGTCCGCCCGTTCCAGTGTGTTACGAATATTGGTGCATACGAACATTGGCCCGTTTCTACTAATATAAGGATGAATACTTCACTTCAAAGAGAAACTACTTGTATCAGAAGTTGACGCAAACGCAAATAGCTATCGTATACGTAAATATTCATAACACACTGCAACAGGCGGGCAAAACGCTCGTGAGCCTTACCATATACCTGCCCCGACCTGGGCACTTGGGCTAGTTTGACTGAACGTCCGTCCTTTAACTTAATCAGGAGTTTTTAAATTAATTTGCCATGAAAAATTATCCTATACCTATAACATATACTATAACCGTTGGGAGAGAAAAGTCCTCGAGTGGCGACCACCAACCGGAAGATGAAGCGATGGCAGGCCTCCCACGAGATGGACTGACGATATCGTGAGAGTTGCGGGATACCGGTGGATGCAAGTGGCGAGTTGTCGTTCATTGTGGCGTTCTAAGGGGGAGGCCTTTGTCCAGCAGTGGACGTCTTCCGGCTGATGATGATGATAACATTATACTCAAATTGTACCACGTTAAATGAAATTTCATCGTATTGAATACTAATGGTAATTTTTGTCTTAAACTATTTTTTGTGGTGTCACACTCAGACGTACCGGAGCAAACCGTAAACAGCCGTAAATTCTGTCACATCCCTCATCCTGCGGCCCGCCAAGTTTCTGTGAGAAGCCTTTAGTAAAAATTACGGACATTTTCAACATTTGAATTACGAACTACGTAAACAAATTCACGCTACTGCACGCAGCACCATCCATAGCTACAACACATTAGTGGCTTATGAACAAAAGAAATGTTGAGTCCACAGAAGTAGTGGTTGAGTCACTTTTTTATTGTGTGGAAAATGCGTCTTATGCCGGCGATTCGGGGAAAAGAGGGGAGTGTGGGGCTCGCCCAGAAGGGGGGATACTCACTAAAGACCTCACGAGTTTCCTAGCTGCCACTGTGGGTCGTCATTGTATTGTCGATTTGTTGTGGTTCTTGGTTCTGGTTCATAAGTGTTATGTTTTATTTCAGGAGCCTACGGCAAATGCAACTACAAATACACCGGTAAGCATTCAGAAGGCAACAGATTTATCGTAAACAGCGACTTGTGACCGGGTGAATTTAAGAAGTTATGTAGAATAATTATAAGATGATAGATTAAGACTGAATGGGTTTCATATTAATGGTCACGATCTCACAGTCGTCTTTTTACTTCTGGAAATTGGCATAAAATCTGCCATAAATGAGCATTTACTTTGTGCATGTATCTCTTTTTTACTACATACATATTTACAACAAATTGTTAAGTAGGTGTTTGTTTTAGCTTTATTGTCTTTTTCTTTATACGATGTTTGATACACATTTTATTATTGAATTATAATGTTGTTATTATAGTTACGGCAAGAACTTAGCGCAAGGGAGGTAACGTTGAACAGTCTATACAATAATATTTGGTAATTATTTTGCCTTTTATGTTCCTAATCGATAGTCGTACAGTCAAAGGCAAAGATATCGACACGGCCAAAGTTGCAAAAATATGTAAACGACCTTATTACGTCGGAATAAGATCGCGCGTGGGACGTATTTTTTGAAGCGTTGCAAACATGTTTCTACGTTTACCTTTTGGGTTAACAGTTTCAATAGGTTAACCGTTTCAAAGGGTTATTGAATAAATTCAACTGTTAACCGTGTTAGTAACATAATCTTTTCAACAGCACAATACTTTTTGTAGACGCCAACCCTAGTGCTCCGCCCAGTCGTAAGTATAAATTTCAAGAATACGGCTGAGTCAATTTACTGCCTATTACTTGTATTGTGTCAACAGTATCAACATTATAACCGTTTAAAAGGGTTACCGATTGAACCTGCAACTGTATACCGGTTATCCTTATAAATGGGTTTTCCGTTCATTGTTCTACACTCGGACTGTTTTGATCTTTATTTAGATTAAGTTTATTAACATAGTGCGCCCATATTGAAGTGTATTTATAGACTGTTTATATGCCTTATGTTCAGTTATCCGCCGTTCTATATTATAGTCCGGTATTAAGAAGTCAATCCTGATACGTGTCACTCCCATACTGAATACGTCAAAAAATCTGAACAAAAAACAAAAACATTGAAGCATTTAGTACAATCAACGCCATAAATAAGTGATCATTTCTGTACCTTGTCGCTTTCAGTCGTTACCCAATTTCGTATGGCTTTTCAAACATGACGTTAAAGTGACAAGGTACAAAAGTTATCACTTATTTCTGACGTTGACTGTACCAGGATGACAGGTGTGTTAGGATTGACTTCTTAGCGACGGACTACTAAAGTACTACGGTAATTTAAGAAATAAAATACTATGAAGTTATTCAAATGTTTATTTTATTCATTATAATGAATATTCTGAACCGTTAAAACCTTAGGAATGCATTAAGTGGGTACATAGTACGTAAAAATAAATTAAGTACTAAAAAATTACTTCAAAAATTTCGCTATAATATACAACGTTAACTACGGTTTATCTTATAAACCATTTACAATTCAGTTTGAACTTCACCAAGCTTCATTATGTACATCATATACCTAAGTTACGCACGTTATGTATAATATGTACATCGAAAACTAAATGCAAATATTGGCTTGACAAATCTTGCAGTTGTCATCGGAAATTATTGCGACCGTGACAAACTAAGTATCTATTTCCCTACCAGAGTTGGGGCGTTCCAAAGATTATTCCAAGAAACAAATCAAATACATTCCCAATAACGTTCTAAATCACAATATGTGTATCGCAATAAGCATAGATTAGATGCATATAATTTAAATAAATTCTTGCCTGCAACCCAATTGATATCTGAATGTTTCATTGGTTCTATTTAACAATATGAACCTAGTCATGACTAATATAAGTGTGTGACCTTATTTTGTGCATCATTAAAGCCGTTTAAACGAATCACAAATAAATTTAGAATGACGGTTATTTAGGCAACGTCTATCACATCGTAACCTAATTCTACATCCCTACAATACGAATATATCGCACCAATACGCATCATTACCGGCAATCGCATATATACTAAAATAATTTATTATGATCAATTGTAGGTTTCTTAAAACATGGATGGTACAACACAACCAGACATAAGCAGTCACAACATAATTTCATTATAGTATTATAATCATTTCATTATAATATAAATAAGCACGTACAGTCGTTACATTTTGCACTTCACGCATTATCATAAAATTCTTGTTTTATCTATCGGGTACAGTCCGGGTAAGAGATATGTATCTGCATAGTTGCAACAATATGTATAAGATAATTTAATGCCGCAGTGATAATGATAAGGTAAGCATACATATTTTTGGGACATAGCGGTGTATACATACAAGTGACCCTAACTGTACACGTCATTGTTTGCGTGAAGTGTATACAAAATTAATGAACGACCATTTTAAGGTAAACTCACCAGATATTACTAATCTCACTTTGCGGGTCTTAAGCTAGGCTTGGCTAAAACTAGTAATTGGTGCGTTTACCTCAAATATTTAATGAATAGATCCTTATTCTAACACCAGGCCTATTACCAAAAGACTTACTGCATCATTTGATCTAATCATCCATCGACCTAATTTTTAATAGATTAGACCCAAAAAAATACATTATCAATTTGATATTAGACATAATGGAAGGAAACCTCAATAAAAAATCATTACAATGACATCTTATCTTGCGTTTGAAACGATGCCCAGTTCCTGATTAGCTATACAGGTAGCTGCATAATGTTCCTTACAATAATATTATTATGTCAAATAAACATTTCAAGATATGTTTTACAAAAGGTACACAGTAATACAAAAAGTTAACATTTAAATCATTTCTGTACATATACAAAAATATATTAACTATATGGCTCTCAATACATAATGTACTATATTACACCACATACTATTTCAAATGAAACTTTGGTTCAATATCTCCTATTGTTGGTTCCGCGTACAACATAATATCAACATATAATTGGAATGTGTGTCTGCAAACATCACAAAATATAAGTAAATATAAATCTTTTGCTAAAAATAAAAATGTGCGTGTTCAATAAATGGCACAAAATTTGTAAACATACATAAGCGCGTTATAACCTTAATTACAACAACAATCACCGCATTAGTTTAGGTAGTATGTTGATCAAATCGTATAATTTCTCTCGAATTGATTTATATCCAATAGTTTTATTAGAACTACATTACGTAATAAACTTCACGGTACTTGGGTAATTATGCCACAGGCGTATCATACGATTTGTCGATAATATATTGAATTTCAGTTAATTTACCAGTGTTTCCAGTACGATATAAAAATCAAGCATGGCACACCTAGTACTTCGATAGTAAAAATCACTTTCTCCATAATAATAATTTCAACACATGCATCACATTATAAAATCGCGTTACATAATTACAATACATACATCCGATCGCGCGTCACTAAAATCGAGTAAAGCTTCCGATTACATTATTAGAAATATAAGAAGAAATACAGAGGCGACGTAAGTTAACACAATGATTAGCTACGTAGGTACTGACGGCCGAATAATAGTTTTCGCTAACTAAAACAGGATGTAACCTGAATATTCTCTGGAGTTACGCGCACGGATGGATCGAAGTGGCGCGGATGCCGCATGCTACACTTGCGTGACGCATTGCGCCAGTTTCTGCAGCTCTGCCTGTAACGCCGTCCGTTTCTCCGTCTCCAAAGATAACTTGGCGGTCAGGTCTTGTATGGCCGCGTTGAATTTCGCGTCTTGTGCTTCTAATAGCTTCTCGAGGTTTGCTATCTGTAAATTGGTGTAACATTTTGTAAGTATACAATATGTATAAATATTATTAAGTATTACAGAAACGGTGTAATAAGAAACATCATCATCTTCCCAGCCTATATACGTCCCACAGCTGGGCACAGGCCTCCTCTCAGAATGAGAGGGCTTGGACGGTAGTTACTACGCAGGCCCAGTGTGGTGTATGGTTAATTTCCGTGTCACAATGGAAAAAGTTAATGGAAATTAAAACTACGTGCTAACGCAGCTTTAGCGCTGTGCAACTTTTTGGTCTTCACCCACACACCATTTAATTGCTTCGCAGGTTTGTCCAAGTTTCCTCACGATTTTTTCCTTTACCGTAAAGCTCGTGGTAAAATTCAAATGTAATTCCGCACATGAATTTCAAAAAACTCACGAGGCGGTGAGTTTGAACCCACGATCCTCTGCTTGAGAGGCCATAGGCCAAACCACTCGGCCACCACGGTTTTTTTCAAACCTCACTAATGGCACAAAAAGATGTTTGCGTACTGGTTTCTTTTCTCATTAGAAGTTAACGTCTATTTCGTTACTTAATTTGTTTCCAAAAACTGTCAATCTATAACACCAGCAAACCAGTACAGTATTACAACGCAAACGGTTACAGTTCAACAGTGAACATAGACTACGCCATTTATTAAATTAACTTACCCTATTATTGAGTTGTGTTATTAGCGTCTCCATAGCCTCGGTCTTGTCCGTCTTGTTCGCCTGTAACCGCCTCTCTAGCGTCCCGGAATTCGTTTTATCACCAAACAAATTCGTAGGTTTCTCTGCAATCTTCTCTTCCGTTTTCTCTAATCGCTCTAAAGTGCTAGTTTTTTCGAAAACGCCCGAGTTTCTCGTAAGGCTACTGACTTCGCTCTGTTTCTCTGATGTAAAAGTGGACTTCTCTATCTTGTTCGGCGACTTGTCGGTGGTTATTTCAGTGCTGGTGCGGATCGATGCGGAAGGCGGCGCCGGCGCGGGTGGTTTTTTAATTTCATCAATCATTGCCATTAGCGTTCGTCCTGGAATAATAACAAGTTTATTTTTTAGTAGGTATGACTAAAACACACTAGCACAACATTATCAAGTTCAGCTGATCACAACCGCAGACAAGTAATGAAGGTTTACGGAAAGAGTCCTTACTGAGCTTAAGATAGATAGGCAAATCAAGCTCTGAAGATTCGAGTCGGATACTTAAGCGGGTCCGAAATCGCCTATCGGCCCCTTTCAAATCTTATGACTCCGAATTTAGTAGAACTTTTCTTTTTATTTATTACGTAATCGTACGAACCTGCAGCGGTGGGCGAGTGGATGACAGCAGGCTTTGCCGGCGGGTCTGGATCTCGCGACGCCGGTGACTCTTTCTTATTGTCCAACGAATGACGCACTTTCGTCTGAAAATAATATATCTGTTAAGTAATAGGTAATGTAGATCGGAATTTGATTTAATTTTAAAAATTCTACATTTAAAAGCAAAGCTGTTCATGAAAATGCTTATGTGTAAGTGTTGAAAGGTTCCACGAAAACTGACGAAAAGTTGAATAAAGATGGAAACGAAAATAATACCTCCTCAAAACTTTCCAGTACGGACATTCTGCTGCTAATCGACGACGTGCTCTTTGACATTTCCATTGAGTGCGTAGATCTCTTTTCCTCTAGGCCGACGTCTAATATTCTGAAATTTATTAAAATTACTCTGTTAGCTGTTGTGGTATTGGACATGGGAAATGCCAAAAAGTATAATCAAAGAAATCGCTGCGTAACGTGGTTTGGCGGCGCTCAGAGTCGCCCACTGTTCAGGGGCCTTATTTCTAGTCACGAGAATTTCGATCCCCCAAATAATAAACCTAAAATGTCCCCATTATCGTGTAATAATAAACATAAAATGGTAAACAAAACACATTTTTGTCGCAAGTGGCGTGCCAGATAACAATGAGCCATGCACCGTTATGTGAAGCATTTTTTGTCGACGGGCGATCTTTCATACCGGATTACTCACAATAGTTCCTTTAGTTTATTTTCTTACCAATAATTCCCCTTTTCTCTACTGCCAAAGGAACTACTGGGAATATCCGGCATACCTTGACCCACTGTACCGGCAACCTGTGTTCAGGACGTGGGTATAGATGGGAAGCCGGTTTTTAACGTTTTTAACCGTCGGGTTTTTAACGGATTTTTTGGTTAAAAACGGTTAATAACCATTTTGAGCGGGTTACTTTGATACATTACGGAAATTTTTGTACTGTGTTTATAATTAATTAAAATAAACTAAGTAAGTAAGTAATTATTTAATTTTATTGATAAAAAATATTAAATTTATTAGGTGATTGCGGTGATTGTTAGTATTGCATAGTGGCGTTTATGACTTTGTTTGAATGACGTTTATGAAATTAAGTATTCATAGTAGGTACCAGTGCCATATCATAGGTAGGTATGCATCTCAAATTAGTTCCGCCCGAGTCCGATTTATGGATTATGTAAGTACCTAAACAATGTAAAATAAATGTCAAACACTAACAAAAAAACAGAAAAAGCTATCTAATTACCACCAAGCTTCAATACGACCTGCGGTTAAATAACCATAGTTAACCGGTTAAGTATTGGTAGCTAACGACAAATTTTGTTAAATAACCGTAGTCTACCGTTAGTTTCCATCTATAGACGTGGGTGAATCAACTTTTTAGTGTAGTGTGGTACCGTCTCCTGAGTTACCTATTAAAAGTATGATTTTATGGGGTACAAATTCACTAAAAGTTAGAAGTTGTGATGCTTTTAAGGCAATTCCTTCGTGGCTCATCTCCTAAGCATGCTAATAGTATAGTAATAATTGCAAACATTTTTCTAGCAAAGTGTATCACTGATGCCTTCTGAGCTAGGAGACAAAATAACAACACTAAAAACTTGATTAGCTATGCTCGAAGTTTCTCTGAAGGATAGAATCCGCAAGGATACTATCCGACATAGAACTAAGGTCATCGGCATAGCTCAGAGAATTAGCAAATTGAAGTGGCAGTGGGCTGGTCATATCTGTCGGAGAACCGACAACCGCTGGAGTAAACGAGTTCTAGAGTGGAGACAGTGTCTCGGCCAAAGGTAGTGTACGATCTCCGAAAGGCTGCTTCTAGAAGCTGGATGCGTCTAGCCGAGAAGGCGCAATAGCACTCATTGGGGGAGACCTATGTTCAGCAGTGGACTGCTATAGGCTGATGATGATGAAGAAATCGATTGACCCACCTGTCAGTGCTCCCGCTGGAACTCTTCCCGAGCGGCAGTTCGGGCGCGCGCTTGCCGTCGAAGCTGGTCTTCTTTGCCTGATTTAGCTTGAGCTCGGCCATCCACGGCGCCTTATGCTTCTCCCACTCGCGCGTGCGCGGCTTTATCTCTTCGGCTTTCTCTGCGGCGGTCGGCGCGACGACCGGCTTATCCACTGGAACTGGAAATTGGAGTTGTATAATGCAATTTCATTGGTCGGTCCTTTGTTGTATAACGCTAGTAGGAAAAATCCCTTACGTGTGTAAGTATCGCCAGTGTCACGAGGCATGCTAAATTTAAACTGTTCAATAAATAGATGAGTAGGGCTCTGAAAAATTTCAACCCCCTTGTCCAGTGTCTTACGAAAATGTAAGGATATTCGCTAAACAAATTCATTGGAATTCAGCGACCACACACCAAAATCAAACCATACGTGGTGGTGGTGATTGGGATTTTTTATTTGATGGACATTATTATTATTCGATTTTCATAATACACGGGAAACGGCGGTTGAAACGCTCCCGAGCGCCACCCAGATTTAATTTTGCGTTTCCAACTAGCTAGCTAACGAGCTAGTTTCGAGACGCAAATATTACCATAAAAATTAGAACCACAGTGAATGAACGAAATATACTCGGCGGCAAAAAATTTGGCCCACCCTTCATACAATTACCGATTCTGCATACATTTGAGGGCCACATTTTTTGAGCCTCAGTATATATAAAGAAACAAAATGCATATTGAAGTGTGAAAGGTGCTAAAATATCTAAAGTAGCACCAATGCTTATGGCGACAGAATCTTGTTTTTGGGCAATAGTATCCTGAAGACAAGTGTAATAAGGAATGTACCTTCATGTCCATTGCTCAATCCGATTTGCTGCGGGGTATCGTCCCTCAAAGCTTGACTAGGCGGCCGACGGCGTGGCGCTTTCACTCTAGAATAAATAAGGTTTGAGATTTATTTATTTGACGACCAGATAGCCAAGTAATTAGAGAACCTGACTATGAAGCTCGAGGTCCCAGGTTCGTCCCCGACCGGAGGAGACATTTGTATGAATAATACGAATGTTGTTCTTGAGTCTACGCTTTGATTAGTTAAATATGAATTTGTTTGAAGAACAAAAACTCAGGTCACTTTAAATGTACTTGTAACAGTAACAGTAAGGCTTATTGTCTAGCGCGCGGAAGGTCGCAATCGTAATCGCTATTTGGATCTGTCAAACGGCTTTAGATGATTGTGAATACCATTTTTATAGCTACAGGAAAGCGTTAGACAATATGACCTCTGATTTAGAGGAATGATGGAATGACATTCGTCTTTCTGCGTAATTGTTTTTAAAGTTCGTGCGAGAAAAAGTGATTCAGAAGGGTGGTCCCGACCCTCATTACTGAGGAATACGACACAAGTAGGAGTTATTTTAAACCGCTGTCTCATTTCGATCTCACCTGCCGGCCCTCGGGTCGTTCAGTATGGAGTGTCGCTCGACATGGTCGAAGGTGTTGGTGTTTGTGTTGTTGGTACTCGCTGCGCGCGAGGCGGCCCCGCCGTCGGGCCGGTCCCACTCGCCGCCGCTGCTGCTGCCGCTCGAAACAGTCGTCGCTGACTTCTCTCTGGATATAACGGTCGTCAACATTGAAACCAATACGGAATATGAAAGGACGGAAAATAAATTATTCAAACGATCTTAGCCAGAGCTTCTATAAATGGGATACGGCTATTTGATTTTCACAATCTTAACAATATTTAATATTTGTTACTTCTTAACACTAAAACTGCAGAACGGAGAATAAAATTTCGTATGAAGATACCCGGGTTTTTGGAATAACATATACTTGGCACCTTTTTATCCCGATATTACCACGGGATCGGCTTAAAATCCCAAAATGTCAACTAACCTAACCTAACGGTTTAGAGACACGAAATTTTTCACCGTTGTTTTTATGCAAACACGTTGTATTTTTGTAGGTTTACGTGTGCGAATCTGCAAATGATGGATTCGTTTATAATTAACGAAATATTAATCTATTTAGCTTCTAATAAAAAATGTTTTTAAAAAGGCTTCAATAGTATTTAACCTACGTTTCCCATACCGGGCCATCAAAATAAAATTCCGATACCCAATATCCGATCATAATAATAATAAATATTTATTCAGACTTTTCAATCCATTTTATTATATATCGATCGACGCTTCGTAAATATTCGTAAAAGTAAATCATAAAAGTATTAAGTGGCTCACGAAGGGGCAGTGTGAAAATTACCGAGCCATGGCAGAACACTGTTTTAAACTATCACGTTTTCATACAAAATCAAACATGGATAACTACAAAAACATATTGGTTAAACTGGGACTGAAACCGAGGAGTTCGCCTCCCGAACCTCATAATATAATCAACTTTAAACATCTAAATTTTCACTATGTGACATTATTAAAACAATTGAAATTTTTTAAATCTTACTTGTCTGAAGACAGCATCTTGCTCTTTAGGCCGCTCAAAAGTCCAGTGACGCCGGACGTGGGCGTCGGGCTTTTCTTCAATGGCACCGGTGGTTTCTTTACCTAAAAATTAATTACATTAAAATTCAATCTCAAAAAAATAAATTACATCTTGACTTCACGAGTTAACTTTGACGAACAATGTGGACTTAATTCACTTTTACGAAAGCCTGGTATTAATGCTAAAGTTTAGTTTATTTTTCAATTAACAGCTTATCGCCAACATGAGTGTTAATATAAGATGAAGCTAGACAGAAGCAAACACGTGTTGCGATATCAAAACTAGAACTCGATATTGAAAACCGAGGGCATTGGGTCATCTGCCAAGTTCGCGATAATAAAACACTGAGCGCTAATTCAATTAATCATTTGCTTAGTAACATTCGAGTTATGAAATAATTTAAAAAACGCGATTTATCCTAATTACGACTATAAAGATGTTTTAGATGGGGTCATATAAGATCTTTCAGCAAAAAATACAAGAAAAATAATACGACCAATATTTTAAAAAACTACGAGTAAGTGGCAATTTTATTCTTTTTAAAATATGATAGGGGAAACAAACAGGTGGGTCACCTGATGGAAATCAATAATGCCCATGGGCATCCATAACATAAACTGAGTTACGAATGTGTTGCCGGTCCTTCGAGAAATTAGTATGGCTCATGGGTTTTAGATCAGTAGTGGAGCTATCAAATTGTAAATTAAAATTTCAGTCCTAATAAACTCTTGACGTTATTTTGCAGATGGGTCACTTTTCATTGACGGTAATAGCTAAATGCTCGTATGTAACATTAAAAATTACCCCATCTCCCATATTATATCAAGTTCTTTATGGAAGAAGCCCTACGAAATTTCAAACCAGCTACTTACTTGTTCCGGCGTTCCGTCAATGACTGTCTCATTGTGGATTAGCTTTTCGGACTCGCTCTTGTTTGTGTGTGTAATAGTACTTTGTGTACTATTCTCCTTGCTCACAGAGTTCTCTTTGTGCATACTGAAATTTAGATAAAAATGGTTATCAAATGTCTTAAGGCTATAGGTAGAGTCATTCACGATGACGTGTGCCGTGGTTCTTATGACAATGTCATTAATGTCTAATTTTGACAAAATCACGCGTCTTCGTGTTTGGCACTAGGTATAGCATCCTAAAAAAATCTAATTAGTGTCAGTTAGTTACAAAATTAAATAAAAACTAATGCGCTTCACCTTCGTCATTTTTTGTTTGATTGGCAAAAGAAAAATCTAACCCTCCTTCGGGCAGTCGGGTCAAAATAAACGTCCAATATTTTCTGATAATGTAACTGACGGACTAAGGGACTGTTTCATCATCCACTGATCAAATTTAATTGACTGATAAATATGATGCCGTCTCCGTCTATTCGAACAAAACAAACAGAGACGGCATGAAATTTATCCGTCAAATAAAAATCAATGAATGGTGAAACAGAGGGTATAATATTTTATTTATTACCCAAGAAATCACCCATAATATATTTTTTAAAGGATGCCAAACGTAAATGACAAGATTTAAATGATACAATATATATTTTCTACGAGATATAGACCGCGTTACCGATTCTAGTCATTTAGTTTCCAATTATTTAAAAATAAAACACTGAAGAAATTGTGAGTGTACAGTCGCCGTTACATATTTCGGGGCGGCCAAGGTGATCAAAAAGATCGAAACATGAACTCTAATACCTTAATAGTAGAGTGCATGTTCCGATATTTTTGACCACCTTGGCCGCTCCGAAATATGTGATGGCCACTGTAAGTCATAAAGCATATAGGTACAGTCGAACTCCTGACCCACCGTAGAACGTTCTCACAGTAGGACAATATAATGCATTCCCTTGTCAAGCAACACGATGTCAGTATGACTTTTTCTACGAAAAGGTTCCACAGTGGGATTCAGTTGCGTTCGATAGTACATAATTGTGTCATTAACAGCGAATACGCGAAGCCTGTTTTGGATACTTGCATTAATTAGATAATTTGCTTGTGATTGTTTACAAACACGCCGCTAGACATTGGCAATATTAAACAATTATATGAAAATTTTCCATGGTATTGCTCAGAGGTTTAATCAATTAATGTCCACAACCATACAACGAGCGGATGCGTACTGATAAATTTGGGAGGTTAAAATATTAACTAGTATATCCTGTGATAAGCGATACAATGATTCGCGGAATAACAGTGGTGATGTAATTTTATGTGTAAAACTAACGAGACTAATATAAAACATGGCGCGATTCATTTATTTGTCATAAAACATGGTACTTAAGTTTCAAAAGTTAATAATTTGTGGGTTCATTTTATGACGATAATAAACCTAATTTAGAGAGGCAAAATTGCATGGGCTGACATTTCAAGCTTTTAAGGCCATCTATTTACCTATTTGTTAGTGTTAGTGAAATCTTTCGAAAATTTGGTACGTGTAGGAAATACACGCGGTACAAAATTTGGCCCACCCTTCATACAAAATTACTGTTTCCAGGGCCAGATTTTTTGCCGCTAAGTATATATGCTTAATGTACCGTATATGTACCAAACTTGGCCCTATAACAGGAACAAATAATTAAAACATAGATCGTATTCGTCAAACTGAACATACATAGTTAATCGTTCAGCGACTTTTAAAAACAATCAAGTTTCAGATTTTCCCTTTTTCATACAAATTAAATATAAAGTGTTATCAACAAAAAAAAATGTAAAAGTAATGGAACTTTAAACTAAATAAAATTTATAAATTGTTATTTCAATGGTCGAGTCAAGTTTACCTTATTTTAGAGGTGGTCAGTTCTTTGACAGAGGCGGTTTTTTCTGAGTACTTGTTTAGTATAGGGTATATGGAGTTCTTGCTCGGCGGTCGGTCCGGTTTCTTTTCCTCCATTGGTTCGTGTGTTACTGAAAGGAGAGACAAACAATATATGGAAAACTCAAATTACCACACCGTCGTTTCTCTGTCAGTCCAGTATCGTCGTAATCATTGCAAGACACAATGAAATCAAATCCAAGGAGGTTTGAATAACCGTATTGAAGTTATGCCCTTTCCCGTTAAAACTGTGTAGGCGCATTCTCAAGTTCATCGCTAAGTAACATAATTTGATCCTTTCACATTCCTAACGAAACACTCAATTTAATTGCTGAAAACTTTCAAACAATTCCGTAACACTCACTGTCGTCCAATCCCATTTTGAAAGCTAAATAAAATCACAATAAAATGGAAAAGCACTGTAGCGACACGATTACATCAACGCGAGTGAGGCAACTGCATTAAAAAAGACACTGCTAGAGCACGATACGATGAGGTAAGTTACGCAAAATCACGACTACGCTAACCTTCATGAGAAATGTCAATAGCAGAATATCGAATATTAAACTACGGTGGGCGGAGTGTTTACTAACAAGTACACGCGTCTCTACACTCCGTCAGGCTCTGTACACCGTACCAAGCCCATATAAGGCCTATATTTCTTTGCCTTAAAGCCAAGTGTGAGTTCGCGTTCAGTTTATGCTCTCAGTTAGCGCGTGCTTCGCGCGAGTACTAAAATAAACGAGTGTCTTTTTGTTTCGACGACGGTTACCTCGAAAGAGTACTCAAGCATTCGAACAACCAGCCCATTGTTGTGCTAATAGTACAACCATTTATAAAAGGAAGTTAACTCATTATCAGTTGCTATAACCAGAAAAGAAGAGACTCCACTAAATGATAAGCCGACCGTTTTAAATTTAGTTCACTTTCAAATTAATTTTCGTATACGCAATGTATTGGTCGTTAGGTATTTTACTTGAATGCATATTCGATTCGATGATTGTTATCTTGGAACAATCAACCTATCATTGTAAAGATATAATACATTAGTATTGATTAAAAATATAATACATGCCAACAAGACACAATATTTACAGTATTTTTATTCTTTTCTTACCATATCTACCAGTATATTAGATCAGCGGCATCCGTTTTATGAAACGATATACATATATGTGTTTTAAAATGGGACAACGAAACTTGTATTAGACATTACTTTAAACAAACCGCACATTCTTCATTATATCAACGAAAACACTGGACACTAAAACGGTTGTTTTCGAGATTCTGAATCACTTTTAAGCGGAAATGTTACTCAATTCACTAATAAAACTGAAGCACTTACTTTATCCAGTACCTTCACTGAGAAAAGCAAATTTTTATTGTTAAATTTTCGAGCACACGCCACGACCGACTTTCGCTTGTGAAAATCTGTCAATTTGTGTGATAATCTATTATCGTCATTGTTATCGTATATAGAAAATTATAACGGCGTAACTGATTACGCAGATATGGTCACTTCAGTATACAAAGATCACATATCGGGCTTTACCTACACGCTTAATTATTATACGTGACCTATAGTTAAGAACTTATGAGAAATGGCGTCAACGGGCTATCCATTAGAGCTAAAAGGAAAGCAGTGTTTCAGTACTTAACTCGTAAGCTTAAGTCGTAAAGTGTAAAAATATCGTAATGGAGTCGTAACGTTTTTCGTGCTTACGTGATTTCTTGATGATTTTCGCGTGCTTCTGGCGTAATTAATACGACCAACAGTTGGTAGATATCTGTTACTAATGTCATAATTGAATCATTTTAGAATTGATTTCAAGTTAACATCAACAATTTTTGTTATGATTTAGATAAGGACTGAATTAGCTGTTGCCCACGGCACCGTCTGCGAAGAATTCGTTTATCGCGATCCCGCGGTAATTAAGGAATTTTCCGGGACAAAAACTATCTTAAGTCCTTCCCAGAGTCTCAAAACCAAAATTTAATCTTAATTGGTTTAGTTAGAGGTTTGAGCGCTAACAGACAGAAAGACTGAGCGGAAGAGTTACTACCGCTTTTATAATATTTGTAAGGATTTTAGAAATTTTACCTAAGTCATCATCATCATATCAGCTGTACGAAATCCACTGTTGGACTGACTATACGTACAGCCTACATCTAGAACAATTACAATTTTACCATTGAATGTTATATCACAATATATAAAAAAACTGGAAATGCAAACAAAAAATCTAATAAGCAATGTCTAGGTCGCTTTTAAAACCAGGGTTCATGAATAACAAACATAGGTGTGGGAAAATTACTGATAAAACCTGCTTACCAGTCATTGTTAAAGTACGCTACCCGTAAACCTACATAAAGAGACATGACTTGTAAAATTTTAATTAGAGACAGCAATGAAAAATGCCTTGTTTAAAAAAACATTTTTCTGAAACTATATGAAAGAGACAAAATTTCCAATGATACGTAATCAAGTGCACCAAAATATATCGTAATTAAAAAATACAAGTGACATATTTAAATGAATACGTGACAAAAACGTGCGATTGGTTTTGTGATAACATGTACAAATCGATGGGTCTTGATAATGAGCTGAAACTTTGAATTCAACTTGTTTCCCAGATACAACACAAAGCAAAACGACGTCAACTCGTCGTCACAGTCTTGTATCCACAGAAGTAGGCCATGACGTAGATTAGGTATATGAGGAATTGCGTGTCGGACTATTCATACTCAGTTCTTTTTATTACAAAAGGTCTGTGGCCCTGAGTTTATAGTCAAACTCTCTGGAATAAATTAGTAGTTTTTTTTTATTATTGTCATAACTTACCAGGGGGCAATAACTGCACGAAGTTGTCCGGAAAGAGTCCGATACGGCCGTTTATCTCGCCGCGCCACCAGCCGCGATCGGGGGCTTCCTTTGACACGATCGTGACGATTTCTCCCTCGGCCAAAGTTAGTTCGTCTTCGTTGACCGCTGTGTACGGGAACAGGACGCGACATAGCTCCTTTACTGTGGAAAAATGAGCAGTTATAAAGATGGAATGCTTTAAGAGGACGAGAACAGAATGAAAGATCTGTCAGCTTTATAAGATAAGTAATTTATCTTCACAAGCATTTTATTAAAACGGTTACATAACAAATTCCATCTAATACATATAGGACAGGCTATGGTGGCGACTATATGGAAATTATACTATTTAGGTCTCCTACTGACTACATGCCTCCGCGTTGGCAAAAGCATACTTTATCCAAAATCTAAACAGTTGCAGCAAAAAAGACATCACCTATAACGAACACCTTAAATACACACTGCAAGACTAACATGTCATCAACGTAAACTCACAAAAATACTTTTGTGACTAACCTTTCCTCGCGTTACACATACCTTCCGCATAAAGAGGTGTCAACAATACGTGACAAGTAGGAAATCAAATCATCATTAAAGTATTAGTAAGGAATCCCCTTTCGCAACCACAGTGCATTCAACTCTTGAATCATACAGTAAATAATCTAGAGGGAAACAACATAAGACATGCAGACAACAAAAACGTGGGAGTTGTCCGTGCAAACAATCAGACAAGAGAACTAATTAAATATTTGACTTATAAACGGCATCTCGCTTACTATTGTTTTTTGTGGATGATAAATTAAATATTAGTTAATCACTTTGAGCTAGAATAAAAGTATGCGACAAAAATCTGGGTGATATATTATTGGCACAGTTTTTACATCAAACAAATGGTATAGTGAAGTCTGAGAATTTTGAGAATGCGAACAAATAGTCGAGAAGACTGGACATAAAAAAATATTATTCAATCTAACTCAGATCTATGATTTCGTCGTCGCCGTCCGCGTAGAATTCGGTTTTCACTACCCCGCAGGAACTATGCAATTTTCCGGGATAAAACTATCCTATTTCCCTCCCCGGGACGCAAACTATCAGTATACCAAATTTCATCTAAATCGGTTAAGTGATTTAGACGTGATGAAATAACAAATAAACAAACAGACTTATAAAGTTTCGCGTTTATAATATTAGTGGGATACGAACAAGGTAAGGCAAGGTAAAGTAGATTGACACATACACAGGACAATAACACAGGTTACCTATAGCAGGCCACTTACCAGGTTTAGGCGGGAGCGCCGGCACCGGTTCGTAGGGCGGCGGCTCGAAGGGCGCGGGCTGCGCGTCCAACATCACGACGAAGTTCGAAGGGAACACGCCCACGCGGCCTTGCCGTCTGCCCTGCCACCAACCTTCTTCCACCTAAGGAAAGAGTTGGCTATCAAAATGTATACTAACAGTTCCTGAAGTTACGAGTTAATAAAGTTAGTTGACTAAGGTCACCGACATACTCATAGTTCAGCGCATTACCAAGCTGAATGTAGTGGTAAGCAGGTCACATATCTCACATATGGTGCAACATTGATGGCCAGGGACAGCCTAATTCTTAAATGGAGACCGCGTACGGAGTTAAGGCGCCTTGCGTAGCTAGGTTGGGTGATGACATTGGTTACGCAGCGGACAAAGAATGGCGCTGAACAACTGAAGATGCGTAGAGGCATATGTCTACCAGTTAAATGAACTGACAGGCTGATGGTGATAACAGTACGTTATTGTCAATAATCGCGCCATAACATATGCTATATTATTGCCAAAGGAAGACGGCGGGCGCTTTCGCAAATCTCGACTTCGAGTTATTATTCGCAAAAGAAAGTAAATTAGAAATATATAGGTAAAAGATCAAAATCACACGGCACACAATTTGGCCCACTCTAACTATATAAAAATTACTTATTACTGAATACATTTGAGGCCCAGATTTTTTGCCGCTCTGTATAAATATCCTGATTTTACATTCGTTTAAATACGTTAATATTATGTGGCTCACCTCTCCGAGTACATCGATCACGTCGCCGACGTTGAGCGGGAGCTCGTCAGGGTTCGCCGGCTGGTAGCTGAACACGGCGCGGCACCGGCCCGACACGCCAGCACTGTTTCTGGACAGACATAAGGGGTTACACTGCGTTTCCGCCAGAAATGTGCAAGGAATGGGTTTGCCATGATCGCTCGCTTCATCAACCATCCTCGCACAGCACAGCTCTAGTGGAAACAGTTGAGCGGAGCGAGGATGTTTAAAAATAAAGGTTCCTTTTGGTTCATCAGAAACACATCCCTCGCAACGCATCCTCGCCCATCTCTGGTTGAAACGCATTACTTAGACCTAATAAAACACTAAAGATTAGCACATATTGCGAATTTGCGATTAAATAATGGATTGAATCAGGCTTTACTTTGCCGAGGTCCATATCAATGAACTTTTTTGAAGGTCACGGGTGAGCAAAGAAATTATAATAGCAATAAAGAAATTCTTTTAGTTCTTTGCGATTAAACGCGAGCAGTTTCAGCGTATCGTCCCCCTTTATGCCCCTCTCACTGCAAACGGGCGGACTCCATACGGAGTCAGTAGCAACGATCAACTTCACAGAAACTGGTGGTGTATATTAAACTGAGTCCGTGCAGAGTCCCCTGAGCTCACGGTGGAAGATGGACGTCAGTGTTGCTTGAGAAAGAGACGGTACGCTGAAACCGCTAGCTTGTATTTAATCGCAGTGAGTGCTAAGGTTTTCCCCTTGTGGGCTCTGAAAGCTTGCACAAGTTGTGGCAGTAGAAAGCTCAGACAAGAATAGAATTACATAGTTAGTAATAAAGTAAAACAAAAGGGGAGATTTATAAGAAAATGCGTCAAAAGGGGCGACGGGTAGAATAAGGTTGAGAACCAAGGGTAATTTAATTGAAACAATAAGATTTGTGATGTCTCTTTTTCTCTTAATAAATAAATTCTTAGTTGTGTTGCAAAATGTTATTGATCAAATAATCAGAAACGAATAAATAATCAGTCTGATAGGACTTGCGAGTAAGTGCTATTTAAATACACATTGCTGGCATTGCTGACAGTCTAGTTTGTAATAAAAGTATTGTACTGACCCCACACTTCGTGTATCAAACTTTGTGAATTTATTTTAATCATGAGTAACCTCTTTGGGAAAATTTTTTGGTTTGAAAAGGGAATAGCAAGAATGTCAAAAGAAGGAAAAGAAAAGGATTGGCTTGTCAAGTGTCATGGAAAGAAAGATGTGCTAACCAAAATTAAATAAAATAAAATGTGAATTCTTTGATAACGCAATGAAAAGGCCTAGAAATCCATATATTAACTTAAAACCAATAATTAAAAATGGGGTACGGAGGTTACAAACGGTTTCAGTGAAAATTAAATAAAATCTAGTTTGACAGTCGTTGTATATTCGCATAGCAAGGTCGCTACGTATAGGATTTCAAACTCCGAACAAAACATAACACCCGGAGTTATAAGGAATGGATTACTAGGTCTTATCGTCGTGATAGAAGTGTAAATAGGTGTCCAATAGTGCAAGGCTGTGTGTGCTGGTGACGTGAGTTATTTACAATTGCTTTTGCCCTTTAATATTATGAGTTTCAGCGGACTGAGTGGCTACGGGGAGGATAGTGACAGTTGCTGTCATCATGACGAGAGGAGGAGGAACTGGTTGAAGACTATGAAGATACGCAAGTCTGGATTGATGGCGTGTAAGTTGAAGTTGAATTGAATTAAATAAATGTGATTTTATTGAAATATAATAATTATGAAAACGAAAGACAAATTACTCGGGATTTGATGGAATAGTAAACATTGCTTATAATTAATTGCTCGAGCTTGCCCCGCGGTTAATACGCCCCAAAATACATAAAGCTTTGAATTGTGCGGTTCCTACAATAATATTTAATTTCATGCTGGCGTCGACGTCCAACGTGATGGAGATATCCTGGCTGGCTGTGTGGTGTGATGTGCAACGGGACGTGATTGGAGTATTGGCGTGCGGTCCGAGTGCTGATGGCGGTTCCTGGATGTCCCTAGCTAAGTCCTTCCCTTATCCCAGTAGTTAATGATGTTACGACATAACAGCGTCGGAACAGTGAGGAGTATGTCGGGATCCTACCACTGTTATTGTATTCTGATTTGAGCTAATTATACAATTTGTAGATAGAAGTAAAGTACAGTTGGTCATAATTATATTATGATTTTCACGTAATCTGACATTTGTTGTCACAATGTTATAAATTTGAAAGACCAGCATTTAGACATAATGTCTATGACATTTTGATAGAATGTCTAATAAATTCAAACCGAGATGGAACCGCGACACTCCTGAGATCTCATTTCAAATCGGTCTTTGGTTCTATACGAACGTATACAATAATTTTATAAATAATTTATCCGTGTTCTAAATTTTAAACTTTCAAAATATAAAGAATAAATAACACCAGTCTAAATTCAAAAGACCTAAATTTAAATATTTGAAATTTAGAAGTCAAATTCAAATGATCGAATTGATTCAAATACGGGTCATTACTGTTCTGTTCTGCTGACGTTACGGAGTGTTACGAAGACATTGAATTGTTGAATATTTTTAACGAACATTATCTTCAATTGATTTAAACTATATTACTATTGACGGTACTGAAGTTACCATCGGTGTGTGGATACTATAGCGAAGAACTAATATATTTGTGGCACAAATCTAAGACAGTGAGTAATACATTAGTAAAATTAAAATTGAATATCAAAACTGCTTATATATTATAACATGCTAGAAACTCCAAAGTTAATGGAAACGAGATATTAATAATTGACTTCAGCTTATTGTGTAATTGTTTATATTTCCTCAATGTTTCTTCCAAATTGCCCTGCGTATTTGGCCTAACTTTACAAATAAGCTATTTGGACCTAGAACCGGGGTGTAACACGGTCTCTACAAATATCTATACTAAACCTGATTACTTAATTTTGTCACCATTCTAATGATTTTAATAGAAACCCAGATAGCTCGGGAAGGATAGCTATACAATTCTATACTTACTATTGTATCCAGCTGGTGGAGCGAATGGAACTAGTGTGCCACAGATACGAGTACTAATCTAGCTGGCTGGGTATTAATGGTCGGTATTGCGCGCATGGATACTGTACAAAGTACCCTTACAGACTCCACAAACCATTATGATCGATGTTTCACAATGGAGTCTGTAGATTATTCAAAATTGTGTTTGGGGACCGAGGGTCTTCAGATACATGTGGTCACCAGGGGTCAATTCCACCTCTGGCCGCTGAACGTTGCATCCTCTTTGTCGGACTAACCACCCGGCAATACGGACTCTGTCCGATGGGGTTGTTTACTACTCACTTGGCAATAGGGCTAAAGTGGGGTTGCGGTTAAACAAGGTCTAACGACTAATAGTGGCGTTGGGAGTCCTTGTGGGGCATGTGGGGGGAAGGAGACTTTCTCTGTTGGGTTGTGGACGCAAATTGTGGAACGCGTCGTAATAACACAAACATGATTCCGAGTTGTTCTTCCTGACGCTAGTCTGTTAGAGGTTGGGGGGGGGGAAGAGGAGACCGTAGGTGTATAGGATAGTCACTCAGGAAAAGGTTAGGGATTAACAAAGCCTGCCTCGGGAGTGACTATGATTTTGTTCTCCACTCATTCATTTGAAGACGAGGTACGCACGTGATTGACATACGACATTAATTCAATCCCCTCACGAGGTGCCGAGGCAGCCCGTGGGGGAGTGACCAGTACGGTGACGAGCTCCACAGGCCCGGGCGGGGAGGGGCCCGGCCTATACGGCATAAATCACCTCTTTTTATATTAATTAAGTGGAAATATAATCAAATATAGATAGTAGCAATAATAATTTCTTATATTAAACGAAATAACTTTTGAGTTTCCTGTATGTATAACCAACGTTTTCTCAAAGAGGTAGTTACTCTACTAAATAGCCCTCTCACTCGGTTCGATCCTAGGTCTACTGTAAATTATTATACAACCTAGGGTCTCTACAAACAGACGATGGCCGTAATTATACTTAGATAAAAGTATATAAATAAAAATATAGTGTCTACCCCTATTGGGAACAGTACAAATTGGTGCCGTGACCAGGATCCTGAGTCTCAAGTAGCGGGCTGTTGAGAAAAAAAAAAAAGAAAAAAAAAAAAAAAAAATTTTTTTTTGAAAAAAAAAAAAAAAAAAAAAAAAAAAAAATAGGTTGTCGAATCCAGGACTAGAGGGAGTAAATGATCGGTTAGCGCGGATAGCAAGCCGTTGTATCACAGAGAATGGAATTCTTATTTCAATAGGCTGGATAGTCCAAACAGAGTATTGTATTTACCAGAAATTTTACAGGCGGAAGTATGTAGGCAGGTTCACTTAGAATTGGGGCACTTAGGAGTTTATAAAATGATAAAATATTTACAGGATAGATTCAACAAGAATCACAACTTGATTCAATACCAAATAGGGGACTTGGTTAAGGTCCGTAGACTAAATAAATCTGACTCGTTGAGTGGAAGGATTAAGAAATTTGAATTGATATACGATGGACCCTATATAGTTGCAGATAGGTACTATGAGAATGTATAGGTACTCGTGCACCCAGAAACACTGGTAGAAAAGGGGTTGTTTAATAATGTACACTTGACACGATATTATGTCTAGTGGGAAGTCTTACATTAGAGGGTTATAGTGACTCGTTGTCAGTTTTGTGTTGACATGTGAATAGGGAACTTGCTTATAGTTGTGAAAGGGATAAATAATTTCAAGAACAATATTGAGTTGTAAAATATTGTAATGATTTTAGATTATTAGTAAGGTGGTTTGGAATACGGATAAAATTGGATGTATTGATTTGTAGAATTGTTAAACGTTACTGAAAATATTTTGGTGTTTGATTGTAATTAGAAGTTAGTTATAGGGAAGTATAGTTTGGGGGGGGAGGTAGATGGGGGTGAGGTAATTGGATAGCTATTGACGGTTGAATGAATGGTCATTAGGGACAGGGAGATTAACGTGTTATGAGTTGGGACAGAATAGATGATGAGCTAAGTATACAGGGTGTGTGTAACTGAGGTATGGACGAAATATACAGGGTGTGGAAATGTGATTGCGCTTAAAATAAATTAACTTTATGAATATTATATGATAAGTATAGAATTAAATCTCGATTTAAGAGAATGAAATAGAGATTTAAGGGGGGGGATTGTACTGACCCCACACTTCGTGTATCAAACTTTGTGAATTTATTTTAATCATGAGTAACCTCTTTGGGAAAATTTTTTGGTTTGAAAAGGGAATAGCAAGAATGTCAAAAGAAGGAAAAGAAAAGGATTGGCTTGTCAAGTGTCATGGAAAGAAAGATGTGCTAACCAAAATTAAATAAAATAAAATGTGAATTCTTTGATAACGCAATGAAAAGGCCTAGAAATCCATATATTAACTTAAAACCAATAATTAAAAATGGGGTACGGAGGTTACAAACGGTTTCAGTGAAAATTAAATAAAATCTAGTTTGACAGTCGTTGTATATTCGCATAGCAAGGTCGCTACGTATAGGATTTCAAACTCCGAACAAAACATAACACCCGGAGTTATAAGGAATGGATTACTAGGTCTTATCGTCGTGATAGAAGTGTAAATAGGTGTCCAATAGTGCAAGGCTGTGTGTGCTGGTGACGTGAGTTATTTACAATTGCTTTTGCCCTTTAATATTATGAGTTTCAGCGGACTGAGTGGCTACGGGGAGGATAGTGACAGTTGCTGTCATCATGACGAGAGGAGGAGGAACTGGTTGAAGACTATGAAGATACGCAAGTCTGGATTGATGGCGTGTAAGTTGAAGTTGAATTGAATTAAATAAATGTGATTTTATTGAAATATAATAATTATGAAAACGAAAGACAAATTACTCGGGATTTGATGGAATAGTAAACATTGCTTATAATTAATTGCTCGAGCTTGCCCCGCGGTTAATACGCCCCAAAATACATAAAGCTTTGAATTGTGCGGTTCCTACAATAATATTTAATTTCATGCTGGCGTCGACGTCCAACGTGATGGAGATATCCTGGCTGGCTGTGTGGTGTGATGTGCAACGGGACGTGATTGGAGTATTGGCGTGCGGTCCGAGTGCTGATGGCGGTTCCTGGATGTCCCTAGCTAAGTCCTTCCCTTATCCCAGTAGTTAATGATGTTACGACATAACAGCGTCGGAACAGTGAGGAGTATGTCGGGATCCTACCACTGTTATTGTATTCTGATTTGAGCTAATTATACAATTTGTAGATAGAAGTAAAGTACAGTTGGTCATAATTATATTATGATTTTCACGTAATCTGACATTTGTTGTCACAATGTTATAAATTTGAAAGACCAGCATTTAGACATAATGTCTATGACATTTTGATAGAATGTCTAATAAATTCAAACCGAGATGGAACCGCGACACTCCTGAGATCTCATTTCAAATCGGTCTTTGGTTCTATACGAACGTATACAATAATTTTATAAATAATTTATCCGTGTTCTAAATTTTAAACTTTCAAAATATAAAGAATAAATAACACCAGTCTAAATTCAAAAGACCTAAATTTAAATATTTGAAATTTAGAAGTCAAATTCAAATGATCGAATTGATTCAAATACGGGTCATTACTGTTCTGTTCTGCTGACGTTACGGAGTGTTACGAAGACATTGAATTGTTGAATATTTTTAACGAACATTATCTTCAATTGATTTAAACTATATTACTATTGACGGTACTGAAGTTACCATCGGTGTGTGGATACTATAGCGAAGAACTAATATATTTGTGGCACAAATCTAAGACAGTGAGTAATACATTAGTAAAATTAAAATTGAATATCAAAACTGCTTATATATTATAACATGCTAGAAACTCCAAAGTTAATGGAAACGAGATATTAATAATTGACTTCAGCTTATTGTGTAATTGTTTATATTTCCTCAATGTTTCTTCCAAATTGCCCTGCGTATTTGGCCTAACTTTACAAATAAGCTATTTGGACCTAGAACCGGGGTGTAACACGGTCTCTACAAATATCTATACTAAACCTGATTACTTAATTTTGTCACCATTCTAATGATTTTAATAGAAACCCAGATAGCTCGGGAAGGATAGCTATACAATTCTATACTTACTATTGTATCCAGCTGGTGGAGCGAATGGAACTAGTGTGCCACAGATACGAGTACTAATCTAGCTGGCTGGGTATTAATGGTCGGTATTGCGCGCATGGATACTGTACAAAGTACCCTTACAGACTCCACAAACCATTATGATCGATGTTTCACAATGGAGTCTGTAGATTATTCAAAATTGTGTTTGGGGACCGAGGGTCTTCAGATACATGTGGTCACCAGGGGTCAATTCCACCTCTGGCCGCTGAACGTTGCATCCTCTTTGTCGGACTAACCACCCGGCAATACGGACTCTGTCCGATGGGGTTGTTTACTACTCACTTGGCAATAGGGCTAAAGTGGGGTTGCGGTTAAACAAGGTCTAACGACTAATAGTGGCGTTGGGAGTCCTTGTGGGGCATGTGGGGGGAAGGAGACTTTCTCTGTTGGGTTGTGGACGCAAATTGTGGAACGCGTCGTAATAACACAAACATGATTCCGAGTTGTTCTTCCTGACGCTAGTCTGTTAGAGGTTGGGGGGGGGGAAGAGGAGACCGTAGGTGTATAGGATAGTCACTCAGGAAAAGGTTAGGGATTAACAAAGCCTGCCTCGGGAGTGACTATGATTTTGTTCTCCACTCATTCATTTGAAGACGAGGTACGCACGTGATTGACATACGACATTAATTCAATCCCCTCACGAGGTGCCGAGGCAGCCCGTGGGGGAGTGACCAGTACGGTGACGAGCTCCACAGGCCCGGGCGGGGAGGGGCCCGGCCTATACGGCATAAATCACCTCTTTTTATATTAATTAAGTGGAAATATAATCAAATATAGATAGTAGCAATAATAATTTCTTATATTAAACGAAATAACTTTTGAGTTTCCTGTATGTATAACCAACGTTTTCTCAAAGAGGTAGTTACTCTACTAAATAGCCCTCTCACTCGGTTCGATCCTAGGTCTACTGTAAATTATTATACAACCTAGGGTCTCTACAAACAGACGATGGCCGTAATTATACTTAGATAAAAGTATATAAATAAAAATATAGTGTCTACCCCTATTGGGAACAGTACAGTACCTAGACTTTTTTATAAGTATATAGTTTTTGCGAATAGGCGCGTTTATTTGTGGCCATATTAGTCATACCTATACCTACATAGAAATAGGTACGAAGGAAATTAGCACATACCTATTTGTGAACAACGGAATATTGAATAAAAGGAAACAACAAACAAAGGAAAATCAGTAAATAAACATGTATTAAGTATAAACATAAGCAATTGAAGCAAAAGCAGTGACCCACTTTAAAAAATATCAATAATCCTTTTAAAGGATTTCTTTACAAGTATCGAAATTATTTTACAAAAGTTAATTTTCAAGATTGCTAGAGAAAACTACGAGTAAACAATAGAAACACATTAATAAGTGTAAATAAATGAGCAATAACGGAAGGCACAGCTGAAGTTCTAACCTTTAAAAACACTGTAGTAAAAATAATCACATAATTATACACAATTACACTAAAAATACACATCACTACTTAGCTTACCTATTACCAATAGTTAAAATGATTTCCAAATTTTTAAAATATTTATAGGTACTTTTTTTTGCTTCAACAAGGGCCACAGAACAAACACTAAGTCGCAGACCGGCCGTCTTATCGGAGCGTTATCCGCACTGATAAGATACTGTACAGGTTCATTATAAATAACGCTAATCAAAAAATTATCACGTATTATAACAACTATATCCCCACGCCTAACGCCGCCTCCACGCCCGATTGTCTGATTGAATCTAACAAAGAAAAGCTGAAGAATCATTTGCGCATTTACTAATGGTAAAGCAGAGTTTAGTACCTACGTGCAAGAAAAATCGACAAGTCAAGGAGTTTGTAGTGGTCAATCGAGCGCCGCAATGTAATACATTTCCAGAACGATCAAATTCGTCAACCAGTTTATTGATTAATGCGCTGAATCAATTATAATATCATAAATTATCAAAACGCATTTTAGGTGACGTTTAGATAGTAATTAATTACGCTCAAAAATATTAGTGCCTTCCTCTCGCCTTGCATCTCATCAATTAGGTAGGTAGGTACTGTAGCGCGAAAGTGACGAAATTCACGGATATAGACAGATCCAGTTTTAAGCATCTGTCAATAAACACATTATAGGTTTATGAAAGTGAGGTGATATTGTCACATATTTGTTTATTTTAAAATAGGCAACGTTACTTAAACTTTCAGTGATAATGTGATTTTCTGATGAAAACACTAAGTATCCCGCGGCTGAAAACCCGTTTTAAACAATCATAGTAATCACAGCTGTATTTAGTAACATTAGAAGTATTGTGTTTGTATTATTTATATTTGTATAATTAAAAGCCACTACAAACATGTTAGAATTGTAAGCTGTGTATCTATCACACATGACGTAATCCTACAATACATATACTTCCCGATACTAAATCATCAAGCACTATGACATCATTCAAGTTTACCTATAAACAAGAAGAAGCTACCGATGAATTGCGAAATTCTCTTTTGCCTAATAAATCAATAAATTACTTTACGTCCTAAAACGGGAGTAACTTTCACCTGATCGACTTTATAAACGCGGTAAAATTATAATAAACAACAAAACGGAACCAGTTGTGTCGAATTACAAAACGTCTGATGTGTGTCAGTGAACTAGAAATATAAGACTCGCACGGTAATTGTATCTAAACCAGTTCCAGTACTCGAGTGCGTACAGAACTGTGGGATCCGAGAGGCTGTTAGCTTTAACAGTATGGCAAGCATTAACACAGCGCACTTGAACGTGACCTTTGTTTAAGAACCTGTTAATTTATGGGAAGATAACGATGACTATGACTACAATGTGGCAATGATTTAAAGACGGATACTTATACTGCATGCCGAAATTAGGTACAGGCATCGTTGTATAGGAGTCAAAGCAAAAAATTGGGTACACTACTCGGCACGGCTCTGTTGACAAGGATATTAGACCGTGCCCATATTTTTAAGACTTGGTACCGATATACATATTTGATGTTCGTTGGACGTAGGTACTGTTGGTGCTTCAGTAACCTCAATAAGTAACTAGTAAATTATTTAAATATCGATTTGGGCTATTACATTCAAGAATCAATGAAGAATCAGTTCGTCCGATCGAATAAAATACGACTGCCTGCTTCAGGAAGAAGACATTCGAATCGAACTTGTTGAGCAACGGAAAGCGAGGCATTTTTTACATTGTACAAACGAAATTTTAAAAGACAAAGTATCAAATATACAATGTAATATAATATTATTATGTTATTCATAATTTATATTTATTATTTATTTGTTATTTGACGACCAGATGGCTTAGTGGTTAGAGACCCTGACTACGAAGCTTGAGGTCCCGGGTTCGATTCCCGTGTCGGGGCAGATATTTGTATGAAAAATATGAATGTTTGTTCTCGGGCCTTGGGTGTTTAATATGTATTTAAGTATGTATCTATCTATATAATTATGTTTATCCGTTGCTTAGTACCCATAACACAAGCTTTTCTAAGCTTACTTTGGGACTAGGTCAATTGGTGTGAATTGTCCCGTGATATTTATTTATTCATACAACATATTTAATATAATTATAGCTGTTGTTGGCCCCAACTTGGTTTACATCTAATATAAGGACTTTTCCGCGCTAAAAAAATAATAGATAGTGAAGCTCTCTATTAATAGAAAGAAAAGACAAATAGGTTCAGTAGTTGCAGTTATATACAAATTTTTAAATATAGACAAATAAAGTATTTCTTTAATTAATAAACTAGTATGAAAATATTCATATAAATTTGTAAGTTAAAAGTATTATAATCAGAATTCTTCACTGCACTTTAACCTCTGGCCGTCTACGAGACTCCTTGCATTATTAAAATCATCCCGAAAACGTGCTCCAGGAAACCGCTCTCGCAATGTCCGTACTTTTTTAACGTGAACGCGAAAATATTATTTTTCTGCCGATTCATACTGTACCTACATTCGTCATAAACATAAATATGTAATAAACTCGGGCATAAAGTACGCTACATAAATGTCCAGAATGGTTTGCGCTTCTCTGCCGGCTTAGTAATCTCTGCAAATTAATCTTGATTTTGTCGACGCCCGCTAAGAAATTGTTTGAAGCAGAACATAGCGGACAGTCCGCCCACTCGACTTTGTTTTAACCCAATAGGTTTATTGTCTCTTCGCAATTTAACAATAAAGCCAACAATCAAAGCTCAGAGCAATCAAATATATCTAGTCGTCAGCGTAAACGGACTAACGGCGGAAAAAAGATGAGATTGGATGAATTTGCAGTTGAAGAGGAAAAACTTTCTCCCGTGTTAGTTGGAAAACTATGGAAGTTGTTTGTTGGCCACGACTGTCATTTTAGATATTCACCTAGGATACTTAAGTCAGCGTAGTAGCGTCAACTTTAGGTATGGCAAGCTATTATAAGTTATACTCCCATTAAAAACATGGCTTACCTATCATAATTTCTGCTTCTGAACATTTGCTCCGAAAAGCTAAGTCTAGCTAGAGATAATAAATCTACTAATTGCCCTTATCCCCACATCGCACTCAGAAATAATTTAACGAGGTTACGTCAGGACAATATTGATGACCGAGGTCCCGACCGGATGGCGTGCCGAATCTCCAATTTAGGCGCCGGGTCAGTTCTCAATAGGTGAATAGAAAAAGATGTAAATTTTATGAACTGACGTCAAACTTTGCTAATAGTGTGTTCCTTTCCTACTTAATATTGCTGTTTCCTGTTAGTCTCTAAAATGGAAATAACTGCCTATGTGGAATATCACTATGAGCTCGTTTGGAAAAAATCCGGCTAATAAGCGCGTCATAGACAGCCGTAGCTACAATATTTTATTAAGTAATATGAATTATTAGCTGGACAAGTATATTATGATATTTTTCTTTATCCTAACCCAAGCAGCTAAAATATACATTTATACTAGTATAGGTACATATTACGCCACCAGCCTACATTGTTATAAGTAGGATAACGGGGTATTATAAAATACACGTTATAGCTACATCTGTGACTGTCACGGACTTTAGCTTCGTGTGTTGGTTGTTGTTTTTGATGATTGTAAGTAGGTACATACATATTCTGCAACCGTTTCTGTACCTAGACTACTGAACAACGGCTAAGGGTCAATACATACAGACTGCATTGCAACTGCAACGTAACTGCAACTGCCAGCTGCCCATACATTTTGCATAGCTATACCATTGCAGTCGGCCCTATTGCACACAAACTGCACGCTGACTGCGATGGGAATTATGAGAATGTGAAATATGAGGGCAGTTGACAGTGGCAGTTAGGTACGCGAACTGCAAACTGCCTACATTTCAATTGCAGTCAGAGTGCAGTTGTGCCAACAGCAATCGAACTGCAACGAAAAATTTAGTCATATGGGATAAACGTAGGTACCTACGCAGAGGGTAAGTGTACGCAATCACATACATTTCGGACTGAATAGTTAAGTACGGGAGTTGAAGTGAATGATTGATGATTACACACACAGCTCTCTACAAAACGAACTGATTGCATAAAAGGAAGGAGGAAGGAGGAAATTAAATGTATGACATGTTTTTGTGTGCGTTACTTCAACTCTGGTGGCACTACCTATAGGTAGGTAGCTATAGCTAAGTTAGAAAATGGATTAATGCAGAGATTGTGTTGTGATTTAAAAATAATCTAAATATGAAAACAAAAAAACGTGTGCAGATTAATAGCTGGAAAAGCCAAAAGATGGCGACTTCTCAAAAGAATATTATAGGTAGTGCCATGAGAGTTTAAGTGACTGAATGATTACACATACAGCTACATGAAGAACTGATTCCATAAAAGGGGAATGAATGAGTGAATGTCAAAATCATATTCCATCTTAGGCCTTTAGGTTGGCAATGCACCTGCAATACCCCTGGTGTTGCAGATGTTTATGGGCAGTGGTGATCTCTTACCACCAGGAGACCATCTTACTCGTTTGCCTTCCAGTCGAATAAAAAAAAATGTGACTGTCACGTCACATTACATGACATGTTCTGTGCCCTGACCAAAACCCTGATAGCACACCTATACCAATGGTGACATTTATATTCCTCTTAGTTCTGCAGTTCGGCCCCATACACTTTTCCCCCCCTAGGTACTCCTTACAAAAACAACACAAAACACTTGCAAAAACGCACCCTCATTCACACCCAAAACACCTCTAAAACAAAAACACACCCAGACGCGAAGTGTATACCATTAGCACGGAGCGCTCTGGAGTAAAACACTCCACAGGGGGTGGAGTTTAGTCCGTAGGCGCCTGGGAGAAATCCCCAGACGAGTCGGGCATGCTGTCGGGACCGGCCCGGCAATATACTATGAGTATTCTCCACCTCCCGCGAAAAAAAAAAAAAAAAAAAAAAAAAAAGAACCCTCACCTGGCTGCGGCGGGCTCGGTGACGACGGACACGAAGTTGTCCGGGAACATGCCGCGTCGGCCGCGCAGCTCGCCGCGCCACCAGCCGCCCGGCAGCCGCTCCACGTCCCGCAACACCTCGCCCGGCCGGATCGTCAACTCGTCCGGCTCGGACGCGTCGTACGCGTAGTTTGCTATGCAGGACACTGTTGAAATAAATTGTTTTGCTATAGAATACTAATAATTTAAAAGGACTTTCAAACATTTAGCTTACTTAGAACATGCGCGTTAATCATGTACGTATAAACTTTTTTTTTTCTCGTATCGAAGATATGTGAAGTTAAAATGTGATGGATTTGGACCCTCTGAACTCAGTCTGAAATCCCAAGTCTCTTTCTCAGCAATGTTGTAATATTGCAAATTATTTGATTAAATGCAAAATGGATGATATCAATAAAGCAGTTTTCAAGTCATGTTATGGCATCACAAAAGAAGATAGAAATTCATTTTTGTGTACCTCTAATATATAAAATTCTCATGTCGCAATGTTTGTGACCAAACTCCTCCGAAATGGCTTGACCGATTTTTATGAAATTTATTGTGTATATTCAATATGTCTGGGAATGGGACGTAAACTATTTTTCATATTTCTACACGGCGCGGACGGAATTGCGGGCAACAGCTTGTATAGATATAACATTTAATTGAATTTCTAGTTTGTATTTGAATGAAGATTTCCTTTAAATATGAGAACGAAAAAAAATTGTATGGACTAAGTATACTTTTTAATTGGATACATACTGTATTTCGATGGTTGATATGCTAATTGATCTAAGCGCCATTTTCGCGAAAATTGTGAAACAGCTCAAACAACAGGGAAAAATTCACTGATTCCAAATATGTAAATAACTCGATCAATAGCATAAACCAACTTTTAGAACTTCGCAACCTTTTTATTCTGGTTTCATATTATTAATATGTATGAATGAATATCTTTGAGTTGTTATTGAAGAACTTGGACAAAGGTTTTGTGAACTCAGTTTGCAGATCATTATTAGAGACACCAGTAAGATAATGTTAAAATAGTTGTAGGGCAGAAGTACCGATTTTGGCCACCTTAAGCCCATTTTTGGCCAATTGATATTATATAAAAAGTTATAGTATTAAAATTATATGTTTAGTGTGTTTTCAAAAGTTTATACTGAAACAAATAAAGTTTATAATGATTTCATTATCATCATCATCATCAGCCGAAAGACGTCCACTGCTAAACAAAGGCCTCCCCCTTAGAGCACCACAATGAATGACAACTCGCTACTTGCATTCATCTGTTTCATAATTATTTATTACTATAAATTTATTTCAAACATATATTTAAATAATAAATGGTACAGTGGCCACAAACGGTACTTCTGCCCTATACTTAATTTGTTTTTGTTGCTAAAAAAAAGTGGTATGAAAAAAGCCATGGGAGTATAGTGGTTTCACTTATGGTCTCTCAATCAGAGGATTGTCAGTTTGAGTTGAGTTCGCATTATGAGTTAAAAAAAAATTAACTACATTGTATATTTTACCATAAATAAAAAGCATTTCTATGCATTTCTATGATATGTGTGAAGTTTTCAATCTGCTGGCCATAATAAAAATAAATACTTAAAGTTTGGTACTTAGAGATTGCAGAGTATAATAAGCTTCCATTAAATTAAAATTTTATATTAAGTTTTTACTATTATACAGCTCTGGCAAATATTTATTTTTCCAAAAGAGTTCTGTCAAAAATAAAAGTAAAGTCTGTGATGCAAACAATGACACACAACTTGCAATCCAAACTAATATTGTAAATGCTAATGTTATTGTAAAGCACTCTCTGTAGTTTTACTTATCTACCTGTCAGAGGCATGGTGACCTGACCTACAGGTTCCCCTACTTCAGGGTATTAGTCTCCATCACACAGTTTCCGTATCTACCTACCTTGGTTGAATGAATTTGTTAAATTGCTTGTTACCGTTTACTTTGTGGTGGACAAAATAAATGCTTTTTACTTTACTTACTACATTATTAAAAAACTGCCTTCTGATTAGGTTTAATGTAGGTATGTTTTTTCTTTTTGAAATGTTTATATTTTTTTTAATTATTATTTTTTTGTGGCTATAAATGATTTCTTTCTTTCTTTCTTTATTATAAATGCGAAAGTACATAACTCTTGTCTGTTTATCTATTCCTCTTCACCCTTAACCTCCTAAGCCCTAGCATACTTTACAAAGTACAAATTGTTCATTGAATAAATAATTTTAAGAATTATGAAATGCCAGTGTACCATGTCTAGGTCTTAAATAATATATCTGTTAACTCCTTGTATCAGGGAACTAAAAAAGTACTGGATTCTAGTCTCATCTGTTTTAATAAGCAAAAATTTGCTGATTAATAAAAATATATGAAAGCTTTAAATTTGACATGGATCCACATCTTAAGCATACAAAAGGTTAAAAAAAGTTTGGACTCAGGAAGTTAAATAGCTGGACCAAATAGGATGAAATTTAGTATCGGGATTGTTTGAGACCCTGAGAAGTATGTACATTGGATAGTTTTTTTTTATCCCAGGAAATTGCAGTTGTTGTGATGTTGTCTAGATAAGATAATAAAAGCTAGTTGTCTATATGTAACATATAACATGTGCACTTCAAACATAACAGTCAAGTACAGTTGGTTATTTCTATGAGCTACAATTAAACTTTTATGCAAAACATTAGACATAAAATTAAACTTCTGCAGTTGAATTACTTATGGATTATATATGATTCATTTCTTGTTAACGTTATGACTCCCTATTTACATTCTTATCAGATCTAATAAACAAATGTTAAGTTAACTTGACTCATTTTGTTTTCAAAAGACAAATTACTCACAATAAAGTGACAAATTTGCAAGCTTGTTGTGACCCCCAGACTGCCCAGAGGAAAGATATTGCTTAATAAAACTTAAGCGTAACATTCAAATGCTAATATTGAGGCGCGTCCCGCGTTTTGTTTATTAGAATTCCGCATGCACATGACATCACAATGCCAAGAACATGACTCATTCTACACAGCTCAAGAACTCTGCTATACACACTTAATCACACAAATATCGAGATTAAATAAAAACCGTATCAAATACTACCAAATATGTACAACAGGCAGCCGATAAGATAACAAAATCCTGTAACAGATTTTCCAAAATTGACACCTGAGATCTACGATGTATGTACCAACATTTTCCAAATTTACGATTAATTTTCAAGGCAAAGTAAATGTGTATTTGCATCAAGAAATAAGCTGGACCAACTACGTCAGCTGAATTCATGTCGCGTACGGTACAGTTACTCGATTCATACACAAACAAGACGTATCAGCTAACACAAACTACTTACCCTTTTGATTCCCATTTGTCTCCATTTCTATTAATAATAAATATCACATGTTCACAACACATACACTGAAAACACCAACAGTATTTCGATTACTATTTTACGCCACGACCTATTGCCGATACAACAAGAGATATATTAAAATAAGGGCAAGCGCGAGAACGAGAAACTCGACATGTTTTTTTTTAATAACGTCAGTGACATCCACAGACTACGCAACAATCGCTAGACTGCTATCATAGTCTCCTCTTTGTTAAATTTCGAATGAAAATATTTTTTTCGGAATTGGTTTATTATTTACTAAATATTTAAGAACAAGTGGAAACACTTGCTTACCACTATCCGCATTACTCGTAAAATACTTTTTCCAGCATTTCTAATACATTTCTATGCATAATGTTGGTACAACTGTTTTCCTTCGAGTATTTTACTATTTGAGATGCTATTGAAACTGCTGATTGTGAGATTCAGAAATTCAAACACATGTGAAGATTTTTGAATATGCGGCGCTTTTTGCAGTTTCAGCTTTCATTAGCCAGACTCTAATAATAACAACGACATCTATGTTCCTTACGACGTTAATGAGTATAAAATGCATAGCACATGGTCCACTAGTAAATTTATTCAGGGGCATCTTTACCTATGGTGCATGGTGTCCGTTGCACATGGGCGCAGCGGTCCTAGGGGGCACCGAGAGCCGCTTGCTACAGACGTTGGCCGGCTACGCCACTTTCAATGCCAAACGTAAAATAAAAAGAGCTCTGCTTTGCATACATTTTGTATAGCATCTGGAGCTCTTCTTATATTTGTCTACAAACATGGTCCATCTTGTTTAAACCACGAAAATCCTTTGAAAAAATTTATATTTTTATTGACTAGTTAAAAAATGCATCCATCGCAGCCATGGCTTCACTATTATTAGAAAATTTGTTGCCTCTAAGGTCTCCCTTGAGTTGTGGAATGAGATTAAAGGTACTGGGGGTTGGGGTCTAACAAATACAGGCAATGTTCCAGAATTTGAAGCCCTGCATCATAAATAGCAGTCATCACACCAGTGTTGCCTTGTGAATGGGTGCACTTTTCTCACAATATTTAATAACTTAATACAACTTTTCCCATTGAGCTTGCGGCTTCATTCATTTCTGCGCTGCGACGCAGATTGGAAAGATGATTGGTTCTGTTAGTTTGGAAAAAATTAACACACCATGGTCTCTCTCTTCTCACGCATAGGCCTGTGGCAAACCGTATGTATTCGTTACTAAGTAACGAGTACTTTACCTGATTTGAAGTAACGAATCGTTACTCACGAATACGTCTCGTTACCCGTATAACCCGTATCGGTCGTATCGTACTCTGTTCTGGTTGAACTGTCATTCTTTGATTATTTTACTAAGAGAAGCGCATTCAACCAAATAAAATAACTCTTCAGCTTTATAATATTGTCATAAATTAAATATTAGTTTAGATTTATCACAAAAATCACTTCAAATATACAGCAGAAAATTACGAACCGCATTAAAAAAAAACAGTTACGGTGCGTCACATCTAGACCGACGATACGATAACGATACAGATCGATTTTGCTTTGTACAAAGTACGTTCGTTCATACCGTACCGTGACGGGATGCGGTGTTTCTGCTTCATGGTCGCATCAAAAGTAACGATACGAGTAACGATACGATAGTAACGAGTACTGATTGATAAAGTAACGAATACATACGGGTACCAAGGTTTTCGTTACTTTTACAGCCCTACTCACGCAGCTAATAATCCATAAAAAACAACTTTAATTAGCCTAGCTGGACTAAAAAATCATTTAGTTTATTGATTTCATTTTATTCATAACAATAATAAATCAAGCTACATTTAAATTAAATATTTTTGTACAAACCACAGGCTGCAAGAAACTACAAACATTCCACAACAAAGGGTATGTTTTGCTTAGATCAAAAGTTAAATGATTCAATTCTAGAATTTTAACTTAGTCCCTGCAGTCTGTAGATAATGATTTTCTACTTTCTCAATGATCCAGCTGCATCTGGAGGAATGCCCAGTTCTTCATCGCTCCAAGTGCTGGGGTCAACATACGGCCATTCTCCCTGAAAACATATAATTATATTTTAAGTCATCATCATCATCATTATCCACCATAGGACAGCCACTGTTGGACATAAGCCTCCCCTATACATATGCAAATATTCATTTTTAGGATGAAAATTTACAAAATAATTTCTAACAGTGAAACCCTAAAAATAAATCTGACATATCCATTACCAAAGCATAATCTACAATGTATTACATTTCATACTTTTTGTAGAACCAGGGCCAAATTCCACTTATTTTTTAATTTCCCATTTTTAGATTTTTAGACAATTTTGTCCTTGTACAAACATACAAAATTAACTTATTTTTTAATTTTTGTACAATAGGGATGTTGATGCCATTAAAAAATAATTTGAAGGCAGGACTCCAATAAAAAAATGCTTTATTTTAGCACTGACAACCAGATTAATTTTCGATTTATTGTAAAATTAGATTTTTTGTTCCTTTAAAACAAATAAATAGTTAGTTGATTGAGTTGGTGAACAAATAGCGACTTATGACATCATAGTCGCTCGCTATTGCTGGGAGAACTGTTTTGACAGCTCATAAAAAGTATCTCAGTTGATTGGTGGTGTCAACACCCCAAATTTATTAAGAACACTAAGAAAATAAAATCTGACCAAATTATCAAGTTATTGTTGAGTAACTAAACATGATATTTGGGTTTCCAAACCCAAATATCACAACAGAACAATTTTAAGAACTAAATTCTTTAGTATTATGATACTATTTTGATATTCATTAAACAATAAAAAATATTCATAATTTAGTACAGCCGGTTAATCAGTGTAGACCGGCCCTTACAAAGATTCAATACACTTGTTGTTACACAGAAGTTCTAGAACTTCATTTTTATTCATTATTTTTAGTCATTTCATTTTAGCTACAAAAAAAAAACCTCCTTTGGGCAGCCGGATTAAAATCACATTACAGGTTATAGATTGCTGAATGTATGCACTTACATAAATATGCTCAGGCTCGGTAGCAATGTGGTAAAGTATCCACCACCAACAAAGTCCTCCAATGATGTTGGCTCTCATTTCCACGCTCTTTGATGGCATAGGTGGAGGCACTCGGTATGACCAAGACCTGGAATAAACAGTAACGGCAGTAAAAGTAAAGTTCAAAATAATGCCGTAGTACAAGGAACTCAAAAAAAACTAATAATAAATAACAGTGACATAACAACATACCCATGGCCGGAATTCCTTTTAGGTTGTTTAGCGTTTTTAGCAGCATTTCTCACGCATTGCAATAGCAAGGCCCGGGAAACTAGTGTTTTAGTTAGCATTTTGGTAAAAAACTCCTCGATTGGTCTTAATTTAATCAAAAATTATTGAAAGAAATTAAAAAGCCGAGGCAACTCCAGGCAACTCGCTCGGCTCAAGTGTCACCAAAAGTCATTAAGTCAGTGTTGCCAGGGCCCTTTAACCATAAGTTACGTTTCGTTTCCTGAACAGTTACATTTTTGTTGAAAAAGTTACTTTCTTTAGTTTTTAAAATTTATGCGTTAATAAAGACCACCTTGACCCTTCGCAGTAGTTAATTTTAGTCACTGATTTGTATTATTAGCTCTGGCTAGGCTTTCCCATTTCCCATATAAATGACAGCTAAGCTGAAAAGCTGATGCTGAAGGGGCTCGGGTACTAATTCGCACCCTTCTTGCAAGAAACGCGTAAGTACATGTGTTTTACGCGTTTCTTGCACGAAGGGTGCGAATTCTACTATCCATCCAGTTAGAAATGGCAGTTACATGCTTTATTAGTAACGGTCAACGACGATCGTCTCTAACTGGATGGGTAGTAGAATTAGTATTAAGACGCTCTCGTCATTCCATCTCTATCTGCCTTACAGGCAGCGCCAAAAAGGCGAATGTCAAATGAGCAGAAATTTAATTGTTTGTTTGTTTATTAACTTTTTTTATACTTTTTTAAAACTGGGAAGAAGGTAGGAAAGGTACGTACGCTCAAGCAAAATCAAGTTTTAACACATTAGCAATAGGTTTCATTTTGTCAAAGAGCGTTCCGTTCAGAGACATCTCTGAGATTCAAGGTGCGGCCTTGTTTTAGGTCCGTTCAAAATGAATGCATTCGTAAACTGTTATAAGAATAAATAATGAAACTGTTTACAGTCCGTTGCCATACAAATGTTGTTAAATTAAAAATCTCAATGTACTTATATGTTACGAAAATTTCCTTAAAAACAAAAGTTAATTACATGTTACGCGAGAGGATCAAAATTTACGGGAAATGTAAGAAATGTAACCATCTGGCAATACTGCGAAAAGTGTCACATCACGAATATAAGTAATGAAAATGAGATAAAAGGCTACGTACCAACATAGTAATAGTAAAAATTGAGCCTTGATTGGATTTATTTTAATTTTAATAAACATTACATATGCATTTTGTAGTTTATTGGTATGCTTTTTAATTAAATGATTAATTTCATTTAAAATAATTTCTAGTTTGTAGCTTGTCCAGTACGCTTGTACTATAATAACTAAGTACAGTCAAGGGCAAAGATATCGACACGGCCAAAGTTACAAATATGCACGACTACACTAATAATGTATACACGACTTCATGCACTTGACGGCCTTAAAGTGCATGAAGTCGTGTATACATAATTTTTGTAACTTTGGCCGTGTCGATATCTTTATCTTTGCCCTTAATTACTTAGTTTACGATTACCTGTGGATGAAACGTTTCATTCTACGAAACACTCGTTTGGCCGCCATGAACAACAATCGTTTTCAAAAAGGTATTATTTTAAACCCCGATGCAAAAAGAGAGGGGTTTTAGAAGTTTGACCGCTCTTGTCTGTGTGTGTGTATATTCATCAGCCGGAAGACGTCCACTGCTGAACAAAGGCCTCCCAGGTCCAGTGGTGGTGTAGGGGTATGACACGCAGCACGGAAAGCTGAGGACCTGGGTTCGATTCCCAGTGCTGGTCTCTTTTTCTGGTTTTTCTGTGCATCTATAATCTATGTTTCAGTTTGTATTTTCGACAAAGGCCTCCCCCTTAGCACAGTATATACATAAACTAAAGCAGTATGGAAGCTACGAACAAATCGATCGAAACGAGCACTCCTAACTAAACTCGTAACTCCTAGTTCTTAGCTATGGTTGTTGCATCAAAATTAGTTCAGCCGTTTTTGAGATATTAAACTTTGAAACAACATGTCAGGGGTTTTCAACTTTTTTAAAGTTGGTTAGATTATTAGGTCCTAGTTAAACCAGCTTTCATGAACAGCAGCTTCATTCATAGCTTCATTTGTAGCTTTGTTTTGTTACTCAGTAAAGGTTTCATTTGGCATAAAAATATTGAAAATCAGGTACATACATTATTTATTACAGTGCTAATCTAAAAAGTAACAATCAAATCTACACATTTTTATAAATTATTTTTTCACATCTTGGCAACAAGGTTTCCCTGTTCCTTTTTCCAAAATTGCACTATCATTAAATGGTAAATTCACAATTTTCACTGTGTCTTCTGTTATCCTAGCCTCTGAAACAAATCAATAAGTCATCATCAACCGGAAGACAAATGAAATCAATAAGTATTAACTACTATTCATTTTATACATAGTAACTTGCATTAGTTTTTAAATTTTTTAGTTTAGTGATAACATTGCTTACCAAACACTCCAGGTTTAACCTCTTTCGCTTGTATAACCTGGGTTCTTAATTCCTTTTCAACATCTTCTCCAAAGGCAAGCATCTGAAAAATAAGAATTTAGAATAAGAATCATTTATTCGCTATTCTCTAAATTAAACAGTTTTATAGTACAAGATAAGACAAAACAATATCATAAAAAAATTGTTAAACCTTGAATTAGGCCTTAGGGTATAAAGTAAAGCACCCACTCTAAGCAGCATGTAGCAGTGGTGCCAGGTGCCAATTTTGATGGTAGTCTTTGAAAGAAGTGCAGTCAGGGAGGAATACAAACTATCAACCAGTGTGCCATAAGAGAACCATTAGCTTTCAAAATTTTGCTTGCACATAGGTCATTTCCTGTTCAACTGCAAATCATTACTTATTATGTCTGACTACACTACTAATAAAACAAATACAGCTTGCTTACAGCTTTAATAGCCTCCTCATTTTGAACTTCTTTATTTTTCTTAAATTCTTCATTTATCCTTAATCTACCAGCAGTTAAAGCCTTTTCATCTCCTTCGAAAACCTTGAGCCTTGTTCGATGAAGTTTTTTGAAACATTGCAATACCTGAAATGAAACAAAACTAAATTTTTAACCATTAGATTCAAGGTAATTTATATTTATAACCATAACATGTAACAGTAAGACAAATGCGAAAAAAGGCGCAGACAGTTCAGACTTTTCTATTTCTAAATAAATGAGGTACGAAGAGTCCAGAACAGTAAGAATTATTTTAAATCCAAATACATTTTTATGAAATTAATGACTGGGAGTTGACGTAAAAATTTAGACAAATTTACTTACATTTCTTTTCAGGTGATTCATTTTGATCGATGTTATATATGTGCTACAGTAAGTTAACTTTACTTATTATTTTCATCAGAAATCTATGCACACGCAATGGCTACTACAAGTTTCGAAAATTGAAGCTCGTATCGTACCATTCCGCTAACGCAAATATTATTTACTACGAGAGTGAGAGAAATGGTGTGATATGAACTTCGATTTTCAAATTCTGTAGTAGCCCTTCTGTCTGTCTTTCTTGACTGACTGAACGTAGCTGACTGACTTTGACACTTTGATTGACATTGACATAGGACTTTTTTTCCTTTGTCTTTGTGGTAGGCAACGGGATCATAAACACATACGGCCTACGTACCTTTCCTAATTTTGAATTGATTTGATACATACGCCACACTTACGGTTCTGTAACTGTTTATCATTCTATTATGTTATATATAAGTTATTAATCCTAATATTTAATTTTATCTCGTATAATAAATAAAAATCAGAAATTACAATAAATGCCGTTGTGTGCACGTGAAGATTCCCTCTGTCAATGTCAAATGTCAGTCAACTTCGATAGATTTCCATAATCCAACCAATTCAAGTTTAGTTTTCCCCAAGTTTTCCCGTTGTATGACATGTATTGTAAATTTATTACCTTAAAATTATATGGAGACATGCGTTAAATCAATTAATTACATAGTTAACAATATTTTTGAAAATGTCTTTTACTATTTGTTTAATTCAAGCCGTCGCATTTCTAGTAAGTATTATGGTGGTTTGGGTTATCAATCATAACTGGGCAATTGATTCTTATATTGTTCTCACTTTTTCAGTTTAATCACATGAGGCCTGGAGAGAAAAAAAAATGTATGAAATAGTTGTACTTTCCTATAAAGACAATTTATATACATATATAGTTTATAGTTTACCTTTATAATGAGACGTCCTCAGAGCTTTGTACATCAAACATGTGTACCTGAAAAAAAGTTTAATTTAATTAATTTGATTTTGTTTAATTTCATTTATTTTTATTTAATCTAACTGAATTTGATTTATTTTAATTTTAATTTGACATTTAACTATTATTAATATATTATTTTATTTGACATATTGTAATACAATTTTTTATTATTATTTATTATTTGTTTATAATTGAATGATATTAAGTTAATGCATAAATTCTTTGTATTGTATAATCTAATTTAATAAGTGTCTACTGCAATTTTTATTACCTAATTATTATTATTGTGTGCCCTTACAGGGCGTCATGGACCAACTGAATTAACTGAAACACCTTTTATAACTATGTACATGACTTTACAATAAATAAATGAATATGAATATGAATATGAAAATGCTCAATATATTTGGCAATTATTCTTACAATTGATTTGCACTTTATGAACTTAAAAAAATAGATAACAATAATTTATTTATTTAGGTTACATTGCTATTGTTATGGTTATCGAGTTCAGATTTCCTATTAAGCAAAATATTTTTTCAATAATTAGGTAATTTTTAAATGACAGCTGTTATGTGGCAGCATAGTGAACATTTGATAGTGAAGACAAGTTCAAAAATACTTAAATATTTTTTGCTGTGTCAATCAATTTGAATATGAAATATAGCTCAATATTTCATAATACTTGCTTTATAATGATAAGAATTATGTGCAAGTCACTCTGAGTCTGATATTGTGTTAAATTATATTAAAACACAATGGTTATCAATCACCCAATGCTGTATGATGTATGTTATCTCCTTTATATTTTACAGGACAAAAGTTTATTGATGATTCCAAGTGTGGACACAATTCACACACTCATCATCATCATCATCATATCAGCCGAAAGACGTCCACTGCTGGACATAGGCCTCCCCCAAGGCTCTCCACTTAGACCGGTCTTGTGCTTTTCGCATCCACCGCGATCCCGCGATCTTAGCCAGGTCGTCGCTCCATCTTGTTGGAGGCCTACCGACAGCTCGTTTCCCGGTCCGGGGACGCCATTCGAGAACCTTCTGACCCCATCGGCCATCAGTCCTGCGTGCAATGTGCCCCGCCCACTGCCACTTCAGTTTTGCGATCCTTCGGGCTATGTCAGTAACCTTAGTTCTACTGCGGATATCATCATTTCTGATTCTATCCCGCAGAGAAACCCCGAGCATAGCCCTCTCCATAGCCCTTTGAGTGACTTTGAGCTTCCTTATGAGGCCCATCGTTAGCGCCCACGTCTCGGATCCATACGTCATCACTGGCAACACACACTGGTCAAAGACTTTTGACTTCAAACACTGCTTACATTCACACACTGCACAAACAAAATTGTGTGAAAACTTGTTAAGTTCTAAATTAATTAAGTCTATTTTATAATTAGGGTTTTTAAACAGGCAAAATATTGCTAGATGGCATTAGTTTTGTAAGGTCCATTTGACGTTTCAGTCTTGCTTGCGATTGGCTCATTTAGATATTTTATCCAATCACAAGTGTGACAGAAATGTTAAATGGACCTCACAATACTAACGCCATCTAACAATATTTCGCCTGTCAAAAAACCCGAATTGAACAAGTCATGCTGACTAAATATGTTGCAATAGCAACTCATGCTTGTAATTGAGTAGATTCCTGGGTAAAAAAAATATTGTATTTAATCTGTCAAATTATCAGAAAATATTGTACACATTTTTATACTTTTGTCAATCAAACAATAATGACAAAGTTTGGGAGTGGATGCTTGTGACTTCAACTTGTAGTAAAAATGTACTAACTAGGGAGTAATGTCATGCTAAACTTTGACTGGCTGTATTGTATCTTTATACTTTTCTGTTTAAGATAAAAGAAAGAATGGGTGTCCAATATTTTTTTTAAATATAACTGACAGACTAATTATATACTTTTAGGAATCTACCCTATTGTGATCATTGAAGGTAGTTTTAATACTTTTTTTTTCAGGATCTTCTAGCAGTGGGCATGGTAATTCCATTAGTGTCAAGCCATGTACAAGCTCTTGGAGCAAACCATGTATATGTGGGCCTCATGGGCTCAATGTACTCAGGATTCCAGTTGGGATCCGGGCCCCTCATAGTAAATACTTTCTATTATTTTATTTTTCGACATTTCTTTCAACACATATAGTCGCTGCAAGGCTTCAAACTTGTATGTATGTTATATTTATTGGGCCTAGATACCAGATAAAATACTATACTGGTATATATTCTATTGATATGGGTATATTTCATACTAGTTTGGAGCCTTGGTCACCATTTCATCTTGGCTAGTATAATCATTAAAAAAACATAGGCATTGTTTATACAGTATGGACCATAATGTAATAGGCCAGAGAAAGGTGACATTTAAAAATAAAAAAAAGTGTCGTACTTACTCATAAAATTACTCAAAAGAATACTTTTATACCAAAATAATACAGAATGTTTCTTTTTATTTACAGGGTAGCTTAAGTGACTTGAAAGGGAGGAAAAATATATTGATAGCAACATTACTCATAAGCAGTATATCCTACACCATTATGGGTCTCACTAGTTCCATTACTGTCATATTAATAACAAGAGCTGTTTTAGGTAAGTTTTAAAATATTTATTGCAGTTTTACAACTGTTTTACATTTACTCTGAAAAAAATATTGTTTTATTTGCAGGTTTATTTAAACAAACTCAAGTATTGACAAGGGCATTAGTGCCTGACTATGAAAAAAATGAAAATAAACAGTCCATAATATATGGTAAGATGGCTGCCATATCTGGAGCTGGTATAACTGTCGGCCCTGTTATTGGAGGGCATTTGGCCGAGGACCATCCTGAGGAGGCTTTTGCCTTCATTGGGGTTGTTGTTGGAATCTGCTTTGTTCTTAATGCAGGTAATTTAAGTACGGTTTAGACTTGCAAGAAAAATCATGCAATTTGCATTACATTATTGCGATGCGAGGCTGTGAAGTCAACAAGTTTGTAATGGTCAATTAAACACCACTTGCACAATTTTTCTTGCAAGTCTAAACTGAGCTTTACATGGTTTCAGATGAAGTCTTTACTGTGTAAATAGAGCTCTATTTATATTTACAATTTCATAATATTACTTTGTTTTTTTTTCAGGTCTAGTGTATTTACTTCCAAATACCAATTCAGTAAGGAGAGAACCTACTAGAGTTACAAATATATCAAGCAGCATTCTACAGAAATTAGTCAGTAGTTGTAAAGAGTCCATATTAGAATTGTGTAAAATAGAATGGTCCAAGTATTGGGATGTATTCTTCTTCAAAGGTTTAGTTGGGTTTGCCATGGCTGCCTATTATTCCAATTATGCATTATATTTAAAAAGTACTTTTGATTTAACACCAAAGTATATTGGTTACATCATATCATTCCAGGGTGTTATAGGATCAGTGTCCAGTTATTTTATTGGATATATTAATAGTTTTTATAAAACAGATACAGATTATAGTCAAAGGAACTTCCATGTATTTTTTATCTTGACTCTATCCGTGTTGGGACTAATTTATTCATTTAACATTTACATGTATTCTTTCTTCTTAATTCCTCTTGCAACTTGTACAGCTGTTGGCAGATTGGTCACTTTAGAAATGGTGTTGAAGCGAGGTCATGGAGAACATAGAGGCACTTTAATTGGAGCTTCAAACAGTGTAAGGTCTGTGTCAGGAGTTATTGCTCCCATGGCAGCAGGTGTCATAGGGCAATACTTTGGTGTGCAACGTGTAATATATATGTCATTATTCGCAGCATTAATAGGGACTACTTTAAGTTATTTTAAGTACACAAACAAAGGTACAAAGATAGAATAAATTATTTTATTAATAAACAAGTTGTTACTGGTTGAACTTTTTGTTTTAATGCGTAGACAGATTAACAATATTCACAATATAGTCTAAGTTATTACATAAAACTAGCGTTTTGTAAAATTTATCTAATTATTCTTTCTCAAATGCTTGAATCTCTTTCTTCCTCATGTTTTGAATAAGCTGCTGTATATCTTCCCTATCGCTTTTGTTTTCCGGGGGGAAGATTTGACGCTTGGTGTTTGTCACCCATTCCTCGAAATAAGTTGGCTGGTTGAAGAAGTGGAATAACATCACGGGGAAAGACATGTACATCGCCATTCTTCCAACCTCGAGCTTCCAGTTACCCATTGTTGCTTGAGAGATCTGCAGCTATGGAAATATTTCAGATTTGACACAGTTCCAGTGTGTCGCTCGAGGGGAATTAATTTTATTATAGTTTTTCTTTTCTTTTTCTCTCTGTCTAATGTAAATATTTTCTTGGTTATGCAAACGTCAATCAATGTCAGTCAAGACGTAATTAAATAAAGTGTAACCTTAATGTTACAGACAAAACTCCGCCGTTTTAACAAGTGTCTTAAATAGCTTAAACAAGTTGTGTTAAGGCGTTTTCAGTATGTTAACTTAGTACGTGCTTGCGCTGATTGAACCAAACAAAAAAAAAATTACATTACTCTAATAAAAACATCCTAATTTAACATTATAGATGCGAATGTAACTCTTTCTGTCTGTTTGTCTTTTACCTCTTCACGCTTAAAACGCAGCACGCAGATAGTATGATATCCTGGGAAAGACACAGGAAAGTTATTAGGTACAGGTACTCAGAAAAATTATGTATCCGATAAGTGATAGCAATAAATAAGTGAATTAATCGCAGATGGAGTCGCGGGCAACAGCTAGTTTTTCACAATTCATGTCGCAATTGTCGCATGAGAATATTATGAGTGCTGAGTTGGAAAGGTATCAAAACCTAGGTAGGTAGTGGTAGGTGGTGGTGGTAGGTGGTGAGGTGGTGTTCGGAGGGACGATCGGACGTTGTTAGTGTTGTGTGTCGGTGTGATGGGGTGACTAATGAAAATGACCAAGTGCGGGTAGTTCGTGATACGAGTGCCGGTACTCTTAGTGATCAAGTGCGGGTAGTTCGACGAACTCGCGCTGCTAGGCGGACTTGACACCCCACACTTCAGTCTACTCGTGACCACGGCAACTGCAATGTTGCCGAAACGTCGAGGTAAATATTACTTGTTAAAAATAGCGTGATAAGTCCCGTTTGTGGTATTTTGAGTATCAAAACCGATTGACTAACTACTTATGTAGGTAAATATAAAACCGTGAAAATATTGAAACTTTTCTGAAACATTCAGGCATGTGCAGTACAAATACTGGTGCCAGACATACTTGAATTTAGCCCTAGGTAATTGTTGGGGAAAAAGGTCCTTTATGATCGATTTCAAAAAAAAAGGAAAATTTTACTGACTTGTTTGTATTAACGTTTACCAATTTTGTATACATTAAGCTTAATCTAAGACATTAAGCGTGACATTAACACAAGTTTATCAATGAAATAACGAAAAATATTTAACAGGTACAATGTTTTAGACTATCGCGGTCATTACTAAATTTTATGAATTAAATCTGGGTTTTGTTCCGCGTACCTTGTGTCGCGAAGGATCGCGAACCATAAATATTTTGTACATGGCAACATTATCCGAAGATTCAAATTGCCGCCATTTCTATAATTGACTATGGTGAGCTGTCATTTGTTTTACATTCTTTGCATAGTTTACTTTCAAATGTTTTATAGGCGAAAAGCGCGGGAAACGTTCGGTCGTTTGGTTGTGTTTTTTGATTATTTTTACAAATATTGTAAAAATTGATATTCTCGTTCACAAGAGTCGATTATTTGGGTAGTGTAAATAATAATACAAGTATTATATGTAAATTTGTATATTTTTGTAAATTATTAGTGTAAATACTGGACATATAAGGGTAAGTTTTTTGCAATCTTTGTACTTCAGGTAACTCCTCATGGAGTTACCTGAAGACCCAGGGGGGACTGCCCCAGACATAGGACACAATGTGACTGTAGTAGATGGATCAAGTACTGATGGCTCTTGTAGCCAGGACAATATTAATAGGAGGAAACGACTCTCTGTAAAAACATGTCGCCACTGCAACAAAAAGAGGTCAAGACAACGTCATGGCGAGGCTTTAATAATAAAAGAAGATGATTGTGCTTGTAATTTTGATGAAAGCCGTCAAAGAATGCATAGTGTATTCGCAAAACCAACCCCCAGACCACAACCACAAAACATCACTTTTTCTGCAACTAATGATTCAGTACCAGCACCATCTCAACCATTGACTAACTCCACATCCACAGCTCCCCAACCAGTAGGCAGAATGATGTACCAAAAATCAGATGTAGCACCATTTAATGTACATGTACAACGATTGCAAATCTCAGAAAATGACAATGTCTCTCTACACCCAGTAGTTTTTGGGAAATTCCTAAGAAAAAATAATATCTCCCAAATTGTTAATGGGAGCCTGAAACGCATTGGGAGGAATAGAGTGACTATTTCTTTCAGCGATTTTCAGGCTGCCAATAACTTTTTGACCAACCCCGCCCTATCAGCATCCAACTACAAGACATTCATCCCAACTTTCTCGGTCACGCGGTTGGGAATTGTACGTGGAGTTCCCTCCGAGTGGTCAGAGGAAGAAGTCTTAGAAAATATCTCTGTTCCTATAGGTTGTGGACCAATATTGAAAGTTAGACGATTAAAAAGGAAAGCTATTGAGTCAGGTGTCAGTGAGTTAAAACCCACAGAGTCAGTAGTACTCACCTTTGATGGCCAAGTTTTGCCGAAACGCATATTCATGTGTTACACGGCACTCCCTGTTGACCTATACATATATCCTACTATACAATGTTACAACTGTTGTCGCTTTGGGCATGTCAGAGGTCAATGCCGCTCAACTCCCAGATGTTACAAATGTGGTCAGGGGCATACTGGTGAAAAATGCGAAGTTGATGATGAGCATATAAGATGTTGTCTGTGCAAGGGCTCTCACCTAGCTACTGATAAAAAATGTTTAGAATTTGAGAGACAAAGAAATATAAAGGAGACCATGGCTAAAAGCTGTGTGTCATATTTTGAAGCTAATAAACAACACCCACCTATTTCAAAAATTTCATATGCTGATGCATTGCTCAATAATAATACTAATGGAACTCAAAAGGATTCCTCACACTCTAGCCGAACTACATCTTACCAACACTCTAGCCCTACTACATCTTATAAAAAAACTATCTTTATGAAACCTCGCTCCCCACCTCAATCTAGATCTAAAGGATATGATGTGGCAGCGCATAATGCCTTGACAAGGGATTATGACATGCCCGTCACTAATAAAAATATTTACAAATCTGATGAGACCCCTCAATCTGTGAAAGAAATAATTTTAATGATCATTAAATTACTGTCCCAATCTGGATTGGGTAGTAGTATCTCACCGTCCCACGCTGCCCCTATTATGAATTTTTTCACTCAACTCTTAACTGATAATGAACAGCCAATTTCAAATCCTTCAATGGAACTGTAGGAGTATAATACCAAAGAAAGCTGATTTAATTTATTTAATAAATAAGTTTAATTTAAAAATTATAGCCTTGCAAGAAACTTGGTTAAAGCCTTCATTTAATTTCAGGATATCAGGATTTTCCTGTATAAGAGAGGACCGCTCTGATGGATATGCCGGTGTTGCTTTGCTTGTAAAGCATGGCATTCCTTATTCACATATTCCTCTTCCTGCTCATAACAATGATATATCTATAATTGCTGTTTCCGTTAATAATATCTGTTTTGTCTCAGTATATATCCCACATCCTTCTTCAACTATTTATAATGAAGTAAATCACTTATTGACACTGCTTCCGAAGCCTCTTATTCTTCTTGGAGATTTGAATGCCCAACATCAATCTTGGGGTAGCTCCACCACCAACTCCCATGGTAATCTAGTCATTGATATGATGGACTCCCATAACCTTTGCATCCTTAATGATGGCTCTCCCACCCGGCGAACTGCACCTGGAGAGGGAATAAGTTGCCCAGATGTTTCCATTTGTAGTCCAAATTTATTTTCTTCTTTATCCTGGAAGGTCTCTCCTCTTTCATTTGGAAGTGATCATTTCACTATTATTCTGTCATTTCCGTATAATAACTCTCCTACTCAAAAGCGTCCTCCCCGTTTAAAGTACAATTTGAATAACGCTAACTGGGATACATTCAAGGAACATCTTGATCAAAAAATTTCCTCTCTTCCTTCAATCGAACACAGCGATGAAGCCACATGTGCAGCCGCTCTGGCAAAGATAATGATCGAGACTGCTGATAATGTTTTTCCAGTGAAAAAAGTAGGAGGAAACAACATTCCTTCTCCACCATGGTGGGATTCCGAATGTACTGCTGCGGTCAAAATGCGGAAAGAGGCTGAACTTGCTTACAGAGAATCTAGTACCAATGAAAACTTTGATTTTGTTTTGGAGGCAATAGACAAGACAAAAAAGCTTTTTAAAAAAAAGAAGTTTGAAGGTTGGAGAAACTTTTGCTTATCTGTATCTCCTAATACAAACCCTTCTGAGGTTTGGAACAATATTAAAAGATTTCGATCTGCTTTTAAAGAAAACTGTTCCTCCAACCTTCCTTCTACATTAGCAGATGATTTTCTGGATAAACTCGCTCCACCCACTGTTCCTGAGTTTATTCCTCTACATCCAGTGCTGGGTTTGAGCGGGCTTAATGGCCCATTCACTCTACCCGAACTCAAAGGAGTCATTTCTAAAACCAAAGATTCAGCTCCTGGACCAGATGGTATACCATATTCATTCTTTTCCCATCTGAATGATATTCCACTTCTATACTTTCTAAAATTAATTAACATAATTATGATATCTGGCGAGATTCCTGAGGCTTGGAAATGTCAAGATGTTTTACCTTTCCTGAAACCAAATAAGGAACCTTTTGATGTCTCTTCTTATCGGCCTGTAGCACTGTCCACTGTCCTAATGAAACTTACGGAACATCTGGTCAAAAATCGCCTGGAGTGGTTTATTGAAACTAACAATATTCTTAGCCAAAATCAATTTGGTTTTAGGCGTGGCAAAGGTACCATTGATAATATTGCCGTTCTTATCACGGACATTAGACAAGCATTTTCCGATGGCAATACTTTGATTGCAGCATTTATGGATATTACAGCAGCGTACGATAATGTCATTATTTCTTGCCTTCATAAAAAACTTCAAAATCTTAAAGTACCAATTTTGCTTTCCAATTTTATAGTAAATATGCTGTCAGGGAGGTGTATTAATCTTACCGTAGATGGCACTAAGAAATCTAGGCTTCTGTGGAGAGGGTTACCTCAAGGCTCAGTTTTAAGCCCGTTACTATACAACATATACAGCCATGACCTAGAAGATTCTTTAGGTTCAGAGGTTAAAGTTCTGCAATATGCTGATGACTTGCTAGTGTATTGCTCACACCGAAATTCTGAAATGGCTGCAATTTGCTTAACTGAATCCCTTATTCACCTGAAAAACTGGCTGGATGACAATGGCCTTGAGATTTCCCACTCTAAGAGCGTCGTGGTTCCTTTCGCCAGGACAAGGGTTCCGCCTATGGTATCTGTCAAGTTTGATTGTCACCCCATTCCAACGAAAAGCTTTACACGTTTCCTTGGTGTTGTGCTGGATTCTAAACTTACTGGTGTTCCCCACTGCGACCATATTGTAACTAAGTGCGAACGACTTTTAAACATGATACGATGTCTTACAGGTGTCTGGTGGGGTGCTCATCCATTTTCGCTTAGACTCCTATACAACGCTTTAATTAGAAGTAGCATCGATTATGGCACATTCTTATTAATCCCGGGACAAGTCAATGGATTTAAACGTTTAGATGCTGTCCAGTCTAAAGCTCTACGCCTGATCTGTGGTGCAATGAAATCAAGCCCTATAAATTGCCTACAAGTCGAATGTGTGGAACCACCTTTACTTTTAAGACGTCAATATTTGTCAGATAGGTTCTTATTTCGCTGCTTCCAAAATTCCAATCATCCCCTACGATCAAGCCTTCCGCTATTAAATAACTCTTTGACATCATCTAGTTATTGGTCGCATAAAATAACTCCGTGCCTTGTTAAAAGTTATCAAAGGTATATGTCCCTACAATCTCCAACCTATCACTATCCAAAATATCCCCTTTTCTGTGATAATTTTTCTGCTCTTACTTTATCTCCTGATGTTCAACTAAATTTAGGAGTAACTAAAAATGATATGGACCCTAACGTTAATTTCAATTCTATTAAAGACGATCGGTGGCACAGCTGGCATCATATATACTCTGATTCTTCCAAGCATGCGTCTTTCGGCCATGTGGGCGTTGGGGTGTACCATGCTCAATACAAAATTATTCAGAAAATTAAACTCCCTCCTGAAACGTCGGTATTTACGGGAGAATGCTTTCGATTACTTAAAGCCGTGGAATATATTTTACTTGCCCAACTCAGAAAAACTTTAATTATAACTGATTCAAAAAGCGCTCTTCAAGCTCTTAGTAAGTTCCCATTTAACTGCAAAGTAATATTCCCTGTCATTATAAAATTAAGGACTCTCCTTGCCAATTGTTTTGATTTGGGGTACTCTGTGTCTTTTGGTTGGGTTCCAAGTCACTGTAATATTTCTGGTAATGTAATTGCTGATCGTCTAGCCAATGAAGCTGTTAGAGATGGTGATCTTTTCCCATATCGGAATTACAGTCATGATCTGGCCGCTCTCGCTGGTTCATCTCTTAGAGAGAGCTGGAGAGAGATGTGGATTGAGAGTTGCCGGATTAAGGGCAAACATTATTATTCTATTCAACCTAGCATTCTGTCAAAACCTTGGTTTGGCAAGTTTAACTTTGGTAAGAGAGCCACCTGCTGTCTTATCCGCATGAGACTGGGTCATGTTTGTACTCCCGCCAACCTTGCTAAATTTAAATTGGTCGAGTCTGATGTTTGTGAGTGTGGCTTGGGCATCGCAGACACTAATCATATATTTCTCTCATGTCCTCTCCATGACAACTCCTCCCTTTATGAACAGCTTACATCCTACAAAGTCCCATTACCTACGTCCATCTCGGTCCTTTTAGCCTCTAATGACATTAATATATATAACTTATTAAACATTTTTATAAATAATAACGATATTAAAATTTGAATATGTATCCCTCATCTCACCAAATTTAATTTATCATATGTACCTATGTAAAATTCCTATTTATATTTATTTCGCTGTAAATCCCATGTAATCTCCTGTTGTATTCCGTATTCCAAATTTCCGCATTTTCCATTGATTTCGTTTCCTTACCTTTACCCGTCTGTGGCGGATGCGCAAACCGCGCGAGCCAGAAAGAAAAAAAAAAAAAAAAAAAAAAAAAAAATGTTTTATACCAAATAAAGTGCTAAATATGTTGTGATGTGATGTCCTGACTCCTGAGCTGATCTGAAAGCTAAGTACTAAGTATCTAAGTACCTAAGTACCTTGGTGGCTGGTTAGCCAAGTGATTCACTCTAATAACGCATTAGCGATTTCCCTTAATATATGATGAGGTACAACGATGTTAAAGCTAAGTTTTCCTATGGTCTTACAAATCTGTTCGTGCTATGGCGGCCCAGTGGAGGAGGCATGGTAATATGTCTTTCCTATTTATCATCCCACTGCGGTGTCTGGCTATTCAGCCCTATGGCGGAGGCATGGTAATATGTTTTTCCTATCATCGCGAGGAGGAGGCGGCATGGTAATATGTCTGGCTATTCAGCCCAATGGTGGAGGCATGGCAATATGTTTTTCCTATCATCATTATCATGGAGTAAGCATGGTAATATGTCTTCTTATCATCACCAGGAGGCATGGTAATATGTCTTCCTATTGGAAGTCGGTATGGATGTATATAACTGGTTGTTGGCTTATCCAACTTGGTTTGAAAGCTTAGCGTTAACACTTCAATTATGATCAATGGTATGTGTATGTGGCTTCAACTGCGGTTGAAGTCATAGTGTCTATTTTTACTGCAGGTGGTGGACATTTGGGGAATAGATATCACTTATATGAGCACCAGGTTAGCGCCTGAGTGAATTGTACATAGCTGAAGAGTGCGGACATCACAGGAGATAGTTTAAGGTATGAGATTATGTTATTACTATTGCAATTCCTATCGATATTACTATCAATATTCAGATGAATTAATTATTGTGCTCTTTATTGGGTTTTAACCTGAACTCTGGCAATTGTCTTTATGTGGCGTGGTTTAATAAGCGAAGCAGATATTAATTACAAATCCAACACACTATACAAACACGCCCACACCTTGATTTTAGAGAAGCTCGTTATTTCGGCACCATTGATTTGAATCGATGTTCGGCACACTTGCATGCGCCATGATCACGAAATTACCAAGAATACGACGAATATCGAGCTTCTCTAAAATCAAGGCACGCGGCACAAAACCCAAATTTAAATCATAAAATATTTAATTCTGTGAAAAACAAAAGAAGATGTAAATAGAGTATGGTACCTATTTATAAAAGAGTAAAAGAAATAGTCTTGCGGCATTACGTCGGCGGGCGGCAGGCGACGCGGCGGCAAATTGCATTGCTATTACAGGAATTTACGCCATGTAATAACGACCATTATCCAGACCAGACGCGTTTTATTAGCAGACAAAAGTGGCAGACAGACAGTTTTACTTTGGAATATGAGAATCAGCACCGTGATTCTTTAGGTATCAAGACTAACAATAGTAGATTGTATAACAAAGCATCGTCATGTCAGCCGAAAGACGTCCAATGCTGGACATAGGCCTCCCCCAAGGCTCTCCAAGACTCCACTCAGACCGGTCTTGTGCTTTTCGCATCCCGCGATCTTAACCAGGTCGACGCTCCATCTTGTTGGAGGCCTACCGACAGCTCGTCTCCTGGTCCGCGGACGCCATTCGAGAACCTTTTGACCCCATCGGTCATCAGTCCTGCGAGCAATGTGCCCCGCCCACTGCCACTTCAGTTTCGCAATTCTTCGGGCTATGCATCATTTCTGATTCTATCCCGCAAAGAAACCCCAAGCATATAGCCCTTTTATCTTTATATTTTATTCTTTGAATTATCCTTAGCTACTTTGAAAATAAAATCCAAAATCGAATTTCAATAAGAACAAGAGAAGTTATGTAGGTAATGAAATAAACAGAATTCTAACATAAATCTCTAAGAATACTTACTTACTTACGTACCTAATGACAATAATGAGCAGCGAATCACCGTGAAATTGCTGTTATTCTGTATTCGCATTATAATCTAGCAGGAAACGAATGGGAAGCATCCCACTTTGCGGTCACTGGGTAGGATACGAACAGGAACGTAATTCTCTGGCCAGGATAATTTGCAAAGTCGGAGCATGCTTCGTAGTACGTTAGAAATTATTACATTTGAAACACTGCGCAATTTTCATTGTGAATGTTTTATTGATGCAGCTTATGTGTCTTGATACAAAACACTAATACTTCGCTGATAGACGATGAGTGGCTCTGAAGGGTCTTGTGCGGTAGGATTTATAGCTACTTATATTCTTTTCTAACCAGCGAGTGCGTAAGGGATGAATGTCTTGTCTTTGATGAATGTTACTGAGCTACAGGTCTCTCCGACTGCGTAATACCCGGCACCGTTAAAACCAACCAGCACATAAAGATGTCCTCTAGGTGAGAAATTAATTGATCTAGCTACAGCTAAAGGCTTTGCATCTAACATACGCACGGCTATTAGGTACGCTCGTAAATTGTCATATTAAAGAGCGCTTAATTTATATACAAATCGGATTACAGCTGTTGGTTTTGCATTGAGATATTATGGACCATGGATGTGATGAATATTAGGTTTTTGACTACAGTAGCTTGTAATTAAAATTAAAATTTCGCAGCAAGTACCAATATTGAAAATCACTAATTAAATCTACGACTATTTTCAATTAATTAAATCTAGTGCCGCAATGATAATCAAACATACTGGTCGCCCTAGTAGATAGGTACCGCGATGGCGTAGTGAGCTAGAATTTTTCTAGGAGAACTTTCTTAGTGGGCAATGAAAAATTGGGGAACACGTTTCTGGTATTCGGAATTAATTATCTTTGTAACTTTATTTGTATTGTATGTTATCATGGCATCTGACACATATTTACGAATGGACAGGCTGTTAGATTATGAAGAGTTATCTAATAAAAGGGTCCTGTTAACACCTTTTAAGAGCGTAATCCTAACCCTTTTCTCTGCATTGTATCATAATATTATTATGACACATAATTAAAGATCATATTTTTGTATTTTTTTAAAGTTTTTTTTGGTAGATGTACAATAATTTAACGAGGCTTGAATTCACTTGTTTCAACTTGGCAGAAAAGAGAAAAAGGTTAAAAAACGTAAAGGAATATTTAATTTACATTTCAATGTTGAGCAAAGGCCTTAGAGGATTTGGTTTAAGAGACGCCATTGTGGATTATACAAAAGGAAAAATAAAATTATTTTTGCAAGAAAATACCAATTTTAACAATCCTCTAGTAAATTGCGTTCCTAGGAATCGCGTTACATCGGATAGCGGAGGGAGCGGCCGCGATCAGCCGGACGATATTAGCTGTCTACGCGGCAGGAACAGGGTATTGCAACTGTAATAACATGCAATGTAGAGTGCATTACCTATCAGATGCCGTGGCGAGCGTGCCAGCGCTAAATGCGGGCCCGGCACGATTCCGATTCGCTATCGGTACAGCACCGGGAAGTGGATTCTAAAGGCGAATCCTTGAATTTGAGTCCGTTTTAGGGTTACTTACCTGAATGCACAAAAATTGAACCCTCACTTTGATGTCTATCTGTCTGATTATCAATATCATTTTGTCAGGAATGCATGAAGTAGGTTATGTTTTTTTTTATTGGACTGAATGGCAAACGAGCAAGAAATTTTATACCTACTCAGGTCTGCTACCCCTTTGAGCAATGAAAAAAGTCAACGCAATCATATGATGCGATCATTAGCAGAAACCGGAAATGCCACGGCATTTTTTATGTCATAGTGACTTCTCGCTTATCGACTTCCGATATATAAAAGAAAAGAAAAAGAATAAATTTATTTACCTGAATGCGGTACAACAAAAATAAATAAATAAAATGACGGCTAAAAAACAGACAATCTTAAATATTAGGCACCAAAAGAGAAAATGAATAAACATTGTGCCGAAAGAAGTATATAGGTTATATCAATACAAAACATGTTGAAAAAGATTATAAGTAGAGGTCAACAAAAGACGGTTTTATCGTTATATAGCGATCCCTTCCAGTTAACATTTGAGCTGTTGATATCGTGAAATAAACATTAATGTGCATTATGCAATGACAACAATGAATAATTGATAAGTTTTAATTTAATTATTCAATTTTATATTTAAAGTCTACTTTAGTGCAAATAAGTGTAGTTCCATTCATCATCATCATCATCAGCCTATATTAGTCCACTGCTGGACATAGGCCTCTCCAATTGCACGCCACTGAGCACGATCCTCGGCCACTCTCATCCAGTTACTGTCAGCTACCTTGCGAAGATCATCGCTCCACCTAGTCTGAGGGCGTCCCACGCCACGCTTGCCGATTCACGGTCTCCACTCAGTGAGTCTCCATTAGTGAGTGCCTTAATAAAAAATGTCATCATCGATATCATTTCTTAAGGCAGAGTCGATAAGTGAGAAGTCACTGTGACTGATCAAAGACGCCGCAAAAATTCCGGGATCTAGTCATCAAAGAGGTTTTTCTAATGTTTCTATACCTATTCTTCTTTTTTTTAGCATTAGGAAGAAGGTAAGCGATCTTGACGTGTCTTTTTATTGAAAAACACTTGAAAAGTAAGTTACAATAAATATGTACCTAACAATCTGTACTTATTTTTCATTTACGTTTTAATTTAATTTGTAATTTATTAATTGTACATTTTTGATTTTAATTGAATAAAGATTGATTTGACTTAACAATTAGTAAGGACATTATTATCATTTACATGCTTTTGGTATCATAAGTAATAGGAACTGTTATTTTTAAACGTTTTTCAATAAAAAGACTCGTCAAGGTTGTTTTAATACCCACCCTATTTCTAATGCTAAAGAAAACAAAGTGTACCTACAAAATGGCCGTAGCCGAAAACCTACAGGGTACTTTCAATAGGACTAGAAACTAAATTTAGCGTGGGCAACATAAATCATGCGAGGACTTACCTGTCTATGATGGCACACCACACATTAGATGACGAATTTTTTTAATGAGCAAAAGTACTAGGAACTTTCGAGATCAAGGCCCCTTACAACGCGAAGCCGTAGGCTGTAGCCTATGTCATCTACGCCTAGCACTAACTCTGCTAGAAACAAATAAAGGGAAATGTTGTTTGAAACAAAGGACATGTAAACGAATCTGAGTAAACGATATTCATTGACCGTCACTAAGTGCAGATGATTGACAAACGATCTCATTTGTTTCCCACTACCCTCGTTTAACTCCACTTTATACATCTTCATCAGCTCACAATTTTAGTAATGTGAAGTTGATAGAAATCGATTTTGTATTACTTAATATAAAAACCAGCCTCACGTTTGCAAACTAAAGGGAGAACGAAAAATCGAATAACATTGTAATACTCATTTTACTAACTTAGTTAGAGTCCGGTTAGTGAAAGATGAGCTCGCAAAAATGCGGCAAAGTCGATCTGCCTCACATTATCTATCTTTGTTCGACTTCATATGAAAATCGAGAAAACATAAAAATCGTTACTCTTCCTTTGGTTTTGCCGTAGTCGAGTAAAAACAGAGCTTTTCGCCATTTACCCCTCTTCGATCGTCGAATACGACGCTTATCTAAGAAACCAACGTACTTATTCAAATTTTATATGTGTAGGTACGTTAGTAGTTGGTAGGTTGCATTGCGTTCCCGTGAAGACTGAGCACTGCAGGGGTCGGTGTTGCCCGAAACGATTTCGATTTGTACCATTGCATAATTTCGGAAACTTTAAATTATTCGTGTTGCATTATGAATGACACCGTAAGTAGAGATGGTAGATAACGTCCCAAACATTGCGTAAGCTGTTGTTTCGACCTTGTAATGCAGTTTGCAATCGTTTTGAACGTACCTTAGTAACACGCTTTCTTATAAATATCAACAATTCAATTTTCGGTTATCTTCGATCGAGCTTGCCAAAACAAGAATTGGAATAGGTGCTTCGTACGCAATGGCATTATCAGCTGTCACGATGACTCGTAATATCTACTTTTGTTTCTCATGATATTGCGTTGTTTTGTTTACTTCCTCAGTACTTTTATGGCATAATAAACAAAATAAGTGACGAAATTTTAAGTTTTCAGTCAGAATAAAATGAAATTTATGTCATTCTTATGATGGCCACCCAGTTCTGAGGCAAGATAGTCATCTAACTAAGTTGCGTTATTTAATGTTTTTAATATGACAAACCTCCACTAGAACACTCGGACCTTTAGCTTAAGGCTATAGGGCAAAGGTAATCTGGTTTTCCAATAGGATTGGGTAATAAATAAGGCAGCCAATTTCAACACTTTCATGAAACTCTGTACCGAGCGAAATAAAAAAATAACGAGAGCAAATACAAGTTATAGAAATTAATCTTAAGGAAATAATCACCTTCGCGACTGTTTCCTTGCCTTTCACTGTCCAGCGCCTAAAGGTCTATTTAGTTTTTAGCACCTGCTGGAACTAGCGGATGATAATAACTACATTTGATTTTTCAAGTGCGTTCTGTAATGGTTTCATTTATTAAGAACAAATATCAAAAACTGCATAACTCAGAAGAGTTTAAAATAAACATATTGCTGGCCATTTGCCTTCATTCATTGTTACTTCAACCTAAGTATTATAAACGAGCAATTCTATTTATACCTTATCAGAATCTCGGAAACGGTTTCGACAGTTTCGATGAAATTTGGTATATGAGGGATTTTGGGGATGACGAATCGATCTAGCTTGGTATTATGTCTGGGAAAACGCTTACTATCAAGTTTTAGCCCAAGTAAAGCTCGGCCGCCCAGGTACTATAAGTACCTATTATAACGTATTTATTATAATATATTGCAAACAACCCTGTTATTATTTTTTGTCTTACAAGAACCATGAATAATTTCTTAATACATCAGCCATTGACCTATAGTACCTAGTGTTTTGAAAATTATTTTGATGCAAGCAGAGGTCATGGCGATTGCTTTGCCTGCATGACCTCACATATTGATTTCGCCATATTATTTCAGGGACTACCTACAAATTGAATAGATCGGACAAAAATATGCACAATTAAAGATTGGTTGGATTATCGGTTTCGGGCAAAATAATTGTTAGAAGTAGGTCTATGATTATGCAGTGTAAGAAGATAATTATTACGAATTTTTAGAAGTTTATGTTATAAGATCGCCTGTCCTAAGCGAAACGTATATACACACCTCGACAGCAAAGTGATAATAATAATAATAATAATAATAAATATCACGGGACAATTCACACCAATTGACCTAGAATCCCAAAGTAAGCTTAGCAAAGCTTGTGTTATGGGTACTAAGCAACGGATAAACATACTTATATAGATAAATAAATACTTAAATACATATTAAACATCCAAGACCCGAGAACAAAGATTCGTATTATTCATACAAATATCTGCCCCAGCCGGGATTCGAACCCGGGACCTCAAGCTTCATAGTCAGGTTCTCTAATCACTTAGCCATCCGGTCGTCAAAGTGATCCCATAAGGGTTCAATTTTTTCATTTACAGGTACGAAATCCTAGGAATATCATGCCATTCTCAAGAGCCATTAAAAGTAGTTAAAACCTAGTGCCAAAAATTCTTATTTTTTCCTATATTTCGAGATAGTACGAGTTCAAACCGCACAATAAATAATAGTACTAACGTCTCAAACAAAACATTGTTAATCTGGAAAACCATTATGTATTCGCATCTATGTCTACTTATACATATCTGGCAAGAGCGCTGGTATGAAGGTATCTACCTAATTTCACTCGACTGCAGGAAGCGTTGGCAAGAGGGAACGCTGTTTTGAGCCTCGTAATGAGCCCTAATATGCGCTTCGCGACTCTAATTTGATCCCCATTACCTCGCAAATTGCTTTTAAAACACTACCAATTTCGGTAAGTGTGTAACACAACATTCAATTAGAGTTCGATCCGGTTATCTGAAGATAGAACAAGCTGACGGGACTTTGGGTAGGACGTTGAATTACCCAGGGTCTATTTATATTTTTAGGGCCTTATCGCACTAGCAATAGGGATGTTGACACCACCAATCAACTGACGTACTTTTTATGAGCTGTCAAAACAATTCTCCTATAGAGTTTCAATACTTTCAATGGCAATAGCGACTTATGACGTCATTATCCGCCAACTCAATCAACTAACTATTTATTTGTTTTAAAGCAACAAAAAATATAATTTTACAGTAAATCGAAAATTAATCTGGTTTTCAGGGCTAAAATATACCGTTTTTTTACTGGAGTTGTGCCTTCGAATTATTTTTTAATGACGTCAATATCCCTATTTGCGGACGAGTTGAGCAAGGCGAACGTACAGCAAGTTCACTGCGTTAGCGCCAAAAGCGCCATATTGTAGACTCAGTACAATAATAATAGGGAGTCTTCGGCGCTAATGCAGCGAACTCGCTGCGCACTCGCAGCGATATCGTTGTGCGCTCACGGTGATATCGCTGCGCGCTCGCGGCGAAATCGTTACATGCTCGCAGTGAACTCGCTGCGCGCTCGCCTCGCTTTATTCAACTTGCCCGCAAATCGCTAGTATGATAATACCCTTAGTTAGAAAGACGAAATAATAGAATGTAAATATGAATTGACACCTTACATTACTAAATCCACTCAAAGGTTGACTGGTAGATCCTTAAAAGGGATTAGTTCGCCTTTAGTTCCATATGGATCTCAAGAACTTCGTTCTTTATATTTGGATAATAAAAAGTTCACTTAAGTACATAAGTACAGCAAAAGAGGCTGCGAAGATCTTCGGAATCTTGGCTAAGGGGGCTCTTATAAATTATTTGTTTTGGTTGTGGTTTCTTTTTAATGTACCTACTTTAAGTTTATTTATATGAAAAAAGTATTTTTTTATTGTTATCTGTTACTTGCCATTAATAAATGAAGTGATTATTATTAAGTATTATTAAATAATATTAATATATATATAATATAAATTAACTGCAGTTTAAAAGTTATGACTAAAATGCTAAATTCACTTAGCGAGTAGAAGGGTCATGAGAATGTACTTATTTATATTACATGCAACGAAAATGTACCTACTTTATTAACTTGTTCTAGTTTGTACTGTAATGTTAATCAATATGCTTTCGTTAAAAATGTCAACTTCGATCAATATTAAAATCGATACCGATGCCGATTAATTGGCTTTTACAACGTTGGCGCCAATTGCTGCTAATGTTATCATTTTACCCTCGATGTTATTGTATTTCCTTTAATCGATTTATTGGTCTCGACTCTCACGTTTCTGGCCAGGCTGACAACAAACAGAATGGAAGTACCTTGAATAATAACCACATTAAAATTTATAAGCTTTACTTTTTTTATAATCGATCATATCGAATCGATAATATTATTGAATGGGTTTAGATTACGCGTGAATATTGGATGGCGTTTAATCGTATGCATAAGGTCAGTTCTATTGATATTTAAATTTGTTGTTGGGTTCGAGGGCGTTATCTGGGCCATTCTGGGCCATAATGAGGCGTGAAATGACAAACTACCCTCTTTTATCACCGCCCACCTAAGGTTAGTATAATGAAGCTAACGTGTAGTAGACTAGTAGGAAAGATAGCTTCATCGGAATACATTCATCATAGGTAATGCCGTTGATAATCATAACGTTTTCCTTTTCATTAATATTGGAAATAAAAAAAAAACAAAAGATAGTTCATCATCGCAATCATGGTCTATACATATAATGTAACTAGCTTTTGCCTGCGGCTTCGCTCGCGTGGAATTCGGTTATCGCGCGCTTTTTTACCCCTTTAGAGGGAAATTTTATCCATTTCACCACACAGATAATTTTTAATTGTAATCGAAAAATGAAAATGAAAAATATTTATTTTCACAATTTTTTTTATGCGCATAAAATATCAAGGTTGGGACTTCCTAGTAAGTATATTAATACCTGTATCAGGAAGCCCCGTCGAATCGAGAACTCATACACCTATTTTCATAGTTCTAAGTCCAGAAATAAGAAAATTTCCATACAAACTTTACCCCCCCCCCCCCATTTCACCCCTTTAAAGGGGTATTTTATCCATTTCACCTAAACAGATCATTTTCAATTGTGATCAAAAACTTATACACCTATTTTCATACTTCTAGGTCCATAAATGAGAAAATTGCATATTAACTTCACCCCCCTATTTCACCCCCTTAGGGGATGAATTTCCAAAAATCCTTTCTTAGTGCTCACTTACATCACAAAAGGAACCCCTGTATCAAATTTCAAGTTTCTAGGCCCAGCGGTTTGGGCTGTGCGTTGATATATAACCCAGTGAGTCAGGTTTGCCTTTTATATATATAGATGTATAATATAATGTAAGTAACATGTATTTAAGTACGTATTTATCTATATAAGTATGTTTATCCGTTGCCTAGTATTCACAGTACAAGCTTTGCTTAGTTTGGGACTAGGTCAATTGGTGTCAAGTGTCCCATGATATATTGTTTTTAATACTTAATTGACGGCACTTTGATAAAGGTTTATCTTAGGCGGCCCCTAAACGGTCAATTGTATTGTGCAATATCGCGAATTGTGCAATATTATTGACCGTTTAGGGTTAATATTGAAGATTGCACAATGATTGACCAAAAGTTTGAGCGAGTTTAATTTTTATTGCACCATATTTTTATATTGCATCGTGTAGGGTCAGTATTGCACAATATTTACATACTATACTGAACACGAAAATATAGTGCAGTTCGTATTATTGTGCAATACAATTGCTCGTTTGGATTTAGAGCGCCTTTCAATCTTATTGTGCAATAAAAAGTATTGTACAATGTTATTGTAGGTCTAGGGGCCGCCTTAGAGACGTCAAATAAATGTCAAAAAATTATTTAAGGCCCCCGTACCAAGAGACAGCGATAACAACGCCATCTCCGATACACTGATTTAATAATTAAACTTTAAGGATCAATAAATGATCCAAATTTAAGTTTTTGAAAATGTTACAAAACAATAGTAGCTTAATTTTGTGAGTAGAATCGAACCTTTAATTTAAAAGCCCCATGGTTAGACACTGTCTGTACATATAATGCTGATACTGTTTTGCATGTTTTGTGTAATTACAATATATGGTACTGTAGAAAAAAATTAAGTTGAAAAATATTTTTATCTTATAAATATATGTATACTATGTTAGTATACATATTTATAAGATAAAATAAATAATAAGATAAACTAAATATCCAATATGTATACTAACATAGTTATAAGTAAATTACTAATAAATGTATGAATCTTTGTTGTCTGAATAAATAAATGAATTAAATTAAATTAAATTAAATACCTAATCGTGATAAAGAGACACCTTGTATACAGTAAATACAATCCCGTGAACTGGTTGGATACGATACGGCTATGGTCAGCAAAGCAGGAGTAATTATGTAGGTGTCGATTGGTGTATTTGCGAGTAATATTCCGGCTCTATGTTTAAGATATGACATCAACTTTCTCTAAATCGTATGTTGCTTCGACGAGACATCGTAAATTAAACCCGTACGACTTTTTGATTAAAAACTTGTTCGCAATATTTTATGTGATTGTATTTCTCTCACCAATTGGACAGTTAGTGAAGACCACAGGTGTTGGTAAACTTAATAAAATATTAGGCAACTAAGGTTAAGCAAGTTATTTTTGTATTCGATTAAGTATAACCACGTCGAGTAGTATACGCTAGAATATGGATTTTATTATTTTAGACTTTTATAAAATTTCCCATGTAGTCTTCCTTTGGAAAACACAGCTCTACATAGATATAAAAGTCAGGTGTTTTCACAAAATTTAGAGTAGGTAAAATGACAACGTAAAATCATCAAGTTGTATGTATGTATGTATTTTTTTTATTGCACATAAAATTAAAATACATAAACACAGAGAGGAGAACAAAGGCGAGCTTAGCCCTAAGAAGGGATCTCTTCCAGCTAACCTAATTACGAGAAGACAATTTATTATAATAGAGGATAGACAGAAACTTAAAAGTTTGTTGTATTTAGTTTATTAAGCTCCACGACATTATTCGAATGATTTTACCTACCTCAAGTTGCATAATGACAAATTAAATGACAATGGTGTGGCCCCGTCATTAGGTACCGCTTCTTTTGTCATTTTTTTTATTCATAAGACAACAAAGAAGGGTTAGGAAATGTTTTCCACCTGGTGAATACGTACATTAAACCATATGTACGATTGTAGGTACTTATGTTTCTAGTCCTTACTTATTTTATGTTGAAAAAGATTGCCGTGAAGAGATCACTCTGAAGGTCTTATTATGACCGCCTATTACTTCATCCAAATCGGTCCAGCGGTTTAGAAAGACCTAACAAACTTGCAAACTTTCACATCTATAATAATAGTGGGGTTTATTAATGCGTAGCATTTTTTACCAGGATACTATGTAAAAATCTTAAAAATAGTGTTAACGTTACTGAATACGGTAGGTTTATGTGAATGCCCTACAAACACTAAAATGGTTGTTCACGTTTTAAATACGCCTTATGTGTGTCAGTGTCAAATCGCGTTTTTGACGTTTTGATTTGACTCGTGTTTCGTTTCGTTTCATTGAATTGTTTTGGTTTGGTTCTTGGACGTAATTAAATTCGGATTTACTCTAGGAATTACAACCTTTTGTGTAAATGAATACTAAAAAAAACAGTAATTCTTAAACGTAATGTCTATCTCAGAAGTGACCGTCAATGTATAGGTAAGCAACCTAAAACGGCAATGGCTCAGCTCTACGACAAAATTGTGGACAAAGTAGCTGATACTTGTGTGAAACTATACAATGGACTGCCAAAAACCGGGAAACCTGTTGACAATGAGTGGACAGTGCTATCATGTTTGCTACAATACGATAAAATTAGCGAGAACCTGGAAGTTGTTTCTCTTGGTACGGGTTCCAAATGCATTGGTGCTTCGAAAATGTCACCATTTGGAGACGTTCTAAACGACAGTCATGCCGAAGTTTTTGCCAGACGTGGATTTTTAATATACCTTTATGACAACATAGAGCAAGCTTTACAAAGTAAGAAATCCATATTCATATTCGAAAATGGTAAATTCACTCTCAAAGATAACATTGAATTTATATTTTACTCCTCTCAGCTACCTTGTGGAGATGCGTCTATCATTCCCAAGGAGGATGAAGAAAATTTTGGTGAAGTTTTGCAAAGTTTGAAACAAAAAGCATGCGAAGACATATTAGATATTGATTTAAAGAAAGCCAATGGTGATATTCATAGAACAGGAGCCAAGTGTCTACCGGATTCAGTACAGGATTCCAAGGAGCCAGGTACTAATTACCACTTGCTTGGTCAGGTTCGGATCAAGCCTGGCCGAGGCGATAGAACACAATCTGTTTCTTGTTCTGATAAAATAGCCAGATGGATCCATATAGGTGTCCAAGGGGCATTATTAGACTTATTGATAAACAAGCCTATTTTCATCCATCATTTCGTTTTTGGTGCTGGAGTGCCATATTCAGAAGAGTCTTTGACAAGAGCCTTATTAAAAAGAACAGATGTATCTATGGTAATACCGGATGTTATGCCAAAATTCTATCAAAGCAGCTTGGTGTTCCCTCACATAAAATCTTATTCAAATGTGAGGCCTGCCGCGGGAAGCATAGTTTGGAGTAAATCAAGGTAAGTAAATAAACAGGCTTTGCATGTAAGTAAATAATAAATAAATAAACAAATATCACAGGACACTTACCAATTCACCTAGTCCCAAAGTATGCGAAGCTTGTGTTGGATAAACATTTAGATACATGGATATTAACCTCATCAGTCCCCGTGTACTTCACAAAGTGCAAATCAATTGTAAGAATAACTGCCATTGTTTTTTTTACCCAGAAAATCACCTAATTCAATACATACTTTACACACACACTTTGTATTTACATACTTTTAGACATATATAAAGATAAAAAATTGCATTATTATTTATCAATTTAAATATTTCTAGGTCTGTGGAGGTAGCAGTACAGGGAAGAAAGCTTGGTGTTACCAAGAAAAAAATTATATTGTGTAAATATTCCTTGTGCATAAGTAAATATAACATTTATCAAAGATTTCAAAATATTATAAACCAGAATGAAGACTTGAAGAAACTTATTGATGCAGAAGATGCAAGAAGTATTCCATACAATGCAATGAAAACGAAATCTATAAGGTATTTAGAAAAATGGGAGTGCGTCAAGAAATTATTTTTTAAAGCATGGACTAAAAAACCTGATATGTGGTATTTTAGTGTAAATGATACGTAATAAATTGATTTTTATCATTATTAGCGTTTATAATTAGATATATCTAAGATAACTTTATTTCGTGCAGAAAGAGCTAGTGAAAACGATTACGAGTGCGCGCGCAAATGAATATAAAGCCTCTGATATTACTGTAGCTGTAATTTGGTTTTTAATTACCTACTAGTTTTTATCCGCGACTTCGCGCGCGTTAATATGTATTTCATACGTTCACAGATGTCTACGCGCAAACATGTGAACTTTCGCATACCACTAATATTATAAATGCGAAAGTTTGTCAGTCTGTTTGTTTGTTAGTTTATCACGTCTAAACCGTTGAACCGATTTAATGAAAAAAATGGAACACATATAATTAGTTTGAGTCTTGGGGAAGGACATAGGATAGTTTTTATACCGGAAAATTGTATAGTACTCGCGGAATAGCGATAACCGTATTCTAGGGAAGCCGCGGACGTAAGCTAAAGCACAGTTTTTGGACTAACGGACTATCTGGCAAAGTCTGATAGATGACGGAACCACGACCAAGTACAAAAAGCTAGTGAATAATGTTTTTCCATCGCGTTTTGTCGGAAATTAGCTTACATTTAATGAAGCTAATTGAGAATAACGAACATATCCCATCAATAGATCTCTACCTACAGCAAATTCTTAATGTAAAGCCAAATTTAGACTTGAAGGGCTACTCCAAAACACGAAATTCGAAGTTCGTATCGTACCGTCCCTCTCACTCTTGTATTAAATAACATAAGCGTAGGCGGGACGGTACGATACGAACTTCGATTTTCGAATTTCGTGGTAGCCTTGCAGCACTTGCAAGAAAATTCATGTAAGTGGCATTGCGGCGCTTGATTGACCACTACAAACTCGTTGGCTTTACGGCCTCGCAATGGAATGCAAATTGCACGATTTTTCTTGCAAGTCTAAACTCGGCTTAAAGTCTTGCTAAAAGAACAAAAACAGTTGCTGTTGGTACTATAGTCAGTAGCACTCATAACGTCCTCACGCTTAACACCTTCTGGCGATTTCCTCCTGCCAGAAAACCCTCTTTCTTATTCTTACAAAATGTGTTATTCATCTCCAATCGCAAATAATATTGCAAAACAAAGCCTAATCTAACATGTCACTAGCATTTCGACCTGTTCAATAGACAAGGTGGCGTTTGACGGCGATTACAACTATTACGAGATAGTCCATTAAGGATTATGTCAACAGTTTAGCCTTTTGCCTGATGTTTCTAATTACCATCTATTTTGCATTCGGATGATGAAATTCTGGGGCCAACCCGCTACGCTACGGTCTCGCGTCGTGCTTGTGTGCTACCTATTGTGCTCGGTAGCCTATTTAGTAATATGCTTTTGACATTTTACTGTTCGAGGCACAAATACCTAATGTTGAAGCGATGCTATCCATTGTCAAGAAGACATTAATATCTAGTGTTATAAAATTAATGATTATGTCATGGGGATCTTTGGAAATAATTCCGATCTGCACTGGCGATCCCTGGCTTCAAATAGTATGAGTACCAACCTCTTTGCTTTTGTATGTACTGTCTTAAATGCTTCAGTTGTGTTAAACAGTTTAGTTTTTAATTTAAGTATTTATGTAACACTAGCGTTTACCCGCGGCTTCGCACGTGTAATTCATAGCAGTTGAATTAAAATTCCGGAATTTTATTCAATTCTCCTCGGAATTCCCTAAAATTGCATCGTGGTTTTCATTGACGTTAAATTAAAAAACCTATGCCAACTTTCACGGCTCTAAGCCCAGCGGTTGTTATGTAGAGATTTTATCCCTATCCAGTGGGAATATCGGGATAAAAAGTAGGTATCTTATGTTTTAATCCAGGTTATGAACTAGCTTTGCCAAATTTCATCGAAATCCGTCCAGCCGTTTCAGCGTGAAGAAGTAACAAACATACTCACTCACTCAACTTTCACATTTATAATATTAGTAGGATAGGGTTAGATACTTAACTATTTGTTTTAAAATTATACTTAACTCGGATCACCGAGTTTCTTGTCAGTTTCTTCTCAAAATAGGTTTTTCTTCTCCTTTTTGATAGATTCTTCAACGTTCTAGTGCTTGTTATAGCCAAAAATTGAATAAAGATATTTTTACTTTTGACTTCCTCGATTTTTTTACTGAAGAAGGTAGATTTAGTAGAACGCAATCGCCATTATAATCATCAGAGCTGTCACGGTATTATCAATGCCTAGTTCCGATGTTTATATTATAATACAGACTGCGATACTTCTGCTTAATTTTTGTGTTTGAATAAAAAAAACTCTAGAAACGAAGATAAATATACATATACTTAACTAACACAAGACTGGGCTAGTCCATACGGAAACCGTAGAGTTCCGTGCTAAAACTGACGTGAACGTGTACGATACATATCTACAATTAATAGCTTTATACAATTTTATACATTTTTCTGTCTTATGGAAACCAGCGGCTAATTATTGAACGGCGGCTAATTATTGAACGCTCGTCTGCGTCTGGTCCAATTAAATGTGATTGTTATGATGTGATTTGTTTTATAAATTATGCTAGCTGTTGCCCGCGGCTTCGCCCGCGTGGAACTCTGTTATCGCGCGCTGTTTCCTCGGGAACTGTGCGTTTTTTCGGAATAAAAAGTAGCTTATGTCACTCTCGGGTCCATAAACTATCTCTATACCAAAATCACGTCGATCGGCCGCTCGGTTTCGACGTGAAAGACGGACAAGCATAGGTACACACAAACATACAAACACACACACTTTCGCATTTATAATATTAGTATTCGATTATACCTATAAAAATTATGTTTATCCTGAATTTTGCACAAGGAAATCAGTTAGCCTTATTTATAGAGAACATAATAACTGGCCTCACTATATTCGCAATTCTCATTTGGATTTATTATACAATTATGTAATACATTATGTTTCGTAATATTATACTCGATCAATTCAATATAGAAATAAATTGAACATCATTAATATCCACTCATTAGTCATATTGTTAAGCAAAAGCACAACAACGGCAATGGCTTTTATGTTTTAAAACCTTGTAAATACAAGCAGTTATGTGCTTACACGATTACAAACGCATTGTTAGTTTATCTAGAAGTGTGGTTACTTGGTTAAAAGAACTAAGGTTCTCATAACCTTCTGCCTACCAAAGGAAATTTAGGGAATTTATTTATTTTTTATTTATTTTAGGAAGGAATATTTGGTATAATTTTTTGAAACTTTCAAGTGCTTAGAACTTAAGATGTCAGGAAAAATAGAGGAAAAAATCGCCGGCTTTTCCTACTAGTTTTTCACTATGTACTTTACAAAGGCTATCAGTGTCCAATTATAATTATTTCTTATGTCCTTCCCAAAGGAAGGATGTAGGCACGAGAAAATATTTAAAATCTCTAAAATGAGAATTCCGAAGCAAATTAGAAAATTGTCTCCAGCCTATTAACGTCTCCCACTAGGTGGGAATAGGCCTCAGAATGATAATGGTCGATTACTACGTCCATATTCCAATGCCAGTAAATGCCAGGCATTCTGACATACAGGAGATTTCATCGCCACCTGCATGCTACTTAACGCATCCTCTCTCGTAGATCGTACGATACACCTACAAGTTTCGGGGACTAAACTCCCGGAAAGGGCCACACTCATCCGACATAAGAGGACGCAAGACGCATATCGAAGTTTTAAGTAAAACAAATGGGAACACGTCGCCCGCCCACGCATCCGGAACGGATTTATTGGTTATTGATTACCCACGGATTATTATCGCTGACATTGAGAATCTAAGTGCAATTGAACGGCTTTGTCTTGGGCATTGTTTATTTATGTCTCGTGTGAGCTTTCTTTGACGCTGATTCATGCTCTTATGTTTACTTTGGATAATATATACTCATGCCTATGTTATGCTATGCGTTTTATATTTGTGGTTACTGATAATCTGATCGGTATTTTTGTCCCAGTTCTAACGAAGTTGTCATGTTCAGTACCTACTCCGTTTCCCCCTTTTTTATTGTTGGGATCAGGAACGAAGACCATTTAAACACCAATGATATAATATATAGTCCGGTGTCTGCATATGGCTATGATTGAAATTAATAAGCGCTATAAATTTCCCCTCGTCGTAAAAGGGCGGCGGAGGGCGTAGAAAGTGCCGGGCGGCACGAGCGATCTGCTCACGAGTTGTCAAGCCTTCAGCGCGAATTCGACGCCTGGCCATCGCCTGGTTTGTCATTATTTCGGCAAGTATCAAACCGAATCGCCAGCCCGTTTCGTGTTCAGGTTCACCCACTTTCTACCGGAAGGCAATTAAAAATAATTTGCATTTCTCTCTGTATCTGCCTATATTTTTATGCGAATCCGTCGCTACTGTTTTAACAAGATCAAAACAATTAAGCAACTGCAGCTTCACAGTTATGTCTGGCTCTTAAACCATTTAACGACGTCAATCATTCACTCGCTGAATTTCTTCTTGTAGTACTGGTAATTGTTGACCAAAATCTGAATGTAAATATTGATTACTACATCAGTTTTACTTTCATTTGAGTCGGATGACACCCAAAACCTCCTCTTTAGCACTTTAGGTAAGTCTGAAAGATTACCTTCCCACATATCTTCCGCCGAGTACGCAAGTCCCGAATATAAAGATTAATGGCATCGTTTATTCAACTTGCGAAAAGGTTAAGTTAAAAATAAATTAAGTAGCATTGCGTTAATAAACTAGGGCAGCAGCCGGTACGGTACGATTATTCGGTGTGAGGTAAGCTGTCGAGGAAAACGTGGTTTTGTTTAGTAGGTATTTTAAGGATAGCATGACATGCATGTTCAGTAGGTAGTCCAATACTAAGCGGATTCCGGTTTCCGTAGATTTGGTTAGTTACGAAAAAAGCAGCTTACTCGATTATCGTACTTAATCCGTCCGTAGGTTGCAGTGATTCAGTTCTGTAATCCGACCAATAAGGTTTCCCCTAGGGTAAAGTCAATGTGCAATTGTAGAGCGGTTAACCCACGTTTTGAATGATGAAGTTGGTTGTTCTACGTAAACTTCACTGATAGCGGCAGTGTTTTGTTCAGAAACACAAGTCATTTGAGGTTAGGCGGTTCATAAGTTTGCACCGGCCGGGCGCCATGACAGCACAATGGCGTTTCTGGGGCATAAATCATAACAGGTGAGCGTGTGCGCAGATCCTCGCCGGAATTTACTTTGCAGGTGTTTGATTTGTTTCCGAGCTAGATCAGGACCAATGCGGTTGCTTTTATGCTGGCTGCCAGCCTTTGTTTACGAGATAACGGTTTTGCTATCGGGTCAGTTCGATAAATAACTTGTTTTCTTGACCCTGCTAAAAGCAGTGCTCTTGCAAGATTTGAGTTGGTACTATTCAGAAACCCCGACATGTTGACATCTAGGTTGTGTTACTTCCGGTGACTAGGGAGTGATACCGACATAAGTTAGACACAGTGACATTAGGTAACTTGTATACCTATACCTGCATGTTTTTAGAGGTGGTAAATGACTTCGAGATCTTGTATAAGGTGTTCCTATGTGAGTATTACGCGATAGCGTAAAGTAAATGGATAGGCAACTTAAGTCTAAACCATGTCTTACATGCAAGTTTTACGCAATCCACCATCGCAAAATATAGCGTAGAGCTACGCTTAACACGCCAGCTTGTAGACTATAGCAAATACAGTGGGTTTCCGTGAATTCGAGTGGGTCAACGGTTATTGTGATGTTATTTTATATCGCGTTAAATTCTATACTTCCCTTTGAGTCATAAAGTTATGAAGACTATTGTGTAACATCACAGTTAGGTCGTAAATTGGATGCTCCTCGTGAATTCCGCTATCGGGAGGCGGGGGGAGGTTCCTCTCACGACTCATTGTTTATCCACAACAAATTGCCGTGGTCAGATTTGAAGGGTGAACTGGTGTGGTTGACACTTCCTAAAATATTTCTAAATATATAGGAAAATATTTTTTTCTATTAAATCATCGTAGTAAAAAGCCGGCCAAGTGCGAGTCAGCCTCGCGCACCGAGGGTCCATACAAATTTGTAGGTCTATAAATATCTTCTGTTAACAGGGTCCCTCTCCTAAGCAAAATGAATGCAGAATTGGGTCATTTTAGATAAGAAGTATAACATAGACAGACAGACAGACAGACATATAAAATAAGATGTTCAAGAGTAGGTATATTTCCATTGTGTTGACTTAGAAGTTTGAGTTTTTACTGTACCAAGAATTAAGATCTGAGTATTTGATAATTGCAACTTGATACCTCCGCACGTTCCTGAGAAAAAGGATCTTCATAGACGAAAGACAGACGGACAATAAAATGATCCTATAAGGGTTCCGTTTCTGCAAACTACTCTAAAAACATTAACACGTCAAGGCGTATTGGACTGGCACACGAAGGGTTTGGTTATTATATATTATTAAAGAAATCGTAACAGCCTAAACACTGATATGATAAGACTCAGCTAGTAAAGTCTCCATCATCGAGACTCCATGTAAAGGGAGTTACAGTTATGTCGTTGTGAGGTCCACTGTGAGGCCTTATACAGAATAGATATCTCGACGGATCATTGCCTAGTGAAATTGGTCAATATAGCCAGTAAACACTATGTCCACGGCCATCAGGTAACAAGACTGTTTCGTGCTCGAAGCCGACGCTTTTGGGTCAAAGGTATTTATTCACCTAACTGATTCATTGAGAGATAGCCCTTTTCGCAACTCGTTGAGCACCAAATAAAATAACCGACCGATAATGCGCGATTCCGTGTCACGTGTATACTTGCCGTTCTTTTGAAAACGTCCAGATTTATTAAGCTTTAACATTTCATCATTGAAATATGCATGTACGATTTTAACGGCGACAAAAGGCATTATGTTAACTTACTGTGTTTCAATACTTATCGTTATGAATTGCTGTCGGTGTTATAAGAAGAAAAGTTACTGAAACCGATCTTCGTTTATTTAGTGCTTGGCGTTAAAATTGATGACGAGGTATTATTGAATTACGATTTTGCGGCCTACGGTTCCGTTTACGAATTATCGAGCTTATAAACTTGAGAAATAATATCTGCAGATCGACTGTCTGCGAGTGAATACATCCCGGTTGAACTTTCTCATCATTCAGTTAGTTAACCCAACTGGGTCATAATAATGGACATGGTCTTGGGTTATTGTTCGGGATGATTAATGGAACGAAAGTGTTTAAAAATTTTAACGAAAGTAAAATTGAACATTTGTCAGAAGGGATTTTTTCGAAGTCATGCCTTACTACTTTTATGCCGGGGATTTTACGAGTAACAGAAACATTATGATGATAAATTGTCAGCGAAACACTCGTTTATCCCATAATTTCATCATATTTTTTCTTTGACAATTTTGAGATTATGTATACAATGTTACACATAGCGTCAGCGTTTCGCCGTCAATTTATGTATCTCTGGTCAAAAATTAAATTAATACAATAAGAAAAGCACCTAATCGAATAGGTTGAGTTGATGTTACAAATATATAGTGATTGATATTGGTGTTAGTGTTATACCTAATTAGGTATTTTTATCCTAGATTTTTTTTCAGCCTAAGAGTAAGAATTGAAAGCGTTTTCAACTCGCGGCATATAAAATGTTTTCGCAAGTCCATTGCAATGCAACAAAGTATGTGAAGTCTCATTTAGACTGTGCGAGAAATATGGTGGGAGTTGCGGTACGTTGTCGTAGGTTGTCGTCGATATAAAATCGATTAGGTACTTAAATAAAGCCCCCCACATTATAACGAAACCTCGTACTATTTAGTACTATTACGCGTTCAGTTTTTTTTAACCCGGGGAAGTCCATTACTGAGTGTACAGTAGACTAGAGTGGGCTCTACTCTACTTTAAACTCTTCTGAAACGAACGATTTCAGCGTTACAGTCAAGGGCATAAATGTTTACTGTTTATTTGGGCACCTACGGTACAATTTAACTTAGATTTAACAAACTTATATCTAACATTAACTAATTAAGATGCCACCGTTAGATAGTACATGAAATTAAAGTGGGTTGGTGTATCGACATTTGTACAAAATATTCTAATAGTACATTACTGCAGAGGCGATGAAGTAAGGGATTGATGGACGAGCTCGGGGTAGACGGATAATACCAGTCCAGCAATCCCTGTTCTGGCCGAGGTTTGTATAGTGCTTTTCTCGAACAATGTGAGGAATTATTTCAACCATCCATCCGTCCGTCCGTCCGTCCGTCCGTCCCTCCGTCCGCTTACAGAGTAGTGGTGGTTGGCTGGACAATAATGGATTTTCATACATACTTCATGGCCTGGTCCAAGAAGTTATGTAGGGGGCCATAAATGAGAAACTTCATGTCTCCATTTCGTGACATTAACGCATACATTTCCGAGCATGTTTGAGAAAACAATATTATAGACGAAGTCGAGAATTATCGCCAATAAAATACTTCTGCTTCAGAAAACGATGTACCTGTTATAAATTTTACATGATCGACTTACAAAACCATTGCTTACATAATTGGTACCTACATTCCCAATCCCACGACGTCAAAAATATCACCTTAATAAATAAATAAAAAATAATTCCGCGTCCGCGGACCGGGAGACGAGCTGTCGGTAGGCCTCCAACAAGATGGAACGACGACTTGGTTAAGATCGCGAGATCGCGGTGGATGTGAAAAGCACAAGACCGGTCTGAGTGGAGAGCCTTGGGGGAGGCCTATGTCCAGCAGTGGACGTCTTTCGGCTGACATGGTGATGATGATGAATAAATAATTCATCTTATAGTCGTGTTGGTGGAAATCGATTTAACATGTTCGTGGTCGTTGGTCTTTGAAGTTCAGAAAACCTAAATACTCCGAAAGGAGAAGTCCGTATCGTACCATCCCTCTCACTCTCGTATTAAGAGAGAGTCTCAGAGGGACGGACGGAACGACACGAGTTTCGAATTTCGTGGTAGCTTCACTGATTTTGAATTTCGTAGTATAAGATGGAATAAAGACAGTTCTGTTCCTTGCTGTTCCCAGAAAATGGGATTTAATGTTAAAATATGTAGTAGGTATCGGTGCCATTTTCATAGCCTTTTCTTCATGGGCACGGGTAATGGTTAGATTGCGGCAACGCGCGATCGGCGGCGCGCCGATTGTTTACTTCGTTTGTGCTATGTAGGTATATTAACTGTATAAGAGCTACCTTCATACCAAATTGTATGCTACAAGCACAACTGGAAGTATCATAGGTTTAATTACCGAGTAATTTTATAGAAACACCTTTTTTAATGATTATCTTTTCGTTTCTTTGACTTAAAAGTTTATTTTTTTTAATGCTCTAAGTGTTCCAAACCCAGGTAGGTAAGTATTTGATATTAATTTCAACTTCACATCTTCACGTATTCCATAAAAAAGTCTAGACAGGACGGACGGACAACAAAGTAAGTAATCCTATAAGTTTTTCGTTTTTACCGCCTAAGGTACGGAGGTCCTAAAAACGCTTGCCGCTCTGCCGGTCGCGCGCAGTCGTGGCTGAGCCGTTATATCTCTCACAGTCACGATAGAGATCTTGTTGGCTATAGATGAGGGACCGTGCACCAGCCGCGCTTTGGCCGCTCGTGCTTTATATTTATTTAGATCGGCTCTTTATTGCCTCCATTTATTACCGCAACTCATGCTTTCTCTGTTGTGCGGACATCGCCGCTCCAGTTGTTCGTTTAAAACAGATGATTAGACGTAAATAGAGCATTTACCCTGTTAATGTACTTCTTGTAGACATTCTATTCATAACATTTCAACAAAATATAATTGCAATAGTGGTACCTGCTAAAGCAAATCAATTATGTTACCGGCTAAGCGGTTTTAAAATGAAACTGCTTAGATGACAGCGTATTACATTTTAAATACCTATCAAGCTGTAATTACAGTTTGCAAGGGATAAACCCCTTATTTCTCTGTAATAGCCACGTACGTAGTTCAGTAGCTCAGAATTTAATCTTGGTATAATAAATACCAGAGCGATTACGCTGTTTTTTGTGTACATCGAACCGGCTAGGCGTTACTAGCGCGAAATTGAAAAGGAATTTTATCTTAGACACGTGAGACCGCTTTATTAATGGCACACTTAACTCTTTGTGCGCGTGTGGAGTAACCGATGTTACTGCAAAAAAATATTGTTGTATTGACAACAGTTATGCAATGAGTGTAAGCAGAGAAAACCGTGTAGAGGCATTGTGGCGAGTGGACGTCGTGATAACGAGACTGGGATTCAGACACGCTGGCTACATTGAACATTTAACTGGTGTGTAACGGTCGGAGCGCATCGTTTATAGTTTAAAGTTAAATGTTGCTTGGACTTCCAATCAAAGTCGCGGTATTTTGTTAGTAAACTAACCATAAATATGGACGAGACAGTTACGTTACGCGCAGCTTTAGACAAGTTTAGTACACACTGGTACTGTCCGGTGATAGGTATAGTCGTGAACAGTTATGAAAATTATGAAAACAAAGCATATATTCACGAGTAGTTCGACATCCACGGCAAGTGTTTGAAAAGCGAAGTAGATAGGTAAATACCGTAAGGAAGTATGCTACTAAACTGAAGTTGTAACGAAACTGAGAAAATGTTAAAGTATCTAACTGAAAAGGTAACGGCAATGAACCAACGCATTTGATTACAAAAAACAACTAAAATTATATATTATACTTTATTATATAATTATACTTAGTTATTTACTTAGGTTGACAAACGTTTTAAGCTTTCGTGATTCTCACTCATAGTGAAAATACCACCAACGTGACTTATCACGCTAACACACACAAGTAATATTTACCACGACGTTTCGGCAACATTGCAGTCGCCGTGGTCTACTCGTGACCACGGCGACTGCAATGTTGACAAATTTTAACTGTTAGTCTTAAAAATAAAACAATGAATTACTTATGTATAGGTACAATAAGTTTTGCTATGCGGAAAAAAACGGCTATTTAGCCATAATAGGGTAGATATAAAACTGCCTAACGTCAGCAACGTGTATCGTGTCGTAGGCGTTTCCTTATAAGAACATAAAATGTCTTTATCAACGAACACACAGACGGATGTCATAAAATAAGATGTGATTGTGGTTGCGTTCGTTTTATGTAACGGTAGGTGTCGATATCGACACGTTTTGGCGAATTCGGTCGATTTCTGTCGTTAAGTCCCCGACGCGACGGTTTCAAAATGTCGACATGCAATAGGTGTCTGGGCTGTGTATTCAACGAATTAAATACGATCTGCGAATTATGCTACTTCCTATTAGTTCCTTGAATGCTAGGATAGACTAGTACCATTGAAGTGCCAGGTGGGAAGATTACTATCAGCTTCCTGTTTTTTATGAGTGAGCGCACGTCACGTACGTGTAGTTGTGCTTTATCGACTTTGTACCTTTATTTTTGGCGTTTTGTGTCTTTAACCGATAACTGTTAATTCGTTGATCAATGTCGACGACTGTCAAAAATTGTACCGTTAATTAAGCTAGACAGCCTAAGGTGAAATTAAAGTACTCTTGAAGGGTTTCTATTTTGTCAGTAGAAAGTAATTTATAGTTACAATAAAGTCAAGTTTGATTAATTGGTGAAGTTAATTTTTACAACGGCGGCCGTTGCATGAAAACAAAAGAAGGGCCTGATTCTGTCGACGCCATAATTAATTGAGTATTGTTTTAAATTAAATTAAATTCGACGTGGGCCGGCCTGTTAGTGTTGTCGAACAAATCGAGTGACCCCATCTCCCCGTATTTTAATAACGAAGTTGCTCGCACGTGGTAAAATGTTCGCTCGAATTTTCAGTTTAAATTCGGCATTTTGGATTTTAATTGAATCTCATTGTTTAAAGTATATCACGATATTATTGCGACTAGGTATTTACCATCTGTAAAGTTTTATTAATAGGATATTTTTATATTAATTACACCTACTACCTGTTTCAAGTGAAGTTGGCAGGATTCATTTAATAAGTAAAAATACAAATTAATAAGTACCTTCCTAATCGGAGTATTCATATTCCAATCCAGTCGTTTAAATCACACGTTATTGCAGATTTCATCTGGGACTTCGTAATAAATTCACGCTAAGAACCGCATTAGATGATAAATGAATGGTTTAGTATGACGCTTTACATTCTACTAATAACATTGAGCTTAAATTTTAAACATAGAGCTTTGCCAATATAACGCGAACTAAAGCAGGCTTTTGAAATCATTATAATCTTGAGAAATGTTTTCATTGCTCTTTTGAATTTGAACAGTTCAAGAGTAGGTGTCAACGTTGCCTCAACCAGATGCTAAGATACCGCTCAATAGGCAAGTGTGAACAGAAACCATTGTTGAGACCATTAACAAACAAGTTTTGACACGCGAGAGGTTTGCGAAATGTTCGCTTCACGACTAAGTAAATACACGAGCAACCAGATAAGTCGTTTAATTAGAACAACTTTAATTGAATTTATTGAAAATAATAAAGTGATAGCTTGCAATGATTGTGTCGCAAGGAATTAATCAAATATGATTTGCGTGTGCGTTTGTTGTATAGGTACGGTACGATTGCGGGTCTGAGCCAATAATTTGTAGCCCTTGCGCAAGATTGAGATCAAGATAAATCAGTGTGTTAAACGGAGGGCTGGGTGATACGTTGATAACGAAAATTGTAATTGGTGCTTGCTGAAAATAAGAAATCGCGTACTCTAATTAATTTAATAGTCCTCGGAAATATTACTTTTAATCGTGCGTGCAAGAAAGCTGCAGAGTACTTAACCATTGATGATGTATTTTTGTCACGTACGGCTATGATGTAAAATTGTTAATGATACAAGATGTTGTAGTCGGAGTTCCGCAGTGCTATATTTTGTTTTCCATTTTCACGTCCGCTTATAGCTTCGACAAGGGGCCCTTCGAGAAAGGCTCTATCGGCTCTACTTCTAAAATGTCGGCAGTGCCGCTACTGCCAGGTTCTGCCGCTACTAAATGCGCTAATCATCTAATCATTTATCTATATTATAATATACGGCTTCAAAATTGTACCTAAATAAAAAGGGAGAAAAATAATTACTTAAAAAAATTAAAGTAAATATGCCAATATATGCTATATATAAGTAAACTATGCCGACAAAATAGTACAATTAAAAATTGAAAAACAATTTTTTTAGGGTACTTCCCATAGACGTAAAGTGGCGGTGATTTTTTTTTCTCATCCAACCTTATAGTGTGGGGTATCGTTTGATAGGTATTTTAAAACCATTAGGGGTTTGCTAAAAGGATTTTTTGATTCAGTAAGTTGTTTGCGAAATATTCAACTTTAAAGTGCATATTTTCATTAAAATCGAGCGTCCCCCCCTCTAAAATCTAAACCGGTGGGTGGAAAAATTTGAAAAAATTCAGGATGGTAGTCAGTATATCAAACTTCCAAGGAAAACTATAACGGCTAAGTTTGCTCCAGAATTATTAGTAGTTTATGAGTAAATAGCAGCGTAAGGTATAAAATATACCTAAACTTGGAAAATTCCGTAGAAAAATCAAAACAAAATCCTTAGAAAAATATTACTGAATTTTTTCGTAATGGCTACGGAACCCTATTTTGGGCGTGTCCAACACGCTCTTGGCTGGTTTTATTTTTGAAGCCTGTTAAAATTTATTTTAAACTAGCTTTTGCCCGCGGCTCCGCCCGCGCGGTATTCGGTTATCGCGCGCTGTTCCCTCGGGAACTGTGCATTTTTCCGGGATAAAAAGTAGCCTATGGCACTCTCGGGCCCATAAACTATCTTTGTGCCAAAAATCACGTCGATCCGTCGCTCCGTTACGGCGTGAAAGAGGGACAAACATACAAACACACAAACACACAAACATACAAACACACTTTCGCATTTATAATATTAGTATGGATTGATTGAAATAATGTTCATACGATAATGCATACTTTTAGAGGTCTTTTATGGGAAAATTTGGGACGGTACAGTTTAGTTTAACTAACAATCGCACTTGACCAATGTTTTTATGACGATATCGCCGGAATCATGCCCGATTCGTAATCGTCATCAATACCGGTTTATGGGATAAATTTAACTGACAACAATGTAGTTTAAAAACCAGGCCCATCGGCATCAGCACTATGACGCCGATTGCATAAATACGGTAAGATGGCCCATGCCCGATCGAGGAAGTTGCCCAGTAACGACCAATTTGCCTCGGGAGGCTGCGCCGGCGCGTTTTTTTCCCGGCTCAACCTTCCATAATGAGCAGAGAAACGCGCACCGCGCTCTAACTTCTATGCAAATCGAGGTATTTTCTTCGATTTTCGAAAGTTCATATTTGTGAGATCGCTAATGAATGCTGACAAATACGGTTTATATTCGTTGAGTTTTACTTTTATATGGCTTGTTACGTTGTCTGTTGAGGTAATCTAAGTGCTCGAATAAATTGATAGTGATTTGTGTCATGTTTCATGAACGTAAACGAACGTTTAAGTGATGAAATCGTTTGGGTAAGAAATTGTTAAACCACAAACTAATACCACAAACATCTGTGAACATTACTGCATAATTTAGTCATCATGAAATTCATGAAACAGAACCTGGCAACAATTATTTATTAAACTAATAGGTATCAACTTCATTAGAAAGATGGCGTTCGATCTCATTTTACAATTCCACACACCATATTTAATCTGCGATTAGTTTTATTGAGCAACCTGTCTCGTCGGATCCAAAGGAGCCATCTTCATACTTGGAATAGATCGGTAAGAAAGTTTCTATGATCGTCATTTTCTTGGCAACTAAAGCAGGTAAATGCACTTATCGTTAAACGATAGTCCTACATTGACGTTATTTGCCTTGATATCCCGCTGCTATTTTGCTTGATTATGTATGATGTTATCGTGATTATATGAGTGTTGGAGTCTGCTCGATTGAACGCATATACCTACTGGGGACTAATTTTTTAAATTATATTACTCGTAAATACAATTTTTGGAAATGGTACATATACTTAGCTACAAAACTACAGTTCCGACTGAATGTTCAACTATTTATTTAATTTTATATAAGATTTAGGTACCTGATTGCTAATTTTCTGCTACTCTACTCGTTTTTATATTAACTCAATAAGCCGCGGCCACACCGCTGCTTAAAAAACGGTGACGGTACGAAAACGCAGTGACGCATCGTATGCGCACCGTTTTTATTGCATCTCTCCACACCGCACCGCACCGCATAGATACGATGCGTCACTGCGACTCCGTACCGTCACCGTTTTTTAAGCAGCGGTGTGGCCGCTTCTTGAACACTTTCGAGTGATGTGGTTTTAAGACTATCGGTAGATATTTTTCAGGCTACTACCCAGAGAGAGAGAAGCGTGAGTAGTTATAGTATCTTCAGACGCAAGAAATCTAGTAACATTTGTCATCACTGATGTCACGTAAAACAATTTTTGGAAGCCCGGAACAGAGTTGAGATCGCCTTCAGCATAGTTTTAATCGTGCGAGTTGCAGTTCATGCGTGTGAGTTCATGGTAGTTCCTATGGAACGATGTACCTATTGCGTTTCTTTCGCACTAGTTCCGTCACAAGACTTGAATGACGAACTGCGTTTATTTTTTCGCTTTTGTTCCTTTGCAAGAACTCAAAATGCGACTGCGAAAGGAACAAAGGCTAAAAATAGACGCAGTTGTTTTTTGAAGTCTTGTGAAGGAACTAGTGCGAAAGAAAAAAACGCATCGAAGGAACAGCAAAAGGAGCTACCGCTAATAATCCAGCTCATCTGCCCCCGATGCAATAGTGACGAGCCGGTGGCAAGAGCTTAACCTACAATGGGCTAAAGGAAGCAGGGTAGCTCGCTCGCGTAGGCGGGGAGGTCCAATTACGCCTTAGCGAGAACAAATTTATAGCGGCGGCGCCAGCGTCGCTCTCACCTTGACATGTCGCCGACATTATCTGGAACGAACCCCGACGACAGGTTTTGAACCCAAATCGGCATTTAGAGCGCGATAAAACAGTAATTACCATTTTACTGCCGAGGCTTCTGGTGTTACGCATTAAGTTCCAGATTGGGTTTTATTTTTGAGCTTTTTTCGGGCGATTACCTAACAATGCTTTCGTTTAATGGAGAGAAATTTCGAAGAAATGTAATATAATATGCCTAGCCTACTAGCTTGCCCGCGCCTCTGTAGACTCCGCATAGAATTCGTTTATCGCTATTCCGCGGGAACTATTCAAATTTCCGGGATTAAAACTATCCTATGCCTCTCTCCGCTCTCTGTAATACGTGTAAGTACCTATTAATTTGTACGGAACTCCCGGTGCGTAAGTCCGTTTCGCACTTGGCCGGATTTAGGTTTGGTTATGTACGTTTCTTCGCACTTAACACATTGCTCACTAAATTTTCATGTCTTCCGTACAGTAAACGATTAAGTGCCTACCCACTAACATAAGAATCTAGCCTAGGTAGTATATCTATTCAGCAAGTAAATTATGGTATCGTTAAACAGTTTACGATATCTAGACATAACAGTGCTCTGAGCTTTGATATCACTTTTAACACCCCTGACTTAAATGGTCTAAGGTCTGGTAAGTGCATTTAATTATTTGGTCCTTTTCACGTAACATTTCTACAGTTATACTTCCCTATTCTGATCCTACTAGGTACTTCTTTGCTAATCGTAGCTTTCTAACTGATTATTAAAAATATCAAACTGAGAAAATAGAACCTAATGGTTCTTTGAAATCATTTAATGGCTCATGCTGCCATGAAAAAGAAATATAACTTGGAGAGAAGTAAATATAAAGAGATTATGAGTAAGGAACCCTGCTCAAATATTCCCAGTAATAGGTAGGTCTCGACTGCTGAAATTTATGTTACTTAACAGAGTTCTAGGCTACTAGCCATAAGGCTCTTTCTTCTTCTTTTTTTTAAAGTTTTTTTGAAGGCAGGATGGTTTTTTTAACCGACTTAAAAAAAAGGAGGAGGTTCTATGTTCCAATGTTTGTATTTTTTTTAAAATGTATGGTCGCCGATTACTCTGTCAATTGAGGACCGATTTCCAAAATTCTTTTTTATTCGAAAGGGTATTTTTCTGAGGTGGTCCCATTGTCAGCAAGATCTGATGATGGGATCCTAGGGAAGTCGAGGGCAGATCTCAAATTTTATAGGGACACCTATAGCTTTTTTGGCATTTTTAGCATTAAGATAAAGCATTTACATTCAGAAAGTATCATTTGGTAAACTGAACCTCATGTAGAAGATCGTAGATGACCAATGGAACTCGTCAACGCTAAGTACTTAATGCTCGCTCGTCTATAAACGATCATGATTAATATACCTAGATAAGCGACTAAGAAGGAGCTTTAAGTTAATGATTCTTTCGAACTGATCTGATGCTGAAGCCGGAAGGTAGGTAACGGAACTCTGTTATAAAACAACGTAACTAAGCCGTGTTTGGGCTTCATGGAATCGTTTTGAGATGTACTTTGGCTACGAATCACTAAAAAGTGAGAGAAAAAGAAAATTTTTAACAAAAAATAAAACCGATCCTAAAAAATTAAAAAATGAGGCACCGAATTCGAGCTAGTAGCTACCTGGAAAAACATTTTCAAGGGTTTTGTAGTCGGTTCCATTTTTTATCTTATTTCAAATAAATGTAACGGTAGTGTATTCTAAATCTGTTTCCAAGTTGCCCAGACTGTGATTAGTTTAAAGTTTCTGAGGCCCTACTCCGAAGTTCGAAAATCGAAGTTCGTAACGTCCCTCTCGCTCTCGTATTAAATAGTATAAGCGTCAGAGGGACTGAACGACACGAACTTCAATTTTCGAATTTCGTAGTAGCCCTTCTGAGATTGGGAATTTTATTAGAAATGGCATATGCTGTTTTCTGGGGCCCAACCGGCTACTGGGAAATGTTGATGTAAAATATTTGTTCTGTAGTCTAGATCTAGATGTGCAGCAGTTGATTGTCATCCCACTACCACAGATGCCAACGCTATCGTAGTACGTACGTCATCTGATTGTATGCGCGTACGCTCGGCTAAATCGGAGGCTGCGGGGGCGCTATTGCCCCGAGTTCCAGCCAGACAGATATCGGCAGTCGCACGAGAATCGTCGCGGCGTTCAGTTCAGACGAGCACGTCACGGCTCACGCGCCGTACGCGATCACGAAATTATTTACGATAAACAATCCTCGTAGTGAACCGTGAACGAAAGTGCTTTTGGACCATGCGGTTTTTAAATCGTTAATATGTTTGATTAGACATGGTTGAATGAAACTCTCGTGAAAAACAGCACAAATGAAGATGACTGTAAATCGCATTAGGGTGGTAGTGTTGGGGAGTCCGCGGTGCGGAAAATCGGGTTTGTATTTAACTGTCTTATTACTCATCGCCCTAATCTGAGAACTGACAAGTTCATTAGTGCCGATTTCTTATATTCTTTGAAATTAGGCCTATTTATTAATAAAAAAAAACAACATTTCTGAGTGCGGCGGTCATAAGTATGTCGGTTTACAAAGTAATTTTATAACTTACGTATAGTGTCTCTGCTCAGTTAATAGCTAAAGATTTAATTAAATATACGGTAAAATAAAATGTTTATCAACTTTTAACATCTGCTTTATAGATGTTATTTATTAGCTAAATAATCCTTGCAACAAAAAGATAATTTGAAAAGTTGGAAATAAAATGGGAAGTGCCTGTACTGTGATGTACGCGTAATTGTCCATCGGTTTATTGCTTGGCTTCAGTTTTGGGCTTCCAGTCGGTAAAACACATTTATTACTCTGATAAAACGGGTTTTCGAGGTAAATAATTATGTCAATTTAATATCCACCCTTGAAAACTTGTTGAACCTTTATATTAGACCACATTTTCGCAATCTGATGTGATCGTGACAAAATTAAAGCCGGTTTTGCTTAAAAATACCATGTTACCTATCTACCTTTGACCTAGTCATGCATGCTACGTCGTAATATCATAAGGCCAAGTTCTTCTGAGCGATCCCTTAGATATCGAGGGACCTCTTCAAATATTGCAGCACCTTACAGTGATTTGTCTATATTTTGTACAAACTCGTGCATTTGCTTTTGAAAGTCCCATTTCGTGAAGATGACCTGAAGGAAGTTCCATCCCTGCATAAAAAAAAAAGCAATATTTTGTAAAAGATGTTGGGCGTACACTAAAAACCGAGAGACTGGTACTCCAATTTTTTTCATGATATCATGACTGATAAATTGGTATCGATATTTAGAAAATGTGTGACCAGCGACTAGTCAATAAGGAAGCGTTGTTTTTGAAACTAAAAGCTCACGTCTTGTCGTCCTTACGAGTACTAAATAGTAGAGCCAAGGCAAGATAGAGTCAACAAGAAATCCATTTACACTTTCATTTATTACATCTCACGCTGAAATAAATACGTTGCGTAATTTTTAATCAATTTCTTAGAACAAAATAATGAATCTTAGGCTGTTGTAGAGCTGACTGTCAGTCTCGCTCCTTATTCTGTGAATGCACACTATGCACAAGTCCATTGTAACATACAATTAAGAGATTATTGCTTATTTGAATACCAATAAAATATTGTTTATCAAATTCCTTTAACTGGAATGTTTCCATGTAGACATTATTGAGATAAGCTGTTGTTGTCTCACCCATTGTTTCTGTTTGTTGCATGTTGGAATTATCATTAGACAAACATTTGTAATGTGATGTGCGAGATATTTTGTTAGGTGTGAATTTGCAATTTGGAATGCAATTATCCAACAATCAAACTAAATTTTCCGGTACTCGTAAAGCACGATTTCCATGTGTTTTGTGTCATACATAATAATATATTTAAGTGATGAGAAATTATGTAATTTACAAACTAGATAAATCTTATAACACAAGACATAGAGGGCATGCTTTAGGTTTTTCAGTGTTTAAGGGGTTTGTTTGTGAGACTTGACTATGTTCATTAAGCGCTCGGTTGTTAGTATATGCGATAAACGCTGCGTCAAACGCAATACATTTTGCATCAGATACTTAATTTAATTACCGAACGTTGTCTTGAATACGCGGAGAGCGCAGCGGCAAGTGGATGTGTGGTAATTAGATTATCTGATACAAAATTGATGTAAGTACGTCAAACGCATTTTTTATCTCATAGAACAACCGAGCGTTTCACGTATCGACGCGACACGTACGCTCTCAAAATGCATTTACGTACATGTTTGTATATTAAAAAAACTTAGTAAGGAAAATTCTTTAACTGAAAGATTTCGGTAAACCGTGAAAAAACTATGGTGCTCTAGTGTTTGGCCTTGACCTATTGCCTCTCCAACAGAGGGTCGTGGGTTCGAGCCCAGGCTCGCCCTTCAGAACATTTGAATTTACCTCGAGCTTTACGGTGAAGGAAAACACCATGAGGAAATCTGGACACATCTGCGAAGTAATTCAATAGTGTGTGAAGGTCCCAATCCGCACTGCGACCGCGTGGGAACTACGGCCCAAGCCTGCGCCCTGCAGTGCGACGTATATTCGCCCGTCGCACGTATAGGTATACGTACGTCGATGCGCCCCTTGCCCTTGATCCTAAATTTTAGCCTAATTAGCCTGTACGTATAGTACTCTCTCTCCGCAACCTGAACAGGCTAAGGTTGCTTTTGAATTTATAATTATAGGGTCTGGCAGCGCCGTTTAGAACTCCATCCAAGCTGTCGCAACATAACCTACATACCATATCCATAACAAACATTACCACTCAATCAAGAAAAACGCCAATTAGAGTTCGGGTGTTTAACGCGCTTGTTTAAACAGCTTATGATTTGCACATAATGTGAGTGTAGATCAATGACCTCGGCAAGGCGTTAATCGGACGTTTTAGTTACACAACGTTGGCGCCAGGCGTCGCCGGTGTCGGGAAATCGCGCTGACCCACCGGCCGAGTGGTCTGTAATTGCTGCGCCCTAATTGTCGGCTGTGCCCGCGCCTATGGCTGACAGACCGGCCGTGATGTTGCCAGCGCAAGGAGATCGATACCCGCTATTCTTTAACGTATGAGCTCGTAAGGCTTTGATGCGCTTTAACTTATAGTTTAGGGTAAATAAATATCTAGGGTAAAAAGTAAATAGGTGGAATGGGAAACTAAAACTAGCAAATGTGGAGGCTAATTTTTTAAAACGCTCAAGGAAAACGTCCTATTCATCGATACATTTTTCGGCAAATTTTCGCCCCTCTGGGATGTGATCTGAACTAAAATTAATAGGTACTGTAGGGATTAGGCTGTATACCGCTGGCAGGTGGTAAAAATGACCGCCTGGCAGGCTAGACTGAATGTATTTTGTATAATTATAGTATTTTTGTATTTTATAATTCTGGAATTCGATTTAAAAAACAGATTGACAGCGGTATACATGCCGGAGCACAGATTGCTCCCGACAGCCTGAGAGGCTTGACCTATGTCTGTAAAAGTATATCTTTAAGTTATGAATACAAGAAGCGAGTACTGAAGAAGCATCGTTTTATTTGAACTGAGTTTAGAATCACACGCGTTAGATCCCCTATACCATAGCTCTACCAGCTACAGTCCCCACAGTACCTACTTAAACAAATTCCTTCGGCCTTGTTTATTATAAAATGAGGTCGTGATTTGATCTGCTATTTTTTTTAAATTGACAAAGTTAAAAAGTCTTTCGAAGATTATCTTCCGATCCGACTTGACTAATTTTGAATGATTCTGACTTACCGAAACTGGACCCCTCTCGTCGCACTCAAACCTAAACTGTCACAAAAATTGCCTCATCGAAACTTACATACATACTGCACTTAAAAAGTTACATAAAATAAGGAATGCAGCCAGATGGCAACACAGACCGGCCGCTCGCATGCGTTTGCAATTCATTACAGAAAAGCGTAGGGTCGACATGTGAAATTGTTTTTGAAGTAGATCCTGTCTACGGGGAGTGGTCTCGTCCGTCAGGGATCCGCGACCGACTAACATCGTTTAATGACTCAGACGTCCCGTACTTTACAGCGGTGACTACAATTTAAATTATTCTTGGAGCTCATTACTTGGAGCGTATTAGGTACGCTATTTACAGGTCATCATGACCGTTAGACGTTTATAATTTCATTGGTGATTAAAACCATTTAACCCTTATCTCACCACCGAATATCTAGGTCAGATTCAAGATGAACATTGGACGGCGGAAGGTTTAAATCAGCTAAAATAATTAACTCGGGTCAATAAAGCATTTTATTTATGATCTGCCAATCATGCCCTCTCGGATATTGATTAAGCGCCTGTGTTTGTGTTCTGATGGCTATTGGTGAAATCTGAGAGCAGTAAAGATGTTAAATGCATTCGAAAACCATTAAACTTTGCAGTTATTGTCACAGTGTCGATTAAGTGCAAAGATTGCGTTCAGAGCATAATCAAACGGCTTTCGAATGATTTTGTTTTATTTAAATTAAGTATACTTGATCAGATAAGCTTTAATGAACAGACTGTTTTAAGGCTATAAACTCTATAGAGAAAGAAATTGTCTATAAAAAACTACACTTAAACACATCTCTATAATTTTGCGGAAAAAAAGACTACTTACCCGTTGAAATAGCCGCGCGGGTGCATCGCCTGACCCAATGATGGATCACTCTGTACTCTGTATTAAAGCACCGCCGACATCGCTGCCTATACTGAACCAATCCACCAGTTTCACTTGTGATATTGATAAAGTAAATATCGAAATTGACGGGCTGTATTAAAAGTTTGATTAATTACTCGACAATCTTATAATTTATCAATGAAATATATTAATTGTCGTTGAATTTTCTCCGCATTTTTATATTTTATTTACTTATCCTATATACTCGTATAATATTTCTTGTAGTCCTGTTAATGAATGGTCAAAGTACCTACTTACCCAGGTATTTTCTGGCATACGCAGTTTTCATGTAAATAGGTTTCTTAATAACAATTATTCAATTCCCGTACAATTTAAAACTTGCACTTTCAGGGCACTAACTCTAAGAAATTTATTAAAATGTTCAAGGTTCATACAGAAATTATACGTTCGTAATACGCTCACGTAGCAACAATTTCTCGTTGACGGGTCGAATGAGCGGTCGCTTTTTGCGCATTAAGACAGCATTACCCGCAACACCGGCCCTCATCACATTAATGTCAAACCTGCATACTAACGAAAAAGAATAAATAAGTTTTTTCATAATTTAATAATGCTACTACTGAGTGGAGAATCTTGAGTCCGGATGATTTAAGTTCGTACCTAGATAGAAGCTAGATGTAGCTCAGCATTGGCAACGCATGTAACAATGTAAAGTGTCACACAATGAAAGAAAAGTTAGTGGCAGTCATTAATTTAATAAATTAATAATACAATACAAAACGACGACCCTTGATTGTACATAGAAAACAATACAGAAAAAATAGGTAGGCAGGCAATTTAAAAAGTAAACTACGAAATCAAGCGTCATGTATGACCGCCTTAAAGTGCGAAATGAAGAGCAAGGATACAGGTATAGCCCAGATACCAACTTTACTAGGTATCTACCTGCACGTCGGCACGCTCACGGCTCTTGATGGATGAGATTCGTAATCTATTAATTACCCTAGAGATTCCTGTCGATACTCCATTGTTTCTGAAGATAACGCACCATCTATCAACCCACGTGGTGCCATGTAGCTCGATCATCGCAATTTGTCTCATATGCCTCAATGAATTTTATTAACCGATTTTTAATATCAATGTAACGGATCGAATCAGTATTTGTTTACTTTTATATAATTTATTCAAACTGTTCCGATCTGCTTAAAAATAGCCAGTTTTTATTACCGAGTGCGTAATCGGATCCAGGAGAAAGTGCACTTAAATGCTTTATGCAGACGAAAAAAATCGAAAGGAAAATGAGAGTGTGGAATTTAGCGTGTCTTTCATAAATTTCGATTACCGCCGGCGTTCGGTAATGTTACGTCTTATGAATCATAATGCCTCATTAAGAACTTCATTCTTCATAAATGCTGTTAACAGCCATTCGATTTTATTGAGGTGGTATGAATTCGGTGGGTTTATCGAAGTGATGTCAATCAATCATGCTCAGGGCATACAAACTTACTGTTTAAGTTTATGATACTTGGTAGGTATATAATGTTGATGCATTTTACCTGCTTAATAGACGATTACTCGCTGATTAATTTTTGTATTGCTATTTTATGTCAAGCTATCGTAACAAAAATGTTTAAGAAATACTATACGCACTCTCTCAACTCGCTGTTTATGAGTTCGGTCAAGCTGCTTCAATTGGGTGGCCCAGAATGTGTCTCGGATGCATTCCACCCAAGTCCATTGTCACTCGACGCCGAGTGCAGTTGCACAAGCCCTGCGTACGCGTTGGGCAATCTTTTGAGTCTAGAATCAGACTTAAATGGTAGCAACGATAATACCCCCGAGCATGTACCGCCTTTGATGATAAAAATAGCGCCCGAAGTGGAATAATAAACAGCATTTGTTATCATAACTTGCACTCTCTGCTGGCATAACTAAGAAATTATGCGTCTGATTTAATGCAGACACTAGCCGTCTTTCATCGATCTGAGCATAGTAATTCAAACAAGAAAGTGCATCAGAACATAAATTTCCATCAGTCATGGAGTAGAAACTCGTGTAATTATTATTATCCATCAAAGGGTCAAGTACCTATCTTCATTATTCCCGGCGCGGTACGGCGGCGTCGTGGTTCGTGTAATGAACTTTTTGAATAGGCTCCCCAACTCCTTTCGAGGTGGCAGGATTCCCTACACTTCATTTTGTCGGTAGCGCGCTGTCGGCGAGGGCCTTCTTGAAACCTGCCTCGTCATTGTTGTTGATAACTGTTTGTATTGTGTGCGACCCTTGGATCGAAATACCAGGAGTGGCATGAAAAGACTAATCAATGTTTGTAAGCGTTGCTTCTTGTAGAAAGTTAGGAGGAACGACCTTTACGTTATTGTTAGCTTTATTATCAGGGTCATCATGTAGGTAACGTGTCCGTGTAAGTCTATTAAAGGTGTAAATGTTGTGATGTATCAATTACATCATAATTGTGCGGTATAATAACATGAGTTTTTTGTTGCAGCCGTGGTCGTGCGTTATCTAACCAAGCGATACATCGGTGAATATAGCTCTACAGGAGGTGAGTTGGTTACTTAAACTCGATCGTCAAATTAAAATGTAATAAACTTCATCGGAGTCCATGAAAGTTAATAAGGATATTTTACAAACCAACATCGTTACATATTATTGGGCAATTGACGTCAATTTGCACGTTGACGAGTGAGTTTACTTATTTAAATTGAAATGTCTGCTTCCTTCCGACCTTAAACAAGTGTCGAGTCCTACGTCACATAGTCGTCCATGCTTTCGTTGGAGTAAATTAAATTATTAAGGAAAATATTTTAAGCAAGTATTCATAGCAAACAACTTCTGCAAAGTATTTAAAATTATCATAATTCATAATTGTTATGCCCGCTTACATTCCGTTGTCTATATTAAGATGAGCAAGGTATTCAGGTAGCATTGGTTGTATAGACGTTTAAATACATTGTATTATTTGGTTTCAGATTTTCTTTATCAGCATCGAGTCGCCTTCGACGGCGCGGTTTCCGAAGTCGAGATAATGGACACTTCTAGCTGTGCGGTAAGATTAGCTTTGATAATTACGTTATTTTCATCAGAACAGTAGGTGTTTTATAATAAAGATTTAAATGTCAACATTAACGAAGTCGTAATGAAGCTATAGACAGGGCCGAACTTCATTTAGCGGTAAACAATGGAGATGGTAATCTGCAGCTAGCGGCTGATGCTCGTACAATTTAATTAGACAAAGTTTATGGGCCTTGTATCGGCTTATCAGAGGCGATCTCGGCGCAAGCGCTGCCGGCGGAGTAGGTATCTTCAAAACCTCCCGCGAAACGAATCGGGGACTATTACGTAAACCATAATGTTCCGATGAAACTTCACTCAGTAATTTTAATATTTTATTATGTTTGCGATCCTAACGGTGCTGTTAGAAAAATATAATTCATTGTTTGGGATTGCATAATTGAATTTATTAGCTGGCCCCGATGTTTCCCGCAGAGCTACACTTGTCTTGACTGCATTATAATGAAGTCCGATACATTTCTTTAATAGACGACACTTAATCTTGGCGCTTTTGTAAATCGAATTAATGATTTTTTTGGTATTTGTGCTCGAAACCTTCATCTCATGTACCGCTAGGTCGGAAACATTTAATTAAACTCGCGACATGTCATGACACCATTTTATCGGCGCCGGTGTCAAAATTAATTTGAGGTATTAACTTAGGAAACACGTTATAGCCGACTAATAGCTGCATTTGTCATATGACCTCGTGTCGAACGAATGAAATTCCTTCAAACGCGAAATAAAACAATTGGAAACCGTTACAGTGAGATCTCTGATTTTCAGTAGTGTTGTATACTGCCTAGGCCAAAGCCTCATTCTCTGTCATATACCGGGTGTGGCCTGTAATACGAGCAAAAAAAAGCATAGATCGTCCTCGTCAAACTAAACAGTTCAGCGTTTAGTTCAGCGACTTTTTAAAATAATGGAGTCTTAGAATATTCCTTTTTTTGATACAAATTAAATACTATACTAAAATAGTACGCCATCCTAGAACCTAACTGAACTATTGAACATGAACACGCTACAAACATCAAGCATTTTGCTTTACATTGCTTCTTCGAATAAACTTAAAAGTGTAATAAAAATTAAAAAACTAGGTAAGTAATTATTTTTAAAAGTCGCTGATCTAAAATGTTGTTCAGTTTGACGACAACAATCTGTTTTAATTTTTTGCTTGTAAATCCATAAAACCATTCTGAAAATGTGCAACTTGAGTCCAACGTCAAAAACACATAAGCATTACTATTACGAGCATCTACCGCAAAGTTCTTAACAAAAGAGGACCATATCCTTTCGATAACCTAAACCGGCTATCACTGATTCATCCTTCCGCAGACCCGTGGTTGCCTGGCGGAGCACGTGCGGTGGGGCGACGCGTTCGCCGTGGTATACTCTGTCTGTGAACGGCGGTCGTTTCTTGCCGCCGCGGAGCTGTTATCGCTGTTGGAAAGAACCCGTTTGCCGGGATGCGCTGCTGTCACCCTCTTGGGGAACAAGAGAGACCTCGAACACGCTAGGTGAGACCGATTGGGGAATTTGTGACAAAATAGTATGTGATTTTGGAGATATTTCTCGATCAGTGAGATTAATATTGATAAGAATGAACGTGGAGTATCTCATCGATTGAGTAACTTTTCTCTTATGTCCTATCTACTAGTTTGCTTTGTCTAGTAAATATTTATGATTATGAAGTTACCTATGAGACTTATGTGCGATGGTCTTACTTATATACAGATTTATTTATTTATTCCAACTAATAAATTACAGCGTTCCTGTTAAACACCAATGCGCTGTAAAATTAAAATTATAATAACTACAAAACATAAAGATATAAAATACATAAAAAAATTAATTAACTCTTCAAACTCAAACTGCGAAGTTCAAAATCCGAACGAAAGCAAGCATATTTAAAGGCCTCATTCAATAACATACCTACCAGAGGCCATTTTATCTAACGCACTCACCTTCACGAACGCACTCACTATGTCTTTTTACTCAGTGACCAGTCACAGAAAGAAGTGGTAAAAATGATTGTTATTCCAAGTTTGTTAAACAATAAGGTTCTTGATAGAGCTTCCCTCACTTAACTAAATCAGTTCATTATGACTAGTTAGACAGCAAAGCTTACAATAACTAACGGGGATAGCAACCCGTTGGACTCAGGCGGTTTATCGTATGATTTGCTGTTTAGACAAAAAAAGGGATAATGGACTGATTAAGTCGAGTGAGGGACGCATCATTTATTTAAATTTAGACAAGCTCTACAACTATAACGTGGCGAATCGTGATTGTCGTAGGGAGGTCCACGCGGAGGAGGGTCAGGAGCTGTCGCTGCGGTTCGGCTGCCAGTTCTACGAGGTGTCGGCGGCGGAGTCGTGCGCGGGCGCCGCGCTCGCGTTCCACGCGCTGCTGCGCGAGGCGCGCGCGCTCGCGCTGCTGCTGCCCACGCCGAGGCGCAAGCTCGCCGCTTATTCTGTATCTAAAGTAAGTAGCCGGGTGAAAAGTTTTTAAATGGAGACCGCGGATTGGCAAGTGCAGCGCTGGCAACCGAAGCAACTGGAGGTCTTTTCTTTACCCAACCTATGTCCAACAGTGGACGTCCTACGGCTGATATGATGATAATGAAGGTTAATTATTGCATAAAGCTGCGGGCGACCCTAAGATGTCGATGGGTTGCGGGTTCAGACTAACTCACAAAATAAAAACAGCACTTTTAAAGATTAATCGCAGCAAATTCTGTAAGAAAATTGTGAGAATAACTCTAATACTAAGTGTGTTTTTTGTCAACAGGTGATCGGCACAATATTCGGTAAAAATAGCAAAAGTGTGCGAAAGAAAAGGCCATCGCTCAGCATTTAAATAAAAAAATATGTTAGATGTATACAAATATTTATTGTTAAAGCCATAGAGACTGTTTCGTTTTTAAACTCAATAAGTTTAGTGTTAAGGTAATATTCCACCTACGAAGTTTTAAGTGTTAAGTAAAAGAGTGTTTTTTGTAAAAATACTGGTTCTGTTTAGGTGTTTTCGACCTTTGGATGTTGTTCAAGCAGGTTCTACCCTTCATTAAACGTGCTTGACAATTACGTCAACGTAACACAAATTATTATTTTGTATTTCGATTTTAAAAACTTTTGCTGCTACGAAATTCGATGTTCGAAGTACGTATCGTACCGTCCCTCTCGCTTTCGTATTAAATAGTATAAGTGTCAAAGGGACCGCACGCACGACACGAACTTCGTGTTTCTTTTTTAAAATTTATTTTTATATACGAGTGCCTAAAGAAATAACTCTGTTATTTTGAAGATCTCTATCTCAGAATAATAACCGAATTAATAGTTCTAAATAATATTTTTCTGTGACAAACTGCCCTACAAACATGCCATTAAAGAAGACAAAACTAACTGTTTAAAATGGGCTTATTTCACCACTCATTGATTAATTTTAAGTGACATAATATGTGATGCCGTCTCTGTTTGTTTTGTACAAATAAACAGAGATGTCCTCACATTTGTTTGTCAGAAAAAATTATCAATGAGTAGTGAAATAGGTAAATTATAGTTAGTCTCGGATAAATTTATTGAATTCTCAAAGAGATTTTGTTCTAGCTTGATGGTTTCATGAATTTGGGCTCTATATATTCCTTCGTAAAGTCTGGTTCAAAAGTGCCATCAAAATATGTTATGACTGGCTTTCTCATAGACAGGGGGGATACTAAGATACTATGAAATTTGAAAATCGAAGTTCGTATCGTACCATCCCTCTCACTCTCATATTAAATAATATTAGCGTCAGCAGGACGGCAAGATATGATGTTCGAATTTTGCAATCGTGTCGGAATCGAACCCCCTCGTGACTTTCGCAGCCCGCTTACGGTATTTTACGGTGTAATTGAAGCACATACAAGAAGACATAAAGCTATATAGTTAAGGTCACGATCGACGCAAACATTAAACGTCGCAATTTATGAAACATATGATTTATTGTAAATAAACCCAGTATTCCCTGTAAATAAAACGATAACGTCTACACACCTCGCATTAGTTTTATGACGGATTGGGCAGAATGTTGTAAATATTGATCTTAAAAGTTTATGCTATTGTTAAGGTTTTAGCTAAGCTGACTAAGTGAATAATAAAAGTTATATAAAATGTAAAATATACTCTTGTTTTATTTCTTCGGCCATCACTAACCGGCGCCTGTAGGTGAGTAGGTATATTCCAATCTAAGAAGATTGCTTTATCATCAAAGCTAAACAAATACTTGACAGTATTATTTTCCTTCCTTCTAATGATAAATGTAGAGCTTATCTCCTATTAGATAAAACACATTATATATCTCTATTTACTTTGGTGATTTAATACCGACCATCGAGTACAGGTACTTCATAAATATTACAAAAAAGAGTTTTTGCCCGCGGCTTTGCCTGCCAAAAACGTGTATGTCGCTATCTCGATTAAGGATAATTTTAATCACATTCTATGTCCCAATATATTGGGACTCTCTATATTGGGATATAGAGTGTGATTAAAAATTATCCCACGTTCTTCTTTAACTATTTTCATAGCAAATTTCATCTCAACTGGTTTAACAGTTTAAGCGTGAAGAAGCGTGTCTATTAAGACAGACAGACGAAGTTATTTTTGGATTTCTAACTATACTATACCATTGTATAGTCGTAATCTAGTTACAATTACACTTTTATAGAAAGGTATAGTCAATTATCAAATTTTTGGGCCACCACAGATTGTTGTTACGGAGTTATTTGCGTCATTCGATACGCATTGTATTAATAATAAATAATAAATTTATTTATTTATTTAATTTATTTATTGTAAGTATTCTCTTTTATTGTACATAAAGCCACACGAAATTAAACAAGATGCACAAAAGCTTATTTATACCTGAAAGGGGTCTCTTTCAGTAAACCTTTGCTGTTTAGTGTCTAAAATTTAGGCAAATATTTTTTTTTCTATAATAAGGTTTTATGTTACCCTAGGATTCGAATTATTGGACTGTAAGTGCAGCATGTTCTCGACGTCGTGGATACTTATGTCTAGATCTAAATGCGTCACGGTAACAAATTTTGCAAAGAAGACAGTAACAAGGCGCTATGAAGAGACTTTACACACTTGCTCGTAGCTGTTACACCGTAAAAGGCTGTGTCGTTAAGTCGCGTTCGATTGTGTTGATATATTTGGCAGGGCGCGAGTGATCGCGGGCGGCGACCACTTTCAGATCATAGCTCCACGATACCGTCGCATAGATCGCGCGCTCCGCACCTCGTATACATGTCGCTAAAAGCTCTAATGAGTATCTGTTTTCACTGGGGAAGTGTCCGGGTGTCACATCGCTCGCAGAAGACAAGCTTCGCCGATGTCCGACTAATATTGATCGGGCGGTGTAGTCAATTTCTCTGCGACACGCGTCAGGCAGCTTAGGCAGTTCCGACTCCCGCCGGACATTCGATCCTCCGATAACGTCTAACGCATGTTACTGATACATGCGTCACATTACGAGTTACATTACAACTGTGAAAGTTTGCAACAAGTGCAGACTCAAGGTCGTGTTCAGAGAAATTTCACATCATAATCGGTAACTGACGCGATGAGATCACGGCCCGGCAATTCGCTTCCATATCAACGGAGCGTGAACAATCGTAATGATGTTAAGCTACCGACGGCATGACATTAGAGCAAGTTCAAGAGCACGTCAATAAATAAGTTGAACATAATATATTAATACGTTGGACAGTTAGGAATGAATGGTCGGTAAGTAATTGGTATTGGTAAGCGCGGTAGTTGTGCAATACGCAATAAATGTTCCCTTGTTCCGCGCTCGTATTAATCGGTTACAGGTGTATGGGCCGATGTGGAGATATAACTAATAAATCGGATTCCTTTAGACGCGGCTTAGGGCCCCGCCACTGCGGCGGAGGCGCCGGGCGCCGGACCAGGCTGCCGTAGGGCTACCTCGTACAAAAAAAAACCTGTCGAAAATGCCAAGTTAATTACAACAGGTATTCTTTATATGTTGAACGAGTAAGTGCCGCGTTGAGATATGTTCGTTATTGAAAAATCCTGACTGTTTCTCTGGACTTATAATAATGACATCAGGGAAAAATGGTTATTTATGGCAACCCTGCGCGGGCGCCAGCCGGCGTTGCACGTGCGGAATGAGCCGGGAGGATGCGATCGCTATCTGAGTGCTATCTTGCATCGGTCTACGCGGTGCATCCATGACACTGTATAACTATGCGCTGTAGGTATTTATCAGTCATTTTAAAATGCATATATTTCCCAATAACGTCTATTTCTATTCAGGCAAGCTTGTTTTGGATGTAGACCTGCTACCTAGTAGGTTTAATTTGCCTAGTTACTTATTAGGATTTTCTACCCAAAGTTTGTCAACGGAACTCTATTCCGCTTTGCGTCTGTCCATTAGTTTGCCACAAATTGTTTTGAATCAAACAACGTAAGCACTTGAAGTAATAAACATTTGTTCCCGGTCCTCTGGGTTGTGGCGTAAAATCAGTGTTTTGCTCTTCCGAGCAATGTTGACCACTGAGCCATGGCCCTTTTGCACTGCAGCGCACACAAGCAATATGAAATGTTTACTTTTAAGTCTGGACTGATGTTTTGTATCCTTATATCTAATCTTGATTGTGTGTGTTTGCAGTACCAAATACACGTTTTTATCTATCTATCTATCTATCTATCTACTATTTTAATTAGCTAACTTTCTAGATCCTAGCAAAAAGAAAAAATGTATGTAGGTATAATGACTCTACAATATTACCCACTGCACGGGTGGTTACGATTATGAAAGCGATTAAGTAATAAAGTATAAGTTTTACCTTCGCTTTTACGATGCGAAATGTTGTAAAGAAAGTGCTTAACTTATTATTTATAGCTTTGTCACTAATTCAATCAAAAAAGGTCAAGTGCGAGCTTTGATTGGTGTCACGGCTCGCGTCAATTATAGAATTTAATGAGTCATTGATGATGGGTGAAAGCTGAAGATGCAATCGGGAATTCGCAAATGGGTAATTCTACTAACATTTCAGCTGTCATCAGTTTCCTGTCAAATACAAGGTGGTTCTGTAAACGTGATCGGATCTTATGGAGATACCTGAACTTCTGAAATAACACTTAGGCTACTTCTTTCCCGATATTCCCACGGGATGCGTGTAAAATCTCAAAATTTTTACCATTACGTCTAGAAACATGAAGTTTATTATTTAATTTTCATTTTTTGAGTATGGAACCAGCTTCCTGGGACAGAGTTTCCGGAGCGGAACTTAGCAGGACTTAAAGATCTTTAAAAAACGAGCCCATCAGTCTCTCAAAGGACCGGCAACGCATCTGTGATTCCCCTCGTTGACAGGTGTCCATGGGCGGCGGTGGTTGCTTTCCGTCAGGTGACCCCCATGCTTGTTATCCCCCTCTTATTTATAAAAAAATTCCACGGGTGTACGTCATACCATTGTACTCCAAAGAACTTCTAAAAGTTGTATCGTGATCTTCATTTACATACATCTATGTAAATGAAGATCACGATACAATTTTAGAAGTTTTTTTGTTTTCGATTACGTGCACAAAGCCGGGGGTAAATGCTAGTTTTCGATTGCAGTTGATACACTCGTAGAACTACCCAAATGTCATCAACATAATGTGCCGCCCCAGGCAGTACAATCCTTTCCGGTATTGTTCTCTCACTTTGCATATTTATTAGCTTTTTTGTCACAAAATCATCTACATTGTAGTAATTAGACGATTTTTATCAAACAAAGGATGTGAAAGATGAGAGTTACAATTGTTGGACATTGAATACCTACGCGTATCTGATATAGTATCAGAATAACATCACAAGGCACTTTCATTTTCTTTTTCATTAGGGTTCCGCAGTTCTATAAGGAATAATACAGAACATTAAAAAAAAGTAAGCTTTCGTATTTTTTTTTTGGTGTCCCATTATATTTCTTAAAATGTATTTTTTTCATTAAGTTTGTACGTATCTGGGTAGTAATTTTATCATCTTAATTAATAAAGAGACTACTATCCATTTTTATAGCAATTCATATTTTTCAAGGTAATCAAAAGATTTCTAGCTCGATTGCTATGTAGATGATATCATCTCTCGCCAAAACCATCGAACATGAACTCCCCAGCTTTTTTACAAGGACGGAAAGCAACTTTCTTCCAAAACACGTCTCAGGTAATCCTGCACAAAAATCTATTGAAAGTGAACTTGGTAATGAAATGAAACAGATAAAAGATGATATCACAGTCACGATGCATCTCGTGACAGCGGTATGACATGTAGAAATACGCCGCCGTGCAAGACATCGATGCAAGCTATGATACGGGACTGAATGGAGAACTGAGGAAACTTAAAAATTTTAAAAATTGTGTCAGTACAGAGTTCATATTGTAGTATGTTTAAGAAAAAAACATTATATTAGTAGAGTTGTACATTTCTGCGAGTTGTTAAAATTATCTGTCTGTAAGACTTCTTTCAGCTATGAAAATTATAGTTTCTTAACGCAATCTTTTAAACTAATATTATGAAGAGAAAAGGTTTGATTGATTGTTTGATGATTACTCGTAACTAGTGTTTTTTATCAAAAAATTTTTCACCATTAAAAAGCTATTGTTATCAGCAAAAAAAAAAAAAAAAAGAGAAGTGAAAAGAAAATTGAGATTTTTTTAAATTTTTATTTGTATAGTTAACATATACTACTATTCATGCAAGATTTACAGGTTACAAATAGACTAATAGAACCTTTATGTAACAAATGTAAGGATAGAGCAAAAAAAACAGTAAACAATATTTTTCTTCGCTTTAATACACATCATTTATTTTATGTAAGTGCAAATTTATCGTTTTGCTACTACCGTTCAATCACAGTAGAGCTGTCTTGTAAGCAATCAATTATTTATAGCTTCCTGTCTTACGATGAGTAGCGGATATAAACAAATTAATGATTGATGAGCGTTTTTTTGCACTCACTTACTCTTTCACTATTGGCAATAAACTACACGATGTGGTGATGATTAGCTGTATGTAGATTATGAAGCAATTAAAAAATAAAACAGAACAGTTTGTCATAGTCGATGTTAGTAAATCGGTTTTAAATAAAAAAAGGAATCATCACATATTATTATTATTTTATGACTTTAGGGGGCAAGAATCAACGTAAGTAGGTGGGCCAATCAACTTTTTTACCGACACTAATCTGTCCGCGAATTTTTTCAAACAATTGCAGATTTTTGTATGTAAACATGTTTTTTCTGTAATTTAATAAATGGTGTACATGAATACATGCCATCCTACGTAAGTTCAACCTATTAAACCGTGAAATATCTTGTTGGAAGTACGATTTTTTGGTAACGCCAGAGACAATTTTGGTAACGCAGGACTCGCCCAAAGTGTCGGTAAAAAAGTTGATTAGCCCTGGTACCTATTTTTGAAGAGTTCATGAACTGAACATATTTAATTGTAAGTATATTTCTACGTTATCTATTAAACATTAATTACTTCTTTATTAATGTTACTACCTTCTTGCACTGATTTGCGATGCAAACTTTATTAATACTGATTAAAATTACCTTGCTGTTTCGGCTGCATAGCACGTCGAGCTCAGCCGAGAGTCGTAATGATATAAGTAGATCGCGAAAGTTTAAATTATTTTATTGAATCACTCACAAAATTTTCCCATAGTGAGAAAACTTTTCAAAGACAACAATGTTTGAATTGTGACCAGAATACTGATAGACTGAAATAGACCCAAACCAAAAACGTCAAATCCGTACTTACACGGCCATGCCACCGTCCATCGACACTATCGTCCACTTTCATCTCCCGGCTCAGATTAAACGATTACTAGTTTCGTCTAATTGCTTGTGTTTGTCTGTGGAATCGGTCATTGAGATTTATGCATGAGTGGAGCCAAACTTCAACCAGATTGTGACGCACGTGTCTATTAAGAGACATAATGTGAGATTGAATTATACCTAATACTTAGTGGATAAAACATAGCCATGGTTTAAGAGCGTGGGCGACCGTTTCGGAATTCTGTTAAGTTAAATATAAAGGTAAATTATAAGTTAACGAAATTACATTATCTTGAAGTTGAAGTTCTGAACTTTGTAAATTAAGTTTAGTTTCATAGATATAAGCTCAATTTAGTGCCGTGAAATTTAAATATCACTAAAACGAACGATATACGCTTACAATCAGGGACAAATAATGTCAAACGTGCTAAACTAAACAAAACGAGAGACGACTGCAGGGCTACTACGAAACTCTCACTCTCGTATTAAATAATAAAAGCGTCAGCTGGACGGCACGATATGAACTTCGATTTTCGAGTTTCGTAGTAGTCCAGCAAATCTCGTCTCTCGATCATGGCGCATGCAACTCTGTCGAAATATCGAACTTCACTAAAATCAAGAACGGGGAACAAAACCGCTTGACATAATTTGCTGCGAATCGTTTTCTCATCCTATAAAAGCATGCAATTAACTCCAACGCTTTGAAGAGACACGTTGACAATATTCAACCAAGAAGATTTGTACTAGTTACTATGAAGTACGAGTCAGTCAACCATTTCGCCACTAGCTTCATAACTACTCAACACTTTCTTAAACCTGGCTGTACATCTATGTAACTGCTATTAATTATGGCCAAAGTACTCGTACTGGCTAATTAAGTTATCTTGGTTCATAAAGCACAAGCTACGGGCAAGGTGCAGGCAAGGTTGCGGTAAGCGTTAGTAACCCAATCCAGTGGGAGGATCGGTTACATGTGTTAGAAGTGTTACATCAATGTTAAAAGTAAGGTATGAAAAATTACTTTGAATAGACTTACAATAGAGGAATCTTAGTAGTAAGAGACAGTTTGAAAAAGCAGGAAGATGCATCAAGAGTGTCGAACTCGTAATTGCTTCTACTACTCTAATACTAATGGGTAATCATTTTCATAATTATCATCAGCCTACAGCAGTCCACTGCTGGACATAGGCCTCTTCCATGGCGCGCCACATCACTCTGTCTTCAGCCCCTCGCACCCATCCGCCGCCAGCGACCCTCTTAAGGTCGTCCGTCTACCGTGCCTCAGGATGCCCTACACTTCGTTTTCCCGTCCATGGTCTTCTACTCCACCGTTCATCGGTAATGGGTAATCGGTAATAAATTATAAACAATAATATTACATTTTACATTAATAATATTACAAAAAACCGGCCAAGAGCGTGTCGGACACGCCCAAAATAGGGTTCCGTAGCCATTACGAAAAAATTAAGTAATATTTTTCTAAGGATTTCGTATTTTATACGGAATCTTCCAGGTTTAGGTATATTTTATACCTTACGCTGCTATTTACTCATAAACTACTATAGTTCTCAAGCAAACTTAGCCGTTATAGTTTTCCTTGAAAGTTTGATATAATGTCTACCATCCTGAATTTTTCCTAATTTTTCCACCCACCGGGTTAGATTTTAGAGGGGGGGGGGACGCTTGATTTTAATGAAAATTTGCACTTTAAAGTTGAATATTTCGCAAACAGATGACTAAATCGAAAAATCGTTTTAGCAAACCCCTAATGGTCTTAAAATACCTATCCAACGATACCCCACACTACAGGGTTGGATGAGAAAAAAAAAAACACCCCCACTTTACGTCTATGGGAAGTACCCTAAAAAAAATGTTTTTGAATTTTTAATTGTACTATTTTGTCGGCATAGTTTACCTATATATCCGTGCAAAATTACAGCTTTCTGGCATTGATAGTCTCTGAGCAAAGCCGCGGACGGACAGACAGACAGACAGACGGACAGACAGACCGACAGACAGACATGGCGAAACTATAAGGGTTCCGTTTTTGCCATTTTGGCTCCGGAACCCTAAAAACTAGTTATTTCGGACAACAATACATACAATACATATATTCTTTATTGGCCAAGATTGAACTATTTTAGCCAGGAAGGAAAGGGTGGGTGTCGTCTCGTCTCAGAAAGTCAAACAGCTGGCCAAAAACCGTGCGAAGTGGCGATTCCTCTCCTCCACCGACAAGAGCATAGCTCTTAAATTTAAGAAGAAGATTCTTCATTGCGCACACAAATCAGTACAAAAAATTTAACTAGACACACATAAATACAGAGCCTCTTCAAAACTCTGATCGCGTAGTATCTAATGAGACCGTTCAATTAGTACCTACCTACATACCTACATGTTAAAAACTTAAATTTACATAATGATCAGAAGCTAAGTGGCATAAAGCAAATACAGTAATTAAACTATGACCGAATATTAAACGGTATCGAGTTAAATACTTAATGGACTCTAATACAGATAATCGACGCACCTGTCACGGACTGACGAATAGCTGAGCCGTGGGACGTATCGGTACATCGGAGAAAGTGATTGTGGATGTACTGAAGCTGGAAGTAACTTTGTGGGTAGATAAAGAGCATCGTGGAAACATAAGAAAAAGGGGTGACTATCAAAACGGATATTGATCAGTTGTTCTAAAAGTTCCTAATAAGAAAATGTGAATGATTTTCAGGATATGATATACTGAGCGGCAAAAAATCTAGTCCTCAAATGTATGCAGTAATAGGTATTTAGTATCTAGAGTGGGCCAAATTTTGTGCTGCTGAGTATATTATATGATATATCACAACTACGAGTGTCATGAAAAAGTCGTGACTCGTACACTCCAAGTTAGTCGGGAAGGCGTATATTCCATCCGACGGACCGTTTCTAAATATCTAATATTATTTCTTTTCATTAGCTTGCTCAAAGAAATTATTATTTTTTAAATGTTAATGATTTTCGGATTGCACGACAGGATTTGAACTTTATTTGAATTAAATGATTTTCAGGATACTTAAAGCGTATTCGTTAGGTGCAATACATTAATCGCAGCCTCATACCTAGTAGAAACCGTTATTATTGCTCTCTTCCAATTTCAGGGTTCCTTAGCCTAACGAGGAACTCTAATAGTTTCGTCATATCTTTGTCTTAGCTTAAATATTGTTAGCAATGCTTTTAATTAAGCCGTAATTTTGCAAGGGTTGAAATACACGAGCTATGGTAGCCGCGCATGCGCGTAGCCGGATACGCACTTAGTCGCTTTTTATTTTAATTCCGAATTCCAAATCGACAGTTCCATGCTTCCTTGTCGTTTTGTCTCACTCGATCGTACTTTAGTTCCTTATCTTATCCCCAGACATCTCGATAATCATTTACGCGAGAAATCATAAGACAATTATGACAAGCTTTATCAAGATAGTTGTGAGAATTTCATTAATTAACACTCAATGCCGACTGTAATTGAGCCAGAAGTAGACCTCGAAGAGACAAGTTGTGATCCGCCACGTTGCTGATTTCAGTTCTGTCTGGTGATGTGATGTTATTAGTGGATCATGAACTTGTCAATGTGTTGCAAGTGACCTTGTTTGCTGTCACATCGTGGGGTTGGGATTAGTGGCACACTAATCCTTGAATGCCAGGTCAAGGTAACATAACATGGTAACGTTTGTCGCGAATCTGAAGAGCAAATGTCTCTGTCATACTAGTCGCTATAATTAATATTGCTTTACATTTATACTCCAAATAAGGTGAAAGAAGGCAATTTTCAAAGATTCGTTTGACACCAAACGCATAAATACGGTAGCTAAAGGAACATGATTAAACTATATTTCTCAACCTGAATAGGATTACGAATTATGGAATCGCACCTGGGCATGCCGTCTCTACAGGATGAGCCATTGTGTAGGCAACAAAAGAGTCTTTTTCTGACTTTTCAACTCCTTAAAGATCGCAAAAAACATTCGTAAAGCCATAACTTTTTCCAGCTTAAAACACTCAAAAAGATTAGGGTTTTGTTCTCTTGACTTCATAACTTTTAATATAAGTCCAAGAGCTATTTAATTTACGATTAACAAGTTTAAAAAAAAATAATGCTTCTGTTTTCCACTAAGCAAAGCACGCTTCTAAACCCCATCTAGGTACAATTCTATGTCCTCAATTATATATTAGGTGGCAGTTGCTTCAAACGAGTTCGCAGATAACGCTAAATGGCTAATTTGTATTTTTAAACCACATTGCATAAACCATTACGAATATTGCGTGGTCACTAATGAATGTCCAGTAGCGGTAATCTCTGACACAACAGCCTTTATGGGACAGCTATTTCGCTTCATATAATCCATCTTTTATGTTCATTAAGTGTTAGCTTTGTGAACACCAAAAGTGATAATCTTTTGTTGGAAGCTGTGCAAATTGGTTTTAAAAAACGCATTCTTTTGTTTGGTAGAGAATGAAATTGTGTGAATGCTATAGAGTGAGTTGTCTTTACGCGTAAATCTGTGGTGTTGACTCCAAGTTGCAATGCAATTGTTGTTTCGTTCGTGACGGTGATTGATATGACATTAAAGTGCGTGTCACATGTTGTGATATCTCTGACACTCATAAATAATTTACGGTAGCTTTATAATTGTGCAAGCTTGCTTTGTTCCCGGTCAAGATTTCGGGTATCAGTTACACCATAACGAGCCAGATCAATCAGCTATTAAAGAAGCAGAGGCATATATTGTGGTTGTACATTCTTTCTGTTAGCTTTTTTTACATGCTTTTATTTTGATGCACCGGTCCCGCTGTCTGTCTGTAATCAAATCTTGCAAGTTGCATTCGACCAACTTCCAATAATCAGATTAACTTGAAATTTGGCATACTTATGTAAATTGCGTGACAATACAGTAATCTAGTAGTGACGTCCTGGTAGTCCGGCCAGGTTCGTCTCCACAGGACGGAACTCTTCAACGGTTAATGTCATCGACTTGAAATTTGGTATGGAAATGTAGTTTGGGTGCTGAATAAGTAGGTAATAATACAATTTGGGTGACAATGCAAGTTAAGTCGACAAAAAGTACAGTCAGCAAAAAAGCTTGTTTTAAAAATGTTTTTTACTGAATGCTTATTTTGTCTTAGCTTATAGGTGACATTGTTATGAAATTGTCAACTATACCGTATCTTACAATGGCACGTCACTAAAAGTGGTGTTCATCCTTATTTGATTCGACGTTTTGATTTGGCGTATAAAGCGAGAGAAGAAGAATATTTATATTTTATTAAAAAGTGTGAGTTTCATCTTTAATACCATAATAAAAAATCTTTTTCGTAATAATCCTAATTATATGTAGAGATTATAGAAATATCTTTGTGAACAAAAATAGTAGATCAACGTTTAAGACAATACAAGCTTAACACCGTGGCTTCGCTTCCTCATAATCACCCAATCTTAAATAGGTAAGTAAATTCTTTAGTAGGATCCAATCTTCGAGGTATTGTGTACCAAATTCCAAATTTCTAGCTCTAGTAATATAAGCAGCGCGTTGTCTATCAATCGGCTAGGTTACGTTTTTATACGCAAATAATATACAAGAATACCAATAACATCTCGAAAAGACAATATTGCACCTCCACCAGACTGATAAGCTTAAAGAAACTTCAAAGTAATAGCAGGGAATCTTCGGTAACTAGTGACTAGTTATTAAAATTTTGTTAAACTTCTCTTAATATGAAAAAAAAACTATGCCTATTCTGATATTAACTTGACACTATTGCGCTAAAATTAACTCGCCTCGTAAAAGCGTTGATTGAAAACGCTCTATTATTTTCTCCACACTTCATTGAAAATAGAGCAAAGGGCATTCTGAAATTGCTAGTTCTCGTCTGATCCGCTCATTATCTGTGAGAAACTATAAATCGATTTAAACATTGAAAAGTTTGAAACAATGTAAAACCGGATCTCGGGCTACGTTACGGAGAGATATAATGAGTTCAGCGAGTAGTTAGCAGTAATAGTAGATAGGGAACTTACATATAAGTAAAAAGCTAATAAATAAAACTACTTAGGCATACTTTTTCTATAAGTGTTTCTCCCTTTTGGTGTAGGGGAGATCGAGGAGAGTTGTGACAGAAGAGAATAGTGACAACGTCGATTTTTTGGTGCTTATTACCAGCTAGCGAGCTAGCAATAGCGCGCGTTATTTAGTTCAAGTCTCAAACTATAAAAGCTTGCTGTGGTGAGCTCGCTAGCAGTTAATAAGTTCCCAAAAATCGACGTTGTCACTACTCTCTTCTGTCACAACTCTCCTCGGTCTCCCCTAACTGTTATCCAAGTTTCAAGGTAGAATGCTAAGTTATTCCGTAGAGAGAATTTTTTAAATTGTTATATGTATTACAGTGACAAAAATTATTAGTTAAATTTAACTACTCGACTAGCCGTTGTGTATTCGGAATGTATGATGTCAGTTAAATTGATTTAGTGAGTAATTATTTAATAAAAAAAGTATCACGTAATATAATTTGTTTACAATATTAATTATTAGGAAGTAAAGTAACTTTGAAGCAAAATGATCTAATGCCAATTGTAATCCGTGATTAGGCAATCTGGCGCAGATTAATCACAAAATCAGAAAATTCACATTATGGACATTGCAAGTTGAAGCTTAAATAATTACCTACATCCTTTTATTTAGCTATAACGCGACCGCAAGGGCTTGTGGAGTGGCAAGTAGGTTGTGGGTCATTGATATGGACTGCCGCAAAGTAACGCCAGAATCAATCAATTATAATTCAGGTTTTAATAAAAAAGAATGTTTTTTTTTCCAAAAATAATTCCTTTGCTCACCTGCGACCTTTAATATGATAGCTAAGTTTATGCAAAATATGCGTGTTCATGCAGTTCCTCCACTCATCTATGACCACCACCACACTACACTGACGCATTTCGAACTCAACCAGAGCTCATCTTCAGAGCAACACAACCGTATATCATGCTACCAAATGTTAGATGGATAGTAGAAAAAAAGTCCAACACATCCGTGAGGATACACACCAAATAAATCGTAAAATAGTTTCTTTCTTAGCCACTGTTCATCTTTTATTTACACACAAAATGTACAAAAATTAACAAACAGGTTAGTAAAACGAAAAAAAAAGAAAATTTATTCTAAGAAACATTTGACAGCAAGTTAAACAGCTTGTACAAACTAAAACAGCAAGTTATACAAAATCTTGTAAAATTAATTCTTGTTGCGTTAACTTCTCTATCGTTTTATTCATCGTAGAACCACTAACTAGCGCCTCGCCCCCGGTGCAAGATTTCTTTGCGAATGTGGATATTAATCAACTATCAAGATTCCTACAAAAGCTTGCACAAGTAACAAGTTCCCGATCAGGCCGAGTGTAAATAGAAATGTTTACATCGAACACTGATTGGTTATCGTAATAGCTAACTGCATACATTTTATTACATAAGACTGGAATCTTCAACCAAAACAACGATTATAGTATGCGCGACTTTAGACACATACTCCTCTAATGAGTGTTTTGAAAGGAAATATTTAGAATTGGCTAAATATTTAAATATAAGTCACCTCCTAGATTTCCTTTATCCAAAACCCACTTAACTGGAAAATTTCACTTTATACTTTGTAATTATGTTGCCCGCAACTCTTTCAGCATCTCCTGAAGACTTTCTACTTTTAGGATATAGAGGATATATCGAGGATAGTGTAGTTTTCTATCAGTGAAATTTTTTTTTGAATTGGTTTGAATTTACGCCGTTTACAACCGCGGTTACGGTGCATTTGCTCCGTAAACAGATGTCATCTTCCTTAATATCAGTATAGGTAAATATGTATCTAGTGTCACATCAATTTCTGGCTAATTTATTGAGACTTTGGAACAGTAACACCCTGAGGTAACACTTGTAAAATCCTTTCATCCTAACCTTATATTAAAAACGAAAATCTTGATCCTTATCACGGATTTCAAAACACTAATTCAGGATGGCCATAAATCATCAAAAAGTGTAATTATATTCTTCCTTTATTTAAACTTTTCAAAGATTTAATTACTGTGGTAGAGCCAGTCTGTGACAATGAAATGATATTTTTAGAGCGATGTCAATAGTCAATAATATATTTTGACAAAGATTTACTTTACTGTCAAAGAGATCATCTTAAAATGACAGAACCATGGCAAAGTATAAAAGGTTATGTGAAAAAAAAATGCTCCTGACAACGATGATGTAATAAAGGAACTTCCCTCATTTTAAAGGTAACTTAATGCGGTGATTGTATCTGGGTCATGGTTTTGGAGAGTACTGAGGGCATCGTTGTCTGCAATGAAAATATTTAATTATTTATGTTTGCCAGTAGGTCCTTTGAGTGTTTGCTGAGACGAAGTGCTGCCAAGAGATAAGGTATTACTGCGGAGATATTCCTAAATGTTTAGTTTATCTCTGAAATGTAGAACAATGCAAGTTTGTTTGAAATGCCGTCAGCATAATAGTTTTTCTTTTGAAAAATTTAAATGGAAAACTGTCGAAAGATTTAGAAATTATCATAGAAAACACCCGATTCACCTAATGATATATCGATTGATCGTCGTCATTTATAAAAATTTCAAATAGAATCGTTGGTCGAAATCGAATAATTATTTGATACTTTAATATATATCGGTTACGTTTTATGAGCCACAGTCTCAAAATCAATGAATTATTAGTAACTTATTTATTATTAGGTAGTAACTTGCGCTGGTACGACGATATCACAAAAGACTAGCGGGAACAAAGTGGTTGGAAACTGCTCAAGACCGAAACAGATGGCATAAATTGAAGGAAGCCTTCTGAGGTTGAGAACGGCTAAAGAAGAAGAAGATTAGTAACTTTATAATTACTATGCGGTTAATTACTAACTTATTAATTATTTAACGTACAGAAAGAGTACATGACTACATTCTACTTGATTTAAAATAAGCAAAAATAAGTTTTTTTAAGGTGTTTATTTGAATAGAATATAAATGTTTATTCGCTTAAAAATCCATACTAATATTATAAATGCGAAAGTGTGTTTGTATTTTTGTGTGTTTCTGTGTTTGTCCGTCTTTCACGCCGTAACGGAGCGACGGATCGACGTGATTTTTGGCATAGAGATAGTTTATGGGCCCGAGAGTGACATAGGCTACTTTTTATCCAGGAAAAATGCACATTTCGCGAAGGAACAGCGCGCGATAACCAAATACCACAGGGGCGGAGCCGCGGGCAAAAGCTAGTACATTAGTAATTACAATAAGTAATTCTTTAGTAATTTGGTTTCTAATACTCCAACAATTTCGATGTACCGTGGTCAAAAGCAAGAGAGCGCAGGGCAGACTGCTCATGCGCCGGCTCTACAAGGGACGCCACTCTTATTTCGCCTTGAGACTGAAAGCAATTATTTGGAACCAATATTTACCTAAAAACAACTTACAAAATATAAAAAGATTTTCTTAGAAAACAGCACAGATTTAAAGCCCCATTTTCTTTTATATTACCTACGCTCTTAAAACTTAAAACGAACATTACTTACTTACATTTAAAGTTTGCGTGGGGGTTTTATTTAGCAGACTTCAAAGTAGTTCTTTGTCAAATAGGATGCTCATTCACCTTTTATTGTGAGAGTGCCAGATCAAATGTAGCATTCAGAGTAAACAAGTTTCATAGTCTGACAGTTCGCCTTACAAAGGGGAATGAGGTATTTAGTGCACTTAGAAATACAAGGTGTTTCACTTATCCGGCATTTTCATCAGATGGTTGGGTTATTTGAACTGAACATAGCTGAACACAAGGAATTAATGCTTTTTACATTTTTTTAAATTGTGGTTCACAACTCTTTCCGTAAATTGGTCGATGTTTAAAGTGTAAAAGAATTTCCTTGAGCAAGAAAATTCTTTTAGTTCATTAATATGGACCTCCGCAAAGTAACGAACGCCTGATTCAATAAATGATAGGTGTTTTTGGTGTTTTGAAAGTGAAAAGTGAGAGCACCGATGAATTTTGAATACCAGGACAGCAAGTTATTTCGTTTGTTACGGTCGTTGCAGAGTCCTAAAAACCGACTTATTTTGACCCTTTGTCCTCGTCAAAAGACGAGGTAAATAACTTACTTACTTACTTAGGTTAAGTAAAGACAAAATGCGGGCGCATGTTCAAGGCTATTTCAAGTGAAACCATGACGTGAGGAGAAGTAAAAGCTCTTCATAATATCGTCTTTATAATTATCGCTCTTAATATCGTTGTCCGTTGTGACTTCGGAATTTAAAACTCGTACACACCAGCCCTACGTGAATATTGAACTAAAAAGTCATAAATCTACATACCAAATTTCATTAAAATCCATCCGAGTATAAAAAAGGCACACATACACACTCATGATCATTTTGCATTTACAATATAAGTATGATGGTAGAATTGCTTAAGTAATATCTTCTGTAATACCTAAGCAACGAAATCATGGAGATGGTTAAATTCAGAAATCTATTACAAAGACCTAAAGAAACGTCGCCACAAATAAAATATTCTTACCCTGAATGCTACCTAGTCTTGAAGCGCGACTAGACGTTGCTTCGTTATTTAGTAAAATTTTAAATAGTGCAGTATTCAGTAACCCGCGATACCATCGCACACGCTCTTACATTGGCATGGCGCCAGCTCAGCCTTTCTGTAAACTCACAACCTAGCCTCTATCCCATATACAGCAAAGACTACTTCAGAGCTATATTTTAAACTCTAAGTTACCATTCCAATAAAATTTATTGAGCTTGAATAAACGTGTGCTTTAAGATTGTGTTGCTAGAGTATATTTCAAAATGTTTGCGAATTAAATTATAAAATATGCCCACAATTTTGCTATCGATTCTCGACATCCGCTCATTACAAGGTGCTGGAATGTTGTTCAACACATTTTATAATAGGAATTGTAAGCTATTTTATGCCAGTGAAAATAACTGCGTTCATCCCGTCATCAAACTTTTTGGCATAAAAATAGGCAGCTAATAAAAGCAGTATTAATAAAAGAAATAATGAGACTGTAAATTAAAATTACATATGATACTGTTCCAGTGAATTATGGTAAAAATTCATAATTATTCAGTAATTGGGGTTTTAATTACGGATGCCGGCCGTTTCATGTGGTCTGTGTTTACAGTAATGTTGCCTTTTATTGTTGACTTGTATGTTTATAGCTCCATGTATAGTAGCTTGTAATAAGCTTGTGCTTATGACTACCAATTTTACGGATGAAAAATTGCGATTTTATTAACCAGTGCTAGGTAGGTACCTACTGACTGTGCAGATTGAGCTGAAATTTTGCATGCATGTGTAAATCGGATGACAATGCATTATTATTATGGCATAAAGCTGGAAGGTGGCCATAGGAAGTCCGTAATGAAACGACACAAACCCATCGAGTTTGGGTTCCTTTGATTTGACTTGACGAGTACTTTGGTGCTAGATGGTCTGATGATGATGGAGCTGGAAGGTGACCATAGGAATCCGGTAATTAAACGACGCAACCGCATCAAGTTTGGGCTCGTTTGATTTGTCTTGATGTGTACTTTGGTCGGCGTGAATATGCGACCCTCTAAAAATTAAAAAATTAAATTAAAAGAAGAAAAACCTTTATAAAAACAAGATTTTATTAGAAAAAATAAATGAATTAAAAAGAAAAAAAAAATTAAGTAACATTTATCACACGTAAAGTTTTAAGTTCAGGATAACCTCTTTATGTGGATACTCGTCATTATTAGAAAGCTTGTGTAGATAGTTAAGTTCTAGAGACTGACATAAATATGGATGTACTTTCAATATGTAAAATATTTATAAATTTAAAAGCTTAAGGTACTTATATTGCATACTAGGTACTAAACCTGAATCACATACATATAGTGTACATAGGTGCCTCAAGCTTTTAAAATGGTATATATTTTGCATCCATATCTATATCAGTCTCTAGAACTTAACTATGTAGATGATGAAAAATACAATTGAATTATTTATTAAGTAGCTATTCCAAATGTTGGTACTTGGGCTACTTGCTTAAACTAATGACCTCGTTGACAGCTATTATTTCATAGGAACAGTTTTGCGGAGCTGATAATAAACAATTGAAATCCAAATTAGACAGTAACCTATTAATTTTCGACCGAGAAATAATTAATAATACCTATTTATTACACGTATAACCCGCAAATTCACGATTTTACGCTATTAGTTCGATATAGATCCGATAAAGATATCAAACTTTGTGGTGGTTATTAAACGTTGATTTATAGGGTTTGCACACTAAATATGGGCTTATGGAATTATTATCGAGGCAATTAAAATGGTCGTTAATAGAGTCAATTAAATCATACTTATATAGAACATACGTATTAATTTTCATATCAGTTTAGGTTCTTTTATCAAAAATTATCTTGATAAAGGCAGAGAGACTCCCTGCTACAGGGATCTACCGAGTATCACGAACAAACTTGTCAAGGTAACTATAGCAAAGCTTATGCTTACCGAAGATGTCTCAAAGGTATCGACAGCGAGCGACTGAACATATTCATATAAGTACACGGTTTCATGGACCTGTAAGAAACGTCTACAACTTTTGTATCTAAGTACTACATGTCAATGTCTTATACAAAGAAACTTTGTGGAATAAAACCCAAGTAAAGTGATGTTTTCGAATTTCGAGATTTTGACTCATAAATACTACTTGTAATCATAGCTACTACTACTTCACTGAAATGTAGCCGAAACGTCGAAATAATTTTAGCAACACAAAACGCGTGATGAAGTCAAGGGTATGTTGGTAAAACAGAGGTTACAATAAATTTTAAATAAGTGATTGCAGATGCAGGTTTGATTAACTTTACTTGCCTTGACTTACTAATTAGCTTGAAACTTATTCTATAAATACATCTAATATTCTTTACTTCGAAGCTTCATGCAGTACAAGGATAAGTAATTAAACATTCATCCTCCACAGACGCGACCTCACATCTCGTATTTTTTGTAGCCGAAAATTAAAATTGCAGCGCGGTTACCGACCAAAGAGGTGTCGTGTTACAAACTTTCAACCAACAGGTAAATGGCGGACATGATTGCAGATAAGAACGTCATGTTACTTAAACTTGTTCCGTCATTCATTTCACAAAAGCATAATAATTCGATAGGACAATGCACTGAAAGAGCATCGATCGCCGGTATTTTTACAGTATAATTTACAAGTTTATTAACCCTGCGGTTTAACAGGTTTTGTAATGTCTATAAATAAGTTGTGATTTTTTTGTGCGTGAATATTAAACCAAATCCGTCGACAGTAACATCAAACATTAACACACAAAGAAGTATAAACACAATGAGTATCAATAAGGTTACAGAAATTCCGGTTAAATGCAGGTAAGACGAAAAAATAAATAAATAACGGGAATTTACGGCTAAACTTATTTTGAGACGTATAATAAGAATAATTATTACCTTTTGTATAAATCTGGACGTACTCATATCTATTGTTACCGGATTAAAGCGGACAGGTGCATCACGCGTCGCGTCTACTGGCGCTTTATGGTTCGTACAATGTATGTGTTCTAAACCAAGAGTTACTAGGAACTGGACCTTATTAGCTACAGAGATGTGCAAAATACTTTAAAAAAAGTATTTAAATACAAAATGCAAATACTTTTCTAATTTTGGTATTTGAAATGCAAAATACAAAATATTTTTGCTTTAAGTATTTTAAATACAAAATACAAAATAGGTATTTTCAAAATACTTTATTCAAATAAAATACTTTTTTATGAAACAAGATTTTGCGCGCGACTTAGCACGCGTAAACTATTCGATCTGGTAGTTAGTGTTGCAATTGAAATTCCGGGATTTTACAAAATTTCTCTAGGAATAGGGCATATAAGGCAAAACTCTGCGACACACAAAAGAGTATTAATACCTATAGAAATTATGACATAGGTACTTAGGTGAAAACCAAAAAGTTGCACACCGTTAAAGCTGCGTTAGCAGGTAGTTTAAATTTCCATTAACTTTTTCAAATGTATGATTAATTTTCGTGTCACAATGGAAAAAAATAATTGTAATTATAAATACCTGCTGACGCAGCTTTAACGGTGTGCAATTCTTTGGTCTTCATCCATTTATTAGTAGCAAAATAACACGAAATTTACATCGTTTGTCACGATAGAGCTATATGTCCAAAAATTTAATTGAAATAATTATGATATTATGGCTTATGGCATACTTCGTACAAAATACTCGAAAAACCTTTACGGTTTTGTGCTAGTGCTGCACTCTGACGGCAGAAAATTGCAGTAATATTCCCTATTCCCAAAATTTTTATCATGATCTTCATTAACGTTGTAACAAGAACAACCTATCCAAAATTTAATGACTGATCTTTGGGTTTACCCAGCGGTTGAAATTATTAGATTTTATCCTTATCCCGTGAGAATATCGGAGTAAAAAGTAGCCAATGTGTTATTCCAGACATCCAGCTACCTACATACCAAATTTCATCCAAATCCGTCTAGTCATTCTGGCGTGAAGAAGTATAAAACAAAATTTTCCGTGGGAATTTCCGAAAATTACATCGTGTTTTTCATAGACGTTGCATTTAAAAACAACCGTACCAAATTTCATAATAGCATATATGATATTAGTAGGGTAAGTTCTTTATTGATTATTTACTAGCTTTCCGTCCGCGACTTCGTCGGCGTTGAACTATTTGTTTGCGCGAAACACAATCTTCTACCTAATACTTATATGAAATTCTCGTGACACAGTGTTTGTGACCAAACTCGTCCAAGACAGCTTGTTTTTAGAGTTCCGGAGCCAAAATGGCAAAAACAGAACCCTTATAGTTTCGCCATGTTTGTCTGTCTGTCTGTCCGTCTGTCTGTCCGTCCGCGGCTTTGCTCAGGGACTATCAATGCTAGAAAGCTGCAATTTTGCCCGGATATATAAGTAAACTATGCCGACAAAACAGTACAATTAAAAATTAAAAAAAAAAATACTAAAAAAACTACTAAGTGACATCTTATTGTAATGAACATGACTTGACAATAAATAAATAAATAAATTTTTTTAGGGTACCTCCCATAGACGTAAAGTGGCGGTGATTTTTTTTTCTCATCCAGCCCTATAGTGTGGGGTATCGTTGGATAGGTATTTTAAAACCATTAGGGGTTTGCTACAACGATTTTTCGATTCAGTAAAGCGTTTGCGAAATATTCAACTTTAAAGTGCAAATTTTCGTTAAAATCGAGCGCCCCCCCCCCCCCCTCTAAAATCTAAACCGGTGGGTGGAAAAATTTGAAAAAATTCAGGATGGTAGTCAGTATATCACACTTCCAAGGAAAACTATAACGGCTAAGTTTGCTTGAGAATTATTAGTAGTTTATGAGTAAATAGCAGCGTAAGGTATAAAATATACCTAAACTTGGAAGATTCCGTATAAAATACGAAATCCTTAGAAAATATTACTTAATTTTGTCGAAATGGCTACGGAACCCTATTTTGGGCGTTTCCGACACGCTCTTGGCCGGTTTTTTTTTGTGTACAGTCACCAGCACCATTATCTGATGCAACAAGCGTGCATAAATATCTGATATGACTCTTATTTGTAAGGCCGGATTGACGTGTCAGATATTTTTGCACGCTTGTTGCATCAGATATTGGTGCTGGTGACTAGTATATATATTCGGTAGGTCTGAGAATGGACGTAAGTAAACTATTTGTCATACTTCTACGCGGACTATTTTCATAATTCCAGCATAAAAGTAGCGTATGTCCTATTCACCAAAATCAGCCAAGCGGATTAGGCTGCTTCCATCAGAGATGTGCGAGGAAATTAGATAGAACACAAACACACACAATTAGTCAGGGACGATTCATTACTTATTTATTTATACAAACTATTTTTTTATTATAGTGGCCCGAAAACAAGATATAGTTCAGTGTTGCCATAGTAAGAATTAAACTTATTAAAAAGTATTTTGTATTTTGCAAATACAAAATATGTCCTTAAATGTATTTCAAATAAAATACAAAATGCTTTTCTAAAAAAAGTATTTAAATACAAAATGGAAATACGTATTTTGTATTTTGTATTTTGTATTTTAAATACTAGTATTTTGAAAATGTCCCATCTCTGATTATCAGAGTATACATGTTTGTGAAAGAAGGATGTAATCCCGTCCGATGGAACATGATAACGGTAGCCGCGGGATGTCTCATAAATCCGGGACGGGATCCACGATAAATACCCGAAACGGCCGGTTATTCGATACGCCTGATACTTCCTGTTAGAAGCCTTTGAAACCCTTTAAGAGTGAAAAAAGCGGATAATGTTTACTTTAAACAATTTAGGTACTTTATTTACTCAAGTATTACACGCGGGACTTGCTTCTAGCAATGAGTTAATCACGTTTGAATACCGGGTGTAATAAAAAAATATGAATAATCGCAAAATCGCAAAAGTTTAAGACAATGATAATTTCTTTTGTGTCGAAAAATAGTTTATAATTATTAATTTCGCAGCTATTTTTTTTAGGTACCGAAAATTACGTCTACAGACGACTAGGGATCCATATATCCTACCTACTTATTTTAGGAATCGTCTAATTTATACACCATTGGTGCGGCATCGTAATAACACCTTTCCCACAAAGGTGAAGTTTGCCCTGTGTAGGTAGGTACATACACAAGTGCGAGGTGTTGCACCCCAAAGACATAGGTACTTAACTAAAATTAGTCTCAATCCCAGTTTGTCTAGCAACAATGTTCACATCACGCAACGATTTAACGTTTTCACAATGTTTTTCTTCACCGTGAAGTTTGTGGAAAATTTTAAATATAATTTCGCAAATTAATTTCGAAAAATCCAAGGTGTACATAATCCCCAATTTAATTTTGAACCTACGATCTCTCAAGTAGAGCTTGAGAGGCCATAAGTTAAATCACTAGGTCACCACGGCTTATAGGGTTTAAGAGTTGCCTCAAGGTTCGCTCGTTACCTACACCAAATAATAACAAATGCAAGCCTTATCAAATTGCCCACCAATATGTCCAATTTATCATTGTCAAATTAGAGTTAAAACGTTTAAGATAAATAAGCCATTGCATCACGATGTGAAAACCGAGAAAGGGTTTTCGACATGATGCTTTGGGCGTGTGAACATCTTTTCGTAACAACATTAATTTGTACTTAGGTTCATTATGGAGCCATCATAGCCAAGGTTGCTGGGGATTTCGTAGAAGAGCTATATGTTTGACATGACATTATGGATAAATAACACCTGTGAATAAAATGCTCAATCATTATTCATTAGGTGTTGCGACAATGTTGCTTGCAACTCTGATAGATATTTGCTGTTTTCGTTTTGACCTTGAGTCTATTAAAACCATTGTCTTCTGATATGAATTGGTATGTATTGAACACCGACTTACATTACATTACTGGAAATGCCGACTTTATGACTCGTCAAACAAGTTGGTGCGTGAAGATATGAAGTTCGTAAAATGGTTGTATCAGTTACATACACTGAAAATTCGTTTTTCTACTTTCATCTATTGGTTTATAACTGTTAACTACCTAGTGCTATTAAACTGAAATGTTGATAAACTTGTAAAAAATTCTTGTTATACATTTCTGCAACTATTTTTGAATTTTGAATTTGAATTTGAATTTATTTCTTTTCCGTTTGACTATCTTAAAAAATTATTGCCAACAAGCTTAACTTTAATTTTTATAATCATTACTGTGTGAGTTTTAGTTGCATTTCTAGGGGAGGATTTATGTTTAGCTAAGAATAATAATTATTCGTAGATTTTCAGGTACTATTTTTTTTATTACTATCTTAGTATAGAATTCGTTTATCGCTATCTCGTGGAAACTACGCAATTTTCCGGGATATAAAAACTATAATTTTATGTACTAGTCATCCTGTCCTAGGGCGTCAAACAATGCCAGTAACAAAATTTATCTAAATCGGTTCACCGTTACAGAGTTACTTTCGCATTTATAATATTAGTAAGAAAGAAAGTACGTTAAATAAGTGTATTTCCTTTCTTTCTCTTTTTTTCACTATTTGTATAGCCATCGTACCTAGTTACGTTTCGTTAATAAATTTCGTTAACACATCCATTCGCTGTATTTCTTGCCACGAGATCAACAACCGGTAATCGAAAGAATAGCGGTACCTTGCGTAATTCACTCATTAGCTTATTGTACTCCGTTATTGATTTCGCCAAGTTAAATCCGACGGACCCCCGCTTCGTGACTGCCCAACACCTCTCCACGGCCATTAATATAACGCTTGCTCATTATTATTAGGAAAACGTATTGTGCATTTTACACACCTAAAGACTACGAAGTCCAAAGCTAAACCATTCAGTTACAAACTTTACAGCGAAGCCATAAGCGTCAGACTCCAGAGTCTAAAACTGAAGTACAAAGTTGTGGACAAAGAACCTTAAGGCAGTGTTCGCACGCTTATTGTTTAGTTTCGTAGCAAGATTAACGTTTGTGGCTTTAGAAATATGTGCAATTTGTGCCTGAATGAGGTTTAAATTTCGCAGAAACAAATAATTCGTCCTTAACCACGCTTATAATCTTAGTTGTGACTTCTAGTGACTTTTAAGCCGTAAGCGCGTAAAAAGTAAAACTTAAGCTCTGTTGAGACGTGTTTTCAAAGGAGTGGGCCGTCTTTGTAACAATTATACCTAAGTGTAAGTAGGTATTTAAGAGGTTCTTTTGTGTTCTGTCCTGCCTGCCTACGCGGATATCCGTGCCTTATCCTTCGTGAGACTTGGTGAGCTTAAAGTACCTAAACAATTTAAATATTAAAAACGAAATTGGCGTTTTTTGCGATCATTACTCACAGTCGATACTTTATCAACTAGTACTACTACTAAATAGGTACTTGAAACCTGAGTAAATATTGTTCGCGATGAAACAAAATTGCGGGAAGCTGATGATTTATTTTGACTCGATTTTGGTTAAAGTTTGAAGAATGCAACAGAGGCGCGCAGTTAAGCCCCATTTGCGCAGATCTTACCATCATCATGTACTTACAAATCCCATTGTTCACCGGGACAGGAGTAACTCGTAACGCCCATGCTCTTTTATATCACCAACCTTAAATCAAGAAGCTCTCTGACGTAAACTATGACCCTTCCAGTCGCGGCAAGAAAGGTCACGAAGGCGATCCCGTTCTAACATTTGATTATCTTCGACTCTGCAACAGTGACGAAACAAGTGAACTAGTACGCGCCTTATTTTACTTATCCCAGATAAGAAATCACAAAAGCTGTATCAAAACGTGATTTCTGCACGCGGAAAGTTTTGCAAGTAGACAGGTTACTTCATTGTTTGAGACTGAGATGCCAGGTCGTGTTCTTTCCTTTGGCGAAAGGTGAAGGACGCACCGGGTGCGGAATGTGGGATCTCAGTGGATGCGGCGTCGCTTTTATTATGCAGATTAAACTTGAATATATAAAAGTGTGGGGCGCTATCCGCTGACAAGTTAACAACAACATCGCAATGTTTTTCGACGGTGTTTCACGGTCCAGTTGCTTTCTGTGGGAGAAAAGCGAATGATTTACATTCTATCCAATGTAGGTCGTATTTCAAAGCCTAGTTAGGGCCAACATTATGCTGTAACGAAGCCCCCGGCGGCCACGGACGGGTAAAAAGAGAAACCCTATTGGTCTTCACGCTACCGTTTTCTAGAAAATTGCATTTCCTTAGTGAAAGTCTATTAATGATGGGGCGCAGGATTCATGGCGGGTAGGGACGGTATTGCACAGGCAAACTCGGTGTGAAGAAAGATTTCCAGCTTTCTAAAAGGAACTTATTTATGCAACTGCAGCAGACGTCGGAAAACTAATGTCCCACATTTCTTTGGTAATAGCGGCGTTTTTCTTGCATCGGTAGTTCCTAGCTCTTACATAATTTACGAAGTGTTTTATAGTTAATTTGTTCGATAATTCACTAAAAGTTATTACTTTTAATGGGTTTAAAAATAATTGGCTGTTGAAAAAATAAAATCATCATTAGACAGTCAATAATAATACATCCAATTAGTTGTGTGATGGCGGCTGTGATTGCGGCCAGGTGCATGAGGAGCATGTGTCTGTAATTAGTCACGCATAAAACTTTGTTAGTGAGACAAATGATGCCCCTCCAATTAATCCGAGATAGCACTCAACGGGATGGTGAGATAAGTTAAGAAAAGAAAAAATGCAATCTTTGTAACATAAGAAAAAACGTCTTTGATAAGACGGAAAGTATCGTCTATTCACAATCCTTTAAAAAAAATTATGGACCATAAAAAGGAAGTTTTCAAAGAAAGTAATAGAAGAAAAATGATTATTTGATGCACATGACGACTGAGCGGCTGTCTCGTCTCTTTTGTTAAGTTTTTTGTAGCTGTTGGGTATATAAAGTAATTTCTTTCAATTATCAACGCATCCTAAACGCTTGCCAGTAACATTGTAATATTTTTTTGCTTAGATTTTTTGTTGTTTATGTCCAGGTAGATGTTGATTATAAGTATTTAATATTCAATACAACTTGCGTCGATAGTAGCAGCATCAGTAGGGTTTTCTGCTTATAATCTTTCGCCATCCGCGATCCCTATGTCCCAAATAAAGGATAACAAAAAATACTTATAAATGTGTTTAATCATTTATCCCTCTCGTTCTAAGAGAAGGCCTGTGCCCTGCAGTGGTACGTATATAGGCTGGGATGATGATGATGAATCATTTATCATCTTTCAATAATCTTCTTATGAACATATTGTTTTTATTTTAGCTGGCTTTCTTTTTAGTCGTGCCAGTTCTTAGGAGATAATGTTAAAGTCTAGCTCACGAGTGCCCTGGCCTTTAGTTTCTAAGAACTTATCAGTTGTATCAAATAAAAGTCGGTTTATTGTTAGAAGTTCACGGAGAACGAAATATAGGTACAACTTTTCAAAATAGCCTTGTACAATTCCGTATAAAATAGTATTTCATTAGTTAATTTTGGCAAGGTTGGTCACGAAATAACATTTTCATTTAGTCATAGGTACTAGATTAACAACTAATAATTTATATTACGTATTTTATTTTATATATAAATTGTGTTGACTTAAGATACCTCTACAACGTTTACTCATGAACATGATGTACTACAAAATACGATTACTAGCCAGCAGGGTAATTGATTTAAAGGTAGGCATACACTATTGTAAAAAAACAAAAGATTTATCTCTCTTTTCTGGTGCGTGATGAACAGCGTTCATTTTTGTAGTGCCCTATCATTTATTAGATACCTCTTAGTAAAGGCTTTGGTACTCTGCAGGCGAAGCGAAATGATACATTGAATCGCGCGTACGTCAACCATAATAATAATGTAATGTCAGTAAGTATTTTGAAATGTAATTAGGTATATGCTACGCGAATTACGCGATGTAAAGGGATTGATATTTAGAGGTTTTTGTTACTTGCGATCTCGCCTATGTGAAGGCAAGAGCCCTAAATATTATGTACCTAGTTTAACAGAATCTTAAGCTTAGCTTACTCGTATATCGCTATATCAGGTACGCGACGAATTACTTCGTGTGAGTGGAGGCAGGGAGTTTAAAGCAAGATCGGTTTCGCTGTGTTTTTAACACAAAAAATCTAAACTAATCTTCTGACACCATCTAAACTTCTGACACCACAGCAGTATTTAAATACCAATACTATCACACTAGCTAGCTCATACAAAAGTTTGACTCTTCGAGCACTTAACTCAGATTATGAAGATTGTTTCTCTACGGTTGTTTTGCTATTGACTCATTCATTCTGCTTTCTGAGTGGGTACTCTTTCTTTAACCATCATGGCATGGGCTCCGATAGGAAGGGCTACGAATTAAGTAGTCCGTACCATGTCAAACTAAACTCGTTTTATTTTACTATGCGTAAGTCTGGTATAGCTTCAATTGTGCAAAAATCTTAATATCCGACAGAACATAAGTGCAGTTAAACGCATCTGAATAATGCATAGGTGGTTAGTAGATTGATCGAAGGGTAATAATACAGGCGTTTGTATTAATCGCGACCATTTACAATGACTGTTGACGTAGTGAAGTGAAAACAGTGGGTCAGTTTTGTAGATGATTTTCTTTGGGTTTATTGAGTTTTGTTATCAATACCTTCTTGTTATATCAGTAACTACTTAATATATGGTCAAAGATGAGTAGAAGGCAGGGGAAGGTAAGACGGAAGCTATGAAATTTTCTGAGACAAAATTGTCCTATGGCCTTTCCAGGCTCTTAAATTATCTTTGGTCCTACATTTTATCTAAATCGGTTCAGCGGTTTAAGCGTAAAGAGGTAACAGACACGCAGATGGAGTTGATTTCGAATTTTTGATATTAGAAAGAACGATAAAGATTTTCATAAAACTATCAAGACTCGTAAAATATTATTATTTTGAGCCACTGGTAGTTTTCCAATGTCCATCCCGTTTATTACTGATGAGCCCACCAATGTTCCCGTTTATTCTCATTGGTCTCATTGGACCTACCAATGAGTCGATTACGTAGATACAATGTCGCCGGATAATGAGCAGCCCACGCTTGAAAGCCTTGTTAGTGTATTTTGTTTTTTGTTACGTTTAACTAAGTAACTCTAATTGAAGCACAGGTATTCTATTTTATCAGTTTTTTATTTAAGTAGTTATCTTTAGTTAGGTAAGCGACCGAGTACTGGACACGCTCATGCCCAATAGATGGCACTCTGCTTCTATTCTGCTCTTTTAGGGCAAAAGGCTGTGTCTCAAAAAATAATAGGCAACTTCTGAGTTATTTATACCATGTGATGTGTTCTTGGAGTAGCAAGGTTAGGTTAAAGAGTGAACATTCGAGCGTTTTGACCACTTGGTCAAACGTCATTACCATACCACGTTTATTAGCGCAAATGGAAGGACAAATCACAAGAATTTTGATCACGCTAGATTTAGCACCGGTATTGTCTTTAGTCTTCATAAAAATTTAACCCTGACCATCCTCTCTCTTAATAATACTTGCCAAAATGAAAATGACGAAAAAAAAACGGCGCGAAAACGCTGATTTACTCCGCAGTTGTAGTTCATTAATGTATGTTGTCCAGCGTAATTCGATTAAAAGTACGAGTACGCAGCGGTTATGGCAGAAAGGTAACACGAGCTTTTTCCTTTGTCAAAAGATATGACAATAACCATATTGGACATTTTTTTATATCATTAATTCAGTAAATAGGCCGCAATTACACGTCATTTTGTTAAACCCACCACTTTCGGAAAGACCATCATTGTCAAGAAGAATGCGCCGCAAGAAACTTAGCAGAAAGCAATTTTTTCAAAATAAAATACTTGAACCTAATGTATGAAATCGAAGCAAAAATTACAAGAAATGAATAATAATACAAGGATGTATGGGGCCCCTCAGTTACAAAACTAAAACTAAACATGTAACTTCATGTAACGTTCAGTATACCTAAGTAGTGTAAACTAGTCCTTCCTTCTTTCTGTAAAAGGGTTGCCTGGAAGAGATCGCTCTTAAGCGATAAGGCCGCCTATTGCTTACCTTGTAATTTTCTCTGTGTACCTGTTTTCTGTATCGCTTACTATTTCTGGTGTACAATAAATGTATATTGTAAAATAAATGTATATTGTGTATATATATATTGTATTGTATTGTAAGTGTATTTGTATTGTATTGTATTGTAGTGCCATCGACGAAGACGCGTGATTTTGTCAAAATTAGCCATTAATGACATTGTAATAAGAACCAAGGCACACGTCATCATGAATGACTCTACCCATAGAAGTGTATAGAATCCACAGTCATAAATGTTTTGTGAGCGCTGCTGATGTATCGCAAAACAACTGCCTCAGCCTTCCTTAACCCGTATTAATTAAGTTAGTATCATTTTCTTATTAATACCATTAGAAAATTGACCATGCAGTAGATAGCGATCAAACCGGTAAAGAACTGCGGAGCTTTCTAAAGTAAGACACCAAGTAAGTACAATTGGCTGAGTTTGTTATTGAAAGCAAAGATTGTATCTTAGCTAGTTATTAGCGTGTGATTTAGTGGCCGCCAGTAGCACGGTATACGGTCATTATCAGTAAGGCAACTGTAGGATACTTTACTTTGTATGTAGGGCGGCAGAATAAAACACAGAGGCATATTAATTCAGCTCTCCATAAAGAAATACATAATTTAAACATTAATTCTGTAGGTACTCTAGGCTTAGTTTTAAAAATACATCAGTTAGGTATGTAGTTGTAAACTTGATGCATTATTAAGTCTGAGTGCCCTAGTGTGAAGTTACTTTGTCGTTTTTGTAAAAAAAAATATTGTTCTCAAAATTTAAATTATTTTCTAAGAAAATGATGGCCGTGCCCTGATGACCACTGAAAATGCAATCCTAGGAGGCCTTGTTTGCATAAATCATACCTGAAGTAAATTTTAAACATTTACCTAAACAAACTATTAGCAACACGGTAACCACGCAACAACGTGGTTTTTAAGGGAATCGGAATTATAATTGTGTATAGTAATAACAAATTCTACTAATAGTCATGGAAATATTTTGAAGTTGTTTGAATTTTATCGTTCCATTGGATATATTCCGTCTAACGTTAGAAAATTTGATACTCCTACTGTTTCTGCAACGAACACCGTGACATACCCAGGCATGCTATATTGCGACCACCCTCTACTTACTGATAGATATTGTCCGGCGCCATCGCAACGGAAAATAAACCTCAGGCCCGAGATCCTTAATCTCAGTAATTAGATGGTCTACTGAACGGTAAGAAATTTTTCATATTAATTATAAGTGCCTTTAATTTTTTTTGCTCAGAATGTTTTGATATTTTCTAAGTATTCAAAATGCGAAGAACAAAGCACTTTAAGATCTTCTTACTTATAGTTAAATTAAAAAAAGGTTTGATCATAAAATTATGTCAATTTATTTCTATTATTAGTGAATTGATTTGGATTGCCTGGTAAAACTTCTATTATATGGGTGTTGAGAGTTGGAATTTTAGGTTAATGGTGTCAAATAACTGATTCTTAAAACTGGTGAAGAATTGTCGGCTGTTCGCTAGCAAACAATGAATAAGTGCGTTAACGTTACTGACGCATTTGCTTCTTGGATAGCGTTTTCCCAAAATTTCCGAAGACTCAATGGTTTTCCCCAATAAAAATATATTTGCTAAGAATAATCCACGTCTGAAAATTATTAATTGTGAGATTTTTAAATTTATTTCGTCTAAAGGCCACAGATATTTTTTATTGTAGATAACTACCATTAGGTAGGTATAACAAAATGTTTATTCTAGTTTGGGATCCGAATCTTTTAATAAGTCGAAGAAAGTATAAAATACACACACAAGAATCGGAAATCCGGGAATGATGATGTTTTGAATTCTGATGAACCCTCTTAATGAATCTCTTGATCAATTTTCACCAGAAAGTTCTGTACTTTTTGATCCATTCATTAGCTAGGAAGGACTCGTGCATAAAATACATAATACGTGATACGTTTAATTTATTTTGGCAAATGTCCATTAAATATTCAAAATATCTATAAATAAAACAGGATAATCATTTTGGAAGATTTATTACGATGGAAGTCCCCGGGGATTTCCATCGTAATAAATCGATCAAATATTTACTCCTTGTGAAGATTTACTTGAACTAGTCTTTTATTTTCACACTGATTGCTCATGAGTTCATAAAATAAGCACGGATGATGTCTTTTCTAGAACTGATTCACAAAATTGGTACTGTACTGACCCCACACTTCGTGTATTAAACTTTGTGAATTTATTTTAATCATGAGTAACCTCTTTGGGAAAAAGTTTTATTTGAAAGTGGATAGCAAGAATGTCAAAAAAGAAAAAAAAGAAGGATTGGGTTGTCAAGTGTCATGAAAAGAAAGATGTGCTAACCAAAAATAAATAAAATAAAATGTGAATTCTTTGATAACGCAATGAAAAGGCCTAGAAATCCATATATTAACTTAAAACCAATAATTAAAAATGGAGTACGGAGTTTACAAACGGTTTCAGTGAAAATTAAATAAAATCTAGTTTGACAGCCGTGGTATATTCGCATAGCGAGGTCGCTACGTATAGGATTTCAAACTCCGAACAAAACATAACACTCGGAGTTATAAGCAATGGATTACTATGCCTTATCGTTGTGATAGAAGTGTAAATAGGTGTCCAATAGGGCAAGGCTGTGTGTGCTGGTGACGTGAGCTATTTACAATTGCTTTTGCCCTTTAATATTATGAGTTTCAGCGGACTGAGTGGCTACGGGGAGGATAGTGACAGTTGCTGTCATGATGACGAGAGGAGGAGGGACTGGTTGAAGGCTATGAAGATGTGCAAGCCTGGATTGACGGCGTGTAAGTTGAATTTGAATTGAATTAAATAAATGTGATTTTATTGAAATATAATAATTATGAAAACGAAAGACAAATTACTCGGGATTTAATAGAATAGTAAACATTGCTTATAACTAATTGCTCGAGCTTGCTCCGCGGTTAATATGCCCCCAAAATACATAAAGCTTTGAATTGTGCGGTTCCTACAATAATATTTAATTTCATGCTGGCGCCGACGTTCAACGTGATGGAGATATCCTGGCTGGTTGTGTGGTGTGATGTGCAACGGGACGTGATTGGAGTATTGGCGTGCGGTCCGAGTGCTGATGGCGTTTCCTGGATGTCCCTAGCTAAGTCCTTTCCTTATCCCAGTAGTTAACGATGTTACGACTTAACATCGTAGGAACAGTGAAGAGTATGGCGGGATCCTACCACTGTTATTGTACTCTGATTTGAGCTAATTATACAATTTGTTGAGAGAAGTAAAGTACAGTTGGTCATAATTATATTATGATTTCTACGTAATCTGACATTTGCTGTCATAATTTTATAAATTTGAAAAACCGGCATTTAGACATAATGTCTATGACATTTTGATAGAATGTCTAATAAATTCAAACCGAGATGGAACCGCGACACTCCTGTGATCTCATTTCAAATCGGTCTTTGGTTCTATACGAACGTATACAATAATTTTATAAATAATTTATCCGTGTTCTAAATTTTAAACATTCAAAATATAAAGAATAAATAACAGTAGTCTAAATTCAAAAGGCCTAAATTTAAATATTTGAAATTTAGAAGTCAAATTCAAATGATCGAATTGATTCAAATACGGGTCATTACTGTTCTGTTCTGCTGACGTTACGGAGTGTTACGAAGACATTGAATTGTTGAATATTCTTAACGAACATTATCTTCAATTGATTTAAACTATATTACTATTGACGGTACTGAAGTTATCATCGGTGTGTGGATACTATAGCGAAGAACCAATATATTTGTGGCACAAATCTAAGACAGTGAGTAATACATTAGTAAAATTAAAATTGAATATCAAAACTGCTTATATATTATAACATGCTAGAAACTCCAAGGTTAATGGAAACGAGATATTAATAATTGACTTCAGATTAGTGTGTAATTGTTTATATTTCCTCAATGTTTCTTCCAAATTGCCCTACGTATTTGGCCTAACTTTACAAATAAGCTATTTGGACCTAGAACCGGGGTGTATCACGGTCTCCACAAATACCTATACTAAACCTGATTACCTAATTTTGTCATCATTCTAATGATTTTAATAGAAATCCAGATAGCTCGGGAAGGATAGCTATACAATTCTATACTTACTATTGTATCCAGCTGGTGGAGCGAATGGAACTAGTGTGCCACAGATACGAGTACTAATCTAGCTGGCTGGGTATTAATGGTCGGTATTGCGCGCATGGATACTGTACAAAGTACCCTTACAGACTCCACAAACCATTATGATCGACGTTTCACAATGGAGTCTGTAGATTATTCAAAATTGTGTTTGGGGACCGAGGGTCTTCAGATACATGTGGTCACCAGGGGTCAATTCCACCTCTGGCCGCTGAACGTTGCATCCTCTTTGTCGGACTAACCACCCGGCAATACGGACTCTGTCCGATGGGGTTGTTTACTACTCACTTGGCAATAGGGCTAAAGTGGGGTTGCGGTTAAACAAGGTCTAACGACTAATAGTGGCGTTGGGAGTCCTTGTGGGGCATGTGGGGGGAAGGAGACTTTCTCTCTTGGTTGTGGACGCAAATTGTGGAACGCGTCGTAATAACACAAACATGATTCCGAGTTGTTCTTCCTGACGCTAGTCTGTTAGAGGATGGGGGGGGGGGGAAGAGGAGACCGTAGGTGTATAGGATAGTCACTCAGGAAAAGGTTAGGGATTAACAAAGCCTGCCTCGGGAGTGACTATGATTTTGTTCTCCACTCATTCATTTGAAGACGAGGTACGCACGTGACTGACATACGACATTAATTCAATCCCCTCACGAGGTGCCGAGGCAGCCCGTGGGGGAGTGACCAGTACGGTGACGAGCTCCACAGGCCCGGGCGGGGAGGGGCCCGGCCTATACGGCATAAATCACCTCTTTTTTTTATATTAATTTAGTGGAAATATAATCAAATATAGATAGTAGCAATAATAATTTCTTATACTAAACGAAATAACTTTTGAGTTTCCTGTATGTATAACCAACGCTTTCTCAAGGAGGTAGTTACTCTACTAAATAGCCCTCTCACTCGGTTCGATCCTAGGTCTACTGTAAATTATTATACAACTTAGGGTCTCTACAAACAGACGATGGCCATAATTATACTTAGATAAAAGTATATAAATAAAAATATAGTGTCTACCCCTATTGGGAACAGTACAGTACCTTAGCTAATATGTTTAGCTTCACCTTGTCAATGTAACTTTCTATTTAAGTAAAGTCCTACCTGTCTCGTGTAATGTCTGTACGCTGTGTAAAGGTGCAGGCTGAAAATCAGCGCGGTGACGCATAGTCCTCACCGCACATGCTGAGCCTGAACCTTTTGCCACATATGTAGCTGAGCATATATGTACCTACTTCTCACAAATATGTTGTTTTTCTATGGGCAATAAATGTTTTTTATTATTATTATTATTATTATTATATTTAACTCGAGCTTTTAAATACAAAATTTGAAGACCTAGAATTATAGTAGCGTTCGTGCACATTTGATACTGCACGCACAATAGGTACCTAGTTATATTCGACAGTTTTAAGCGATTCACAATTTGCCTACTGACACAAGTGACTACTATACTATGCCTGATTTCAATGATGGCGCATTTAAAAGGTATCGCGACGCGATCTACATCCTGTAGGAAATGTCTTTTTAAAAAACTCTCTTAGCATTAGACGATAAATAAATTCACGAACTATTAGCATCATCAGGTACCTAAACGCTCTCAATATCGCATTATTTATACCTACTCAAGTTTTTTTCTTGTATTGCAAACCTTGAAATGTTAAACAAAATATGCCATGTCGTAATTTTTTTTCCCAGACTTCTTGTTACCATATTAAACTGGGCTTGTAGGACATAAATGTACCGTAGGAAGTTGACATCTCGTCCGCATATTCATTTACTCTGATAAAAAAGTTACAGCTCGAGAGGGTTACAAAATATACATTCAGAGATTACTTTATTACTGTCACGTATTTTCGGTAAGAGGTTACCTCCCGTTGGTTTTGGAACTTCTCGACCGGTAGCGATTCTTTGGAAGCTCAGATATCGCGATACTTTAGGCAATTTAAATTATGGACACATTGTGATACTGCTCATAATGGCAGGCTTACGATTACGAGTATATGTTTGATTCCTACGCATTCCAGTTAAGTTTCAATGCAAGCAATTTAAGAGGTAAAGAGGTTTAGATTAGTATTAGATTTGTTTGTACGGGAATATACAATAACATCGAGATAGAATGAAGTTTTAAATTTTTTTACTGCTTATAAAATTTTGTATTGAGTGCAAAAACATGACATGGCATAATTCAGACTTTTAAGTACCTTATATCGCATTGTACTCTCAAAAATATTTTTATCTCAGATGTTTCTTGTGCAATCGTTAGACTATTAGAGTAGGTATACCCCGGTATAGTTGATTCAATATTTTTCTCATTACTGTACTGAATACTAATGTTACCTGTTATTGTACAAGTTAGATTATTATTTCCAATAAGAAATGTTACAACAGTGCCATGTGAACAGGTTTTAATTATGGACAATACTTACATTTTGCAAAGCAGCGTGCGGTTCTTATAAAGTACAAGTGACAACATAATTATTAAAGAAAGAAATAATAAATTCATTTGCCAAAATTCGGCACAGCAAAAAAAAACGGATTTTTTTATTCAGTTTAGATTGTATATAAATAATTTATGAATTAGAGATCCCTAAAGGAAAATTCATTTATTGATATATATCATATCTGTAAATTTACTTTTAAACGCATTGTAGAAATCTTGTGTAAGATTTCGACTATGAATATTGTCTACGAGTATAAAGTAAGACAAAAAAATAGGGCACATACCTTACGTTACTTACAATAGATAATTAATTGGTTTCATGAAAAAAAAAATACTGAAACGTCTATGAACTTATATAATATTATCGTAAAACTTAAGGTAAACGTCCGAGTTTTCGTCACTATCACAATTGTTGCCAACTTTAATTTATAGTAACAGAAATGACAGCTGGGTGTCAACTATTTTTCATCAGCATGTCGAGTACAAGGACATTTACCTTAACCATGAATAATCATTATAATTTACTTTTTTACTTGTCTTCTAACGCTGACGCTTTATAAATATTTGTTTTTCGACTATTTTTTTTGAGATATAGAGATTTAAGAGTAAATAGCAGCCTAAGGTATAAATATAATAATAAACTAAACTAACCTGAACTAACACAGTATATACATCATAACTAAACTGACAAAATAGCAACTAAAAAGAGAGATTAACTGAAAAAAAAAACACAGTCCTGTGCTTACTTGAAGATGTGTGATGTATACATAACATGTAAAAAGCTAAGATAACTTGTCGATGTTTGATAGGTAGGAGAGATCAGACATTTTTTTCAACTTTGTCTTTTGTCAGCTAAATATATACGACTTCGACTGTACCACATATCAAGTACCTGAATGTTCATGTCAAACACTAATTTCTGTGGACAGGTCTCGCATTACACTCCCACGTATCAACATTGCATAACTAAACTAACACAGTAATGTTCTTACGCTCCAATTAAAATACATGGACCGGTTTATTAGGTTTATAGTTTTATTATATTAGCTTGTTTAGGAGTATTTTTTTTATACGACTGGAAGGAAAACGAGCAAGTGGGTCTCCTGGTGGTAAGAGATCACCACCGCCCATAAACATCTGCAACACCAGGGGTATTGCAGATGCGTTGCCAACCTAGAGGCCTAAGTTGGAATACCTCAAGTGCCAGTAATTTCACAGGCTGTCTTACTCCCCGCGCCGAAACACGACAGTGCAAGCACTGCTGCTTCACGGTAGGATTAGCGAGCAAGATGGTGGTAGCAATCCGGGCGGACTTTGCAAGTAAGTAGTGTTTGGTAGGATAAATATCGGTTTGAAATAAAAATACATCTGAACTTTAACAGTCCCATATAGGAATTGAACGCTTCTCTGTGATTTGTGTAAGCTTTGGCAACATCAGTCAACAGAATCTACCAAATCTTACCAATCAATATTATTTCCTAGGAAAATATTTCCCTAGTTGACTTATCTGCTGTGTGAGCAAGAAAGTTGATTGAATAACAAAATTAAGCATATCCCAAGCAACTGGGATTCATTATCATCTCAGCCTATATACGTCTCTCTCACTACTGGACACAGGCCTTCTTCCATGATGTAGTAGTCACGTGGGCCCGGTGCGGATTAGGAACTTTACACACGCTTGAATTCCTTTGCAAGTGTGCAGGTTTTCTTATGATATTGTCTTCACCGTATAGCTCGTAGTAAAATTTCGAATATAATTCCAAACGCACATGAATTGTGAAAATCTCAGAGGTGCGTGCGAGTCTGGGATTTGAATGTATGATCCTCTACTTGACATTGGTCAAGCCACTAGGATACTACAGCTGTTTGCTACTCCTGGGCTAGGAGCTTGAAAATTTGCACAAGACTTTCTTTCAAGTCAAGGACTTTAATTCATAAAGCCGCCATGGAACCATTTCATAGTAAACGTCATAGTGAATCACATTAATCAAACAGGGAAATCGACTTTTCCTTTGAAAAGGTTCCATGGTGGCTCATGAATAGCGAATAACTACTAAGGTCTGTTTTTGTGAAATTCCCACGAGATAGTAGGCGTTCGGGAACAGAGGTCAAGCTATGAGCGCAAGCTACTGTTAACTAATGAATTTTATTCCACTGGCTGCCAGTAGTAAAAGAGCTGGCACCATATCGTAATTTAAGACTTCGATCGTTACTATTTCGTACTCTACTTACGCTGAACTTTAACCAAACTGTGGCAATATCGCCACGATTTCCTTAAAACGAGTCAATTTGCGCCTGTCCAAAGGTCGTTTTACGTAACTTGACATTTGCTGCGCAGGAGCGCGTGCCGAGAGGTCGACACGTCACTCAGAATTGATTTGAGGGAATCCCTCTTACGTCACGAGATAAAGGAAACGGATGTTAGCTCATATGTTACTGTGACTGCGATTTGTGAATGCAATTGTTGACGTGACGCGCATGTTACGTACTATTGATAGTCAAGTGTCCGTCGTAAGTAAAGAGGAATGTTTTCGTGTTTATATCATAGGAGAAATTTGTTAAAAGGATGTTTTATTTAACAAATACACTCTTAAGAGAATAGATAAAGTAAACGTACTAGTGCTCAAGATTACTATTTGGAGTCTTTTTGTATTTTTATTTCAACTCCAAATTTTTTGTTTCTTTTACGGTCATCTCGTGCAAGTCTATATATTTCACACGGAAACACAAGCCGAAACATGGATGCACAGAAAAGTGGTATTCCCCTAGATCACCGCTGGACAGCTGGTTTTTGTCTAGCGGTGGTGTAGGGGCATTCCCCAGGTCCTCAGCATTCCGTGCTGCCGAATAGCACGGAATGCGTGGAATTCTGAGGACCTGAGTTCGATTCCTAGCGCTGGTCTATTTTTCTGGTTTTTCTGTGCATCCATGTTTCAGCTTGTGTTTTCGTGTGAAATGTACGTGTGCTCGTCACTGTCCCAATAGTTGGCATCTTTAATCTTATGTCATTCATGAGCAATAGAGCGTCAGCAGGGTGTCGTTTGTTGGGCATTAGAGTGTCGAGCACTCGGGCATTTACCTTATGTTCCAGCGAGTTGAAAGCGCGAGGTGTCCGTCTTGTTCAAAAGACAGTATTTTTTAGCATTTCTATTCTTATTATTATAAAGTCTGTGAATACCTTTTATAACAAAACTTATATACACTGCTCAAATTTGTAAGAAGTTTTGACATAAACACAATATTTCAGTAGACCAGTTTACTGCATTATTGTGCTAACTAGTTAATACCCAGGTAATTTTATACTATTTACTTAGTTACTGATTTTTATGGGTCCGATATTTTTATAGTACCATCAGTCCAATATGGTGGTCTACCACCCTGAAGTTGATAATTAATTGCATGTCATAAAACAATAAGCCGACGTATTTTTTGACATGAACTTGTTTAAAAATTGATGGACCATTGGCATTTGGCTGATGGTACATTTTGTTCACTATTATATAAATTTCTCACAATGCTATTTTTTCACAGAAAACAACGGGCGCGTGAAAAGATTGCAACATGCCCGCAGAGCGGACCAAACCGTTCAGTTATATTGTGCTTTTAACGTTTTTTTAACTGGTTTGTTTTTCTTAAAATAATTGACCCGTTTCTCACACGGTCAACGTTCCAGCTGTTAAATTTTGCCTCACCTACTAACCTTCTCGTGCGCTAAATAAAGCTGATAGTATCGGCAGATTGCACCCGTGGCTGTAACACTTTGGCAAATTTAAGCCGTCATAAGCGGCTCATAATTACGAAGAGCGAATGTTATAAGGATTCCGATTTTTGTGAAGAAGCCCAATAAAGTCGTTATGGGATAAGCATCTGACAAAACTGTGGCAAGGTTTACTTAAATTAAGCAGTATTTTATTTAATATAATACCTACTCCGTGAGCTCTTAGAAAAACCTTAAATATTACACGAAAGCAGACCAAAAAAAATCATTTGACATATCCAAGAGAAGTAGATAAAGTATAACAACAGCTCTATATACTTCCAAATAAAAATAGTGCGTTAAGGCAGGGTTAAATTAACGATGGAAGAATTCGAAAATGCTCATTTTGTTTTATTTGTATCATGACAAAAAGTCATATTGTGTTAAAAATTAGAAAAAGGTAAAGAAGCGCAATTTTATTACAGTAAGGGTTATTTTGTCCTGATGGTTATTCTTTACATTACTTTTTACAGTAACTTTGAAAAGTTTTGCAAGTTAATAACAGAACAGAACCACATATCACGATCGCGTTTCATCGTCCATACCCGAAGCATGCTTCTAAAAGTCTAAGGTTTTTTTAAGAGCTCACGGAGTGTAGGATAGTTTTTACCCTGGAAAATTGCATAGCTCCAGCGGGATAGCGATAAACAAATTCTACGCAGACAGAGTCGCGGGCAATAGGCTAGCTTAGCACATAAATAACAAAAACAACTAACAGAGCAATTAACTAAATCAATTAATTCCACTAAGCATCAACAAGAGTGGTTAACAAAGCTAAGAGTTGTTTAGTAAATTACAGTGGCGCTATATTCGCAGTAGCCATAAAAGTACGCATGTTTAACATCTGCCGGATACCTCCGCCGATCGTGTGAAAGTATTCTGTGTTTTTATGAAATCTAAAGCTTCTTCAACCTACGACTTTGCAGCAAAAAACCTTGCTTGCCAACGTCCACACATCACAAATCTAGCCTTATCGGCAGACTGTATGTCTCCTAACACAAGCAAAAACATAGTGAGGTTTGTGGTGTTATCTCGGTGCATTGTTAGATCGTACATTGATTCCTGTGGACCCTTTACTTTGGGAATAGAAGCGATAGTCCGTTGATTATGGAGCATAATCCTTTGTTTTGTGCGGATAGTGTATCTGATGGGCGCCTGCATTCTACTGGTTGTCTTTTATGGCACTCGTACCAGTCGATAGATACTTAGTTCGTGTTCCCAGCTGAAAAGAATTGCTTAGTAAATTAAGTACATACAATTACTGAACGAAGTCGAGGAAATGATAATTGGCTTTAATTTCGAATGCTTATGATGTAGCATATTATTGTTAATGAGGGAGAATAGAAGCAAACCCCTGTTGATGTAGCACTTGGCAGGTTTCTCCGGTTTGCTGATCATTTTAATTGCATACATTAAAATGTAATTATTAACGAACCTTTACATTACATGAATTGCAATTGATTTTACGTGGACATTCTGTCTACTTACAAGTGTCAATTTTTCGATTTTTTTTACAAAAAAAAGATTTTTTTTTCACATCCTTATTTATGACGCTTGAATCGATAGGCTTATATTAATTTGACATTCGTTTGTTTTTCTTTGTGTCATGTCATTCTCACCAGTTACGTATAAATAATACATTTTGATAATACATGTAAAAGTTTTGTATTCTTCTTGTGAATAGGAATTTGTATACCAATTCGCGCTGAGCCCGCGTGGGAACTAAAAACCAAGCTCTCTCAGTCAGATATGTGGCCTGTGCCCAGCGTTGGGACGCGAATCTGTATCTTATCTTTTAATTACTGTACTGGTTTGGTTTTAAAACGTAGAAAAAAGTAGCTAAGTAGTAATGAACCTAACAAAAACAAACACGATCTTGTCGAGACTGCATGTCGCCCATTGTCCATAATAAATATATGAGAATAAGAGAACTATAAATAGCTACTTAGAACTAGTCGATGCCCTTATTATTCCAATATGGATGACATTATATTCCTAGGTCATTGGACTGCTTTTTCTGGTTTTCCGGCGAGTACTAAATAGTTATTTATCTTCTATACAAAATAATACCTTACTTATTTGCAGAGGAAGTCATGGGCAATAGCTGATAAAATAAATAAATAAAGACGTGCTTCATCGCTTTAGTTAAAAATAAGAGAGCTAAAAGAAAAAAAAACCGTCTTTAAATCTCCGCCGTCTAGCCTTGGGCCTTTCAAAAATCAAAAGAGAATAATTTGGTGAGGGCCCAGTTTTTACCGCCGCCAAAGTCGCACGATCTGATTATTTAAAAGGAAAATAATATAAGAAAAATAATAAAAGTGAGCTCACACTCAATTTGGCGCGGTGGGTCCCGCTTTGGCGAGACGGGTCCCGTACAATGTTAAGGACCGCTCGGTAGTGTAACAGTGAATAATTTAAAAACAGAAAACTAAGAATCGTACAAGGTATTATGGAATTAATCCTACTCCCTACCAATATTTTAAACGCGAAAGCTCATGAGTATGTGTGCGTATATGAGTGGTTTAAGCACCCAAGACTCGAGAATAAATATTCGTATTTTTAATACAAATATCTGTCCCGATTTGGATCGATGACAAAGCCGTTAGAAGTTTTCTCGTAAAAAAATGTATTTTACCATAGTTAAATTAAGTAGAATTGGCCACAGTAACAGATATTATCTACATATAATAGGTTAGAGTCATAGACTAATGAAGGCTACCTACCACTAATAAATACTGTTAACTTGCGTTCCGTTACGTACAATTAATAATGATTTTTTTTTTAACATAGGTAAATAATCTATCTACTGTGACATCTCTCCGGGTTTGCCCGTGTTAGGAAGCACGGCACGTGTGGAATTGTGGTTGTTCCACGTACATCACTCGGTGTAGTACAGTATTTACATGTACCTAATGTTATATTACGAGCTTAAATTAACGTGTTAGGTATTTTTCATTTCGTTAGTAACACAATGATGGATACTTTCAATGTGGCATAAAAATATATATTTAAACATTTGTGAGTACAAGAAAGAAATAATGGTTTAATTTTTAACAAAACTGAAATACAAGTTTATAACTTGAACTAAAGAATAACAATAATAGATTGCTGGCATTGTCAATATTTGAAGGGTAAAAAGGAGCTGTTACAGACCGATGGACGAACAGCAGTTTTAGTAACTGATCATATAAAGTCCAAGCATCTGAAAAATACTAAAGTATAGGAAAATTACACTTTAAAACCTACCGAAATTGATTTTAAATTTATAACGCTCTGGATCCGATGAAACCGATTGTGAACAATCAGGGCCTGACGAAGAGTTATGGACGCAATTTATCAAAAATTACAATAATTTGCAGTCGTTTTTTATTCATTAACTTATATTTTCAATATTTTTCAATAAATGTAATTGGAAGACAAGGCTGTAGGTATTCTCATTAAAAAGGTACCGACATATTCATTGAAAACATGGTAGTTTTTTTGTTATTGAATGATAAACGCTTTAAAATTCAGCTTAATAACAAGTTGACAATCATTTGTCATTTATGTGCATACATTTACATCCCAGACAACGCAACATGACATCCTGTCGATAAACTGTGAAATAAAAGAAAGCACAATGTTATAAAGAGCAATGCAGAGTCGTGCGGTTAAAACAACAATTTTGCTGTCCACTGCATTAAATTTATCGCTCCTCGAATCATCGTAGGGGCGTGCATAATACTGCCAGAACTATTTTATGCTCCTTTCTTAGATTCAAGTGCTCAATCGCCTTCATACAGTACTTTCAGAGCTTCATTTCGACTATGAGATGTATAGGTGTCCTTTATCTTAAAAATTTACATCGGTTAAGGACGCTCATTATTATTATGGCAATAATATTAAACACTTCTCTATGATAATTATTGTGGAAGTGCAGAGTATTAGATAAAATATAGTAATTTAACGGTTTTTTTTTTCTACTTATAATTCTGGATGCGCCATGACTGCAATATTTTTGTCTTTGCTTCAACAAGATTACAAATTGCTTCTGCTAAGTAACATATATTTTATATATACACTGGGATACAAAACATAGAGTTGAGTTTGCTACGCTGTATCGATACTTAAGTCAATAAGGGTTTTGCATACTTTTTTGACGCATAATCTATACGCTTTTTTAACATTGGATTATCCCCCCCCGTAGATTCCATGCAAAATGAATTAAAGACATAACAAAGGAAATGTTTACTTGGTGGGTGACTCATTTCTCTTTGCCACGCGTTCTTTATAACATTATAAGAATAGATTAATTAATTTAAATATATTTTTGATTCACAATCGATTTCTCTTGCGGGCTTCGTCAGGTGCATCAAAGGCGTTAACGGTTTTCAAAAAAAAAATCATGATCGATGCACAACATACGGTAAAAATTATAAATTTCGCGCCTTTTACCCGAATGTTGGTTATTACGATAACGGTTTTCATTTCAATTTACAAACAAATTCAACTCTGTAGAAATGGTTTTTAGTAATCAATTAAAGTTGTTAAAGATTAATAAAACATGCTGCGAGAGAGTTCTTAAATGAACAGGTTCTGCACGAAGTAAATCATTATAAAGTCATCAATTTGCATTAGGCCTTTTAAAATATAGAAGCCTAATAAAACGTTTTAGCCCTCGTGTCGAATTGAGTACCTAAAGCCGAAGCACGAATAAAAACTGTCATTAAATAGTTATGTTGGACTATTTTGAATGGATATTCTTGGTGTGTTAAGCAGTTCGATGTGTAATTTAAAGTTCACAACACCCACGCTCACATGTTAATTATGGAGCTGTCAGATGAAGTGTAAAACTGGGCTTAATTATGGGCAATCGACGTTTTGTTTGACTCTGCTCTGCTTCTTTCAATTCTTATTTGAAGTAACTTATCTCGTTACCAACAAGCACACAATTGTTTAGTTCAGAATCCGGTTCATAGCAAGATATAAAACCAATGCACGTTTCAATTTGAATTACCAGAAAACGTTTAGGCTGCTATGAAGTTTCATTTTTTATGAATGATAATTTTTCACCATAATTGGTCTTATTATTTTAAGAAAAGCTTTCAAGCCAAATTTCGTGTTTCTAGGTTAAACGATTCATAAAACCAAGTAAGTATAAGTCTTTGACTGGCAGGCTAGCATTACGGACAATATGACTAAGATTTAGTATCATAAGAGCCCCGAAATCGACGGAAAAAAGGACATAATCGGTTGGTCTAGACCTCTCGACCATTTAACCTAAATCATCTTTAATAAAGTTTCTCTCTACTAAATATTCGTGCTCACTTTCGACCTTCAACTGTCAATCATCAATATTACTAGTCGAATTACTGTCAGTGGATAAAAATGGTATTTGTTGCTTGCTGTAATTATAATTAAGAATGCTGACTTTGAATGTAACCAAGGAAGTTTACAGCAGTACACGACTCAAGTCCCATTCTATGAATACGTGCGCCAAGAGATTCATAGATAGACGCAATCTTCTCGAGTTTAAGGGGAATAAAATAAATTGGCAAAATGGTATGCAACCGTTATTGCAGTGTAGATATAACATGAATGTGGCAGGTTGTGCACGAATTTGATCAGCGGTAGCAGTAGGAGACAGTAATAGCGCAATAATAGCGATATAGGAGAGATGCGCACAGCGGGACGCCGACCGAGACGAATCGAGCAGAATATTCGCCTCAACAGTGGTAGTGGCTGCAAGCTATTTTTGCTCAAGCGATTTATTATAATAGCTGTATAAATATGCTTTACATTTTAAGCTACTGCTTCCCGGTATCGCCGCAAGGTTTTAGATAACACGCTATTTCGCAGTCTTTCGTCTACTACTTTCTTATGTGTAATCGTACCTAACTAACATGACAAGGATATTACTAAGTGGTTCGTGTTTTGGTTGTTCAGGAAGTAATAGCCAATTTGCTTTTCGGATTTCATGTGCATATTAATCTCTCGTAGACCAACTAGTTTTGTGGCAATTCAACATCAAGGGGACAGGAAAGCATCAGTCTTATTAATGAGCCTGTTGCCGATACATATCACAGTGCGGTCGTGCTTCTGGCGAAAGTTCTGCGAACTCCGAATCTGTCCCGAAATTGATGGCCCTGTCCGTGAATGCCGGAATCGAATCTTGTACCGATCATGCACGCGAACATAACACGCGATACGGTCCTTCACCTCGGAAAAATTAAATATTATATCGACACCCAAGCCGACGAAAGAGGAGAATATCAAAGAGATACAATAACCCACTTTCCATTCGATACTCGCTGGCGGTTTGCTCGCAATTTCAACGGCAACCACCTAAATCGTGTTTTTATTTTCACGGGAACAATTTTGTTCACTGTAGCATGCATTTTTTGTACATCTCCGCTTTTTCCGTTTTGGATATTGCTGTCAATTATTTTTGGAATATGATCTTCTTACTTTACGTTTATTATATTTAGAACATCATTTATAGAACTTTTGAACACAGAATCCTACAGTGTTTAGTTACTGTCTGTGTATATAAACATACTTTGGAAAGCTCAAGTGTCCATTATACTGACATTGAAAAAACCACCGTAGACTATTAGCTGGTCTAACGGCTCACAGTTTTGCATCACAATAGCTGTGATTGACATAAACAAGCGCGCAAGTGATGTTCACATGTGTTTGTTATATTTTCTTAATATCGTTGATTAGGCGCAATGCTGACCTTTGGCTAGTATTTTGTAAAGAATACACGTCAATCATTGACAGGTACATGGGAATTAGTGGTAATTTTGTTTACTTTTAAAATCACAAGGTCATAATATATTTCAACTTTGTTCTACTGGCTTCAGAAATATTTAGATCATCTGTTGATGTTATGTTTATCAAAACAACTATGCTACAATTACGTAGATCTTTTTCTTTAGCGTCTAGCAAGACAGAAACATCTAAATATTATTACGCACTAGATAGAATATTTAGGTCATGCCGACTCTTGCCATTGGCCTAGTAATAAAAGAAACAGAAGTGTTATTCGTAATCCCTTTCAGAAGCGATGTCGCACTTTTTCGCCTCTCCTTCTACGTAGGTATAAATGAATGAATGAACGAAAATAATTTAATTAACTCTCTTAAATATTTTCTCAGCTCTTAAAATATTCTATAGGTACTATAGTGAAATAACAATCTTCGTAACATCAGCCAACTCATTTCTTGAGCCATTGACTCCATTATAGTCTGAACTGGAATAATAAATGTCTTTTTAGCCATGTAGGCGCCTCGTGTTTGTAGCTCTTATGGTATTCCTATTTCCGCTTATCATTAGTTCCGTAATTCATGATTGAGAATTTTAGAGAAACTTCATTTCATTTGTTTTCAATTGAGGAGAATTGTACTAAAAAATAATAGTTAGTAATTTTTTGTAAACAACATTTCTCCGTAAATTTTCCACCAGTAGCTGATGAAACGCTTCAGTAGGTGCTTACATGATCAGACATCGGGCTGTCATGTGCCAAACCGTTTAGTGATGAATGGCCGTCAGTATCCATTACCAGAGCTGTCAATTAATGCAATTTCACAAACGCTAAATTGCCTAACGTGGCGTCGCTGTAGGTCATACTTCCTTTAACACTTGCATCAGATTTGCGACGAATTTTCACTCGTGTTTTCGGGGGTTCATTAAATAAAAGCTGACCTAATTAATGAAAAGTGCAGTACCAAAGGTTTTTAAAACGGCATCCTAATGCTACTTAGATATAAATGCAAAAACTTGTGAGTGTGTGTGTGTGTGTGTGTGTGTGTATGTATGTTTGTTACTCCTTCACGCTAAAACAGCTGAACGGATTTGAGTGAAATTTGGTATGTAGATAGCTGGATATCTAGAATAACACATAGGCTACTTTTTATTCCAATATTCCCACGGGATCTCGAAATAACAACCGTTGGGCTTAAAGTCATGATATTTGGTATGGTTGTTTTTAATGCACAGTCAATGGAAACCACGATGTAATTTTCGGGAATGCAATTATGTAAAATCCCAGAATTTAGATTCAACTGCAGTATTAAATGATTTATGCGCGTTAAGCACTAGTCTAACATAGTATTTAAGCACTTCGCAAAAAATAATTCGGCATTCGGAAAAAATAAATTTGAATTTCTGGAACGAATTTTGTGACTGTGATCCATTTTCATTTGAAGATAAATTTCCTACTAGCTATAAACTGCTATTACCATTAATGAGCTCCCGAAATTCTGACGCCGTTGCATACATCATTCAAACACGTAATATGTATATAATAAGTAGAAAAATACTTTTCTGTTTTCAAATAATTAAAGCCATAAATAAGTAAGCGAGTTAGACTTATGTTTTCTTGCTTTCTTTCTTAGTCATTTTTTTTTGTTTTCTTACGTATTTCAGCTTCTGTTTATATACATATATCTGAATGTGCAGAATCATATTTGAAGCATGGTTATAATTGAAGTAAATTATTCTCCTCGTGATCAGTACCTATGAGATATTGTATTGCGATACGAACAACCAATTAAATACAAGCGTGTCAAAATTGTGAATACATTAACTGTTTAATTATTTACTATACACAATATTACGCATAACACGTTTGTATAAATCAAATACCTAATCTATGATATGAAGGATTGTAGTCCGATTGATATTTATAGTATACGGAGCCATTTAGTGCCTGTATATCATAACGAAACGATTGCACAAGTTAGCACAATGCCAGTGTTTGATGAGACAAAGTCGTCCGCGATATGAACGGATTCGTGCTCGTTGATTTATTGATAGCATAAATTTAATACAACGCGGTGAAGAAACGAGCAGAAGCTTCATTGTAACACGTTGCAAAAGACCTTGCATGCTGCCTGTTAGAGTTACAATACACGTTCTGTTGAAGGGTTTAACATTATCTATTATCTTCGTTAATATACGCACGCAGATCAAAATATTTTCAGAATGAAATTTGTGAGCTACGCAAAAGTGTTGTTTGAAAAGGTGAAAATAATACTTACATGTTTATAATAAAAGTTTTGGACTTTTTAAGTAAATGACATTTATTGAGGAACAAATAATACATTTACAAAGGAATTAAACAATAAAAACTTAATAATAATAATTAAAAGCTAATATAAATCTAAAAAAGGTCCCCGTGGCATGGTTCTAAGAATGCTGGCAGCATTTCCTCGCTGTATGGCGATGCTAAGACGTTGTGCTTTTTAATTTGAGATTTGATTTCCTATTTTTTTTTCATTCAGCTATCTATAGGCACCTACACACTTCTCCACTCATATCACAAAAGCATATCTCTGTCTCTTGGCCGGTTTATATGTTACTTCTACGCGCTTAAATAGCCAAACCAATTTGGATGGAATTTGGTACGGAGAGAGTTTGAATCCCTAGGAGGGCTATAAGATTTTATCCCGAAAATTTGCTTAGATCCCTCGAGGTAGTGCTAAAAGGATTCGGTCTTCGCTGATGGACTACAGCTAGTAGATATATTTTGAAAAGTTGTAAAGTTTCTATAGCGTTATTCACGAAAAAAAACAAACAAAAAAAAGAAACTCACAATTAAGTAGAATCTATTGCCAATAAATTTAATAGCATCACAATAGATCGTTTTGTTCATTAACTTCGCTCTATCAAAGCTCCATAGCATTATGCTTCGAATTTTCCCATTTCTCCGTTTACAAATGGGATGGCTCTCAATCTAATCCCATCTCTGACACATAAGATTGAAGTTGCTATTTTTAATTAACCTCTGGCATCAACTGTGAATTATTATTCCGGTCGACGTCTAGCTTCAGATCTGACTTATTAGATTATGACTATCTGGAGTTCCATCTAGTGCCCGGCCGGCTGCGCTGGCTATGAGTTCGCAATATTTCATGTGTTGCATAAGTGCCAAGCTTGGTCTAAGCACGCATATGATTATCAGCTCTAAATACGGATACGTTTTAACGATTGTTTTGAATGATCGGTGTAGGTAATTGTGGTGATACAGATTTATCATTCTGAGATGCTCGTAATGTGACATATTGTTTTCGGTTAAAGAGATTAATTGATAGAATCAGGCGTTGCGAAGGTCTATATCAATGAAATAAAATCTTTTGCCTTTCTCCTCCACTGTAACAAGTGCTAGGCTGCTACATCTACACGACACGTATATGTATGAAAAATGCCTACGAAATAAGTAGGCAAGTATGATTATTTGAACTTATTAATTATGCAGACAGAAGGCATAAGAAAAAATGCGTATATTTCAAAAATAATGCGCAAGGCAAAAAATCGGCCATTTGTGTTTACATTAATGATTATAAGAATAATGTTTAGATCATAATCGAAGGATATAATATAATATTATATCGTCAGCTCTGTAACACTTTCTCGATTAGGTTAGTAATAGTCTGTAGTGGGTTGATAAGTAATACTTTACGTAATTTTAGATACTACTCGTACAAATACAAATAACTTTATTTCGCTTTATTTAGCTAAATATCCTATCCTAATAGCAATATCTTAACATCGAGCAATAAACTGATGAATGCCTTTTATGCAAACAACTGGCCAGACAATCGCCATCATATTGTTATTGACGGCCATCATAATAATAGAAAATTACAACTAATAGTCGTGTAGATAAATATAAAATTTCGAAATAATTTCGACATTTTATTACAAAGTCATTTGTTTATTAGCTTTTGATTTCTGTTAAAATTAAAAATATTTATATATGTCAGGCGAAAGATGTCCACTGCTGGACATAAGCTTTCCCCAAACATAGAAAACGTCTTTCGGCTGAAATGATGATGATGATTATGATTCTTTGCTAGACCATAGAATATGATCAATATAAATCTTAGTTTATCTTTATTACATACTACTATTTTGCAGCTACTGCTTTTACTAACAAGCAAAAACGGCTCCAAGACAGAACCCCGCATCGTTGGTCAGACTAGGAGGCTACTACGAAATTCGAAAATCTATCTATCTATCGTATAGATGCGAAGTTCGAATTTAGCACTTCAGGGCCAGATCCAACCCTGGATACCACTGTGTGCCATTTACACTGCCGAGGATACGATAAAATGGTGTAATACAGATCGCGAAAAAAATATGCGGTGTAGTCGCGATCTTCAACGTTGAAGATAGATGGCGGACACAAGGAGGTGGTCTACTTGGTCACATCTTGCCCATTAGGTATGAAATAACTTAATTAACTGTAGCTACCCATGTACTTTGGTATCTACGTACTTAAGTACTGGTTTTAATTGGGTTGTTTAACTCTTTTTTTAACAACCCATGCCTTTTTGTATGCGTTCAAAACCAATTCAAGAAATAAAAATTAATCCTAAAGACACCTAAATTGTTCAAAAATCGAAATGTACTTTTATTTAGATTCTGGTTCTCACATTACATCATAAGTATATCCTTATTTTTTGGTAAAAATAAATAAGAACTTTAATATTCTTACTGGTCCAATATCTCGCTTACGTCAGTTTTCGTTGTTTGGTCAGTGGTCAGAGCAAAGAGGAATGACCTGCGTAAGGACAGCGACAAAATTGGGACAAAAACTGAGCAAGTTCCACCCACATGGAACACCTTATATCCTTCGTGAGACATAAAGTTTTATTGTTATTCAAAAGGTATTTAATTTCACGATGGCATTATGTAGATTACATAATACTACCTTCCATATTAAATTATTAAGTATTTAAACGTCCATATATATAGCCCTCGTTCGAATAGGGACTATTAATCATAGAAAATATCTTTACAAATATAGTACCTACACGTAAATGTACCTATACAAATATTTAATATGTAGTACCGTGCAGTTTTTTATGAACTCATTCTTGATCAGAAATAACTAATAAAAAGTTGGAAAACCCCTGACATTGCCACTTCAAAGTTCAATATCTCTACTTGTAGCCGTTGTAACGGCTGAACCGATTTTGATAAAATATGTCTAAAAACTATCGCTTTTAAATAAAATAAACCGCATTCAAATCGGTTTACCCGTTTAAGAGCTACGGTGCCACAGACAGACACACAGACACATAGCGTCGTCATTTGCGCCGGGGGTTATGAAATTTTGAAATGGGATTAGCAGCCGTTTTGAAGGCTGTAGGTCAACCTGATCTGTTACGGAATTTTAAAATGACATATTGCAAATTTATTGAATTTGCAAAACATTTTATTGGCCCTAGCCACCTTAACACCTCAGTCAATTAACAATGAAATATTAAGGTTACTCAAAATGTTTATGTGGGTCAATAATCGGATTAAGAAACCGTAAATTATAAAACTTACGTAACTTTTACACAAAGGAAAGTAAGAGTGGAGACGTAATTTGTCCCTGATTTCCATACGGGTCATGAGGTAGCATTTACCAGAGACTTTTAGTGTTGGGCTTACTAATTACCATCTCGTTTGCAATGTGACCCTGCCGACCTTTAGTACCTCGGGAGATACGATCGCTGTACCGTTGGACACCCTTGTTTTTATCAAGTTTCTTCTGAAAACAACAAACGGAGTCACCCGTTGCTAGTCATTAGACTACCGAGAAGTCCCATCGTATTAAATACGTAGGTTTCAAATTGTTGTACGGGAACTCATTGTGTATTTTCAAGGAAGGAAAATTTGAATTTTTCTTTTCCTCTCATATATATTATATTTCTGCCACTGTATTTATTAATTTCTCAAAAATTGGTTGTCTGAAAGAGATCGCTTTTTAGCGATAAGACCGCTTATTATCTACCTGTTTTTTTGTAATATCTCTGTACTGTACTGCTTTTGGTGATCAATAAAGAATATTGTTATTTTATTTTATTGTATTGTATAAGATTTATATAAATCTTTTTCTAAACAACATCTCCTCGTAAAGGGCACGATACCCGTATACGATGTAGTTTACAAAAAAATTGACAAATTTTTGACGGTGTTCCGACAATATCCTTATTTCGACAATATTATATCAACGTAGTGGTGCTCGGTTGTACCCAAAACATTTATTCAATATTCTAGGTATTTACAACAACAACAACAACAACAACAACAAACATCACACCTGTATTCCCAAATGGGGTAGGCAGAGCACACAAAACGTCACCGCTTCGGAGCCACTTTTAGCAATTTTAGGTTTTAAGTTTGACAAAAACGGTACAATAGTGACAGGTTGGCGCCTGTCGCCTACGGTATACACATATACAGGGTGTCCCAAAACTAGCACGTCACAGTGACACCAGAGGTAGGCCAGCTCAAGAGGACCCTAACCAACCTAACATGACCCCAGTAAAAGTTGCACGGTTTTCGAGTTATTAACGAAATAAAGATTTTTGGGGATACTCCCCTTTGTCTTGACATTTTTAGTACCAGCATCGACTTGGAAAGCTCTTAATAACAGTTTTTTATGTGTATCGAATCACGAATAGTTACTTCAGAAGTACAAAGTGTTATTTTGGCAGTAACTACCGTAAAATGCTGAAAATAACTTCATTAATCTTGATTTAAGTTGTCTCAAAAACATGAATTTCAACTTTAACCATCTGCCATGAAAAAAAAATTACTAGAAACGAAACAAACAAATAACGTGAATAAATTAGGCATGTCATGCAGATTCAGAAATGGTATAACACATGTATCTTATTGCAACAACATTAGGCATTCTTACCACTTTAGCGAAGCCCTATCAAACTAACTTAAAACTGGAGCTCCGAAAGCAGTCCTTGCTAGTGGTACAAAAATACTGTGTACAGCGATGGCTCATCTATTATCTGATGCAATTATTTTCCCAAATGCACGAAGGCTAAATACTAATGTTTGTCTCCCTTTTCAAGGCTAGGACCGGATCCTAAAGAACCGGGTATGTTCGTGAGGGCTTTGAGGTTGTGGATGCACGAAAGGGGTTGTGATCCTAGGTCGGGCTCGGACTTGGTTCAACGAACATTAAGTTCACTCAAAAAAATCATCGATTTTGAGGTACGAGCTTTTTTCAAAGTAGTGACGTTTTTTATGCGATGATGCTACCAGATATTTAGTATAATTGAGAATGATTGTGTCGCTTTGAAGATGAGCTCTGTTTGAGTTCGAAATGCGTCGGTGTAGTATGGTGGTGGTGATAGATGGATTTGTGTGATTGGTGTGTATTTTTGCAGTGTGAAGGAGGAGGAACTGAATGAACACACATTTCTAGTATAAACGTAGCTATCATAAGGTCGATGGTGAGCAAAGTAGGTGACTGTTTCAGTTCATTGATATGGACCTCGGCAAAGTAACGCCTGATTCAATAAATTAGTAATGTAACATGTTTTTACTTAACAGTGACGGCTTGCGGCATCAGCAAAGTGATAATAATGCCCAATGTTATTGCAGTAAGATACATGGGTCATACCATTTTTGAATCTGCATGACATGCCTAATTTATTGACGTTATTTGTTTGTTTCGTTTCTAGTAAATTTTTTTCATAGCAGATGGTTAAAGTTGAAATTCATGTTTTCGAGATAACTTAAATCAAGATAAATGAAGTTATTTTCAGCATTTTACGGCAGTTACTGCTAAAATAACACTTTGTACTTCTGAAGTAACTATTCGTGACTCGATACACATAAAAAACTGTTATTAAGAGCTTTCCAAGTCGATGCTGGTACTAAAAATGTCAAGACAAAGGGGAGTATCCCCAAAAATCTTTATTTCGTTAATAACTCGAAAACCGTGCAACTTTTACTGGGGTCATGTTAGGTTGGTTAGGGTCCTTTTGAGCTGGCCTACCTCTGGTGTCACTGTGACGTGCTAGTTTTGGGACACCCTGTATTAGGGTAGGTATTTACATTTCTATTTTTACATGACGGTCGAACCGTATCACGTCACGTTACGTCATAACCATAAAAAATAAATCTGGTTTTAGTAAGAAGCTTTCAGTCAAGTGGAAACGTATGTAACAGCAAAACAGACACCAGGTTTAACGAGGAAAACCTGCTTTAATTTTTTGCAGCAAATGACCCTAAGTTCTTCCAAGTAACTTCCCGTCACAGCCGTTTACTTTTAATTTGTGATCGTACGAGTAGTTCAATGCGTTGATTACGGTATCGACTAGCGAAAGCATCGATGCTTAGCTACGGTAATTGGCAGGTGGTGTAGTAGGCGATGTGTGAACATGGACAAACCGCGGCCGGGGCACCGGGTGCCGACTGTGCCTCTTGGGACCAATGATTTTAAAACCCAATTATTTTAAAAGGTTAAAAGGGTATAGCCGTGTAAGGATGGCGAAACTGCCTTTGACGAGAAAGTGGTTTTGCTTTGGCTCGGATAATTGTCTTTACATACGTTGTAATTTGACCAAATTTTAGCCCCAAAATGGGCGTGGTTTTTGAGATAATTAAAAAAAAAGGAAAATCGTTTTTATTTTTTATTTACCAAACTAGTGGCGCGATTTTCACGAAATGTTTATATATTGTGTAGAAAATTAAGAGCGTTTTTTTCTAAAAAAAAAATCCAAATAATTTTATATTTAAGTAAAAAAAAATCATTTTTTTAATATTCATAATTTTTTTTTTTTTACTTGCGAGGTGGCGACACCTACCAATATCAGATATATTATGACCCATTTAATACTCTAATACATATATTTTTTTCAAAAATATTCATTTGGATCATCAGGTTAAAATAAGCGAATTTGTAACATCTCATACAATACATAGCCTTCCCTTTACTACGTACATGGGCGTTTTCAAAAAAAGTTGTTGAAATGACTTTTTTTTAGAAGTGGATGAAATTTGGTATTCCTGCTCAGAATCAGGAGCACTTTCGATTATAATAGGAGAAAAAAAATGTCTCAATATTTTTTATTCCATTACGTTACCGTTTTCATACGCGTATCTGTGGCGGTAGTGTAATGGATAACACATAATTATATGAAAAACCTGGGACACTTTTTTTTCCTATTGCAATCGAAAGTGCTCCTGATTCTGATTAGGAATACCAAATTTCATCCACATCTGACAAAAAAGTCATTTCAACATCTTTTTTTTGAAAACGCCCACCTACGTAACATAGGATTCAATAGTAGGGTGGGTTGAAAAAAATTTTTTTTTTATTTTCTTAGCATGGGGGTAGAATTTGTACCTTATGAAAACAGAAAATTTTTCAAAAAAAAAATTTTTTATCTAATATTTTGAGGTGGCCCACTCGCTTTTAAAATTAATAATTTATCAAATGAGGTAGTTCCAACAAAAAAAATTTTTTTCGGTCAAACATCGTGGAAGACGTCTAAAAATTGTCGATTGTGATTTTTTTTTACTTATAACTTTCATTTTAATACAAAAGAAAGAAGTCATTTTTTGATTTTTTACATTAATTACAAAAATAATAGAAATTTTTTTTTTTTTACTTTTGATTTCCAATTGGCTTTCGAGGGGAGACCCTACAGGTTCTAGAACACCTTTCATATTTTTTTTTTGGTACTACTTCATTTAATAGATTATTAATTTTAAAAGGGAGTGGGCCACCTCAAAATATTAAGTAAATTTTTTTTTTGAAAATTTTTCTTTTTTCATAAGGTACAAATTCTACCCCCATGCTAAGAAAATAAAAAAAAAATTTTTTTCAACCCACCCTACTATTGAATCCTATGTTACGTAGGTGGGCTTTTTCAAAAAAAAGATGTTGAAATGACTTTTTTGTCAGATGTGGATGAAATTTGGTATTCCTAATCAGAATCAGGAGCGCTTTCGATTGCAATGGAAAAAAAATTGTCCCAGGTTTTTCATATAATTTTGTGTTATCCATTACACTACCGCCACAGATACGCGTATGAAAACGGTAACGTAATGGAATAAAAAATATTGAGACATTTTTTTTCTCCTATTATAATCGAAAGTGCTCCTGATTCTGAGCAGGAATACCAAATTTCATCCACTTCTAAAAAAAAGTCATTTCAACAACTTTTTTTGAAAACGCCCATGTACGTAGTAAAGGGAAGGCTATGTATTGTATGAGATGTTACAAATTCGCTTATTTTAACCTGATGATCCAAATGAATATTTTTGAAAAAAATATATGTATTAGAGTATTAAATGGGTCATAATATATCTGATATTGGTAGGTGTCGCCACCTCGCAAGTAAAAAGAAAAAAATTATGAATATTAAAAAAATGATTTTTTTTTACTTAAATATAAAATTATTTGGATTTTTTTTTAGAAAAAAACGCTCTTAATTTTCTACACAATATATAAAAATTTCGTGAAAATCGGGCCACTAGTTTAGTAAATAAAAAATAAAAACGATTTTCCTTTTTTTTTAATTATCTCAAAAACCACGCCCATTTTGGGGCTAAAATTTGGTCAAACTACAACGTATGTAAAGACAATTATCCGAGCCAAAGGAAAACCACTTTCTCGTCAAAGGCAGTTTCGCCATCCTTACACGGCTATACCCTTTAACAAACGGATAGTTTAGTGGTTAGTGACCCAGGTTTCTTAACAGTGATATAAAGCGGTTAAGGTCGTTAAAATTGAACAAAACGTATAGTTTAGTGGTTAGTGACCCTGATTATGAAGCTAGACTTACCAGGTTTGAATCCCGGTAGACCACTTGGCCAGCGCTTGTACGATGAATATGAAAGTTTGAAAGTAAATGTTATACTTAATATGTATTTAGGTATATATTAATCTATGTAAGTGCGTTTATCGATTTCCTAGTATCCACTATATTTATTCATTTAATAAATGGGACTAGAACTAAAAGAATTTCTTTGCTCACCCGCGACCTTAAGGTGACCTTAGTGAAGGTCGCGGGTGAGCAAAGAAATTCTTTTAGTTCATTGATATGGACCTCCGCAAAGTAACGCCTGATTCAATAAATTATTTAAATGGGACTAGAGTTCAGAAGTTTATCCAAAAACTCATTTGGCGTTTAATTCAGACGAACGCAGCCCTTATCAAGTCATTTAATACTTTTTTAACACAGACATTTAATTTAATTTTATAATTTAATAATACAACAGAAATTATGTGTGTTATGTGCTGGAACGTTATAACATTAATAAAATTTCAGCATGAACTTAGCCGGATCACGGCAAAGCAAATTAAATAGTGATGTATTTTAAATTATCAACGTGTAGCGTAGGATGCCATGAACTACTACCGAGCCCACTCACTACAAGAAGAGTCCTTGTAAAATAAATTGAAAACAATACGTGCCGATTACGAGTATCTGTAAAGCCTACAACCTCGCATTTCTGAAATATAAAAAACATCGCTATTGCCCGTACTTACCTATATTTGATTAAGTAATTCATCATCATCATCATCATCCCAGCCTATATACATACGTCCCACTACTGGGCCCAGTGTGGATTGGGAACTTCACACGCACCATTGAATTGCTTCGCAGGTTTGTGCAGGTTTTACAATGTTTTCCTTCACCGCAAAGCTAGTGGTAAATTTCAAATGTAATTCCGCACATAAATTTCGAAAAAACTCAGAGGTGCGAGCCGGGGTTTGAACCCATGACCCTCTGCTTGAGAGGCGATAGGTCAAACCACTAGGCCACGACGGCCTTTTTAAATAATTAAGGGTCTTAAAATCATGTGAGGCGTTGGGGAGTGGGAGGTAGTCAACCACGTTGTCGCATGGGGAGTGAAACATATGAGTGGACTGTATTAACTAAAATGAAAACGAAGAAACAATATTAAGACGGTGAAATATAATTGACTTGCAAACACAACCACACAAGCGCACAACACAAAGCAATAATGACAAGTACCTAACACATAAATGAAAAATATAAAAAAAAGAACTTTACAAAAAATACATCAAATAGGACAAAAAATGCCAAGGAGTTTGCTACAGGGAGTGGGGATCTCACTCGGTAAATATCACGTAATTTTTGTGCCGCAATAATTATTGTCTAAATGCGATTAAAATTAATTAAAATCATGTACGAGTATCTCCACTAATATATGGCTAAGTTCTGTACGAATTTGCTTTTTATTTTTTTCAATTGCATATTTTATGTAAATGTTTTCCTTACAATAATATTTTTCGCCATACTTATTAAATTTTCCTAGCAGATTTTGTTTTAACTAATACTTGTCTATCATTACTCAGAATTGGTTAAGGTTTAGTACTCGTAGGTGGTAAAATTATGTACCTACCCGTTTGTATGAATAGGTTGGTTTTACTTGTTACTTCAATTGTTGAGGATATAATGTAGTAATTTAATTTTATATTTTCAATTTGTATCGATTTTCATGTGTGTACGAACACCTGAAAGAGTAGCGTTTGGTGTTATTAACTGTAAGTAACCGAATTCTACACACAATAAATAATTAAGCCAGAGGATTTATTCCTAGGCCCCAAGTGAAGCCCGCCAACTCCACTATCAAGTATACCTATTGCATAAGCGCCGCTACCGGTGATGTTTCCTGGACCCCGCTAATTGAGTCGGGATCAATATGACGCCTTACAAGCGCTAATTACATTAATTGCAATATGAGAACTGTCGCTTATGTAGAAACAGACGTGGGTGAAGCTGGTTTCCGTTCAATTTGCCTAATCGGTAGATAATTATTATGCAGGTAGGAAATTCAATTTATTAATATTAATATGATATGATATTACCGACGAACCTTTTATTTTAACTTAAGTGTAAATTTACTGGAAAAATTACGTCGAGTATTGTATTTTATTCTTTTTTAATATCCTGTCCTGCCACAGATCAAATTTAACATTCTATTTGTTTATCAAAAACGTTTTTTTACCAGACGACGGCAAAGCCGAAAAGAAAGATTATAATTTCAGCAGATTATGTTTTATTTAATTTTAGTTTAGTAGCTTTGATTAAACAAAATAAAATCAATGCTAGTTGCTACTTTAATTACCAATATACACAAAAAAATACCGGTAGATATATTTGGTATCAATAACAACATTATAGACTTCTTCAAGATACAGGTATACGGAAACGTTGCCGTTGGAATCTCGTGCGATACTCGTATTATCTCGAAAGTGGGCATATTTTTTATTTACTCAACATTTTGACAACAGTTTTATGAAGAAAAATTTTTGGTTTGCAGGTTTAAAAAATCCACCACTCGCCATTAAAATAGCTCCAACTGCTCATCAAGTCTGAAGTCATGCTTATAGGACTGATATATTTCTAATATATAACGTGTTAGTCATATAACTGCGCAGGTCAGGCGCAGGCAGCTTCGCTTTGTCAGTGCCAGCGCCGCGATGAAGTTGGATGATGCTGTCATACGGCGTGCGCATACGATGTTAGGGCTATCGAAAGGTTAAATTAAAAGCAAAAAAATAATTAAAAATTTTTGGTTTGCACGTTTAAAAAATCCAGCACCCGCCATGAAAATAGCTCCAACTGCTCATCAAGTCAGAAGTCATGCTTATAGGACTGATATATTTCTAATATATAACGTGTTAGTCATATAACTGCGCAGGTCAGGCGCAGGCAGCTTCGCTTTGTCAGTGCCAGCGCCGCGATGGAGTTGGATGATGCTGTCATACAGCGTGCGCATACGATGTTAGGGCTATCGAAAGGTTAAATTAAAAGCAAAAAAAAAAAAACTTTTACTGAAATGCTCTAAATCCACCCTCCTTCGGGAAGTCGGCTAAAAAAGAAGAAAAACTTACGTCGTCCAAACTCATCAATTTATTACGTAAAATTACTTGTATATATATTTTTTTCTTTGGCACGAGATTTAGGTATCCGTAGTCTTCCGTAGTCCATCATTTTACCGAAAAATATTTAATCGATTATCGTTTACCATAAAATTATTAGCAGAATTTTATAATTACTTAGGAATCATTCATGAAAATTCGTTAGATCGCTTATACTTTTGCTTGAATTAACTTTTACGTAAGAATCAACTTATCGAATTTTACTTCATTATTTTATGTTGCAGATATTATTTGGTAACGTTTGATTCAGTATAAAACAGGGCTTCTCAATGCTCCAGATAGATTTATGATTATTATGATATGAGATCATGTAAGTACATGCAAGTATATACGATAAGTAACTAACTATAGAATGCTGAAGAAATTATTGACAATTATATGGTTACGGAAATTGTAGACATATGTGAATGCAATAAATAAATAATAATAAATAAATAGGTACCTAAATAAATATCACGGGACAATTCAGACCAATTGACCTAGTCCCAAAGTAAGCTTATTAAAACTTGTTTTATGGGTACTAAGCAACGGATAAATATAATTATATAGATAGATACATACTTAAATACATATTAAACACCCAAGACCCGAGAACAAACATTCTAGACCTCTAGCTTCATAGACAGGTTCTCTAACCACTAGGCCATCTGGTCGTCAAAAATCTTCAGAATTTCTATTAGAATGCTCAATATTCTTCGTAAAATAAATGTAGCCTGTAGTAACCCTATCCCAGACCATCCAGTCAGGCTGAAGGGTATGGCGAATCAGGAATTCGTATATATTTAAGGGTTGCTTTACATTTACAGCAAAAAGCGAATTAAGATATCGCACCCAAATCGTAATGGCCTGTCTGTCCGAATTATATCTGAAATTAAAAACATATCAAGAAATTAAGCTGTGTCAAGACACTTTTTTGACGTCGGATGTAACCGCCAGTTTTTTTTATGAAGTTTTGATTTTCAATGGCTTAAAGTTGCAAACTCCAGTTGCTGATAATGCTAAATTAAGACTGAAATTAAGATAAAGGGACTCTCTTGCTTTCTATCCTCTTTAATATCCATATTCAGTAGGTACCTCTTTGGAGCGAATTGTACAAAATAGCCTGCAGTATTATATTGTACCGCCTGCACTACAGGAATAAAACTGTGCAAACCTTTTTCATCAGTCTCTTTAGATGTTACGAGTAGTATTATTATGTGCTAAATGACCACCGTCTGCGATTCCCCTTTGATCTAAGTGTTCATTGGCCCTGTCTTTACTGACGTCGCATTCAACGCAATGAATAGTCCGTTAACGTTGCAACTCTGTACGAAATGTCACGAGTAAAATATCGAAGCAGTACCACACAATGTGGCTACATTGTGCGTGTTCATACAAGAGAAATGAAGTCTTCACAATACATCGGCAGATTCATAAAGTTAAATCCCTATTCAAAGAATATGGCGTATTTTAATCACGTGTGATCTTTGATACTTATTTCCCTTCAAACTTTCCAAAAATGATAAATGCTCGAGAATAATGTTTCCAATTTCCCCTTTTCATCGATAAAATGGAAATCTATCTGCAATTACGAAAGAACTTTCTTAAATTTAAATTTTCACTTTCGAAGCAGTACCTAATTGTTAGTTTATATCACTTAAAATAAATTCGACGTTTAGATTACAATTTTAATTTAACGTCGGTTTACATTTCTCAATCGGGCAAAGAAAGGGTATCATAGAGCGGTAATTACCGGATGATTTAAGTCCTCCGTTTGCTGTGAGGACAGCGGGGAGGTATTGACTATTTATTAATAACAGACCCGCATCGGGTGATCTCGACATTATTGTAATAGCCGCTTGTCGATGTTAAGGCCATGGCCAGACAAGTACGAATGGGGCCCTCGTGCTGCCGATTATCCCATAATGGGGTGCCGATGTGCGGATAAACGTCGTAGCACATTAATTGTCTACGTCTTAAATATTTATTCTTGTGGCGGTTAATATTTCTTAAAGATGCCTCGGGCCATTTAACAGCTCAATAAATCTTTGCTATGTTGTGGTTCTATATTGTGACCAAGTTATTTGAATAACATGCAGAAAAGGATAATCGCATCAAATACATACTCGTATAGTTAAAGTTAAAGAGAGTGACGAAGTTTCGCCGTAAATACTACCGATTCTGGTTATGAAATACCTATGAGCACTCAATCAATTTCGGATTCAATTTAGAGCAATATCAAAGATGAAAGAACTATTTACTCCCTCGTTGAAGTTTTCACCTATCGTCAGTGATATGAGTTCATCTTGGCATTGACTTACTACTTTTAAAACTATATCGTCACTACTTTTAAAACTCGTATCTCAATAATAGTAAATTTTTCTTAGTGAACTTTATGAACACTTAATCAAGGTTCAATTTTACTGACATGTTGATTTTAAATACGAGATTTCTTTAAAGTAGTGTCAATATGTTGATGTGGGTATTATCGATGCTCAGCGTCATCGTGGTGGTCGACGCCCGATCGCGAATTCAATTCCAGCTCAGAGAATACAAAGATTAATTCTTCTGTTTTCGATTAAATGCTATTCCAATCTCAGCCCATCTGCAACTGTCTGCTTCATACATTCTCGACATTTTCAAATCTCATTCGTAACGAAGCCAGGTTGTTGACATGTAAAAAGCATTAATCGAAAAGGTCAAGATAAAACTACTGCTCCGTATAAATGGCGACTGCTTTCGCGTTATTTAACTTTAATTTCAATAATTATTTTACACCGTGACGTCAAGGGTAATTAGTCGTACGTGTGGAATGTTTATACGTCACGAGTTTTTACGTAAAGCAAGGACGTGAACACGTAACTGCGAATTTCGTAGTAAATAATCTTTAGGCTGCATTGCATGTTTGTTGCGTAGTGTAAAATAAACTGCATATTGGCTCAAGAAGCGGTGACAGAGCGTTTTATCTAATCAATATCGCGGGCGCTTTGTTGACACAGCACGATTTAAGGACTTTCCCTAGTTCAATGTGTACTTAATGTTAGCTAATTAAGGACACGCCTGATTCATGAGTCATTTAAAAAATCAGTAAATTTTACGAATTTTCACAAGGGTATGTAATCGTTTTAAAGTCTTTTAAATTTTACCGGCTTCTTGTGATAGCATTGACTTGAATTTTTTGTAAAAATCACAGAGAACGCTTTCTTTTTCTACGCCACAGTTGCTCCTTCATTACAAAGTCATTAATAAATACATCATAGACATTATTGGTTCTAAATTTTTGGGTACATTATATTCCTACATCAAAAAGTTTCTGTAGCAGAAAAAGAAAGAAAGGCTTCATACTGTTTGTCATTCGGGAGGGAGTAGATAGATTTTTTTAAAGTAAGCTCGGTTTAGCAAGCCGTGGCTGTGGCTATTAGGGCTCACCCTAGGAAATGAGATGTTTAGTGTAAATACATACATTTTATATATTAATTAGTTATATGTTAAATTGTTTTAGTCAGAGTCGCCATCATCGAAACCAATCTGGAGGTCTATTATATTCGGGAACGTTTTTAGGAGACTAATGTGTTCAGCAGTGGATATGGGGGATCCTTGGGATAAAAAGAAAATCATGACAGAAAAGTGTTAAATACTTTCGACCATATTTGATGCACTATTTGTAAGAAAATTCTATTCATCCACTGCTACGTACACAAGGAAAATGTGCATTCAAACGTGACTTCCTAATCAATAGAGGGACCGATCGCATTGACGTAATGGAACTCTTAACTGATCAATCAATTCTTGAAAATTGCACACAGTGCCCATTCCTCTTTATGGGTCATGTGTTAGTTCCCTACCTCGAAAGGAAAAACGAAACCCAATAATCAGTCGTGTGACTGTCTACTGTAGAACCAGTTCAGCGGGAAATTTGGTATACACGTCATGCATTTCTGTGACATGCATAAATACGTACGAATATGAAGTAAGTTAATCTTTAATACAGCGGTCACCTGTATGAGCAATTATATATAATAGTTTTAAATGTGGATAGCAGACATAATTTTTGAGGGCTCTAGGCTACTGGTAGCAGTGGGAATTTCAGTATCAAATTGTACTTTTTTTTAAATAGTCTAAGTCTTAGACCGATACGTGTCACGGATACTGTTTACGATTTCAGTTATAGTGAAACCATCACTTTCAGTTTTCTCTGTCAAGTTGTTGGCACACACGCCAAGTGTTGGTTTGTTAGCCTCTTCAGTTCTGCCTATGTTTGCACGGTATCACACGTGCCAGCACAAAGCTATTGAACTGTTTTGTTCGTCACTATTGCAAACATCTTGAGGATTTATACGTGCCCGATATAGAGGCGCCGGTGTTGACTTAAATTTCTTTGGACTTCAATTCTTAAATTTGAAGACTAAGTTGTGAATTTTTATGTGATCAGTGCGAATGTTATAAGTTAATTTGATCGAGATTTTTAGGTATTAGCGATATCGTAACTAATTTGAAAAAGCTCACATTTCAAATCGAGTTGTTAACTAAACTGAACCTTAAAGCACACTCGTTGATTTTGAGGTACGAGTTTGTTTTTCAAACCCGCAATGAACAGGGAGGGCTACCTAGAAATTTTAAAATCGAAGTTCGTATCGTACCGTCCCTCTCACTCTCGTAATTAAATTTATCTCGTAAATAATATAAGCGTCAGCGGGACGGCGAGGTACGAAGTCGAATTTTGCACTTCGTATTATAGGACTAGGAAACGCGATCGGTGCTCCGCTACCGCTGCACTCTCCGCTATCCGTCATTGGCTATCCGCATGGCATCCACTTCACGGCTTAATTGTCATTGTTGCCAACTTCTTTAGATATTACAAATTTAGTTTATGGTATGTTTTTTATTTCAGTTTTATTCATGTCATCCTTATAGTCTGACCAAAAAACCATTTTATCACCAAACAAAACTACGTCTACTTTGCTAACTTATGTTACACCACTTAGTTTATACCTTACTCGTACCTATTCTGAATGTACGAGTAACAATACACTTAGCAGGTTTCAGCGACTAACGCGGAAGGTCAGTCTTCGATTTATACGCCACGAACTCTTTGTACGGCGGACGCCGCCGACACTGTTCTTCACAGCACCGTTACCAGAAATACGAATGTTATCTGCAAGTGCTAGCATTGTAAATAAATGAACGTGTTCTTCGATATAGAACTTCTGCAAGATTCAAAATAAAATTGCTTATATGGGTCACTCATAGTTTTGATACGAGATAGGCTTTATTACGCCTACCTCGGACAAAATCTTCTATCTTTCTTTGGTGGCAGTTCTCGTACCTACGGCTATCTGTTTGAGCGCATTTTGACCAATGATTGATTAATACTCAGTATGGATAAAAACTGTCGAGATGGTCTAGTGGTTTGACCTATGGCCTCGCAAGTAGACGATCGTGGGCTCACACATCTGAGTTTTTCGGAATTCATACATGTGCGAAATTACCTTTAAAATCACGAGCTTTACGTTGAAGAAAAACATTTGAGCTACATGATTTATTGATGTATATATCAGAAAAAGGACCATAGTAGGACGATTATAATGTAGCAAATACTTTTTCCAAAAAATTCAGATACAGATTATTAATAAAGGTCAATTTAGGAGCAAATGCAAGAACATTTCTAATGGACTCCACCCGATACGAAAGCCACCGTATTTCATCGATACTATTTTTCGTATAATCGTTTTTCAATTCGGATCGGTAATGTAGCCATTATGGACTATCTATACCTCCATTACTTTATCTCCAGTGTACTTCGGGCCCCCGACTACTTGCTGGAACATTGCAAATGGCCGTTGGAGTAAAACAATTCTCGTGTTTTAGAAAGCATTCGTGAGTTTGCGCTCGATAAACTGATCGGGAACCGCATCCATATCCGAGGAAATGTTCGGGGTGTAGTGTACCTACTTTAATTGTTACTAGACTTTACACGCGGCTTCGCTCGCGTGATCCTTTGGATATAGCAGTGGAATTGAAGTTATGGCTTTTACTTAATAATTATTATTATTATTAATAGTAATAAAACTTTATTGCCATGCTAGTTACATTACAAAAAAAAGAGAAACAAAAACAAAAACTTAAAACTAATCTTGGCAATAGGTACCGGACTCTGCATATGCTGAAGATAACTCCAGCGCTGATTTTCAGTCCGGCCCTTCGGGCAAGGGTGGTCGCAACCATATTGAATACATGAATAGACAAATAAAATATTATAATATATTTATGAATAATATTATTAGTAATTCCCTTATGTTGCGTCGTAGCTTTCATTTAAGTTGTGTGAGGAACTCCCGTGCATTATCTGTAGACTTAGCGATTGAGCGGATTTTATTATGCGTATCCTATGTGATAATCGAGAGATACCTACAGCTACGTTCATGAGAAATTTCATCTAAATTCGCCTAGTTGTTTTAGTGTGATAAAGTGACACAAGCTTTCCCATTGAAAATATTAGGTAGGGGAGACAATGATGCGTTGTTGCCAGGAAAATGAACTGATATTTTCCTACACATAATGACTAACACAAGTAAAGACTTTAAAATTATGTTTTCCTCGTATAGGTTAAAAGTTAGTCCATGTGAGATATTTTATTCATTTTGATCCAATTTGGCTCGAAGCATAGTTAAAAAACACCTAGGGGCTACTACGAAATTCGAAAATCAAAGTTCGTGTCGTTCCGTCCCTCTGAGACTTATACTATTTAATACGAGAGTGAGAGGGATGGTGCGATACAAACGTTAATTTACGAATTTTGGAGTAGGCGTCCTGATGTGAGAGTGAGCAGCAGCAATCTCTACACGCTATATTGAGGAAGGTAAAGAGAAACCACCACACTTTTTTCCCAAGAAAGTCGTCATGAAGGTTCAGAATAAGATACTAATCCTCCATCAGTGACCACAACCACCCTGTTAAAAGTATACGTAGTAACTTAGGAATTAGGTAAGGCCTTTACATATTTAATAAACTTAGCGTATAAGTAATAGGTACCCATGTCCTACGTTACGATGGGTAATAGTAGTTATCCCTATCAGATTATATCCTGTATTGTGCATTAATTGTTACGTTGGACATACCGCTTGATGGTGAAACTCTTATCTTTAAATACCACGATTAATTGCTTATTTCAACACCGGGTTTATTAAATAAAATTCAGAATAGAATATCCATTGGGTCAGTTAATTTAGATAGAGAGATACACCCTGCATGTAAACGAATGGTTATAATATTCAGCTATTATTGGTATCGTAATGGAATATAATAAGCGCGAGGAGCGTGAAGATCACAGTAAAAGATTTCTCGAATGCAATTTTAGTATTTTAGCGTAAGTTATGGGTGAATCAGATAATTTCTCGGTTGCGTTTGCAAGCATGCTGATAGCGCTGTATCCACCCTTGCCCTGCCCAGGACAAGTAAGCAATGTACTATTAATGGTTTGTTTCTACGCCTGAGGGGTTATAAGTTACTTACTAGGTAGGCAAGAAAGACATTAGTCTGAAAGGTTGTTGCATACATGAATAAGATTCTTTTTTGCGTGTTCTTGATGGTTTCAGCTATTGTAAGAAGGCGTAGAAACGTTTTTAGATCTCTATGAGGTATAACTCGGAGATCCAATCAAGGCATTTTATACATATTTCTGTCTCTGCTCTACCAATAATACCTACTAGCAGCGTCACCGCTGATTCTTCATAGTGTCAACTAATTTGACTTATAAAAAAAACTCTGAGATTGATCGAGCCTCAAAGATCCCAGGTCGTGCTCAACTGCTAAAACCTCTGCTATATTTATGTCCCAAGAACTTGATACTGATAATAAACATTTCACTAACTCGAATTGCATTCCGAGAAGCACCAAGTGCGTTCGATAGCGCAGCCTGAGTTACAACGGCGTCAGCTACTTACTGTTTTATCTTTGTGTTTCTCTTTCTGCTTCACGATGCCGTAGATAATTGAGAAATTGTTGGTTCAATGCTGCTAATTTACAGGTATATAGAATTTAATCTGTGAAGGACTATACTTACAGTAGGTATCGATAGTTATCGCGTGTGCGTCTTTAAACAAAATAAGTTGCTACTAAGACGTTTTTTTTTTTTCAAATATACTTTTGTATCTGAAAAAAAAATGGTTCGAAGCATTAAAAATTATAATTTAGATATGTCGATGCTATTCGCGCAAAGCTACTTATATTCTTAATTTTTCATTAGAAATAAGATAAACCATTTTCACCGGTATTCCTATTGAAGAAGCTCTTTAAAAAGTGTTGACTGATAACAGTGAAACTATACTTAATAATAAAGATGCGACACTGATATCTGACTGGGATTTATTTGTTATTCTTTCTCTAAAAAATATTTTCGTAAAAAGTCAGGGCAACATTGTGCAGCTTCTTTCAAATGCGAAAAAGCGAAGTAGGTATTGGATTATATGAAGAATATATGAATTGTGATTTTTTAACTCTGGAATCTCAGTGGTATAGTACCACTACATATCAAGTAGCTAAGTATGTAAAGCAAATACCTTTACATCCAGATTAAACAGAAACAAAACGCAAAGGAGGAAGAATTTACGTTAAAGGATCACTGCGTCGGGACATTGCAAATATTATGAAAATCAAAATTTTAATGCGTGGGCAATGTATGCCCTTCTAAGTTCATTACTCCAAAAGTACTGCTGTAATGCCCGTTGCACTGTGGCTCCTTTGAATAACGAGAAGTAATCGCATGACTAATTGAAACCGTACACAAGTAATTCGTCATTTTATTTTAGAGAGTCGTTTTTCTACGCCCCAACTGTTGAGCGATGGACTTGGCGTTGATACATCGAGCTTAAGCATTTTCTTTTTTTACTTTTCATTGATCATGTATTGTTAATAAACCTTTTAATAGGCTGTTTAACTTGCAATGTTCTTGTGTCTGCGTGAAGCTGTCTTCACATTTTTGTGAGTAGGTACATGCTGTTTGGCCATTGTCTAAGGCTCTTGTGCTCACTATCTGGGGGCACGGCAGTGCCCCCGCCAAGTCGAGCAAAAAAAAAACAAAGGCACGGCCGTACCATACTTTTCTCGAAGCCATTCAGGCTATTTCCAACACCCTGTATTTTTGTTATGGCTAAAGCTAGAACCCTGAATTTTCAGTTACCTATAGGGCCTAATGGGACTTTGATATATTATCAATAACATTCAGTTTGAACACGTAGATTAAGAACTATCACATGTTAAAGTTCCTCAGTTTTGTCACTGACATACCTACACACTGACTTTTGATCATCATAATTCTAAGATACTTCTAGCAGACCCACAAGCTCCAAATTTTAAACATAGTTAGTTTTTAGCCTACATGGCCACAGAAAAATCCAAAATGTTGCAATTTCAGTCACGTTTCAAAGTTATACAAACTGCACAAGTAAGTTTGTAATCCCATATAAATACTAGCGATTACAAAGTTACACAGCAATGACTTTATTGAACGTAGTCGTATTGTATACGTATTAATGTTGAGTCTTAATACCTGAGTATTAAGGGTTAAAATGAAATTGTTTATCTTACTAATGTAATAAGTACCAAAGTTCGTTTGTTTGTGAATGTGTGTGCGATGCGAGTGGACGCGAGGATGGACGATGGAAATTGGAATATGAATGATGGACAATGGATAATGGTCGATGGACGATGGGTAGAAAATGGACATTGGACGATGGAGTGTGGACGATGGACGATGGGCGACGGACGATGGATCATCATCATCATCATCATCATCCCAGCCTATATGCGTTCCACTGCTGGGCACAAGCCTCCTCTCAGAATAAGAGGGCTTGGGCCTTAGTTCCCACGCGAACCCAGTGCGGACGATGGATGGTGGAGGATGAACGACGGACGACGACGGACGACAGAAAACGACGGACGACGACGGATGACGGAAGTTAGACGGGCGAAAGACGAACGACCGAAGAAAGACGATGGATGACGACGGAAGTGCGACGACGGACGACAGATGATGACTGACGAGGGAAGTTCGACGACGGATGATGGAGGGTGGACGATGGACGACGATGGACGACAGATGGTAGACGGACGACGGAAGTTCAACGATGGGCGACGATGGACGACGGACTACGACCAACGACCGACGACGATGACGACGAATAAGACGACGACGACGACGACGACGACGATGACGACGACGACGACGACGACGACCGTCGGTACGGACGATGGACTGTAGACGATGAACGAGGATGGACGATGGACGATAACCGAGGATAGACGATGGACGGTGGACGATAGACGAGAATGGATGATGGATAGTGGACGAGGATAGATGATGGATGGCACACGATGGACAAGGATGGACGATGGACGATAGTGGACGATGGACGATGAACGAGAATGGACGATGAAAGAGAATGGACGATAGACGAGGATGGACGATGGACGATAGACAAGGAAGGATGAACAAATGAAGATAGTAATGCGTTATTACAAGAAGTAGTACCCGAAAAAAAAAGAACTGCCTACAAAAAGTGATGAGATCCCACCAAAAACATTACATGTAAAAAGCTGCAAGTCTCGCAACGCAATGCAGTTCTTGTAATGCTAAAAAGGTTTGAGATGCAATGTTATACCAAGTCGGTTATTTTTGTCAGTAGGTACCGGGGGGTTTCCATAGAACTCGATTTTCACCAACTTGCTTATTTTAAAACCATAGAAAAATACAGTTTATAGTTCTCAAATAAAGAGTAAACCAAATTATTTTTTAAACACATAATGACTTGGCCATCGCACTCAACCTTTAGTCATTCTCGTATTATGTGTATCACTCAAACTGCAAGGCTGGGGCTAGCGCTATCTTCAATTAGAATTACTTTAAATAGCTGACGTTGATTATTATAATTCTTATGTCATTATGTTATGTAGCCTTGCGATGGCCAAGTCATTTATGTGTTTAAAAATAATTTGGTTTACTCTTTATTTGAGAACTATAAACTGTATTTTTCTATGGTTTTAAAATAAGCAAGTTGGTGAAAATCGAGTTCTATGGAAACCCCCCGGTACCTACTGACAAAAATAACCGACTTGGTATAACATTGCATCTCAAACCTTTTTAGCATTACAAGAACTGCATTGCGTTGCGAGACTTGCAGCTTTTTACATGTAATGTTTTTGGTGGGATTACATCTACCACTCCTTTCTAGCCTCTTTTCACACCGTGTGACAGAAAGAAATGGTGAATACGATCGTGATTCCGAGAGCGTTAAACTAAGGCTTCTGCCGTTGAGCCGCTAAAATATAATAAACTTGCGTATCTGATTCTATTTGAAATATTTTAATTAAATAAAAATCTACAAACTGCATCAAGAGCAATTTTTTTCGTAATTATACGCGGTTGCGCCCTAAACCTTACGGATCGCTATCACTGTGAAAATGCGCTGTCAACGGCGCACAACAAATTTTCTATTACATTGCGTGTGTTACTAAATAACTGCTATTATTTAACCATCTTGACCCCGCAATAAATAGAAATCTTTTTCAACGGTCGCTCGTGCACAGGTATGGACCGATAGGGTCAGCGTCGGCGCCGTCGTATTTATGGCGGCACCGCGCCTGCGCCGCTGATAAACATTGTTTCGCTGAAAATTTTAATGTGCGCCGAAATTACTTGGTATAACGCAAAAAGATACTTCAGATACGAACTTATTTAAACAAAGACGAGTGGCTCCATTAAGCAACTTATTTAAGATTAAAAATGTCAAGACATAATTCGCATTGTTCTCGCTGACAATTTGGGCCCCATGTAGTAAAAGACAGTCTTAAATACTAGACTTTGGTGGAAGACAAAGTCGTCAAGAGGTCCTTAGTATAAGATATATTTTCTGCGGGATATAGACCGGAGTTACCGTTTATTTATTCATCTAGAATTATAACCGTGAATCAATTAAAACTTTTAAGTAGGTATTACGAGTAAAATAAATAAATAAATAAAATTGTATAATAAACTATGTTTTCATTATCAGGTCACTTTGACGCTTAGAGAGGTTTCTATCAAAGTTTCGAGTCTAAATTAATTGCGGATCAAAACCCGCCGTTTATTCAATAGTCGAAGTGATCAAAACATTGTTGTCCTCAGCAATGAACTTTACTGGAAGTGAGAGTGATCGCTCTGATACGCTTTGTGCAGAAAACCGTTGACCTTTGCGGCGTTACGGTGAGTTACTGGCTCTTTGTATTTTAAGTGTAAGGTTCCTTCACGTTCCAATTTGTTGTAAACGGACTTGTTCAAAAGTTTTGTTTAATATTTCATTTATAATACAAAGCTTTTTTGTTGAACTACAGGTACGTTTTGTTGACTGCGTATGTGACATCGCAACTACATAAAATAGAACAAGATGAATTTCGATTTACGAAATTTGAAAACAACTATCATCCCTTCGTTTAACAAGTTTATTGTCCGTGGATTGGCAAGGGTCCGGCTCCCGGTAGATTGTCAAAAAGGAAAGCATGACAATCGCGAGAATTCCCACCAAATGGCGGCGACATTTGCATGTTTCATAAAGATGGCAGATGCCCAGGAAATTGCAAAGAAAACTTGTAATAAACACAAGTAATAACAAATATTTAGCCGATAGCGATATAAATAAAATTATAACGAGTACAGGTTGAACTTTAATTAAATCAACGAGATCAAGCCGTCGTGAATGCTTAGCCATTGACACCAGAAAACTGCATCACATGGGACGATGCACAACTGCAAATAACTATTCGAACGCAGTCACTTCTGAAGGTACATTTACGACCTAGTCTCGTTAATTTAACTATACAAGGATTGAGAAGTAAAACCATGCATGGTAATACGAAACATGCTAGCCTACTAATATAATAAATGCGAAAGTTTGTGTGTGCACTTTTTACTTATTTTGCACTAATACGCTGGATAGATAAATAAATAAATAACTGTGATTACCTTTAATGTGGCCCCGATATTTCTATACATTTTCCAGCGATATGATCACGGGCAGTAAACGCTTATGAAATAATGCTAGTAGGTGTGTCGAAATATCAGGGAGTCTATGAAAGGTAATGAATGATCTTCAGCCGTGGTGGCCGAGTGGTTTGACCTATGGCTTCTCGAGCAGGGGATCGTGGGTTCAAAACCTGGCTCGCACCTCTGTTTTTCGAAATTCATGTGCCAACTGAAATATACCACGAGCTTTACGGTGAAGGAAAACATCGTGAGGAAACCTGCACTAACCTGCGAAATGATTCAATGGTATGTGTAAAGTTCCCAATCGGTACTGGGCCCGGGTGGGAACTACTGTTCAAGCCCTCTCATTCTGAGGAGGCCTGTGCCCAGCTGTGGGACGTATACAGGCTGGGATGATGATGATGAATGGTTTTTATCCCGTAGAAAACATCTATGTAACTACGAATCATTAATACCTGTTATTTAGAAAAAAAAGGTCCTGAGTTTTAATTCAACTGCCAGACAGGCTTAAGCGAGCAAAACCGCGGGTAAAGACTGTCTAGAATAATATAAGTCAGTTCTGGACATGAGCATCCGGCAGTAGCGTGTGGCGGACACATAATTCCACGCTCCTCGTAAATGAAATCTCACCGTACTGTCACAACTGGAAAGCTGATTCGCCATATGGAAGATACATTGGTATGTTAAATGAAGAAACATATTGCAGTGAGTCCTTTATTCATAAACTGTAAATATGTACACAGAGCTTGTTAGTTTATCATTTGTCTTTATCTCTCGCTATGGCGTTTGAATTAGCCAGAAAGAGACAACTATCCATACATAATATTATAAATGCGAAAGTGTGTGTTTGTGTGTATGTTTGTTCGTCTTTCACGTCGAAACGGAGTGACGGATTGACGTGATTTTTGGCATAGAGATAGTTTATGGGCCAGAGACATAGGCTACTTTTTATCCCAGAAAAATGCACAGATGAGAGAACAGCGCGCGATAACCAAATTCCACGCGGGCGGAGCCGCAGACAAAAGCTAGTACGAGATATTTTTTTTTCACTGGGTCGTAAGAATCCACCCAGATATTTTTATTTATGTTTAAGATGAAAACGAGTAAATGTTGCGTGATGGGAAGTAATCAGCTACGTTAGGGATAATCGCAATATTTGGAAGCTGGAAATTCTTGTTGACTGGAGTAAAGCAACACGGTTATGCGTGTGATTATTTTGTCAATGTTTTGTTATGGAACGAAACTATCACCACTATCCATAGTACATGGAATTGGTACTTTTTACCTTGCATCAAATGAGGTAGTTCTAATTTTTATATGAGTTTGTAGTGGTGAAATTGGTTATGTCAAATCCAAGTTTTCCACCTTTCGGATCCTTTTTCGAAAGCCTTCCGGATCATTGTCAAATACTTGAAAATTCATTAAAATTTTCCGTTTTTGACAATTTTTTTCTACAGTTTTTAAAATTATGAAAATGTAACTCAAAAGTAGATACATTTCTACTAGATTACCACTTGAATTAAATATTGGACTATCTGCTTAAATTATTTGGGGCCGTTTATATCCACTTTTCAAGTAGTATTTTTTTACCCGACTGCCACAATTAGGGTTATAACCGATAATGATTTTGAAAATCACTCTCTGTTCCAAATAACCTGTTATTTGGTATCCATTTGCATTTCATAGTTCATAATTATTGTAAATTGTAATTTATGTCTGATAGGCTATTTCATTTCACTAGGTAGCTCTCTATTTATGAAATAGCAAGTCACTATATGGGGTTTTCTAAATCACTCTATAGAATTTATTGAATGGCAATTATGTACTTGACACCTATCTAAAGCTGTTGTTAATATTGTTTTTAGGTCACTTTCAACCACACAAAGTAGAAAATCATTTTATACTTGGCTTACTTTTATTTATAAGACACACAGTTTATGACGTTTCGTACTTACTTGTTTAATCGTAGTGCAAAGACTTTTTGTCACGTAGTAATGCTATTAAACAATGTAACTGCACTATCTGCACTTGGTACACACCTCTGTGACTCTATGTTTATCAATGCGCCTTACTGTGGGTACAATACAGTTTGTAATTTAAACCTTTGTAGATTAACACTTTCGTATAGGATGACATTAAGTTCATCATATTTTAATTTTACTCGACTATCCAAAGCATCATCAACGTCTCTACAAAGAAGAATGGTTGTTTTCAGGATCAAGTCTGTATGATTATTCTGGGAGTTTCTTTCTTTCGCTGTAACTTCCGAATGGCGTAATAAATTTTACATTAAAAATCGATACCTAGCTATACAACAACCAAATAGATATCTAGTTATACAACGGTATCAATAGTGGGTACCTCTTACAACAAAATATCTTATTTGAATTAATTCCGTTTCATCTCAATAGTACCAACCTATAGGCAGAGTCATTCACGATGACGCGTGCCGTGGTTCTTATTACAATGTCATTAATGGCTAATTTTGACAAAACCACATCACGTCAATTTTATCCAAAAAATATTGTACACCATAATATGGTAGACTATGGAAAGAGACTGTTAAACTTTAATACCTTATTTATATACCTGTAGTCTTACAATAAATTCACACACGCGTCTTCGTAGATGTCACTAGGTATACTCCGATACGAGATTCTGTACCTACTACTTTGACACCCAAAACATAACAGAGAGTAATGTAACAGGTAACAGGCCCTAAATCTAATTAACTCAGGTAATTCCGAACCTGTTTGTGTTATCACTAAGGTATTAAAGCGTTAAATCTCGTATGAAATGAGAAAGTATAATTATATTGGTGAAAATTATTACGTCACTGCAGGTATAAAATGTCAAAATTTTGTTTCGCCATGCCTGAAGCTGATAAATGCGACTGACTTGAAAAAACCTGACAGTAAGACTTGAGTTGAGTTCAGGCACTGATAGGTAGTGGCTAGGGTTACTTGGTTCAAGATCTTTCTTTATACGCGTGTGTTTGACTACTAGTTCAATTGATAGTAGGTACTTTAACGGAGTTCTATACTTAATAGTATTGTCAATGGAACTAGTGGGAACACACCCACAATAATGTTTGATTACAATCGAGGCTGTGGTTTATGGTAAAGGGTGAATTCGCCAAGTAAAAGCGAATTTATCCTTTTTTTTGATAACGGCCTGATTGTACTTAGTGTTCAAAAAACACAGACGCAGACAGAAAATTCCACTCATCTTGGCGTGGAATGGGTCAATTTTTCAACTCTCTTTGCCATTCATAATTTCGGTTCGACTCTGTCAACTATAATCTAAGATAACCAATAGGAAGTTGGAAAGCCCCCGAATTTGTCACTTCAAAGTTCAATATTTTGGTGAAACTTATCTAAGAACCATCGCTAGAAAACCTGATTTCAAATAAAAAAAACCGCATTTTAAATCGGTCCACCCGTTTAAGAGGTACGGTGCCACAGAAAGACAGACGTTACAGATACACATATAGTGATCAAACTTATAACACCCCTCTTTTTGCGATCTGAACAGAATAAATAATTAAAACAATAATAACCGGTGTGAAGTTAGCGGCCAAAAGTTGGCGGCCGATTTATGGCGAACATTTGGCCGCTAACTTCACACCGGCACAATAATAGATTAAAAAAAATATATGCACAATGTTTTACCATGTTTTACAAGCCAAATTAATCTGATATTCAAAAATCACAATCATGCTTATTTACAAACAAGATAAGTCTAAGATGGAACCTGCTTGCCTGTTAAAAGCGAATTTATCCTCGACCTGAAAACGGCCAGATAGTATTCAGGAAACACAGATGCAGACAGGAAATTCCACTTATAATTTCAGCCAAATTTATATTAAATATAATATATGAAATTCCGCATTTCAATAGAAATTCAGAAAAGACGGAACCCGACGCATAAACGGCTTATGCTTTACTTTTTATTTATTTTTAACGCGCCTGTGGCAGGTGGCAATTCTGAGGTAGGTAATTAAGCAGATTTCTTTTTAATCTGACGCATTACATTCACGGATGGGCCTTTTTTTAACATCCTGCATCCGCTTTGCTTTACATTTTATACGGAGACAAAAAACTCGAGCTTAGATACAGAAAATCACGCACAAGATTTTTTTTTTTTCAAATATTTCTAGTGTACCTGAAAACATAATATATAAAAAAAGGGCCAAGTGCGAGTCAAACATGGCTGTGCAGTGAAGCAGAGCCCCTCTCCTATGGAAAAGGTACGCCGTATAGAGTCATTTTAGATGATTACTGCAATAGAGAGACAGGTTGGTTGAGCTATAAAAGCTACATTCATACAAAATTTCAAGTTTCTAGGACAACTGAAAGTACTCTATAGGTTTTTATTCTTAGAACTAGGTATGATTTTATGCTCCAAGGGACAGCAGCAGACTTGAGTATTTGTAAATTTGACTTTGATATCTCTACGCGGTCCTGAGTAAAGGGTCGTGACAGACAGACGAACCGACGGACGGACAGGCAGACAGACAGACGGATAGCAAAGTGGTCCTACAAGGGTTTCGTTTTTGCCGACGTACGAAATCCTTTATTGTATAAAATATTATAACCATCTAATTCGACAGACCGATCACATAAAAAATCATCGTGGTTTATTTGCTTCCAGTCATCAACCCAGTACGTAGAGAGCGGGCAGTCAAGACGTGTGTAGTTTTGATTACATTATTAACATGTAGTTTTGATTACATTATTAGATTAACAACTACAATAATTTAAAGATAATCCACTTTCATTACTTCCTTACTAGCAGACACTTAAAGTTTTAATCACAACCGACAGCAATCCAGAAATTCTTTAGACGGCTAGCTTGTCAAAAGCGATATGTTTATCTCGCTTTTTGAGTATAAAACGCAATCAAGAGTGGACACCGGTCGGAAGCTCGTGTCGAAACGGCACGATCAATTTTATTTATTTTAAGTTCCGATTAAGATCTGGCTACCGAATAACCTTGTAGACGGGAGCCGTTGGAAAAGGCAAGCTTATTTAAATTAAGATAGATTGTGCATTGTTAAGCAAAAGGTGGCATGAAAAGATGACAAAGGAATAGGAAGTTGATTAGATTCACATTTATGTCTGCAGAAGTGGCCTTGACTTTATTTAACTAGGTAACATTAATAAGTAACTACATCCTATGCTGGGTTTATGAGCACTTTTGAGCCAAGTACAGTCACCAGCATTAATATCTGCCACAGCGGAGCGTGCAAAAATATCTGACACATCCTTCCGACCCTAGAAATACCTAGAGTCGTATCAGATATTTATGCACGCTTTCTGTGTCAGATATTGGTGCTGGCGACTGTACGACATGGCGTGAGGGTATACAGTTTATAATATCTTAGTTTGTAATTATAAGTTAAAGTTCAAGTTTTTGAAAGATTGTTTTGTATTATTTTGAAATTCCGTGACATTTAAGAAGAAGAAGAAAGACATTTACTTATTCACATTCACAAAGACACACAAATACAACCAAAAAAAAAACAATAAGAGAGAGGCAGGTATACATAAGGAATAAACCAGTGAAGATGTGAATTATAAGGCGTCAAGTTTGATAACTTGAGCTGATTTAAGAGTACGATACCTAAATAAAGTCAATTAACAAATGTATTGATATTATTTATTACTTAATGTTACTTGGAAAATAATATGTCAATGTTTTTAAATTCAGCAGTTTAATCGATGAAAGTATTGTCGAAGCGGGTTGTCTGTATATAATTTCTCTGTAATTGAACTGGGGTCTTCATTTACGTCCATTGCTGGGGATGGACAAAACCACTCTTAACCTACGTATGGGTTCATAATGTTTGCTTGAAAACAGTAATTTGGTTGTCTTTTTATGTACATTTTTAATGTTACTTTTTCATTTTGTAATAATATTTTACGCAAAATAATTATTTGATCAAGTTTATCTTTTCTGTTTTAAGTACAAGACAATTGAGTATTTTGATGTTATAGTACAGATGTATTGTATAACTTAAATCAAATAAAGTACGATTAAGCTTCCGTCTTCGCCCAAATATGGATGAAATGTAATTAATCTTAGTTCGGTAGTTGCAATAAACGATGAAGGTCAAAGATATTATAATTTATTTTACCAAAATATATTCTTCAGCTGCTGTAGTAATAAAGTACATATGTGGTACTTGATTCTCAATTATTTTACAATTATTGATCTACTTTTAATTAATAATATAAACAAAAAGAAAATAATTACCGAATTCACATGCTTGTCAAAATTAGAAGCGAACAAAAGGATCCTTAATTTAAGTTTTCAAACAACAGCCTTAGCTAATGTCATGCCCTTGTATCTACTGAACTTGAGTATTATAGGGGAAGGTAAAAGGACGCTAACCACAAAGAAGACCTACAATCACCGCAGGTGTCGTCTGCCCCGCATCCCTACACTTTTATACCTTTTTTGACCACGTACAGTTTGCGAAGAAAGTTGAATCACTGTTCGACTCAATAGCATGTTAATAATTTCCAAAATACGTAGATGTAGGTATACATAAGGAATAAACCTGTGAAGATGTGAATTATAAGGCGTCAAGTTTGATAACTTGAGCTGATTAAAGCCTTCCCAATTACATGTTCACTCGATGCAGTCGACAGTAGCTGCTTATCTCTGACTGCAACTTTTTACAAGTTCGTTCCAAATTGCTTACATCTTTCTAAAAGTTTTATATTAAAGAAAAGGTTACCAAAACCGCATTTTAGTTTAAAATTACGAAGTGAATTAATGACAAATCCGTTCTATTATTTACGGTAGAATATAGGTATTTTTTCTTCGTATGTGTATTCTTTATATCGATTAATAAAACTTTATTGTACTAACTTGGACGGTTGGAGATTTAAATTGCTGCATGTTTTTCTAAAATTAGTATATGACATTATCACAGTCTAAAAATAGTACTAGTGACGATTTAATATTTTTTCCGCATTAGCTTAATACAGACCAATTTTTTAAGTTAATTTATAGACTCCAGTTGAAAGCGGTCGTCGCCAGCACTCGCCAGCGCATCGATTAAGGGCAACCAGGACACGCCAACAAAGAGCTTGTTAAAATTCTTCCAAAGCTGACCGCTATCTAACTTGCCCTATTAAAAATCAAAAAGACACGCCTTTTTTCTTTGGATTATAGTCATAAAAATCGTATCGTCCTGAACGTAAAGATAACCGCCAGCTTATTTGTAAAACACTGACACCACTAACCTACATTCTGCGATTTTGATTCCAAATAAAACTGCAAATCTTGGTAACGTCGATAAGAAAAGTTAAATTTATTATAATAATAAAAAATTTTGACCTAAAATTTTTCAGACCCATCGATCTATTGACCAAGCGAGTGTGAAACGCAATCGAAGTGTCTCCGTTAGGTTGGGAAAAAATACTTTTGTAAATCTGTCTGTCTGTGTTTTGGATATCTGGCTGTTCTACAGGTTGTATTTCTGAATCGATTCTCCAGACTTTTCGTAGGTAGAACACGTACCTAGTAAATATCATATTTCAGCTATTTTGAAACAATAAAGAAATGTAATTTTGTATAGCCTTTTTTAGCTAATCTTGTTTGCACGTATCCAATTCACTACACACGTTCTCTAATTAATTCAGTGTGCAATTAAAAATAATTGATACATTGAATAGACAGCCGAACAAAATTTCATGACGCGTTTGCATTGTTAATACGTCGAAAAGTAGTACGATCCGTCGTAACACCGTCTGAAGTAGTGAGAGTGACAGCGTCCAGTCATCTGACGGGTCTGTGGAGTACCTTATTGTGCTCGAAACACGTTTTGACTTTAAACCGTGGCTGGACTTTGACCCGATACTTCACCAAGGTATTAGCAAGTATTAATGACAAACTGCTGTCTCCTTTACATTGTTTAAGCCAGAAAGAGATGCTTTAAGCGTTATCTGTCATAAATGCTGCCATACAATGGCGCCAAAAATGTCACCCACGACAGATACGTATTAACACAATTTAACATAACAATGATTGTAACATTAATTTACTATCACTTTTCGTGCCGATTATACGTTTAATCATATCACACGTCCGCGGTATCGCTGGCATAGATTCTGCAGGATTAAGCCCACCTCTGGTTCTAACCGTAATGTGTAGATAGAATAATCGCTTGCACTTTTATGTGTCGATACAAACTGACGACCAAGAGATTAGTGTCAATGCTCTACCTGTTCGCGATTCGAAACGCTTTGTCCCAAATTGGCGCCAATATCAATACCTAATAAGCATTTGGATCTAGTAATCCGTAAGCGACAATTTGTATTTTTTGCATCAACGATTAACTTTTACTAGATACTTGATAGGATTAAATCGTTGACCTAATAAATGTATGATTGGATGACCCTGTTTTGCGTTTAAACGAAAGTTAAGTGTTGCTGAATTAAAAAGTGTCACTTCTGATATCTTGGTTGACGTTGACTTAAAATATTCTCCGTCATTTACACATTTAGGCATACACGTTCTTGCTTCGGGGAGAGTTTCACCTTCAGTACTACTACACTACATGTTCCAGTAGTTTCAGATGAAATGTGAAGGCGTATACATCAAACTAAGATACGACACACCTGCATTCCGATCAGCAGATACCCTGAACCCCCTTAAATTACGCTACAACTGTTATTAGTTATTACATATTCAAATGCCATTGCGCTATCTGAGTCTGCGCCAATTTTTGTTTGACGCCAGTCGCTCGCAGGCAGGTGCGTCGAGCGCGCGTGCGTCCGCCATCATTGTACAACAGCTGTTTTTGGCGCCAACGCGATCTTACACACGATTCGGTTATCATAACCAACAAATCTCTATCAACGGATATTGGCTTACAGTTTTAGTTAGAAAATACATATAAAAGTATATTAATTTTGTGTAAAGTGTAACAAAGACTAATGAAGATGACAGTTAATCGAATAAGAGTAGTGGTGCTTGGCAGTGCACGATGCGGGAAATCGGGTAAGGCTAAATCGAAAATTTATTTGGCATGCGCACCTGACTCATAGAGATGGAATGAGTTTAATTCAGAAGCATTCTCGTTTTTATTTTAAAAGCCAAGATAATAACATAACGACGTCGTACAACGTTTTTTCAAGTTTTGGTTAACCACTATTGGCTCTGCATGGCTATTCTATCCCTGTCTGGCTACATTACAACTTCAACATTAAAGTGAGAAAGATTTAATGAAATATTATCTTCTGTTTTGACCAGAAGGCTCGACAGAAATCAATTATACTTAATGATCTAAGAAAGGATTCCTTGATTTATCATGAGAAAGAACCGGACGCTGTAATTAAGGCTGTTAATTTAATTACTGTTATCGTTTCTTTTATTTTGGTGTTGTTCGTTTAACCGCCGACTGGCAGGTGCCTATTAGTGTTATCCTACTGATTTATCATTGCCACTCGAGTCCATCTGACTCTCGCTCTCGGTTGAGTTCATTAACTTCCAATTGGACCACTCGAAACGAAATAGTTTCGATATAACGAGTGCTCTGATCATTCTTCCCGAATAAAAACATTAATTATTATTTGGAGTTCTTTATAGGATGCACTATTTTTAACAAGGTTCAGTGAAACGTTGTACTTCTTTTGCAAAAATCTTTTGTGTTTCCAAGGCTTGCATATATCAGCAGCAGGACGTATTTTTTATGGAGACCAGTTTGTAAATGTAATTCGTGGCTTTTAACTGAAGATCGGTGGTTACCATATTACAGTAGTATTACTGCTGTATTACTGGTTTAGTGAAGGTTTTAAATTTGCTCTACTGATCCAGTACGAAATCGATAATCCTCTGTATTGGTTATGCATTAGCTGTCCCTAAGCCCTTTTATCACTGGCCCTTGAATGGAAATGAAGTTGTTTTTTAAATCCTTCCCTTATTGGTAAACTTAATCTCGTGTTTTGAAACTGTTTCAAAATAAACGACTACTGACATGTGGGTGTTTAGGTTCAGGTGTTGAAATTGTTATCGTTTATGATAAAACTGTTAAATAATAGTTAGTTTTTCTTATCGTACTAAAATATATTGCGACAAAAGTACCTAATAGATCTGTAGGTAATTTGCATATCTCTGCAAAGTTGATAATTGTTAACTCGATTGCTAATAAATTTATGTAAAAATATCATTTGCGACTGATGTTATTAATATTTATTGTTCAAACCCAAACTGTAATACTTATTGTGTTGTCATCGCTCGTTTGGACATGTCAATTATGTCAACATATAAATTGAGTGTCATAAAAAGTTGTTAAACCGATGTAATACTAATTGACTGTAGAATTTAACAAGTTCTTTGTTACTCAGACTGTCAGGTGTGAAACAAAGGGGTCTTATCTTGGCTTTGACTCAATCATATCTGCTTGATAACTCAGGGACTGTGTCAATAGCCTTCTGGCCAATTCCACGAAGAATCTTGATAAAATGGTTGTGTATTTATTAAATTCTTTAGTTCACGCGTCGTTAAAGTAATCACTGATTGCGCATTACTAATGTTTATGTCACCTGAATCATGTGACAAATTGGGATTCCTACCGTACGGTATATCCGCGTATTTAGTAGGTAAAATATTCTAGCAATCGATTTATGACTAACAACTTTGATCATGTTCCGCCAGCTTAATCTTTAAACGGCTCTGTTTCTAAATCATGAGGGTCATTCATTTTGAATCTTCATAACAATTTTGTTGTAGGGTATATATACAAGTGAAAAACGGAATCCTTATAGGACTTCTCCGTTGTCTGTCTGTCCGTATGTCACAGCGGATTTGTACTGAATCTATTGGGCCGATTAAATTCAAATTTGGATAAGTTGTACAAACATGAACATGTTGCGCAATATTTAATTAGTTTTTTATTTAGGGCGCGCTTTTGGGGCAAATCGAAAACAAAAAATTGCAAACTACATATATTGTGGTCTGGTTACAAGGATCTTATTTTTTTTAGTATATACTTTTAAAGTTATTTAAGAAAATAGAAGAATATTGACTGACCCCCTCCTACAGATAAACCAAAGACAAATCAAATACGGAAGGCGCAATTAAAAAAACATATTTACGAATTTTTTTTTCATACGTGAACTGTCGTAGGTACTTGCCAGTTTTTAAAGTATGTACACAATATTTTCGATTAAGTATTTGAAAGTAGGTATACGTCATACTAAAAATGGCTTCACTTCTGGTATCAAATTAAAATCCGCTTCCCCCAATTTGCTAATAAGTAATTGTGATTATAATTTCAGCACTATGAGTATCAGTGCCATACCCAATATTTTATACGTGCTTATTATTTATTAAGTATTTTAAAAGTTATCATAATATAGGCAGCAAAAAGGCGGTCGCAGTTTGTTGTTATTTATATCAGTCCAACAACAGCCCAGCAATGCCTTAATCACTGCTCAATAATTGAGTTGCTATGTATCGAAACTTTCCGTGCGGCAGTTAGTCAGCATCGCGAAATAGTAGCGTGCTCGTAAAGTTGTTGTACTCCAGGATTCTGGTGTACGTAGTTTCAGCATTCGTCATCAGTTCATAGTGTTTATTGATGCCAAATGCAGAAACTAAATATTAGTTTCCGCATGTTAACTTTGCTTGTTGCATTGTTATTGCAAAGGTAAATAACCGCGGATAATGGAGCAACGCTTGTAGCAACTTGATGTTGTGTTAAGAATACGGTAAAATGTTTTCTGGTAGGTAAAAGTTGTTCGGTGAGTCCTAATTAGGCGTTGGGTGTTCTGGCAAAATTGGCTGTGCTAAACGCTGACCTGCGATACCTCGAAGATACTGAATCCTTTTTACTCGTACTTAGCGCAATTCAATCTTTATGAATTTACGTCGTACACCATAAATTTTAAACTTTTAAAGTCTCGTATCTTGTAAAAAACCAGCTATTTAGCAATGCTACCATAAAAGTGAGCTCACTTTTGACTGGCAAAAATAAAAAGTCACGTGTTTATGTAGCAAAGATTGGTGCTATAAAAGTTTTGCATAAAAAACGTTAGTTTGCTGCCTTAAAAGGACTTGCACATCTGAATGAAATGAGGCATCATCGGGTATTCGTGAATATTCATGTTATGACTCCCGTGCAGCATTCGTCACCTAGAAGAAATGCGACTTGGTGCCAGACTCAGGCGCAGTGCGCAGGCGGCTGTGGGCTGGAACCGAGATTGATCACATCCGCCGAGCTATCCTTATACAGGAATGTACTAGGTAACTGAGAAAGTTTTTCAGACCAGTCCACTCTGGTTAACAGGAATGTTAACTGTACTAGCTGGTGTGAATCATATGTTTTTATTAGTTCACTATTAAGTAGTATTGAACCTTACCTGGAAGTTGAAGAATAAAATGTGAGTGAGAAAAAGTATAATGGCTTTCTTTCTCACTACAAAGGGAGCAAGTTGTATCTCCGATTCATGGTGGTCTAATTTGTGTGTCGGTTCGTGGCGAGATTTTTTGCGTATTTTGCGCCGTTCGCCGTAGAAGATAATTTTACGCATGCAATTCAAATTAAAGCGAATTCGGTTCGCAATGGGCGGACAGGTGCGCAGAGACCCACATTGTATTCAGATTTTGTAAAGTTTTTTTAAACTCAATTAAAGTACAGTTTCTGCACGATTAAGATTTCCGCCACACACGCTCCTTTAGAAAAATAAACTGGGTATTTTTGCTCTAATTTCTCGCGTAATATTTATGGATCAAAGGATTTAGAAATATGGAGATAATATTTGAGCCGTCAAAGTGAAACGGCTTCTACACTCAACTAGTTATTACAGGCCGGTAATAATTATGGATACCGGAATGAGAAAAGCTTAGATCATTGTTCGTTCTCGCTGTCTGCACAATGCTGTTAAGTTATTATTATCCAGTTGATCCTACGCATTAACGTTGTGGACAGACGTGCTTAGCAAGCGCACCTGGTGTTAACTTAAACGATAAATATTATCAATACGGCGATGAAAAAAATACCGTGCAAAGTAAACACCCACTTTCATTGGAACGCCAGAGGTTTTTACATTTGGATACACACGGAACTTACTTAAGTATATGGGATGTGAAGCGCTTTCTACAATCGATTCTATCTCTTCTTATTAAAAAAAAAACACATATTTTTTTTGTGTAATTATAAATAAAAAAAAAACTAGCATGACCTACAGAAGTTGCGCATAATCTTCGTAGTGTCTGCTCCTTAATTTTAAGCTATGCATAAATTTTCTTAAAAGCGTAAAATAATATCATTTGGTTCACTAATAGACTGAGCTATGCAATAGAAAGTATAAACAATAAGTCAGCGAAAGCCAGTGAAATTGATTTATAGTATCTTCGGATGTCGTTTTGGGAAACACTTGAGAACATTAACACAACAATTAAGAGAGATTAGGTAAGTTACATGATTTGGAGGTTGAGTAATCGTATCCGATACTTGAAGTTTTATAATGGTATGGTGAAGAATTATCTACTGTCATTGTGACATTGGCGTAATAAAAAGAAGTAACCGGTAGTGGTTATATTCTAAAAGAAATGTGTGGATTAAAATAAACAATGCGGCATTTAAAATTAGAAGTAAAAACATAAGTTACAGGCTTAGAGTATACAGTGGTAAGTGGTAAGGTTACAGGTAAATGAAAAATTGGGTTACAATAAAAGTAAAGCCACTTATTAAGCTGCCTTCTTTTAATATGAAAAAAAAAAACATCGTATCGAAAACTGTAAGTATACTTTTTTCTAATTTCGCAAGACGAATCTTGTGGAATAATCTTGTTCAATGTTCATATTTTTAACTAAGTAGCTACATGTAGTTTGGTCTGATCATAACATGAACTTTAAATTCTCAAATCCTTTTTGCACATGCTGTAGTACATAAAAGTAACTATGTGAAAATAGTTGTACCATCCATTTTACCAAACGAAAGTTCCTACATTTATGGGAAACTCGAAGTAGAAGTGGACAAGTAAACGAATTTATAGCAGCAACTCTTCACTGATTCAACGCCGGATTCACAGTATTTTTATTAGATTTTTATGGCAAAAGTAGAAACTTGGATACGACTTTTACGTTTATGGACATAATCTTATAGGTATTATACACATTGAAATGCTGGTAAAAAGTCTTTGATGTCTCCGAAGCTGCAACTATTCGCTTTAAACACTTAACACATCTGAAAAAGGTGTCTAATTTTTACTTTCACTCAATATCATTACAAAGTATCATCACGTTTATGTACTTAGCATATACTTAATAATTTAAACATACACTTATAATGACTACTCTGATGCATTGAATCATACAAATATAAATAAAAACAAAACACTTGAGATAAAATGTTTTAAAATAGTTCTGATACTTCCTGAGAAATTCAACAAAGAATAATTCAGAGAAACCTAAAAACTACCTTTGAGTCACGATGCGTTAGGTATTAATATCTTTGCTTATTTACTGACAGCACGGAGTTTAATGAGATCTCTGGAAAAACGTAAACGAATCTGTTTACTTTCCAAAGAATACTTAAGGCTCCGTTACCACCAGAGATGTGCGAAGATGTGTTGCAAAGAATTCGCTTTTCATCAACAAATAGAAACGCTTCGTTTACATCGCCTCGCTGTGCTCAGCTGTTTCCACCAGATAATGTGCTATGCGAGGACAGGTAAATGAAGGTTTTCTATTAGTTCATAAAAACACACATTCCTCGCAACACATCCTCGCACTCGCACATCTCTGGTTGAAACGCAGCCTAATATCCGAGTAAACGTTTCCAGTAAACCACGTCGCATTACGCAATTACACAAAACAATCAATCACGACTGACCGCATCTTGATTATGTGATTAAGCTGTTATCTCGGCGCGCACGCAGTCCTAAGGCATCGCTTAAGGCTTGGAAACATTATGGCAAGAGCATTAGGCAGTTTTACTAATTATGTTGGTATTTGGTTGGTATGCAAAATATTGACTTTAATTATGTAAATAAATAAATATCGTGAGAGAATTTACACATGTTGAGCTTTTACCATGGCAAATAATGTAATATTATGTCTACTCATATTATGAGTACCTAATATTAAGATTTATTTAAGTATGTATAGGATAAATATAGATCTATATGCTCGAGTACCTACAGTCACTCATATTCATCACACAAATGTCTGCCCTGCCGTGATTCGAACCTAGGCTAGAAAGCTTCATTGAAAAAAATACAACATAATAGTGTACAAATTAAATAAAGGAGTCATTCAAGGGTATTGGCATAAATTCGACGTTAGGACACGTCTGTACAAGGCGACATTATGTAATATTATTTTATGGAAATATTTGGTTCCTCTTTCATCAGATTTCAATTTTTTATCTAGGAATCTATTTTCTCATATTTATGTGGGCACACTTTCATATTCTTATTACAGTAAAAAGATGACAATATTTAAATAAATTTACTGGCAATCTAAATGTCTTGCTATCTTATAGAGTCTATACTATAGATAGACAGACAACCTGAGTTACTTTAGATATTTTCAGTAACTTACGATAATTCGACCTACTAGATACTTTCTTACAGACACTAGTTTCCAAGAATAATAAAACGCCATTGGCAAGTATCACAATATCACAAAACCTGTGAGTCAATTGTCACGCGCAATAATAAGTGAGTGAATTGGGTCGTATCATAAAGTTTGAGGCAGTGGGATGCGTTCGGACTAGATCGCGAGCGAGTAAATGTCAGTGCTGTATTTATAGTGCTCAGGCGCATGCCGCCGGACTCTGAGTCACCCGGTCAAGCGTCTGTGGGACCCCCGTGTTAGGGTTGCCGATATGAACGTAGTAAATCTTATATCAGTACCTACTATCGTATTAATAATAATACTAATCATCATCTTATCAGCCGTAGGACGGCCACTGTAGGACATAGGCCTCCCTCATAAACCTCCAGTTGCTTTGGATGGAAGTGACCTGCATCCATAGTGGACCCTTTAATCAAATAATATACCTACTATTGAATATCCCTAAGGGTTAGTAATAATATCTATCTATGTCACGTCACGTCATGTCATGTCACGAATAAATGTTTTCTTTCTTTCTTTCTTAAGTATAATTGACATCTTGCGTTTAAGTTAACTTGATTAAAAAGGCAAATCACCACCCTACGGAGGTAATGAACGTTTTAATTGAAAATGAGTTATTAAGTTATTACGAGATGAGGGGAAGAATTGCAATACAAATTAAATTATTTTTTTCACCCTCAATAACACACAGAAATACTCAGGCAACTAAGAATGGAAAATTAGATAAGACCTTGATACATGGATGACGTGCTTGCTACTCCGCACCATTCATGAATATTATTCGCAACCCTGTGTTGTAAGCGATTGAGTTACTCACTCAGCGATTTATAAACTCTCACCGAAATATTTATTTTTAGTCCCGAAGATTAAAAATAGTATCCACAGTAATAATAGAACGCCGGACGGACGTGGAATGAGGAAAAAATAAAACGATGAAGCATAATGTGAAACAGCAATCTTAAACGAGAATGCTACTCACGGCTTACGAAAACATGCGTTAAAACTGTTGTACAGCCTACATTGGGGTTAAACGATTAAACAAGAGTTACAGTTTAAAAATCTGGGTAAAAATAATAAAAAACAGAATAAAATGCCATCGTTCTGACATTGATTGAAATCTGACATGTGTACACGAAGTTTCTAAATCTTTGTTTGATTTGAGTTGGACCCAGAATTCTAGATTTGTAGGTCACGTAAAGCTAATCATCATTGTTGAGAAACATGTCACCTGTCAAATTCTAAGCTTGGTCGGGAGAAATCAGAATTAGCAAGTCGCATGGATGTCAATAAGTCAGTGAAAGCTGCATGAGCATCCTTGGAGAATGCGCCGCGTGTCATAATTATCGGAGATTATTTTTGACATTGCCACTAACGCGATGACGGAGCGTCAATTGGTGCTTCAAACTTGGCTATTAATTAGTGAAGTTTTACTTAAATAACGCAAGGAAATAAAATTGACGTTAAAAATGCAAATGAAACAGTCGGGTGTCCAATTACTGGGACTAGCGTGGCGAGCGCGGCGGAATCGTGTCTGCAATCACCCCGCCCGATGTTCTTAATTAACATTTAGCTTTTGCTACCTTATTCACTCACAGACGTCTCGGTTAGTCCTCGGTTCGCAAGCACCGTTATAGCTCTCGTTACCAGTACCGTACATTCTGGAAATGAATCTAGAATTTCTTCAACATCCGAAAGCGTGAACTCTACCTTCCGTGATGTTGCAAACGTGTGTACTTAAGTTAACTGGAAATTAATGTTTGCGTATCTTATGTAACCGGCAACAGATGTTAATGTTTCATTATTTATAAATTTTTCGTCACTGTCGTTTATGTCGTTGACCTCATGAGAATTTTTTGTTATTGTTGTTAAAGACAAAGAAAGTTTTAACCATTTAAAGGGTATAACCAATTTGGCTGCCAATTTATTTCGGAACGAATAATTTATGTGTCTACAAGTTATTCTTTAAAATCTGAGTATAAATCACGACATGAATCCGCTATTCGGTTGAACCGTATGGTTTCAATATCACGATTAAAAGAAAATGTATTGTTGTGTCAACTGCAACGGGTTACGAAATATTGTTAAGAGTTTTAATGGCTTTAACACTAGCATAAATATATGACTTGGTCACACATTTAACAATCGTGATAAAATAGTGATTTATATTAAACATGAAGTCTTTCTTATTTGTTTGCGACCAACTGCTTTACCTTTTCGAAGTAAGGTTACGTTCGACGTGTACTTATTGGTAGGCGACACGTTATCAGTTTGGTTGCGATATACGTTCTTGTAGATTACCTTGAACAGTAGTATCAGTAGTAGTGAAAGTATTCGTTAGTATAATTGAGCATTCGTATCGATTCGCATGTTTATTCTGCATGTTTTGATAAGGAAACAACTTTTCAGATTCAGAAACATTTCACGCTAAAGTACTTAAGCTTGCACCTCGGTTAGTAACCAAGTTTTACTTTTACTTTATCGCCTGATCAATTAATTTATGGTCGACATTAATTTGAAGGAGGTATTTATTATATCTGTAGCCACAATTGCTTTCGAAAGCGAATGTGTAAGACTAGACGATCCGGTGTTTTCGTGCACGATTCTACTTCCCACGATCGTAATTATGTACCCGATCGAGATTACGGTAGCTTTGTTGGTAAACAGAATCATTCACGATACCTATTTATAATTTTGACAGTTGATATAAACTGTAGCGTTCTTATCTTGTTTAAAGAAATGTACTTACATTGGTGTCAGAACAACATCTCAATACAAAACACTTCTTCTAATAATATTTGTTTGAATATAATTAGCAATTAATATTTGACAATCGATAGAGTGAATCCTAATCAACCGGATACTTCAATACTTCAATGCTACTCGTTAGCAGACCTCAAAACAAACACCCAGTAACACACTGACATCCCAACGTGCGACTTCTTGTAGATGTTTGCAAAGAAATAAAAGGAAAGTACATAAAGACAGCCTCAATAGATAGCATTCGCAATTAACACACACCGATAGTTCGAGAAGCTATTATTTCACGGCTAACTCTCTGACCTTAAACCATGGTTGGATCAACCGTGAACATGTTTCGAGACAATGTCATTGTCTTCTGGGATCCGCATCAAACGTAAGATAGCAGTCACGATACTTCCGTGAAGTATAATTTTGGACTTCCTAAAGGAAGCTTACGTTTCCTACCGACTTAAGCATAACTTTAATTTGAACTCCATTATTAACACTGGTAGGTGACGTATTTAGGTCTTGGTACAATGTCTGAATTATAAGCAATTTAAAAATACGTGCAGAGTCCAGTGGACGTTATGATTTAGTAGATCCACACTAACAGAACCAGAACATTGTTGTTACATTGTAACGAAACCTTGAATACTTTTAGCGTCCATCGTAAACCAGGAGCTGACTTTGCTGACAATAAACATGAGAATGACATGTTTATCTATCTGCCATGAACTCGTACACTACTGCTCGAGTCAATAAAACCGCCAGCTGATGAGACCAGACGTTAATATCATTTCAAGAATCATTCTGACCTTTACGACGCACCATCTTTCACAGACTCTCTTGCTCTAGCGCTTAAAATCCTACATGATGCTTAAAGTCGAATATTACATTTTCTTACTCGTGCTGCGCCATAAATATAGAAAACATATCTCACACTTTGAAGGGTTAATACAGTAAATTTATATTTGAAGATCAATTTTGTCTCTATAAAATACGATGTCTATAAATTTTATATTTAAAAGTGTATGATAGAGTAATGGTTGACATTTTTAGTTAGATTGGAAGTAGCGCCTGCAAAGAGCATAGGTGCTGCAATTCCCTCGTGTTGCCTGTTTCAATTAAAACTGTTGACACATTTTATTGCGGACACTAAATAAATCTGGACTGCAATAGTTAAACTATTGGGTAATCTGGGGTAGTAGTGAATGTCAACTACAGTTAGCGATCTGCAACGACGTAAAGTTATAGCAAGGTGTCAGACGGAGCAATAACTACTTCAAAAATAATTGTAAATGTAGGTATTTTAATTGTATTTCAAGATGAAAGATGAAATACATACAACAGTTGTATGTACCTATAACTTAATAGATAATATATGTATACATTACGCAAGTCTAATTTTATGACAGAGTTATTGATGAGTTTAAAGCATAAGCTTAACAATCAAATAGTGAAAACCCTGAAAATACTGTTTATTATGCATATATAGATGTTGTAAATAAGTGAGCTTTAAACACGAATCACGAAGAATAAAATCTCTAAAATTCTTTACGTTGAGGTTAACGCGCATGCAGCTCTATTGTCTGCTTTCCCTCTAATTGAGACTTGTAGTTATTAATTAATTCAGGAACACAACTTTTGTAACACCTCTTACCAATTACTTGCTAATTGCAGCTTTCTCTAAGCTTCGGTGTTGTTTCCAGTGCACTGTTTTATTGGGCAAGATAGTTGGCTCTATTCACAGAACTATAACTTTCTATAGAACACTGTTACTATCCACTTACAAAGTAACGAATTGCAGATGCTTTACAAAGTTTTTAACGAATCAGTATTAATAATTCTAAATCAGCATGACAGTATATTTCTTTATAATGCTCATTGGCTAACGAACTGGCCATCTAAACTGATTATTTTTTTGTTGCAGCTGTGGTGGTCCGTTATCTAACGAAGCGTTACATCGGCGAATACAGCTCCACCGGCGGTAAGCATCGATTTGGCACGCTTCTGCGCTAGCCTCGCTATGTCTAGAATGTTTAAGAACGTATAAAGCCCTTCGAGCAGGTTGTCCTATGCCAAGAGTTGCCAACGGTGGTTTATTTGCGATATTGGCACGACAGAGAAGCCAAGGCTGTGGGACGCGCCGACCGGCGCCTGCCGCGCGGCCGTCGACCTTTGATAGCGTCTGATTGAGATATTTCAACAGATAGTGATCTTGCAAAGAGCTCGGTACAGTACTATCGTCGTTTGTTTTTGGTATGCTTACCTGAGGTTATTTGTTTACGTTTTTAATTTTTTAGTGTTCAATCGTTTTATTTTTCTTCACGTGGATGATACAGTCATTCAGTGTAACGTTGGTAGTACCTATTCTTCTCCTCCTAAAATACACAGACGTGGGTGAAGTCAATCTAATTTATTCGATGACAAAGTGCAAAACTATAGCTAGGCTTGTGTTTATTATATAGAACATTCTAATTGCCAAGAACTTACATTTACCAACTCCATAGCGTTTATTACGTGTTACTTGTTTGTGGGATTTGGTTGGGATCTGCCTTAAATGGTCACTTCGTGGTAATTTTTAACTATTTTTCCGAAATAGAAGGACTGCGTAAGGAATTTGCATTTTGCCAAAGATTTAACAAGTTCTATCTCCTCCGTCAGAGTAAAATACGAAACCTGGTAATGAACATAATCTAGAAATAAATCGTAAGGTTAACCTGCTGTAACCTAGAAGCGTGTGACTGACACAGAGTTTCAGAAAGCCAATACACAGGAATGAGGTCAAAATCGAGTTGTCCAATGCAGCTTAGATACATAATAGATTCGTGATTGACGTGCAATATATGACGGAAGTCAGTCCGTGCGGGTGGGTTATGTGTATGAGCTTGATAATGCCAGTGGTTACATCCGTAAACAATTGTTTTCTTTAGACCCATCATGGTCACGGCTTAAAATACAAACTTCGCTTTCATATGTGAATTATATTGTTAAAATATACAGGGTGTCCCAAAACTAGCACGTCACAGTGACACCAGAGGTAGGCCAGCTCAAGAGGACCCTAACCAACCTAACATGACCCCAGTAAAAGTTGCACGGTTTTCGAGTTATTAACGAAATAAAGATTTTTGGGGATACTCCCCTTTGTCTTGACATTTTTAGTACCAGCATCGACTTGGAAAGCTCTTAATAACAGTTTTTTATGTGTATCGAATCACGAATAGTTACTTCAGAAGTACAAAGTGTTATTTTGGCAGTAACTACCGTAAAATGCTGAAAATAACTTCATTAATCTTGATTTAAGTTGTCTCAAAAACATGAATTTCAACTTTAACCATCTGCCATGAAAAAAAAATTACTAGAAACGAAACAAACAAATAACGTCAATAAATTAGGCATGTCATGCAGATTCAGAAATGGTATAACACATGTATCTTATTGCAACAACATTAGGCATTCTTACCACTTTAGCGAAGCCCTATCAAACTAACTTAAAACTGGAGCTCCGAAAGCAGTCCTTGCTAGTGGTACAAAAATACTGTGTACAGCGATGGCTCATCTATTATCTGATGCAATTATTTTCCCAAATGCACGAAGGCTAAATACTAATGTTTGTCTCCCTTTTCAAGGCTAGGACCGGATCCTAAAGAACCGGGTATGTTCGTGAGGGCTTTGAGGTTGTGGATGCACGAAAGGGGTTGTGATCCTAGGTCGGGCTCGGACTTGGTTCAACGAACATTAAGTTCACTCAAAAAAATCATCGATTTTGAGGTACGAGCTTTTTTCAAAGTAGTGACGTTTTTTATGCGATGATGCTACCAGATATTTAGTATAATTGAGAATGATTGTGTCGCTTTGAAGATGAGCTCTGTTTGAGTTCGAAATGCGTCGGTGTAGTATGGTGGTGGTGATAGATGGATTTGTGTGATTGGTGTGTATTTTTGCAGTGTGAAGGAGGAGGAACTGAATGAACACACATTTCTAGTATAAACGTAGCTATCATAAGGTCGATGGTGAGCAAAGTAGGTGACTGTTTCAGTTCATTGATATGGACCTCGGCAAAGTAACGCCTGATTCAATAAATTAGTAATGTAACATGTTTTTACTTAACAGTGACGGCTTGCGGCATCAGCAAAGTGATAATAATGCCCAATGTTATTGCAGTAAGATACATGGGTCATACCATTTTTGAATCTGCATGACATGCCTAATTTATTGACGTTATTTGTTTGTTTCGTTTCTAGTAAATTTTTTTCATAGCAGATGGTTAAAGTTGAAATTCATGTTTTCGAGATAACTTAAATCAAGATAAATGAAGTTATTTTCAGCATTTTACGGCAGTTACTGCTAAAATAACACTTTGTACTTCTGAAGTAACTATTCGTGACTCGATACACATAAAAAACTGTTATTAAGAGCTTTCCAAGTCGATGCTGGTACTAAAAATGTCAAGACAAAGGGGAGTATCCCCAAAAATCTTTATTTCGTTAATAACTCGAAAACCGTGCAACTTTTACTGGGGTCATGTTAGGTTGGTTAGGGTCCTTTTGAGCTGGCCTACCTCTGGTGTCACTGTGACGTGCTAGTTTTGGGACACCCTGTATAATGTATAGTGTAATGAACAAGTTGCTAAGTCGTAATTAATACCTGTTGATCATAACAACAAGTAAATCCTCTTTAGTTTTATAAACAAGCTATAAGAAACACAAACATTTACAAGCCCCTGTTTACACTTCATTCAATTTTCACAATATTTATGACCCAATTACGTTCAATGAAAAAGAAAAGGTTTCCAATATTAGTCTAGTGCTAGCGCTGCCCTTGATCTAAATTTTAACTACAAGTTTAATTTCAGAGCTATAGTATGTATAAAACGATGTTAGTATGAGTCATGCTCATAGAGTAACTATACGAGTACAAAGTACAGTCGTTGAGCTCTATCAAGGATCTAATGAGACATTTAGAGTACGCAGGAAAGATGACTAAGCGTGAAAGACATTTCTCACAGGGTCAAAATGCATCAAATCGAACATAATATTCTGAAAAGTGAAGCGTAGGTAAAAAATATGCGTAGTTTCGGTCTGATTTGTAAACAGCACATCATATTGAAGTACCTATAAACTTTAAAATTATGATGGAAGTGGAAGCATCCCGTTTATGTTTTTAAATCGTTGTTTTTGTTGGGGTTCTGGGAAGTCTTAAGATTGTCAAATGACTAACAATTTGTTGTTTTTTCAGATTTCCTGTACCAACACAGAGTTGCATTCGACGGTGCTACATCTGAAGTAGAGATTCTAGATACATGTGGATGCGCGGTAAATACCGTACTACAATTATTTTAAGCAAAGAATGCGTAATGTCTCGGCATTTGTCCAAAAACTGAGGACCAGTCTCATCTGCAATGGCCGTCTTTTGATAAACAAGAGAAGTTTAGTACATTAAAAAATGCATTAGATTCATTACGGAATTTATGGGTTCAGCTGTGTTTTATTTTTATACGGTGTTATTTGCATAGAAGCACATCAGCAAACTATATTGAAGAGCTAAATAAAACAGATAACGGATTGCTTGCAACGTGATATGAAAAGAGACTCGTTGTTATTGCTCTTCAGTAGGTACATTTTGAACTGTTATTGTAGAAACATTATGACCTTACAAACATAAATATACACTAGAATCTGAAGTTATGGTTGATAAATTAATTGGATAGTCTTTTTTTTCTGTTCCGATAATTGGGAGTGTAAATATCTGAACAAAGATGATGAAACATCATGATTAGGCGCTCAAAATAATTCATTAAGTGTGAAACTCGAAAAAAAAAACGTTAGGTCTTCAAGATATTTTTTTCCGATAAGGTAAGCGTAAAAATAAATGGTATCTTTTCTGTTCAGAAACGGGGCTGTCTGGCAGAACATCTGCGGTGGGGCGACGCCTTCGCGGTAGTGTATTCTGTGTGCGACCGAAGATCTTTCCTCGCTGCTGCAGAACTGCTGGCTTTGTTGGAACGCACCAGGCTCCCTGGTTGCACAGCTGTCACCCTCCTCGGGAATAAGAGGGACTTGGAACATGCCAGGTTAGTTCAGTACAAGTGTTTAGGTGGGTAACACTGTGATGCTTAATGGATTCTACTCTATTTTTCATTTTTTTTTCTGGGTATCGACTGTAAATACAAACTCAAACTCACAACAATCTCACTCTCTCTTTCTCTGTCGGAGAAGAAATTCGTACGTATCACACCCTAGCCTTTACTCGCCACTTCGCCGTGTATAACCACGTTTAATTGAAATCCAAGGATTGTACTAGATTAAAATTCTAGTAGTAAATATGCATGTAGCCGCGCAGATTTTCCCACTAATGATATTAGTAGGATCTGGAAGTGGACGCCTCCTCATTTTAGAACCTACGGAGCAGTTTTTCACTGTAGTTCCTTTCAATAGAGTCGTCAAAGCTGAAGAGGGTCAGGAGCTGTCGCTGCGGTTCGGCTGCCAGTTCTACGAGGTGTCGGCGGCGGAGTCGTGCGCGGGCGCCGCGCTCGCGTTCCACGCGCTGCTGCGCGAGGCGCGCGCGCTCGCTCTGCTGCTGCCCACGCCGAGGCGCAAGCTCGCCGCTTATTCTGTATCTAAAGTAAGTTTTATATAAAAATTTCTTAAATAGAATTAAATGAACTCATACACCTATGTACAATTCAGACCAAAGCCTCAATCTGAGAGTAGAATTGTGTCCAGCAGCGCACGTGTGCCTACAGGTCCATCTTATAGGTAATTCTCTAAAATCTACAGTTGCAGTTGCAGTTGCAGAGCACAAAAAAGAAAAATATCCCATATTAAATATACCTATATAGATTGAAGGTTTTGCAATTTTCTCAGAAATGTTCAGTTGTTATAAAATAAACCGAACTTAAACCAATCTGTTATACGACCAAAGAACTTTGCCAAGAACTTAATTAGTCTTCAAGTTTCAAGTGGTCATTACGTAGGTATTCTGTTCATTATTGTTTTCAAACTCTTTGTATTTTGATACGCTCCCGGAAAAGTATGAAACTTTACAGTATCTGTTTTTGCCAGACTAATGGGTCTAATATTGCAACCATACCTTACACGCAAATTATACGTAGGTAGATGTGTATGTATGTGTAAGATTGTTATAGTTATGACATTCTGCCCTATAAAGAGCTCTATATAGAGAAGACCGGCTGTTATTCTCCACTGTTAAAAGTCCATCCACCAAGTCCACCTCTCCATTTCTTTCGTGGATTTCGTAAGAGGCGACTGAGGATATAGGTTAAGGTATACCATAGGCGACAGGCTAGCAACCTGTCACTATTGTACCGTTTTTGTCAAACTTAAAACCTAAAATTGCTAAAAGTGGCTCCGAAGCGGTAATGTTTCGTGTGCTCTACCTACCCCATTATGGGAATACAGGCGTGATGTTTGTATGTTTGTGTATGTATGTTAAAAGTGTGAATCCTTAGTTGAAAAAATTACACACGTAATGTCAGTGTTAAACTTTAACCTTTTTGTCTTTTACAGGTAATTGGTTCAATTCTCGGGCTGAGCAATAAGAGTGTACGGAAGAAACGGCCATCGCTAAGCATATGAAGTTACTATCCACACTCTGTGAGATGTTGTTCACTCCTGGAAGGAGTTTTTTGGCTGTCTTGAGGCAGAATTTCTTCGTCTTTTTGACGATTTGTCGAATATGGAAAGGAATCTTGTTAGAAGGCTGAAATGGGTTCGATAGAAAGAATATTTTGGATTGTACTTATACTTTGAGTAAATCCATGGAATAACATGGCTTTTGGTAATTGATGTCAGTTCGAAGATATACCCAATCTACGAACTTTTTTTACCTTTGTTGTCAGTTTGTATCCCATTATTTTGTCTGCGTATTTCTGTGCAATGTGAAGCTTCGGAGTTCTTGAAATGAAGTACTTATTCTTTATTTTATTTAAAAGACATTATTTTTGAAGATTCGTGCCTAAATGTAAAGTTAATTCTGATTATTCTGCTGAAAATATTGTTTATTGTTAAAGGAGTGTGTATTTTAGTTCATCCTAGATATTTCTTGGAGAAAGCCATAAAATATGTAACAGAGTGGAAGTCCATGTCCCGGATCCTTAGCACATTGATGATAACTTATTTTATTGTTATAGTTGTATTAGTTTTACAACTTTGCAATCTCGTTTCTAGGTGCGACATGTAGGTAACACAATTGAGTGAGTACCTACCTATTTTATGTTTGTATGTATAAAGTGTTTGTTTGTACGTATAAGCAGCAAAGTTAAAAACTATGTTAACCACTGGATGTGAGCTGATATTTCGCCTGATGGCAAGCAAACTCATTAAAATTTCTGTCACTGCTATTCAAAAAGTCGTATCTAGTTAGTAATTTCATACTGAGATACGAGCTTTGTTGTAAGTAGGTATTTGGTACTTAGTAATCTTAAAAATTAGAAAAATTGTGTTTTCTGACAGAAACATATTTAATGCTAATCATCTCAATGGACAATTAAATTGTTCTTTTTTGCAAGCGGAGAGTCGAAATCGTCCTGTAAAGATATTTAAGTAGGTATACCAAAATACATTAGAATAAACATGAAATTGTGATTACATGGTGTACATTTGATTAAGAGTGCCTAAAAACCCAACTATAGAAACATGAGAAGATACAAAAGTTTCTGGTAAGATAGAAACCTGAAACTTTAAGTATAAATTTATAAAAGACTGGAACATTTGAATCTTCTCCTGTAAGACTGTTCCTGGACCATTAGTTATATGAAAAATGTGAATTGATTAAGTTTACTCATGTACATATTTAGTTTATATCTATGTAAATGTGCCATTGATTTAATATTTACCCGATAGATACCTTATTTAATAAAGGCCTATCTATTATAAATGTCGTTTTGATTTCTTCCTGTGTTGCGACGTATTCAAATGAATGTCATTACCTTATTATCTACTTCCCTTTTCCGATATCTTATTTTCATACAACTTCTTATTTGCTTGGTATAATACGGTACAAAGGTTTAATTATGAGGAAATATTGGAGTTATTTCTCGGATGTTGTCATACATAATCATATAATAATCCAAATCAAATACTTGTTTAATCGATTTGTTTTTGTCATTTTTGCTTTTTTATTTTTTTTCGTGATTTTCTACAGTCCGTTTTTTCGATTTTATTATCTCACGTATTACGTATCTAGATACGTAAAACTTTAGTGAAGATATCGAAAAAAGGATATACTTACTAGGTACTAGAGAATAGACAAAAGAAAACACAAAAATTGTTTTTACTTCTGATGCTCGTAAAGTTCGTGTTTATGCTGGATCTAGGGGACATAAAATGATTAAAAAAAAAACTTCGTCTAAGACCAAGGTAATTAGGTGTCAACAGCCACAAACAAAGAAGTTTCTATATATTTTTTAATAAATTTGTAATTTATATAAAACTAAAAATCAATCAAAATAAATCACTAAAACTAAAAAAATATAATTATATAGCAATGCATGAAAAATAAAATGTACGTAGTGAGTGAACAATTGTTTCCAATGTTGCTATTTCATTTCCTCGCCATCGAACTGAAAAGCAGAGTATAAAACTCGAGCATTAAATCCATTTTCCCCTCGACATGTCTATTCACCCTTGCCGTACCGGCTCGGGTGGCTATATGAACGTCTTGGGTAAAATAGTTCGTTTTATGCTCTTGTTGTACAATCTACTATTAGGACACGCCATGGATTCCTAAGATTTCTAAATGAAATTGAACTCAAGGGTAGTAGGTACAATAATTCTTCATCGATAGGTACCTACGCAGCGTTTCACCATTGAATAAAGATCAGCTTTTCTATCAACAACCACTTGATTCTTGTATTGAAGAAACTGGTGCTGGCAGTCAGGCCATTTAGTGAAAAATTACGGTTAATTATGATTTTTATAGCGAATAAATGGATGCTGTACAAGTTAATGCACAGCAACGTGTCGAGTCTTGCATGTTTATTCCCGTTCCAATAATATGGCTCCACTTATCCGTCATAAATAGAACATTATAATAAAATTCACACGCCTAACACAGACTAGGTATTTCCACAAAGGACGGGAGTTTAGTTTCATCTCATCATCTTTACAAATAGAAAACGTTTATTCGCAATAAAATTACGGAACATAAACGCAGACATATTTCTTTTAAGCTCCTTCCTTTTTTTTCTTGCGAATAACATACTTAATTACATTAATGGGTCGGTATTAAGTATTTGCAGATTTTCGATGGAGCGTTAATAAGTGCGTTTACCATATAGGTGTACATTTAACATAACTTGGTAAAGGCTGTGGTAGTCTAGTGGTATCTATAGTCTCTCAGGCTGGCAGAGGGTCGAGGATTCGAACCCGGTGTTCAGGCAGTTTTTTTGGGAGTTTATGTACAAAATTACTCTTGAAATTCAATGAAATTTCACGCAAAATGGAGAAATGTTATCAATTCTCTCGAATAACGCGATTTCATACTTATAAGCAATTGTTTTCTATCTTTTTCATTAATTTTCAGAACACATAAGCTAAAATGAAATTGAATTTTATTTAAAATTAGCATAGCCAGTGAAGCGGTCTTTCTCTTTCCTGATTCTTATTAATTGACTAATCATAATAAGTACGGACAATTTATTCATACAAACAATTACAGAAGTTGTAACTCAATGGCAGGATGAATGCAGCTAATTTAACATCGACTCGTCGGGTTGAAAAGTCGTTGGGCAAAGAACTGATGTCACGAAGATTGGTCATACCATTGCTGATGTTCAGAGGGCAAAACTTTGATGCCGGTCATTATGACGCAAATTGACATGTAGGGTGTTTTTATAAAATATACACAACATATTAAAATAGTGACATTTATAAGTATTGGCCTTCTCCAGTATCAATAAAATATCCGTAAACTAAAGAGGCAAATAAATTGTTAGTGATTATCTATAATCTAGATAAAAACATTGTGTATGAAGCTTGACGTCTTACGGTTGTCACCGGCATCAAAGTGGCAGAAAATATTCTAAGAGATAAACAATTTCTATTTCAATTTCTAAGGTATTTTTGGACTAAATATTCACTCACACCTACGCCACATGTACGTTTGTGTTAATCTAGGTACAGTCAAGGGCAAAAATATGTATACACTCTAGTACCTTGTCATTTTAACCACTGTGACAGTTCATCAGTTCAAATATGACGAAAATAGACAAGGTACTAAAGTGTATACATATCTTTGCCCTTGACTGTACCTATTACTAAAACTTCCTAAACTTAAAAAACCTACACGATCGTCTTATTTTTGCATCTAATTTTAATCTTTATCGTAAGTAAGGATTGATGGGACACCACCCACCAGATTTCGACGCGAGAGATTTAAATTACAAGGCATTCATCCTGTGTCTGGCTGCATCAATGCAATGGTCTTTGATAAAACGTCCTCCTCAATGCTTGTCAGAGGTTCAGGGCAAACTACTCATTTGTGTGGGCTATTCTTAATTTACTGGTGCATATGTACGAGTAGGTATCTAGTTAAGTATCGTAGAAGAGTTATCGTAGAAGCTTTGAGCTGATTATAATTTAGAACTGAACGATGTTTATTCCATTTAGGATACGACGGTGCTTAACTTACCTATTAAACCAGTAAATAAATTATACTTTAGTCGTTGCTCTGCTTGGAATGAATTCCCGGATTTTACTAGATTCCCATGGGAATTCCCTAAAATTATATCGGCGATTTTATTAACAATACACATTAAATATAGGTATACACTACAAGTTTGTGATCTCTAATTCTAGCGGCTGATATTTTGGGATTTCATCCCGCTCCCGTGGGATAACGTCTGGATAAAAAATAACCTTAATATTGTTGCAGACAACCTCGTATCTACACTGCAAATTTTATCCAAATCCGTCTAGCCGTTTTAGTGTAAAAGAGTAACAGACATACACACACACACACACACACTCACAAAATTTCTCATTTATAATATTATAGAAGGAATAAGTAATCTACAATTAAAAATTAATGTGTGTTTATGTGTGTTAAAAAGTTTTCAAATTTGATAGTACGTTTAATTTTCGAAATTTGGTGTCTTATTAAATCAAGATTACGATTTGGAGTCTTTTTGTATTTTTTATTTCAACTCCAAATTTTTTTGTTTCTTTTACGGTTATCCCGTGAAAGTTTAATATTTCACACGAAAACACAAGCCGAAACATGAATGCACAGAAAAACCAGAAAAATAGACCAGCGCTGGGAATCGAACCCAGGTCCTCAGCATTCCGTGCTGCGTGCTATTCCCCTACACCACCACTGGACAGGAGACTAGACACGAATTTTTCCTATGCACCCATATTTCAACTTTTGGATTCTTTTTCATTTGTCACTTTAGCAGCGACACTAACGCCATCTATGGATCTACGTTCTCAACGAGAAACATTTTTTCCACTCCCGTCGAAGCTATCCGCTCACCAGGGACAAGAGATGTCGCTATTAAGCAATCAAATCAAGATTACGATTTGGAGTCTTTTTGTATTTTTTATTTCAACTCCAAATTTTTTTGTTTCTTTTACGGTTATCCCGTGAAAGTTTAATATTTCACACGAAAACACAAGCCGAAACATGAATGCACAGAAAAACCAGAAAAATAGACCAGCGCTGGGAATCGAACCCAGGTCCTCAGCATTCCGTGCTGCGTGCTATTCCCCTACACCACCACTGGACAGGAGACTAGACACGAATTTTTCCTATGCACCCATATTTCAACTTTTGGATTCTTTTTCATTTGTCACTTTAGCAGCGACACTAACGCCATCTATGGATCTACGTTCTCAACGAGAAACATTTTTTCCACTCCCGTCGAAGCTATTGATTTGATTGCTTAATAGCGACATCTCTTGTCCCTGGTGAGCGGATAGCTTCGACGGGAGTGGAAAAAATGTTTCTCGTTGAGAACGTAGATCCATAGATGGCGTTAGTGTCGCTGCTAAAGTGACAAATGAAAAAGAATCCAAAAGTTGAAATATGGGTGCATAGGAAAAATTCGTGTCTAGTCTCCTGTCCAGTGGTGGTGTAGGGGAATAGCACGCAGCACGGAATGCTGAGGACCTGGGTTCGATTCCCAGCGCTGGTCTATTTTTCTGGTTTTTCTGTGCATTCATGTTTCGGCTTGTGTTTTCGTGTGAAATATTAAACTTTCACGGGATAACCGTAAAAGAAACAAAAAAATTTGGAGTTGAAATAAAAAATACAAAAAGACTCCAAATCGTAATCTTGATTTGATTGCTTAATAGCGACATCTCTTGTCCCTGGTGAGCGGATAGCTTCGACGGGAGTGGAAAAAATGTTTCTCGTTGAGAACGTAGATCCATAGATGGCGTTAGTGTCGCTGCTAAAGTGACAAATGAAAAAGAATCCAAAAGTTGAAATATGGGTGCATAGGAAAAATTCGTGTCTAGTCTCCTGTCCAGTGGTGGTGTAGGGGAATAGCACGCAGCACGGAATGCTGAGGACCTGGGTTCGATTCCCAGCGCTGGTCTATTTTTCTGGTTTTTCTGTGCATTCATGTTTCGGCTTGTGTTTTCGTGTGAAATATTGTCTTATTAAAATTAAACACCTAAAAGTTGGTTGCTATTGCTTTGCTGTATTTGGCGTTTTGATTGAGTGCGAAATTGTTTCTTTCATTAGTTACAAAAATTATACATCAAATATGCATCAACACGCTAGCACCATGTATAAAGTTACATGAAAAAGCTTTTTGTCTTACATCTTCGTAGGTACCTAACTATAATAGAAAAAGCTATAATGTTTTACTGCTTTCCATTTTAGAAGCAGCATGTGGATTATCCTAATTTAATGGCAAACTATTTTAAATTTACATTAGATTTATAGTTAGTAAATCAATGTTGCAATAAATATATTTCAGATTGTAGGCGGAACATAAAACTGCCGGTTAATATAAATCAGAAATTAATACGTTTTAACTTTGTAGTAATCTGTCTAATTTCAAAAAAGGAATCATTATTAAAATTCGATTGAAAGAAACGTTCCTTTATTCAAATATCTTGCTGGCCGGTACTCATCCCCATATTGATTTTATCTGTGAGAAATCGATTAAATCTACCTATACGAGTCAGCGGATTTCTAGAGTTAAAGACACTTGTTCTGGTTAGAAACGTAACTTGCACGCAATCCAAACTTATTTACCTTCCATAGCTTACCGCACTTAAGTACTACAATCTGCTATATGCTTTGCAAAACCTTAATAATATTAAGTAACTAGATAGTGGAGACATTAATTATGATTAGTGCTAATAACGGTGCAGAGAAACTAGAAGGCATCAACCTCGTTGGAGATAAAATGGCGCCTGGTATGACAGCTGATGGGTGCGCGGGAGCAGACGGGCTATCTATATTATGCAAATATTGAAGTTAGTCGGGAGCTCGTTGGGCCCGTGTCAGTTAGCTGTTTTTAATAATTCCTCGCATGTATGCCTTAGGCAGGTATAGCAGGGAAGGAATAGAAGAATTTATAATAATAAGTATGTTAAATTAACCTGGACAGATAAGAATGAGCAGCTGATTTTTCATCAATTGATGGGTTTTTATAAAAACGAAACACAAGCTTTTTAGGTTTAATAACAAGGTGTGTCATAAAAATGATCGAACCAGAAAAATACGAGTATTTACGTAACAGAAACCACAAAACAAGGCTTTTATTTGGAATATTTGTGTAAACTGACCATTTCAATTATGTTTCTTTATTAACTTCTACAACTAGCCGTATTCATCGAATAATATTCTTTAGAAGGTTAGGTTAGGTTAGGTTAGCAGCTTTATCTCTTATTTATATTATAAAAAATACTGGCTCCCCATTGCGTAGGAAAATCTGCCAAAATTAAAATTTATAGCGATAGTGGTTTAGGATGTGCGTAATCTTTCAGTCATTCAGACAATCATTCGCTCAGAAAATCAGCCATTCAGACAATCAAACAGTCAGATAATTAGTAAGTCAGACAATCAGTCAGTCAGACAATCAATCATTAAGACAATAGATTAGTCAGACAATCAGTTAGTCAGATATCTGATATTCTTTATATTACAAGCTTTTATTTAGTTTCACCTGTCCCGTTGTTTGTCTGTCTGTCTATAATCAAATCTTGCCAGTTGAATTCGACCAACTTCCAGTAGGTAGTTGGAGTGACTTAAAATTTGGTATACTTATGTAAATTGCATGACAATACAATAATCTGGTAGTGACATCCTGGTAGTCCGGCCAGGATGGTCACCACAGGACGGAACTCTTCATCGGTTATTGGCATCGACTTAAAATTTTGCACGCTAACATAGTTTGGGTAACGATACAAGTACAGTCAACAAAAAGTACAGTCAGCAAAAAAAAGCTTGTATTAAAAATGAAATTTTTACCCAAAACTTATTCTATTTCTAGACAATCAGTCAATTACGTAACTCTTTTATATATCTAGATATTATCAGCCTAATGTGAACTGACCTTAAGTTGTTTGCCTACTTTAGAGCCTAGTTTAGAAGCAAGGAAAATGGTCTCATCATACACGCCTTCGAATTGAAAGTGTGACGCCACTCAATTAGGTGTCTTCAGGATGCAGGTTTATGAGTGCGTTGACGTCGACATCATTTAAAGGCGGGATCAGATTAAAATATAAAACTGAACAAGTGTAATAAAAAAAATATAACAAAAAATTTAACCTACTACAAAAAACCATGAAAATAATTTTCTACCAGTCTGAAGTAGGAACTATGGCCCAAGCCCTCTCATTATGAGTGGAGGCCTGTGCCCAGCAGTGGGACGTATATAGGCTGGGCCGAAACTGAAGTCAGTGCCTCAGCACGAGTCAGCAGGAGTGGATCTATATTCGTCTTCTTCACCTACATACTTTATTATATTAGACTTCAGTCTAAAATAGGTTTTTAGTAATATGTATAATGCAATAGTAGATTGTACATAAAGTGCATAAAACGTTCTATATTAATTTTATATCACCTAGATACAGCATACTCGAAAATACGAAGCTTACGAGCATGAGAAGTCAGAATTGTTTTTATTGAATAAATAAATTGTACATAAATAAAAAGACATTTTTTTTCTCGAGTGGCTCTTATTTTCTTTTGAGTAGTAGAAATCACGAGACTTCTTAACGCCTTGTAAGAGTAAGTAATGATAGGTTAATTTTCAAAATGTTCTCAACTGGGATAATTAATAAGGTAAACATACGAAGTGCTCGTCACTGTCCCAACATTTTAAATTTTATGCCATTAGCAATAGAGGTGACAGCAGGGTGTCATCTATTAGGCATTAAAGTGTCGAGCACTCGGACGTATACCTTATTTGTATTATAAAGTTTTTATAATCAGTGAATAATGTCCATGAGTTGATGTTACATGCAATTAGCTATTAACTATACCTACCTATCTAATTAAATACCGCATACTAAGGAATACATACTTAGGAATGTTGATGTTGTGGTATGTTTGTGTCCGCAGGACATACTGGTATAACTGCGCTGCGCTTGGGTTGCTAATTAGAAAGAACTTGATGTAAACGCCAAAATAAGCGGTTGTCATTGGCTATTTTAGCTAAGGGAATGCCAGCTGCTAACTGTGATTGGTTAAGTAATTGATAAATTCTATACTTAGGCTAGTAGGTAAGTCTTTTTGTTTATCATGAATCAGAGTAGAATATTTTCATAAATGCGGGGTTCTAGAGGTTATAGGTCTCACCACAAGCCCTCCGACCGTGGGTTCAAATTCGTAGAGTCAAAGAAGGCTTCATCTATACAAGGTATGTAATCAATAGGTCAGGTTAAAAAATATAATTACTTACTGGTCCTAAAAATAAAGAAAGAAACATGATATTTATTCACTAATACGGAAAACACACAAATACAACTAAATTTGCACAAAATACACACAAATAAACAAAAAAAAAAACATGAAAACACACATGAAAAAACTAACATAGGTACTACAAAATTTGTATGTCCCCGCAAAAGCGAAAACGTCGCTGACTCAGCATTGTCCCTCTATCTCTGGCTGAACTTTTTCTAATTTTAACAAGAGTTTCAGCAAAATTTATAATTCATGCAGTATTTAGTCGCCGCGGATTTTCGGTGGATGCAGGTAGCTTCCTACCGAAGCATCTGAACGTCTATGAGGGAGGCCTATGTCCAACAGTGGACGTCCTGATGATAAATATGATGATGATGATGACAGTATTCAGAATATTTTGTTCGAACACTTGAACCAGTTCAATGCAAACGAGTGGGTGCAAGTAAAAGTTTGACAGTTAAAAGACAACTCCAGAATTAGAAATTGAATGCAGATTATACTCGTATTCCGTTGCAACCATTAGTAACAAAAGATCGATCGTTGCAGTGTTTTGAAACACCATAACCCATTGTTTAGTCGATTTCGCCTCGCCGTGAAAAGCTTTCTAGCGCCATAACACAACCATAAAAACCCACATACGTGATTTAATCCCAAATATTTTTGATAAACATCTGTGTAATAGTACTGTTTTATTTTATTGTGTCAAATGTGACACCTTAAGCATATTTAACGTAGGAATAAAAATAACTAGCTTTTCTCGTGGCGTAACCTCTGAAGAGAGATTTTTGGTTATTAAAAAAACAGCTGTAGGCACTTAATTGATTAAATTTAGGAGAATCTGAAATTCTATATTCATGACACTGTGTTCACTGAAGATTTGAGATTCTGATCTTCAAAAATAATTGACCGACCTCGAAAAAAAGTAGGTTATCAATTGCTCGAAAGATTTTTTTTAAATCAAAGGTAGTTTATTTTAGACTCCTCAGGTCATAAGAAAGTATTGCGTACTGGCAGATACTTTGTTATGACTAAATTTTAAGTTAGATATAAACATAAAAGCATAACAGTGCTTATTAATAATGAGATGATTTTGAATACGTTCACATTCAAAATCAAAATATTCGTCTACACTATTGCGATATAATACCTGACTCGCTTAACTTGCTGCTGTTTAAGTTAGCTTATAGGGGATTTAATTTGTGTAGAGTCCTTATTCTACAACCGAAGGAGATTGATTCCTATCTTTTCTCAAATAGAGTGAGGGTTCCCTTGCTGTGCCTTGTGCCTTGAGTGCAAAATTCGAACTTCATATATTACCGTCCCGTAGACGTTTATATTATTTAATACGAGAGTGAGAGGGACGGTACGATACGAACATCGCGTTTCGAATTTCGTAGTAGCCCCTCAGCACAACTGCGATGTGCTCGTTCGAAATGGCATATTATCATAACATACTGCAATACACGGAATGATAGTATCCTCATAAGCTGCATAAATTCTATCTCTACTGTTTTTGTAAGAAACACGACTTTTAGGTGTCCGAGCTCAGAAAAGGGGTATTTTTATTCAACGCTATTGAAGGAGCAGACACAAAACTAATAAGTAATCTTACTAATTTTATAAAAAAATTACTGTATATAAGGTGAATATACTAATGCGTGACATACTAATGCCCAAAAGACTTCTCTAATTTTTCGCCGAAAATATTCATACTGTTTCATAAGGACGAACAATTTACTTATGAAACTTTTTGAAATGAAATGAAATGAAATATTTTTATTTGCTTTAGCACTATGTGGATAAATGTGATGTAGGAATTTCATATTATTATAAAGAATTAACTTCTAAAAGTGCCAATAGTGCTAGCTGCCCTCTAATAGTAGGCATGCAAAATATTTAACTTAAATCTGGGTTACAAAACTACCGTGGATTCATCCTTACGTGTCTTATCATGTAAACAAACACTTCTAGAAGACACAGACACACGTTTCTCTTGGATTACACAATAACCATCACTTAAAATGTTCCTGTATACTTAAAGAAACTCACAAAGTATTGAAATCAACCGATTAACCACTGAAAAATATCATTTCTAATAAGATTGCCTTCAATAATTGAAGGAACGATTGAATAACTTCAAAAATGTCTGACATTGCAGTGTCAAGATTGTCTTTGGAACGGATTGAAAAGTATTGATGGGAAACGACAACTTATCGATGTGGACAAATGCGGCAATTAATACATAATATCCTCCTAAGTCCTTGCGTACTTTATAAAGAACTAATCTATATACATAAAATTCTAAACTGACTGACTGTTGATATATCAATGCACAGCCCAAAGCACTGGACTGAGAGACTTGAAATTTTTTCACATATGTAGATACCTTATACAATGTAGGCACCCACTATTTGTATTATTTCTTATATCTCTCTATAACAATATACATCACTATAACTTAACACAAGGTAGCCGCAACGTACACAGCTAACCAAGACGTTGGCGTACGATACTGTCGCCATTTACTCACATATTGACAAAAAATTACTAAAATGCCTCAAATAAAGAACAAAATAAACGTCAACAGATGTGATTTTAGTTTCAAATTATTCTTTCAAGCGCACATGATTGTGTAAATAAATTAGTATGGAAGTCGTGCCACCTTACGTGTTTAATTATAACAAAATCAATCAATATAAGTCTATTTACTATCATATGTGTCTTCGTAACATGAAATAAAGACTTGAATTTGAATATATTTTATCGACATTTCCCATCACTAGTCATTGTCTATTATCTATGTCTACCATCTATGACGTCACGTTTGTTTACATGATAAGACACGCAAGGATGAATCCAGTATAATAAAGATCAAATATGAAAACAGTACAATATCATACATAATCGAAAACAAAATTATCATTATCATTGAAATTGTAAATACTTCAGGATCTTTACAAAACTAACTTATCCTATAGGGCTTTACATGATAGCCCTAAAGCATGAGTATATTCTGAATAGTTTATAGTTTTAGAAAAAAATATTTGTCCATATAATACAGTTAAGAAATTAATCATTTGGGAAAAACATTTTCGGCAATAAGCCAGGATCCAGCCCAATTAATAGGTGATACCCTATGTCACTTCTACTGCTAATGACAAAAAATTAAAGATGTCAACTACTGGAACAGTGACCAACACTCGGACCTGTTTCATTTATACGTTTGAAGCGATATTTAAAATTACCAAGAAGTAACATCTAATAGTTTTAATAAAGTTCTGTATAATTAATATCGTTTTACTAACCTACATCACAAAAGAAAACGTTGGAACTAATGGTTGCTTTGACTGCCCTATCCTCCTTTGCTCCATGTAAGTATAGTTTAGTACATGTTTCCGCCAAACCAAATACGTCAGTCATCAAGTCATCTAGCTATCTCCTTTTAAAAGTACCTCTGCTCTACTTGATAAACAAGGTACAGATATCGCTATTAGCAAAGGCATAGAAAGGTTAGTTGATACGCCACTTGCTTAATTCAAATTCAGTGAATCTTTCCTGACTATACTTTTTGTTGACTGTATTTACACCATTATCCAAATTACATAGATATCCGTACTAAATTTAACGTTAATCTGATCACTAAAAATGGGTAAAATATAACTAGAGATTAGACTACCACAAAAAAGAAACAAAAAATATATATATTAAAAATTGAAATTTATAGTTAGGTATATGTTTAAAAGTCAGTTAAACCCATTTAATTTTGTTCTTCAATTAAATAAAAGTTAATGTCTATTTTCCGCCTAGGAAGACGTTCCTTTACGCAATAACCCTGTCTCTGAAAGCCATGTAATCGTTTGGCAAAGCCCGCCAGCTCACGGCATAACTAAACGACTGCTTTATTTCAAGCGCATTTAAAACTGAACCGTGTAGTGAAGGATTCAGGTTAGGAATGCGATTATCTTGAGAAAACGGCTTAGAACTTTGCACTAAAACGTAAGCCAATTGTGTGCGTAACGGAACGCGCCGTGCAAATCCACATCACTCACCGCGGTGTTGTTGTATTTTCGCACAACACGCATAAATCAATGTTGAAATGGAACACAGACATTAGACAATTGCAAGGCCAAACTGTGAGTGGGTTTGGATTTTGTTTCTTATGTGGGGTAAGATTCTGTTTAGGACTATACAGTCCGACGCGTCCTACTCTTAGCTGATGCATTATAAACATAGAGAATACAAAGGAATATAGGTATGCACATGAAATATATCCATCATATAGGGTAATCATCCATATAGGGTAATCCATACTTACTAATATTATAAATGCGAAAGTGTGTTTGTGTGTTTGTATGTTTGTCTGTCTTTCACGCCGTGACGGAGCGACGGATCGACGTGATTTTTGGCATAGAGATAGTTTATGGGCCCGAGAGTGACATAGGCTACTTTTTATCCCGGAAAAATGCAGTTCCCGAGGGAACAGCGCGCGATAACTGAATACCGCGCGGGCGGAGCCGCGGGCAAAAGCTAGTATTGTATATTTGGTGTTAATTTGGAAATAATTGCGTAAGACAAAATAACGAAGTAGTGGATTGTTTGTGGTAGTTATAGCTGCAGCTATTGAGTGTAAAACATTCGTTCCTTTAACTAATCAAACGCGAAATCACAAAATTGCATGCAGTACCTATCTACTTGAATGCCTAATCCGCACAAGGCTATTACTAAAACGGAATCCACAGTGTGCTCTGGTTGTAGACAAAAAATAAACACAAGTCAGTACTTATCTTGCATGACGTGTAACTTAAAATATGATCTAGAATGCTCGAATGTAACGCCTTCCCGATTTAACGATGCTTCGACCCCAGATTTTAGGAATACATGGGAATGCCCTTCCTGCAAATGCAATTTACCGAAACGGGACAACTCTAACACACCGATTCGAGTGGCACCCTGTGACACCGATATCTATAATACTAATGAGCTCTTTCTGGAGGAACAAAATGTGGACCCAAAATACTCGTTAGCTAATATTACAATGAGAAAGAATTTACCGAAGACCTTTGTTAACGCTACCGTTGACAAGAGTAGCAAGGCGCAAATACAGGCTGCCAGTTGTACCTCTCAAGCAGACTCTACCAATGATGCAATTCTTAATGAGCTTAAAAATTTACGATCCGATATTAAGGCGCAGTTTGAAAAGCAAGAGACGCGACTCGATAAGTTTGCCCATAGCATAGATGAACTTAAATACACTTTTGTCGAGCTAAATAATAAATATTCAACAATGCGAGGGGATATCGATTTGCTGGCAATGAGAGTAGAGACCGCCAGTGACGAACGACATTCACTTCATGCAGAGCTGAAATCTAATGCAATTCGTTTGCAAGAATTAGAGACGGAAAATCTGAAATTAAAGCAAAACTGTGCGCTTACAACTCAGAAACTCGCAACGCTAGAGTCTAGTTTGTCTTCTGTTCATCAAAACTACAAAACTTTGACTTCATCTAAAAATTGTTTAACAGAAAATAAAATCGTCCCACAATTATCACCCGCTCCGACACAGATATTTACTCCTACCGCCGCTCTCAAAACTACATCCCCTACAAGCCCCCGTGTTCCTGACACTGAAACCCCTACTGATGCCTATAACCACGATGGGATCTACTCTTGGCAAACTGTAACAACTCGCAAGACCAAGTCGTCCCGTCAAGTAGTAAAAGGAAATAGTCAGAATCAACACTTGCAGACCGTTGAGAGGACCAAACAATTACACGCTTGTTTCTTCAAGCCAGACACAACCCCAGAGTCAATCAAAAAGTATATGCAAGATATCAGTGCAGCAACAGTCAATGTATTAAAACTGAAATTAAGACATGAAAATTATGCATCATTTATGCTGACCGTACCTGAAAGTACCTTCGAACTCTTCATGACAGCGGAGACATGGCCCGTGGGTACTGAAGTCAGTGAATGGTTTCGACGAACCGCCAGGCGTGTGCAGCGACCCCGCCAACACCCCGCACCTGGTCGGACTTCAAACGAAAAGGGTGTCGAAACAAAATCATCACAATAAAACCGATACCTGCGCACTACACATAATTTATCAAAACATCCGCGGCCTAAAAACTAAGCTACAAAGCTGGCGAGAAAATACTACACTCCTGCAAGTTGACCTTATTGCTGTTACTGAGACCAACTTGGACTCCTCAATCGATGACTCTGAACTGCGCCCACATGACTGGACCGTTATCAGACGTGATAGAGTTTCAAGAGGCGGAGGAGTGCTGTTGGCTGCAAGACCCGGCTTGCAACTTCAGCGAAGGCCCGAGTTAGAAACCGAGCACGGAGAAGATTTATGGGTTTCAGTTACTCATTGTGGCCGCGAATATAATATATGTGTTGTGTATTTAAAACCCACCTCGACTGATAATGACTATATGACTTGGTTTTGTAAAGTTGAAGATAACGTTACAATCACTAAAAATGTTACAAATATTATATTAGGAGATCTTAATCTAAATAGTGCTAGTTTGAATATAAATAATTATGTGTGTTACTTCCTTACATACTGTAAACTTACCGATTATAACACAATTTTTAATGATAAGGGAAGTAAGTTAGACGTCGTTCTTGTATCTGAGAATGTGAGCAAGGTTAGTGTGTGTACGGCAGATGAGAGCTTGGTAAACCAAATAGATGCATACCATCCGCCATTAGACGTGTACGTCACCACCGGCAGGCCCGGGAGAGCAGCCCCGCTTGATCCAAGCAACATCGACCCGGCCACAGACTGGAACTTTGGTAAGGCTGACTTTGACTTACTCTATGACACTATTTCAAAGCTAGATTGGACTACGGTACTAGTGGAAAAGGAAGTTAATAAAGCGGTCGAAAAATTATACGATCAGTTGTATGATTGCTTTAATAAATGTGTACCACGGAAAAAACGAAGCAACAAAATTACTAGAAGATATCCGACCTGGTTTACTAGTGACATCATTCACGACCTCAGGATCAAGGGTACACTACATAAGAAGTGGAAAACCACCCGTGATCCTAATGTGTATCAATCATATAGTAATATCAGGGCCGATATCAAGCGTAGAGTTGCCTTAGCATATAAAGATTATCTTGAAAATATACAGAAAAATATCAAGAGAAATCCCCGCACCTTCTGGAGTCATATTTCCAACTTACGAACCAAGGGCGGGTTTGAACCAATTATTACTTATAATGGTCAAAAACATAATGGGCAAGCGGCTGCTGGTGCATTTGCAGATTACTTTAGTAGCGTATTTTTACCTCACACCCCATCATTGAACGCTAGTCAAACATGTACCTCAGCGAATCATCGACTGGTTGCCATAACTAGTTTTTCAATCCATGATGTCGTTCGTGGTATCGATAAATTAAAACCGAATAGCTCTGTCGGCCCTGACAACGTGCCTTCATATATTATTAAAGCCTTTAAAAACGAGCTATCGCCTGTGTTAGCACATATTTTCAACCTTGCTCTTCTAACAGGCACTTACCCGGAGCGTTGGAAAATGACACGCGTAACGCCCATTCCAAAATCAGGTGACAAAAATTTAGTCGAAAACTATCGTCCTATTGCCGTCTTAAGTAGTTTTGCTAAAGTTTTTGAGAGTGTGTTGCATACGAATATCTATAAACAAATAGACCCATATCTCCATGATTCTCAACATGGCTTTAGACGAGGCCGCTCAGTAAATACAAATCTGCTTACGGTTGTAGATCATGTAGACAAAAAGCTCGACGAAGGTTGCCAGGTTGACGTAGTCTACCTAGATTTTAAAAAAGCTTTCGATCAAGTAGATAATGACGTTTTATTGCAAAAACTTTCTTTAATTGGCTTCACACCTTTACTTTTACGCTTTTTTGCCAGCTATCTACAAAACAGAAAACAATTTGTTCGCCTCGGGTCTTTTGACTCGGCGCTTTACCACACCAAGTCAGGGGTAAGTCAAGGATCTTTACTTGGGCCTCTTCTTTTCACAATTATGATTAACGATTTGGCAGATTGCTTGGTATCAGCCAAACCATTGTTATACGCCGATGATCTCAAAATAGTGGTCGATATTCGAACACCAGAAGACTGTGAAGTAATGCAGCGTAATTTAGATGCAATTCACGAATGGAGTAATAAAAACCGCTTATATCTCAACGCAAAAAAGTGCTTCGTCATGAGCTTCACTCGTGCAAAACAAAGAATATCTGGTGACTACTCGCTTGGCAATGAGATTATAACTCGAACTCACACCATGAAAGATCTAGGAGTTATATTTGATCCCGAATTAACCTTTCATGACCACATTCGATCGCTCGTCCCAGAAGGCTTTAAAAGATTAGGTTTTGTCACCCGTAATTGTAAGGAATTCACACATATAGGTATCGTCAAACTTCTCTATACGGCACTAGTCAGATCAAAACTAGAGGCAAGCTCCTGTGTGTGGAATCCTCACGAATCTACGTATGCTCTCATGATCGAAAAAGTACAAAAGCGGTTCTTGCGCTTCCTTTACAAAAAATCTTGTGGATACTATCCTTTTATGTATCCAACGGTCTACCTTCAAGGTACTCTTGGTTACAATTCGCTAGAGACACGTAGACTTTACGAGCAAATTCTAACTGTAATCCGAATTTTGCGCGGACGGTTCGACTGCCCCGCGCTGCTGAGTGAGGCGTGCCGCCTGTCTGCGCCCGAGCAGCACGGCCGGCTGCGCGGCCACTGCCGCCGCCTGTTCGCGCCGCCGCCCGCGCGCACGGTATCGCGCCGCTACTCTCCCATCTGCCGTGCTCTACATGTATTGAACATGTTCAATGCTAAAGAGTTTGAGTGTGATGTGTTTGCTGATGTATGGACGGTGATAGAAAGGAAGAGTATGCGTGTATGTGAAACGATGTTAGCTGTAAGTACCAGCATATTCTAATTTTTGTTACTTAAGTATATTTGTTATTTTTGTTAAAATTGTTACCTTTTTTGTTTCTTTTATTCATTATAGTTTATCCTTATAGTCTGTAATTATAAGTGTAAATATTTGTTTTGCCAACCTGTTACTCTTTAGGAATAAGACCTGTAATGTAACTTGTTGTATTTTGATCTTTAATAAATAAATAAAAAAAAATAAATACTTGTAAGTATACTGTTATAACTCACTAACTATATAATACAGTCAAATTGTCGTATGCAATAAAAGCACCGAACATTACTTTAATATTTAGGCATCGATTTTCAATTTGTTATTTATTATAATCAACGAAACTACCGCAGGCTTTAACGGGATGATCTTGACTCGCAAATAAAGCATCCAGAAACACACTAACGTTTTTTTTTCTCACGTTGCTCTCCCAAGAACTCGTCATTAAGAAGCCATTACGAAGCGTAAAAACAAGCAATACGTTTCGCTCAAGTAACTGCTCAACAGCAAATTTGTTCTCGGAACGATATAAATAAGAAGACTACGGGATCTACCTCTGCATTATTGGGGTATTCAGATAACCCTTTCAACTTTCAATATAGTAGCCAAAACCATTTAAAATGATAAATGATAAATAATAATTATAACTAACGTATTTCTGTGGCTTGACCATGGCATTCATTTAATTAATAATCTCCTAACTCCCAACTCAAATTTTTGTTTTATGAACATGAAACTATATGTCACTTCTGAGAGAGTTCAATGTCAAATTACTGATAAATCCTTTAAAAGGACTTTGGGCGTTAGGAGGACCAAAAATTTGGACTTTGTTAACTTTCTAACAAAATTATAATTGCTAGCAATATACAGCAAAGCAAATTGACAAGTAAGTGTACAAAAAAACTACTTAAACTGACGTCATCGAAAAAAATTTTACCTACAGGAATTTTTAGATTACATTTAGGTTAGTAATTTTTTTACTGTTAATTTCACATATATTGCAAGAAAATTTTTAGTGAAACCCATCTAGCTTATAACGGTCAAAACGCTAAAATAAAAAACTATTTAATGGTTTTAGAATCTAGAGTAGCTTAGAAAGAAACAGCTAGGTCAGCTTTTATCCTACTTCTGGCTCTCGTATTTCAGTAGCCAAGGGAATTAACAGCAACTGCCGCGAGTTACATTGGCCAATTATGCAAGCATAACTATAAACCAATTCACTGTGATTGGTTAAAGCCTTAATTACAAATTACTACTGTATTTAATCCAACGCGAGTAGGTAATTGGAATTTAAATAGCTGTTCTCGAATACTTCATTAAGATTTAGTAATTGAATGCTTATTCATTTGTAAACTAGGTAGTTAGTAACCTCCATAGTAGGGTAATGTAGGCACATAATGTTTTATAATATGAAGTAAGTAGTCATAAATAAGTTGAAGATGAACATTTGCGGCATCGCTAAATAACTACTGACGGTTTTAAATGATTAATGGTTTTCACTAGACATAATTTCACGGGATGAGGACCGAAGTTAGAGATACTCCTTTAACTGTCTTCGTTATTTAGTCGGATCTTCTGTCATTCTTACATACATTTGTCGTAGTTGTTAGTATTCTTGTCTATCAGCCTGTTCTGCACACGTGATCAAGACGGTAGTAAAAGCGTCGAAATCGAAGCTAAACAAATATAATTGCGAATTACATCTCGCATGAAATATATCTAACGCTAAAACAGTTTGTGTTCAGGGATAAATACTACTCGAAAATTGCGCTATGACGATAAAATGCTATCTTCTTTGCGTCGCTTTACCCGTTAATCGCTATTTCAGATCATGCAAGTAAAAGGGAAAAACTCAATGCAAGTTGCAGTTGTCCTAGTGCTCTTATTCCCGCGCAGCTGATCGGAAGCTACCACTATCGCTTGACAACATGAGGCTGTGGATTCACTTAAAGAAAAAACCGATATAGAGGCATACTAGTCTCTGACTCTGCCATAGTGTAACGTAACCTTTCAGTCCCGTTTGCCGTCGCTTTTTCTTAAGCCAAAGTGCGTAAAAGAAACAGTTGCTATGAGTCACATTTAGCTATGTCCAGTCTAGCCAGTCGCATAAATAAACTCCATCGCAACTCAACCTGACAGCTTTATAATAAACCTTAGGGTGTTAAAAACGCAGATAGGGCAAAAGTGATTAAATGACGACAGTTTAATACGTGTGATGATTTAGTAGGGTCTGGAAGTAGGAAGCAATTAATCCTATGTCTTATTTATCATGCCGCTGTCGCAGCAGGTGACTGCAACCGCTTCTTGGAACGCTGAGTCGAATCTCAAACATACGTGGGGGCTACTGAGCGGGGCTTGTAGCCTGGACTGGACCGTGATATCCCTATAAGACAGGGCATAAATTTACAAGCATAATGAAGAAAATAATCAGCATTTACCGTTACTCTAATTGGTGTTTAATTACAAAAGGAAAGAATCTAAAATGTGTGGTTTAAAATGATGGTGGCGAATTGTTTTCTTTAGAGCTAGAGCCCCTCAAACGGCTACTAAGGATTAAAAATTAAAAACGCGTTTATTTCTACCTTTGACTATGTTTATATATCTAAACTGATTTGTTTACCAGTTCGTTTGAGACACATAGGGAAGTTTTTGTGATTTCTGCATCCCATGTATTCGTGATTAAAAAAATCACTGGTACCTAGTCCATATGCGGTAAATATTTTTTAAGAGGTTACGTCTGTTTTTGTTTAGATACACCCCACGCTTCTGAATCAGAATTAACTGGTGTCCGGAGTCAACAATCTAAACGGTATTTAACATTCTGGGTTAACCTATCACCGTTAAAATTATAATCGGTGCGGCTTAACAATGAATTATGTGCCCTAAAAGTACCTAGTGGACCACGAAACGTAAACAATTCTAGCTGCGCCGTTACACGCTACCGTTTCTGGGATATGATAAGCTTGGATACAAGTTTACAATTACAGATTTATTTGGAGTAGTCTTTTTGGAATTAAGTGAAGAAGTTGCATTAGAAAGTAAACATAGTAGTATTATCAATACAATAAGTATAATACAATCCAAAAATTCTTTATTGAACACCTCATCATTATCATTTAAGATGCAGTTGTCATCTAGGTATCATGTTTTACGCTATACCTATACAGGGTGACATCGGAGACGCAATCAGAAACTACTTTTTTAGGCTCGTTGATTGATAGTTATTTACATGCACTAGTCCTTATATAAAACAAAAATCGTTTATTTTCTGTTAAAACCATGATTTACTGCATTGGTGATTTAATTAAGGAAATTTAAATACTAACAAAAAAAAACGGTTTTTCTTTCGTGTGAGGACTAGTGCATGTAAATAGCTTTCAAACAACGAGCCTAAAAAGTAGTTTCTGATTACGCCTCCGATGTAACTCCGTATAAAAGCTCAAGTTGTTACAACAAACATCAGTGATTTTTCCAGTTCCATCAGCTATCCTAGATCTAAAATTGAATGACGTCAGTATCCCGAGTTCCGACGTGCGTACGTTCAACAGACAAACGCATAAAAATGGCTATTTTATATGTTCAGTCGGTACAAATACATTTCAATTCAGTGCCGATCTTATCTGCTAGTATTACCTATAGGTGCCTTAGTAGGAACCAAAAAAACAACGGAGTTCAAACAAGCCTTCAGTTGGCGAATTGACATATCTCCCCTTCAAATTAAAACACATAACATCGGCCTTATTAGGCGCCATTGCATAATCTGACATTTGCGAATTCTTTTCTATTGACCACCTGTAATCATACGTCACTTAACATTAACTAACAAACGATACGTTACTTAATTGGTCATCCAAAGGATCCGGCTCACATCACATCTGCGTTCGTTAGTCAAACGTTGACGATGACTATAGTAGGAGCGAGCGGCAGAACCATAGTGAAATAAGAAAAGTTAAACAGAGAGAAGGTTTTGCAATTTTCTTCGTATACTTTTCTATTCTGTTCAAGGGACTCGTTTATTTGGTTTCAATAAGTGTATTCTTCGAACAGAAAAATATGTCTGATTCATTAGCTTGAGATGTTAGTTTGGCCGAAAATTAGGTGTAAAAGTATTTAGGTACAGAAATTTATGACAAAGATATAAAATGTTAATAAAATAACATGTTTTTTTATTTTATTTCTATGGCCTAATATGTTCAAAATAGTTACGTATCAATTGGAGCGCGTCATGCGGTCGACATGCTTTGGTTTTTTGGCTTATGAGAACAAGAAATAAAACTGTGATAGTAACCGCAGAGAAGTTTAGCTCTGAACCGTACTGGATTGGTCTAAAGACGAATAAACCTGTTCTTTAAAGCAACGACTGATCAGTATTGCACAAAGAATTATTAAAAGTATAACGTAACAAACTAGATTAGGGGTCGGCAACCTTTAGAGTCGGTAGAGTCAAAAATTACAATTTTCAAAATTTTTAAGTTTTTAAAGAGCCGCTAAAATTTTCTTGCCATCAATAAATAGTAATTCCATAGTTAAGTTTTTTGATATACAAATTAAACTATTTATTCATATATAAGTAGTGTTTTTTCACAAGTTAGATAATATATATGGTGTTTACAAATAATATTTGCGTAAGGAACTAAAGACCGCACCGCAGTTTCACATCCAAAGAACCGCACGTGGCTCGCGAGCCACAGGTTGCCGACCCCTGAACTAGATCATTTATTTCCAAACGGGAGGTTATTACAACATGAGGTACATATGGTTTGTAAAGGGGTAACGAACAAGATGTCAAAAAAAAAACAGGGCACACACACGACGGAAAATCACATTGTCCCTTTCTTTAAGCGGTAATTGACAACGAACTACAATTTTCAAGGGAAAATAAAAAAAAATGGGATAGCGAGTTATAGCATTGTTCTGTTTTCGTGTTTTGTTAAAATTTACAGCCGATTGTTAAAAAAAATTTCGTTAGCCGCGGAAGGAGTTTGTATAATCGAGAATGTAACAATAGTCATTGTGGACTAAGTATGGCCACTGCCCAGAGTAGAGGCAACACACATTTATATAAAAATATGGATTGTACGTAGGTAATATTCTTGTATAAGCTTGTCTTATTTCTCTACCATTACTATGGCAAACTCGACATCAAAGGCGAAGACGGCGCTTAATGGGCACCGTGTCACAAAACCGAACCTAAGAGCTATCTCAGATCTCGAATACCGTCTCGGTTAGTGCCCTAATACAGTACCTATGACCTACCAGTACCAGGTGGTTCAGTGACACTGTTACATTTGATTTATCGTTTATAGGACAGCAGGCTCCGGAGTGAAGGCACAATGTAAACTCATTTTAAATTATAATAAAACACGTGAACGTCGATAAATCAAGAATTTTCGATTGTATTTTAGAATTTATTGTACAGCTATCTCATTTCAAAAACGGTTTATTAGAACGTGCAATGTTTACGTGTAAAATACAAAAAATATGGTTAAGTATTTGTTTTCATAATATTGTTTTGTTTCCAAATAGGGTGCGTGTTAACAACACGTTTGTTTGAGGAAATTCTGGTAGGAAACTTACAACTAATTTGGATGAAATCCAAGATAACATCGTAAGTTATACGTTTTGTTTTTGGCAGAACCAGAGCAAGATTTAACACGGATAGTAGATACACCCGGATACTGTGCATTGCACCTCATTTCCTATATCATAAATTGCAATTAACACATTTGCAAAAAAACTTTACACACGGTAACAATGAAAACGTTTACAAATACTTATAAATAAAGCAGTCACATCTTACATACAAAATTGTACGAAAAATTAGCCTTTGTTTTTGCTCGTCAGTGTATCTATACCGCAAAGTGGTAGATATTCATTGTTTTCTTAGAGTAGTTAACATAGTGTAAAACTGATAACTGATTTAGTAAGTAACGCCTACCTCAAACCCTGGTGAAAAAATATAGAAAAAAGCCATGGCTTATAAGTTTGACCTACGAGCATGATGTCTCTTAAGAGGATTATCATGGGTTAAAATCCGGCCTAATATATCTGAGTTTTTCGAAATTTAATAAAATGGGGGGGGGGGACGTTCGATTTTAACGAAAATTTGCACTTTACAGTTCAATATTTTGCAAACAAATAACTGAATCGAAAAATCGTTTCGGCAAATACCTAAAGGTTTTAAAAGACCTATCCAATGATACCCTACTACAAGGTTGGATGAGAAAAAAAATACCTCCCTTTACCTACTGTAAATTTTTTTTTGTACCACTTTGTCGGCATTGTTTACATATATATTCGAGTTAAATGACAGCTTTCTAGCATTGATAGTCCCTGAGCAAAGCAGCGGACGGACGGACAGAGAGACAGACATGGCGAAACTATAAGGGTTCCGTTTTTGCCATTTTGGCTACGGAACCCTAAAAACGATCAATTTTAAAAGTATTTAAAGTACTTTATCCGCATACTAGCACTTAGACAGTTACCTGACCATAGTTCAGCGGACAGTTAAAGAAAATTACTATTTAATAGGTTAAAGAGACGGATGTAGATAAAGCCGCCTCCACACATTCGCAGAACCTTTACAAACTTATCAAGTGGAAAGATTTATTTCACATCTGATATTGGTAGTGCAATGTGTGGTAGCGCTTTTAGAGTGACAAGTGCGGCTGGCTGTGTTGCCATACACGGCAACTGGTAGAATGCCGAGTTGCTGTAATACCAAAGAGCGTGTGTAACATAAAAAAAAAACTTGTATTTTGGTGAATTTTGGTTTAAGTACCAACATCTTGTTTTTTGAATGTAAAAGCATCATTGTATTCCCCAAAAGGAATCTAAAAATGGCTGCCCTTTTCAGACAGTTGTACATTAAGAGAGTTGCATCAAGTTATTGTAACTATATAACGACATCATCGTCATCATCAGCCGGAAGACGCCCACTGCTGGACAAAGCTTCCTCTTTAGAATGCCCCAATGAATGATACGAGTAAACTCGCCACTTGCAATACAACGATAACGTCGTTGCTACTGCAATACCTCGTAACTAGCCTATTCCATAAGGTATAATTTTGATTGTCAGAACAGTCTAACATTGTACTATTCTGACAATGAAAATTGTACCTCATGGAAAAAGCTAGTTACGCGGTATTGCAGTAGCAACGACGATTACCAATGTGAAACTAGTCATCAATTTGATATTAACAGTTTTTTAATACATCACAGTTAATTTAAAAAAAAAATTGACTTTCGTCATTCTCACTCATAATAAATATCTCCCAGGAGTCGACTCGTGACCATGACAAATTTTGGCTAAAATCTAGCCTATTGCAAGGTTCCTTTTGCTTTATGCCGTTTCAAATATTGTTAGGGTCACCAGCTGGCAAAAAAGCCGTGGTGGCCGAGTGGTTCGAAGAAAGCTGTGGTGGCTGAGTGGTTTGACCCATGGCCTCTCAAGCATAGGATCTCGTGGGTTCAAACCCCGGCTCGCACCTGTGAGTTTTTCGAAATTCATATGTGTACATTTGAAATTAACCACGAGCTTTACGATCAAGGAAAAAATTGTGAGTAAACCAGCACAAACCTGCGAAGCAATTAAATGGTGTGTGTGAAGTCCCAATCTGCACTAGGCCCGCGTGGGAACTACTGCCCAAGCCCTCTCAATCTTAGAGGAGGCCTGTGCCCCACCAGACCTAGGGCTCGCGGCGCAAATTTAACCCTATAATGAATCGGGAGTTTAATAAAATGAAGGTGCTCAATTATCATCACGTGACTCACTTACTAGTTTGCCACCCTATCTCCCAAAAAAAAAGTAAATAAAAGCGAAACTAAGCAAAAGCAGTAAACCACGATTTGACATCGTAAAAGTACATACAAAGTAATCTGTTATTTAACATTAGTAATCCTGAGATAACATGAGACTAACAAATATCTCCAGCAACAACGCAGTAGAAGAAAGTAATCTTCTTATAATAAAGCGTACGCGCAACCATTGTGCGCATGACAATTTGAAACAAGTTGTTTAATAGACATACAACATCATTACGCTTGTTGAGCACGGTGACGTCTAAATTGGAAATTACAACGAGCTGTCAATATAACTAATGGTTATATTCTTATGATGCGACCCACATGCATATGTGCCACAGTTGAGTACTAAAAACAGTACACGTATGCAAACAAATGAGCTCCGTTTCAATATGGCACACAGTAAAATGAAGTATATCTCAGTCTTGCGCTTAGAGAGGCACTGCTAAGATTTTGGTATTGTTAGGTACGTCACACCCTTCTACAATGTTGGTGTTCTACTGTTTGCTTTATGTGTACTACTGAGATGAGAAGTGATCGGAAGTCGTGTAAACTTGAACCCCACTGACGGACGGTGAAAGTATACAGTAGCTGCGTGTACACACCCGCAGGGCTACTACACTCGAAACTCGAAGTTCGTGTCGTGCGGTCCCTCTGACACTTATACTATTTAATACGAAAGCGAGAGGGACAGCGCGACACGAACTTCGAGTTGTGAGTTTCGTAGTAGTCCTGCCGATGTGTGGGAGATTGCGCTAGGGTGAGCTTTACCTACGAAGTGACTAATTAAAAAAACTAACCAGGTGCAAGTAGAAATAGTGCACCTAGGTTTCCGCACAACCACACACCTTAGTGTTTACTAATATTAATTTCAGTTTGATATCTCCACGGTTAAAAAGACAACGTTCCCAAAAAGAAAGTGTGGAATTGGATGTAAACCAGTTTCGTATGTTTTTAGTTCAACTATTCGCGAAATCACGTCGAATAGGTTATGGTTGTTTTATTAGGGTTATTCCGGGCTTGGAACGCACTAATGATGTCCCGGTAGACAGCAGCATTCCTATACCAAACTCCTGTATAAATAAGGAATTCAAGTAAATTTTGTAAACAAAATGGTCAGTCCAGTTAGAACAAAAGCCGATTTTTTTAAACGTTGAAAAACTAAAACCAAGATATATATTGTACTAACATAATTTATAATACAAATTGATGTCATTTAGAGCGTCTTTAGGCTTGGTTGAAGTCTAAAAACTCCATACCTTTTGTCACTCCTCAACCTAAGGTAACACATTTTTTTTCCAACAAGTTGCCATGATAACAAGCTGATGATAAAACACGCTAAATGTTGTCATTATTAAATTACAATTTAAACTTTAATCTACCTCTATATTGAAGGAATCATCCATTGACACATAATAGGATCGTTCAAAGGTTAACTGGAAGAGATCCCTTTAAGGGATAAGTTCGCCTTTGTACGTCTTATTATCCTGTGTTCTGTTATTTTCATGTGTTTTACAATACAATACAATCAATACATACAAATAATAAATATGTTGTTATAAAAACAAACAAAACTGAAACTTACATTTTAAGCCCAAAAACCTAAATCAATTACAAATTGTTATATGGTTTATTATTGAAGTAGAAGTTTAAAGTATTATTATTTGTTTTATAAGTCACGCTAATGGTAAAAGCCATGGTAAAAGCGAGATACTTAGACAATAAAACTATACAGCGCTGTACTGTTAACACCAGACCTTACACCATTATAAATCTACTTTTATGACTGCAATATAAAATCATTACATAAATACGGAATAAGTACGGAGTTATTGTGTGTTGTAAAGTTAAGAACTTCCCTTTTATTCAAGGCACCCATTTTAAAGCATTTATGTGATCGATTTTATAGAATCGGTTATTAATAGTACTGTTAGTTAACTGACTGTTACAATAACCAGCCCGTTGAGCAATAATCTATTAAAAAGCAAAGCTCCGACTTTAAGTTAATGCTTTGAAATGTAAAGAAAGTACCAATGGTGGGTAGTTATTATACTTATTAGATTTAGTAGAAATAAATTTTGTTAATATTCTCATAAATATTCACAAATAAATGATAGCAAGATGACTTATAAAATTTCCCTTAGTTACTGACATAGACAGATAGACATAAAAAATTGGAAGTAACTCATAGGTTTTGATATTACATACCTTGCAATTTGTACGGAAATACCATCTTTTGATTGCGTTCATAATAAACGTTACATAATTATGTATCGCAACGTTTGCCAATTAAGTTTATTTCTCCATTTTTGCTTGACAAATTTACATATTTACAGAAGATAACCCCAGTCGAAATTGCAAGTGACAATCAAGTGCAACGGAAGATATCGAAGAAAAGCGCATCTCGTAGCAGAAATAGCGTATTAAATCTTTCCGTGCGTTAGTTTCTGATTCACGAATCGCAATGCTAACGACCGGCACCTGTAATATAATTAAACCATTAAACTTTGGTCAACAAGTTTAGTCTAAAGTCGCACGAAGTTTCTCAACAATTTTCTCAAGCCACCAGGGACAGTGAAATGTTAATTTACTGCTGCAACAACTAACACACGTAAGTGACATTTCGTTCACTAATAAAGTTATCAAAGCTTGCGTCATTACGGATTACTAGATAAAGAAATCGTTAAGAATTTCCTTTCGAAATTATCTAAGCGATATTTCTTGCATTTCATTGCGGTTCGTTAAGTTTTCTGATACAGTGAGTTAACAGGATCTTTGTAGAGATATAATTTGCCGCTTTCCGCGAACTGTTTCGTTTCGAGTCGTGATAAAATTGCCTCGATTTAGATTTTAATACGAAGAATAGGCGTGTTCAACATGGTTGAGTGCAATATCGTGAGCTAGAATTGGGATAACAGCAGGTATCTGATCGAGACAGGAATTAAAACTGAAAATCACGTTCTGTCTCTCGCATTGTTTCATTTGCTATTTTGGTTACAGTAACTTTTGCTTAAATTTTTAACTTTGTTAATTTTTAAAATTTCAAAGGTACAAGTTAGAAATGTTGGCTTCTTAAAATTTTCTCTTCTAAAAATGTTTGCATTCTAAAAGTCAATTTTCCAATAATCTTTATTTTAAAATATTAAGTATGTATTAGTTGAATAAAGATTTTTACCGTTATAGAAAAACTGACATAATGGGAAAGCGAACATGATTCAAAACCAATGCTTTCTTTCGTAAATGCTCTATTAGAAAAAACTGGTTCTCTTTATATTAATGTCACCTTTCTTCAATTCAATTCTCAATTCTTCTTTATTACAACCATGGTGTTTGTTTACAATAAGAAGACCTTCTGAATCTCTGCAGATCTGAAGTACTTATCATAATTTGGGAATTCAGACATTGTGTTATCATGTTAACATTGTGAGTACGCAGACGCTCTGGGAATTAACATTTAAAATAACAACAGACATTTCAAGCCTGGTCATTTTGAAATTGATGCAATCGTGTGGAATTTCAAAAATGTGAGTCACGGTGAAGATATTCATATGAACCTTGAATTTCGATGAGGTAGAGAACCCATTATGATAATTCTTGTTTTTCAACCAACAGTTTAACATTGTTCATTAATTCACATGATTCCTGTAGCGGGAACCGTTTCGATTTATTGTCAGTTGCATACCAAAGACAATGTCGTAGGATAATGCTTCAACGTTGCGAGGATCCTCATTTTCTATTACCCGATCATTATACATATTTCACATAGGGCTAACAACTCACTTTGATTTTTGATAAAGCCACATATGGTTTCAATTATACCTATTAAATGGTATTGTAACGGATAACTCACGTCAGCCGCCGAGTCGCGTGCTCCTGTGAAGAAGGGCTACAAAATAGCCCGAAACAAGTCGAGCTAAACTCGATTTAAGACGTGAGTTATCTGCCACAACATCATTTAATATGAGTGAGTCTCAGGGTACTTTCATGTTCAAAAATGGTTTCAATTGCCAGTTCTATTATTATGTAATTTCTTTTTTTTTCTATATCTTACTTAATCTTAATACTTACTGAAAAATACCTACAGATCTAGTGAATAACATTTTCTCATCGTATTTTATCGAAAAGTTGGAATCGTTAAATGATTCAGTAGTAATTTTCAGTACTAAACTTCAATAACCTAATTGAGAAAGCAAGACATCTCTTGACGATGTGTTTGCCTTATAAAATAATGATAAATAGGTATTAAGTTAGTTAGTAATATTATACATTAATAATATTGTAACTCTGTTTTTTTTTTAAAAGAAAGCAAGATTAATACGAAGTTTTCCGACAAAATACGGTAGCAAAATCAGCGAACGAAAAAAGCAAAATATTATTTACTAACCTACATGTGTAAACAATTACATAATACAAAAACTTACCGTACCTACTTATTAAAATGTATGCTAAAATCGTGTAATAAAATTTTACTACGACTTCCAAGCATGTAGCCAGTTAGAAATCATAGCAAGTAAAACCATGTCAATTATACACTTCTGCCAAGTGTTAGCATTGGCTAATTGACCTTTATTTTAAGACACTTGTATTCGCAAGTGTCACTTACCGTGCCCCTTATTTATAAATTATTTAAGCCTTTTTATTACTTCTGTCTACTTGTTTCTAGCCCAGAGCGGTTGCGGGTGTAATTAGCATATTGCGACCGGATTCTTAGCATTCTTCCCCCTATCCGTTTGCACATCAAAAATAAACTTTGAGTAAAGGAAGCTCTTGAAAGTTTCTACCACAAAGGTATGTTAGGGTCAGATGAGAATAGTTTTCCAATCTTAAGCAGCTCCACTAATTAGTTTGTGTAAAGATTAATTAGTTAATTGAATAATGAATATTTGTTGTTGCTACCCATTTATTTGAGTTTACGAGGCAAAGATTGGGAAGTGACTACAGCCATTATCTTCTTTAAATTTAATTATAAGCTAAAAAAAAAGTTAAAAAATAAAGAATGCGCTTCTATAGCATGTAGGCATACTCACATGCTTAAGCAGGATATGTGGTGGTTGATAAATAATAAAACATTTTCTTTCCAAATGACGTAACAAATTTCGCACGTCAGCCGACATGTCGAAATAGTTAAAAGTTGCAAAAGTCAAACAGTATCGTGGCGTTTCGCAGCGAAAGTGTCAGAGTGCGCATGCGTTTGACGACAACAATGCTAGTGAAAGCCGAAACGTAAAGATTTGTCGCCAACCATATTAAATAACTTCATGTGATGAAATTTTATGATACCTATGTAATTATCGGCAGCAGTGGCACCGCGGCGCCTCGTTTCATCATTTTGATTTAATTAACCTACCAATGATGAGCTACGACACAGCCCAGAAAATGGATTGTTTTTATGATTCGCCAACCGTGCCAAAACCGTGGTCGTCATCATCATCTCAGCCTATATACGTCCCACTGCTGGGCACAGGCCTCCTCTCGAAATGAGAGGGCTTGGGCCATAGTTCCCACGCGCAAAGAAGCGAATGCCCTCGGCTTTGTACAGTCCTATAATATCTCACACCTGTGATTGAGCTGTGACAGTCGAACCTTATCGTGCTACGGTTAAAATTTAAAAGCATGAAACTACCCAACTCAACTTTCATATAGATGAGCTTCTGCAAGTTCCGAACATGTTTTTAATAATTAATGGACTCTCGCAAATCAATAATTAAACAAAATTAACATAACACAACTTACATAACCCTCCGTTTGCTCGATTTAATAACAGCTCTCGCGTCTGCGCTAACGCCTCCATCCATTACCATTTTCGGCACACCTCGGACATTAACAGCTTCGCATTGATTTATTTGTTCTAACTTTTGGCTAATGAAAACGTAATCGATTGGCGTTTCGATCAGAGCGATGCATCCGACGTCATGCACTTACGCAATCGAGATGCACAGCTAGATCTTATCGAACGCTCTCGTATAATACGTCATGTGCAGTTCGAAAAACGATGCGTTAACTCGATTAACCTTTATATTCTTTGTGGTAAAGGCCACGTCTGAAATAACGTTGTTATATTTAAAGTTGTCGATGACTAGGCCGTCTTTGCTGGACAATGCGTCTTTATTCTTACTCATGCGATGTACGAGTGACAGCCGACTGTTCGGCAGTCGAGGATGGACATATCGGATTTTCACGGAACATCGATATTTCATCATAGTGTACTAAATGACTAGAAAGAGTCATACAATTTATTAACGTATTACTTAACATACTAAAAATATATAAAGGTACCATACCGCTCAACACGATTCTCTAGTTAGGTGAGCAAATAATAATAGAAATTACTTATCAAGACAGTAAATGAATCTGGTAGTTGTTTACGTAAAAAGAACATTAACGAGCTTCAAAGATCACCTTCCTATAAGCAAAGAAGACTGGCAAACACAATAAACTTCACACTTCCAAGCTGCGAAATCCGCAACTAAAATCTAAAGTCGCATTACGCAAATTGCGTAACATCGGCAATATCTACCCAGTATCGTAATAATCCCATTTGTCAGGGAGATAGCATCGGCTCTCCCGCGACGATGGGAACAATAGGCCACGTAATAGATGAAAGCGAAAACAATTAGGAGATCGGAGTACATCACAGACTTTCGCGTATGATTCCTTATCGCTAAGATCTAATTCTAAAAATTGTCAGCAAAAAACAACAATAACGCAACTGTTACCGCACAACGCGACGGAGGCAACGACTCGTGTTGAATAGCTATTTAAAATTCTATACAGAATACAAAATCTACCAATATTAATATCACAATAAACTGCTCTAAAATAAACACACAAGGCTTGTATTACCGTGTAATTTACTACTTCTAAAACGAAATGTAGTACTTAGGTACTCAATTCCACTGCAGAACGTAAAGTACAGAACTGTAAAAGAAATTTCGGTAATAAGGTAAACCGAAGTCGATTTGATACGATTTTCTTCTTTTTCTTCCAGTGCCCTCACCTATCGGAGGTCGGCGATCATTAGGGCTATTCTTACCTTAGATACTGCCGCTCGAAAGAGGTATCTGGTACTCATTCCGAACCAGTCTCTTAAGTTTCTTCACCAGGAGGTACGTCTACGGCCAGGTGGTCTGCGGCCTTGTATCTTCCCCTGGATAATAAAGCTGAAGCAGACCATACTTGTTGTTGCGCATTATACGCAACAAATACAACAGCTTCCTCAGTTTTATAGTACGTATCACTTCCAAGCTTTTGTTCATTCTCTGCAATACCGATGGAGGATTTTCTTAGATAATCGTAATGTAATACATGCGCAGACTTTACGGTTAGCTACGCACTTAATTTATGCGCAATCATCTTATCCACACCATAAATAAACTTTATAGCCGTCATGGAGCATCGGAATTTTCGCAACCCAAAGCGTTTGAGTATCGATCGTTTTCGCATTACGATTATTGCCTCGAGTGAATATCTCATTATAGATATAGGGGCGTTTCGAATAGGCGCGTAATTTTATACGCGCAAGCAATATATCAAATCGAAGCGATCACCTCGCGGGGTGCAATCACACATCCTCTTTTTACTGGAATCGTGTACTATCGATACGTGTAAATGGCGCAGTGAGCCTAGTAATTGCACTTAATGTCGTCCCACCGGCCATTCAGTGCATTTTCAATGCGATATTTATTTATTTTAATTCGAGTTTCGCCGACAGGGCTCCCTAGATTTTATCTTGTCACGCCCATGCTTATTGTGCACTTGGGTACAAGCACTAACCGTCATTGGGTATGCATTTATTGTAGAAATAAAATGCATTGCATCTTGTTATAATAGGTTCGAGCGTGGCGCCTACTGGGAGCAGTGAGTGCAGCAGAATGCTAAGATTCACATTTGTTTATTACAAAGTGTGACTGTGACATTTACGATATTCTATCTCTAAGCTAAAATGAATGCGCTTAACATAATTTCATAGAATTATTCGTATTTTATGCTGTCGGTAGCAGAATTGTTCACTTTGTTAAATTATGCGTTTTTAAAAGTGATGCCACTTGATAAAAATAGTAAGCTTTTACATTTGTAAAAACTCGGAAAATACATTAATAGTTTAGTACTCAAGTATACATTTTCAAATAGTTTGAATAATCGAAAAAGGAATTATTAAGTACCTAGATTTAGGTGTAAGTACCGATTTTTAGGGTTCCGTACCTCAAAAGGAACACTCCGTTTTTTTCCGTTTTTTCTTTCACTCGAAAGCCTACTTCACTTTGTGTCTGTGTGTCCGTCTATCAGAAACCTTTTTCTCAGGAACGCGTAGAGGTATCAAGTTGAAATTTATATTAAAAACTCAGGTCTGCTAATTGAAGCAGTAAAAGCAAACTAACTGCTAACGTATTGCATTGAAGTATACGCAATGAAAAGAAACAGTCATAGAAGGGAAAGAAAGAAAACGTGATCCATACAAATTCCCGTAACCATAAAACCTGTAAGGTTCTCCTAGAAACTTAAGGCTCTCCTAGAAATTTGGTATAAAGGTAGCATTTATAGAAAAGTCTGAAAAACTTTGTTTTGGGTTTGTGTACAAGTAAACATATAAAATTACCACACACTGAGTATGTTTCACCTAAGAGAAGGGCTTTTTTAACACTGAATATTCATACATACCTACAAATATGTACGGAAACCTCAGTGCGCGAGTCAATCTTGCATTTGGCCGGTTTTTTCTAAATAGCATAGACGGATGGAATGAACCAAGCTATTCTAATGTCATATACTTAGCGCTATTTTTGTGAGATGTTTTATTTATACCTACATATAAAACACCTTATGGGCCAATCAACTTTTTGACCGACACTAATCTGTCCGCGAATTTTTTCAAGCAATTGCAAATTTTTGTAAGTAAACAGTTTTTAGTGTAATTTGTGTACATGAATACATGCTATCCTACGTAAGTTCAACCTATTAATCCGTGAAATATCTTGTTGGAAGTACGATTTTTTGGTAACGCCAGAGACATTTTTGATAACGCAGAAGACGCCCAAAGTGTCGGTAAAAAAGTTGACTGGCCCTTATACATCTTTCGTTCTTCCAATCTATTCGAGCTGGATTCGTAGCTATTAAAATTAAATGACCTGTGCAGGTATAAAGGATTATTGCAGACTAGTCGGATACTACTGGTGGATAATCTATAATGCAGTACATAATATAGCAGCATCTCACGAAATGGAGAGCATAACTTCACGTAGAATACGAGAATTATAAGGATAAGTTGCATTGAGTTTCTTTCAATTTATTTAATTTTCTTAATACTGTGTAGGTTTATATATTTTAGTTCAATAAAAATATTCCCCAGAGGACGTTTTAACTTTACAGAGCATTTTTTTATGCTTTACGTTCATTGTTTTGTATTGTACTCATTTGTATAAATTAGTTTATCCAAATACTTATTGTGCGATAATATTAAAATAAATAATAATAATAAAATTTAAAATGTAAATACTGGACAGAGGTCCAGTATTTACATTTTAAATTTATTGAGGAACAAATAATACATTTACAGGGGCCTTTTTTAGATTTATATTGGTTTTTAATTATTATTATTAAGTTTTTATTGTTTAAATTGTTTTAAATTGAACTTTTAATTAAAGAACTAGCTAAAATTAATTAAACTTTATAATTTGTTCGATTTGCCAGGGTCAAAAAAAATTGCAGCGAAATCGATATTTGAGCTCTACCAGCTCTTTTAAAAAGTAGTACTAACGGCATGGGGTTTTATTTCTACAAAACATGAAAAAAATGTATATCACAAAGTAAAGCTAATTGTAGAACTATGACGCCGCCTTAGAACGAAAACCGCCACGACCGAAACGTCTAAAGATTTATAAAGCCGTTCAATTCAGCTATAACATAACTTTAGGCCTTTGTACCGAGCCGCAGTTCGGTGAGGACTGTTCAAGTAAACCGATATCTTTTAGACCAAGCTATTTTGTCGGCAAAACTGATACAATTATTCCTATTCCTTCATAGCTAAGAAGTTTTATATGGATGAATATATGGTGTATTTCGAACGCTTTTCCGAACGATTTGTCATTTTGGTAATAATAGTAAAGTGTAACGTGTTAAGAAAATTATTGATGGAAATAATGATAAGCAATCAGTAAATCCTCAGTGCACTTCTTCGGATTTGAGAAATTAATAAAAAGTGTCAAAAGTAAAATATTGGTTAAGTAGATAATTGATGTATAGAAATATCACGATGATTTCTTGTGAAGATATTTGGAATGTCAGGACAATATTTGCAGGGAATAAGTTTACGAAAAGTATGCAAAAAATTAGTTTTTTCAACTGTACTTACAGAAATCAAACAAAAATATGGAAGTAAAAAAATTAAATAAAAATAATGTACTTACCTACATCGATGCGACAGAAATAATCTATGTCATATAATTACGCAGTGACCGTATGTCCTGTTCAAAACCGACCGTTTAATAAAAACAATTACATAAATATTGCAATGCGCAAATGCAAATTCGCACTCATAAAAAACGAAAGTCAGACGTGACTGTATTTACCTAATGTGTTATCTGTAATAATTAGTGAGGATTTTTGCCACTCGGCCACTGTCAGTCCTGTCAACTGACTGACGGTAGCCTGTCAAAATGTTTTGACTTCAATCGATAGATAATCTTAACGTAACCAGCACTAAGTTACTTCATAGGTGGATCAAGAGGTTGACTCTCTGTAGAGATCACAAAAGTAAATAAGAAGAATACGAATGATTTCTCTCATATTTTCCATACTAAATATATTTGTTCGTACTTAGTATTTTCCTTCAAAATTGATGTTTCCGTTTTGTCTTCTTCTCTTGGTGTATAAGGTAACTCAAGCTAGATTTTAGAGTTCAGCTGGGAAGGTAGAGTGACCATATCTTCGGAATGTAGCCATATTGCTCCAAATTTTAATTTTTTTTTCATTTTTAACCCTATACTTGGCAGCCAGCGTATCTAATAAGATATAATTTAAAATCATCTTTTTGTTTTTTTTTTAAAGATATTATTGTTAGCTCTACAAGAATCCAACGTAGGTCTCAACTTGTCAAGTACAGGGTTCGTGATCAGATTAAATTAAAATTTGTACGTAATAACGATAAAAAAAAACAGTAATAAAAAAAATAATTTTTAAGATTACTATTTGGAGTCTTTTAGTATTTTTTATTTCAACACCAAATTTCCAGTGGTGGTGTAGGGGGATAGCACGCAGCACGGAATGCTGAGGACCTGGGTTCGATTCCCAGCTCTGGTCTATTTTTCTGGTTTTTCCGTGCATCCATGTTTCAGCTTGTGTTTTCGTGTGAAATAAATAGTTTTTTAATTTAATCATAGAAGACATTTGATCAGTAATTGTCAAAATACCAAAACGGGACTTATCACGCTAAAACACACTAGCGAGATACACGAGTGATACCTCGACGTTTCAATCATATTATAGTGGCCGTGGTCACGAGTAGACTGAAGTGTAGGGTGTCAGTCAAGTCTGCCTAGCAGACCATGAGTGAAAATCACGAAAGCTTAAAACATCATATTTAATGAGTAAATCTTGAAACAATTCTTGCATCTCACTAATAAAAGGTAGGTACGAGTATATTATTTTTTAATTGTTTTAGTACAAAGAGTTCCTCTAAATCCATAGAAGTCTTGTCTGATTTGTTAGAAAAATTGGGAAGCACTTTTTAGTGAACACCATCGCCATAGTTTCGTGAACGGCAAAATGAAAAACAAAGTCAAAGTTCTACTACAATATGTCCACTGTGTAACGCAATTGACCGGTTATTTTTGGTTGCGAAGTGGTAGCGGTGACCCACCGTACCGTCAATTAAAAGTTACCACACAAAATGCTAATGTCTAATTACCAAAAACTAATCCTTAAAAGATCTATCGAAATGTGATCCATCTATTACGCAACAAAACGTTTTCTTGACAACCGGTAAAAGTAGTCCGAATGTTGCGTAGGATTACAGACTAATTAAAAAACATCTACTAACAGTTTGTCCGATTGGTTGGGCGTGTATTGATGTGTTTTAAATTCAGTTTATATGACCAATGCTGTTAAATTAAATTAAGTCTACACACTTTTAGATTCATGTCGCGAGGGAAATGTCTTGTTATATTTTTCGAGTTTAAGTTTAAGTAATAGTTTTAATTTAGTTTAAGTATTAATTTATTATCTGTGTCTGTGTTTATGAAGGTAAATAGGAACCTACTAATAACGAATTGGACTTGGCTTTTACACTAATTGTGTAGAAGTAAGATCGTTTGAGCAGACGATTTTTTTTTAATAATATTTAGTTGGAGCAGACATGCAAAGAAAAATACAGTTACAACAAGATTGATTGCCTAGCAAAAAACAATTAGCAAAATTATCTACCCGGGTAAAGGAAGTGAAGTGAGTTATTGCCTACATGTGAGGTGTGCAGGAAACGTCGGGATAAATGGCTAGTATTAAATTTTGCACAACTTTAACTGTTTACAAATTAGCGTCTCGGTTTTATCTGTATGTTAATGTTAAGAGGAAGTCTGCTGTTCGATTTCATACGAGTATGTGAGAATTTTATGACGAAAAATATAACTTCGATGCAAATGATTTTTTTCTAATAATTGGGCAGTCGCTATATCACTAGATATATTTATGTTTAGAGGCTGGTTCTTATTATTGTTCGCCAGCTTCCTAAGTAATTAAAATTAAAGGAGTGTTTTAAATTCTTTTTTATGACCATTCACTTAATATTTTCGTATTGGTGAAGTTCGTATACTTGTTTTAGTAATGATCTCAAGCCATATTTCATTTATGTTAATACCGCCTGGGCCGATGCAGTTGCATTAGCCCAGACGCTGGCATAGTAGAAACAACACCATATCCACCACGTGCTGTCAAAAATATACTTATTTCACTTATATATTTTTTATTTATAACAGACACTAGACTAGTCCTTAAGGCGAATATCGTCAAACTTGTCACTTTCTCCGCCACAGATGCTCTCCTCTGATTATTTCCATTAGTGTCCATTAGGCATTTAACTCGTGCGATTAGAGCGTCACGACCACCGTGTGCCAGTGCCATAAATCATCAGATCAGGTTCCTGCGACCAAATTCGTGCGGAAACTGTTGCGTAATGTGCTCTATCGTTTGGCTTTGGTTGCGTTTTTGGGCTATACGGTCTTTTCAAGGGGGTACTTATTGGCATTGTGTTTTTGATAAGTTTTTTAAGACACCCTAATGATTTAAGTACATTATAATACTTTAAGCTTTCGTGATTTTCATTCTTAGTACACCCGGGTCATTACTTCGACGTTTCAGCCATATTGCAGTGGCAGAGATCCCGAGTAGACTCAAGTGTAGGGTTTGGTACCTATCACATTTGCTTAGCAGCGCGAGTCCTTTGAACTACCCGTGGTTGATCAGAATTAATTACCGGCACCCGATCTCGAACTACCCGCACTCGATTTTTTATCGCCACTCCATCACACCGATACACAACACTGACAACGTCCGAACCCGACCAGACCAGACCCGAATGCTCTAAAAAGTAAGGATCTTAAAAGGTCGCATGTCATTTATTGTACAACTAGCTTTTCCCTCGGGAACTGTGCATTTTTCCGGAATAAAAAGTAGCCTAATGTCACTCTCTGACCCGTAAACTATCTCTATGCCAAAACTCACGTCGATCTGTTACTCCGTTACGGCGTGAAAGACGGACAAACACACAAACACACTTTTGCATTTATAATATTAGTATAGATCTTTCTTACAAATATCCCGTAGTCATAAAACGTGCGTAATGTCAATGACACTACACGGATGCGCTTACGCAATATGCACCTTGACAGTACTCCGTTGAGACCGATGACGGTGTCCATGACGTAATGGTAATATGAAGAATGAAACTTTATGCATGCACGACATACATTGTTACTTTCGTTCTGAGAGATGATCAATCTTGTAACACAAAGCGTCAATGGAATAGGAGCAAAGAGAAAGAAGAAAGTTAGCAAGTAAATGGTGGTACAAAAGTGATATTCTCGATGAGATGAAATGCAGGCGATTCTTTAATTGCACAATAAAGCATTGTTCATCAAACGTAATCGCCGCCGACCCGAATATTATGAATGAACTATCATCACATTACTATCGTGATGTTATCGGTATAATCACATTGTGAACAGATACCATAGTTGATTGAAAGTTTTGATAGGCGGCTACTTAAGGGGTGGACTATTTTCGTTGAATTATTTCCTTACAATAATGGATTATTAAGGACCAGTGATGACGGGACAGCCTCAAAAAGAGATGGCGAGACGATTTGGACGTATATGGAAAGAACTGGACTGTCATTGTAACAGGCGGGGACATAATGTGAAGGGCAAGAGGAGAGGGTCTTTGTCCGGTAGTGGGACACCATAATAGGCAAAAATTTGAATGACCTCCCTGTTCCTGTATATTTTATAGTTATTCATATCAAAAATATTTAGGTAGAAACTTGTTTTCGCTAAAAAATATTTCTGTTTTTTTATTCTGCTGACCCACTTTTTCTGAGTAAGTCTTCGGCTTCTAATTGCGTATCATTATTTTTTATTAGGAATCAACTTTTACTAAGACCAGTACAGCTTCTTGATAAAAATCTACGTTTGCCATCATTCGATTTCGTTTGGCCAATAATAATAATAATCGTGAATAGTGGCAGTTAGTCTTACAAATCAAAACATACACAAAAATGTAAAAATAAAGGTAGGTAAGTAAGAAGTTTTTTTTTATATTATAGTGATTGTATTTAATGTGGTGTATATTTTATTGCATTTTGTCTCTGGTTGTACGTACAGAATCCTCAGTGTGCAATCTTGACACAGAAAAAAAGCACACACGCTAACGTGGTCGGTTTTTTAAGAATAAGAATAAGAATAAGAATGATTTATTTGCTTAGAATACGTAAATACAGATCTTAATTACTACATGTTTTGAACCAGTATTCAGTCGACGAATCAACATGCAAATTGCTTAAAAAAACACACATCAGCTTTTACCTATACATTCACAATATTATGGAAAATTACTTTATACAATTAAAGATTTGTAAAATTGTCTGTGTTAAAATAATCCAACAAACTCTAGTACAGCTTGGCGACGTATAATATAGTAAGTACAGTATAAATAGGTAAATAAATAAAAACATACAAGAGCATGCAGTTAACAGCTTAATTGATTTTGATTTTAAATTCCCGCTTAGCCCGCTGCAATCTTATTTATGGAAGTTCATTTGACCTTGGTACCCAAAAATGTGTGTTACATAAACCACACTGTCAAGGTCAATAGCGCGTGATCATAATAATTTTGAACACCTTCACCGTTCCTATACTCCATTTTTAGCATTAGAAAAAGGGTAAACAATCTTGACGAGCCTTTTTATTGAAAAACGTTTAAATAAAACTATTACTTGTGACACCAAAAGCAAGTAAATGATCATTATATGTCCTTGCTAATTTTTACTATTTGCTGTGACTTATTTTTTAAAAGTGTTTTTCAATAAAAATACACGTCAAGATTTCTTACCTTCTTTCTCATGCTAAAAAAATGGAATATATTATAATCAGCACCACCACCACCATCCATGTGATGAAATATTACGAAGGAATTCATAACTACGCTTAAGAAACGCGGACCCTAAATATTGGCTGTTAGAGAACCCCGCGGAAATGATGTAGACTTTACATACGCTTTGTCAATTTATGTCTATGTCAACTTCCACCTACGTCGTCCATAAACGTAATTGTAAACTAGACATACATTTTTATCTCATGTTTTATCCATTTCACTTTCTTGCATACTTTTACATTTCGTAAGCGGATTAGAGCGATAAAAATCGGATTTGGATGACAATACTGCTATTTTATACAAGTTGGAGATATTTGAGTAAATTTTATAACAACTTTTACTTCCTTTAGTCATTCTTACTTTATTGGAGTTTGTGCATGTTTGACTGTCAAATCAAACTTTCTAACCACTTGTGCTTTTTACCCGATTACCCAAAGCAGTGTTATGTTTATGGAACATACCTATGTACCTACCATCAGTCCATCATCATCAATGCAACCTATTTATGTCCCACTGCTGGGTACAGGCCTCCTCTCAGAATGAGGAGGGGAAGCGTATGTATGTGTAAGGAAAATGAAATCCTTACAGATCACTAGTTATCTCCGAGGACGAAAAAATATTCTCATATAAACAGTTATCTGGCGCTGCTTACCTGACCCTATACTACGAAGTACGAAATTCGAACTTCGTATCTTGCCGCCCCGCTGAAGCACTCGTAAATGTTATTTAATACGAAAGTGAGGGACTTAGTAGCCCCGCTGAGTTGCACGCCACAGCTTACAGTGGAGCATTTACACCTGCAGATCTTTAATAATATATATATATATATATATATATCATGGGACACTTGACACCAATTGACCTACTCCCAAACTAAGCAAAGCTTGTACATACTTAAATATAGATAACTAGCTTTTACCCGCGGCTTCGCACGCGTAAACTATTCGGTCTTTATCCCTAGGTATCCCGTGGGAATATTGGGTCAAAAAGTCGCTTATGTATTATTCCAGACGTCCAGCTACCTACATACCAAATTTCATGACTCTAAGCCCAGCGGTTGTTATTTTGAGATTTTATCCCTACCCCGTGGGAATATCGGGATAAAAAGTATCCTATGTCTTAATCCAAGTTATAAACTAACTTTTTGCCAAATTTCATCCAAATTCGTCTAGCCGTTTCAGCGTGAGGAAGTAACAAACATACTCACTCACTCACTCACTCACTCACAAACTTTCACATTTATAATATTAGTAGGATAGTAGGATTAAATACTTAAATACATGTATAACATCCAGGACCCGAGAACAAACATTCGTATTATTCATACAAATATCTGCCCCCACCGAGATTCGAATCCGGGACCTCAAGCTTCGTAGTCAGGTTCTCTGACCACTTAGTCATCCGGTCGTCTTTGGAGTAGGTACGCACACTTTTTGCGGTTACTAGCTAAAGATCAGTGAAAATAGAAAATACTTCATTGCGAAACCGTGAGTCACTCCGCGCTCCAGTTATCGCAAGTATTTTGTCACGGGTGTCACGGGGATTACCGCGGAAACGGCCTTGCGACCTGAATACCAAGTAAATTACTCCGTAAGACAAACAACGGTTACCGCATCACTGTTAGATAATTAAACTATTCCTTCCCGTTTTATTAGGTTTTTTTACTAGAACCACAATGATAGTCTATATAGAGTTTAAAAGGTTAATTTACAAAAGGAATACGTAATGAAAATAATTAATTAAAAGCAAACATAAAAGTTTATGGCCACTTGCAGAAAAAAAATCTAGTTCAGTACTAGGTAATCTAGGCTTAGCTTAGTAGCGTCCAAGTGGAATACTTAGTTAAGCGTGAACTCTGGAATGTACATTTTAAAATGGATATAATGATGATACAGTGGATAGATGATACAAGGGGCTTAAACTTGGTCAAACGACAAAAAATAATACGTAAACATTTATTTTAGACACTTAATTGAGTTAATTGTATCCAAAGAATAATGTTAGTGTCGAAACTTACTTCTAAGTTCCCAATTAAATTTAATAATAATAAAAAAAAATTTTTTCTGAAGGACGGCCTTAAATTTGAAAACAAACAGCTTTATTCATAAAAAGCTATTCCTTAAAACCTGTTAAGAAAATAAGAAATATAAAGAAATAGAAATATAAGTAAATTCTCTTTGTAGGTACCTACGTGTATAATTATAATCAACCTTTTATTTACAACAAAGCTAGTGCTAAGTAAAAATTTAGCAGCATTGTAACCAACGTAATGTGAATGTGATCGTGGATGATGAATCCATGCTGCTGTCCAAATAATGTAATATAATTGCAATAATTTACGTACCGGAACTTTAACACGGATATCATTGCAATGACATAAACTTCGACTCCCGAGCACACCAGTTACAATCATTTTAAGAAGACCAATGGATTCGCTTGCATAACACCGTCCCATATTGCAGGTGACCTTTCTTTACCTACTTTTGTGTTTGAAAGTGACTTGTCAACTATAAAAGGTCAGTTTTGAATAATTTAACTTAAGCTTTGTTTATAATTTAATGAGTTGTTTATTTCTGTTGTTTGTCTAAGGGCTTTTGTATAGTACGTTTTTATCATCAAAACGCGATACGCACGCAAGTTGTACGGCTGCTCTATGGCAAGGGCGAGGGTGAGAGATGGAGAAAATCGCACTGTCAACGCGCGTTTCTAAATCGCGGTATATAACAGCTCTATAATATAGAGTCTATGGTAAGTATACAATGTAAGAGATCGTGTCATCCTTTCGGGCCATCCACGTCCCGTGAAAAGCCCTTAAGTCGCTGTGTACTTAAAACCCAATCTGCATAATCTTATACCGGGTGTGGCCTGTAATACGAGCAAAAAATTAAAACGTAGAACGTCCTCGTTAAACTGAATAACATTAGTTCAGCGACTTTTAAAAATAATGGAGTCTTCGAATTTTCCCTTATTCATACAAATTAAATACTGACTATTAATGTACGCCATCCTAGAACACAACTGACGTCGCCTGCCATGCTGCATGCAAGTATTTTGCTTTAAATTGCTTGTTCGAATAATCTTAAGTGTAATAAGAAATAAAAAAAACGAATTATTTTTAAAAGTCACTGAACTAATGTTGTTCAGTTTGAGTAGTATGATCTATGTTTTAATTATTTGCTCATATTACAGGCCACACCCGGTATATATAAACGAAAATGAATTGAACAAATGTATATTCGCGTATCACCAAAACAAAAAAGAATTAACAAAGTACGTGCAGGCGTTCAAAATTAGAACGACTGGGACTAGAACGACTGCACATATTTGGTTAGTTCTTTTTTTGTTGCGTTTGTCATAGATAAGAGGAGCTATAGGTATATAAAAGAAAATCTTTGGAAGTAAGTGGTAGGTATGCAAGAACCAAAAATTGTATGAGCGAGATAGAAGATGCTTGAGTCTCATTTTCATCATTGGTAGATTGGATGGCTATATTCAAAATTAGACTATGCCGCTTAATTTTTCAATACCAGCCCTTCTATCTGAACTCAATTCCCACTTCTTAAGCAAGCAAGTAAGCAAGTATTACAAAAATCAGTTAATAATTAGTCAAACACAAAACAGGTTCATTTAAGTACGCCTAATAAGTGTTGACACCTGACTGCTATTTTAAATTTTGTAATACATCACTTCTAATAAACAACCCAATGGACCATGTCAATGACCCGTAAATTTAATTAATTTGATACACGCGCTTACCAAGATTGCTCTTACGTAAGTGCGAAATAAAAATACTTAAACCTTTTTGTAAAGTTCAGTAATGTATACGAGGATAGTAATAGTAATATCGGTATTCGTAAATAAAGACAACAGTGCCCTTAGTGTAAGGTTTCGGTTACAAAAAAACGTCTCGATCGCGTTCGCGTTAAAATCCCCATTTGTATGGAAACACGAACAGCGCCTCCAACGGAACGTTTGCGATGTTCGTGTTTCCATACAAATTGAGACTTTAACGCGAATGCGATTGAGACGTATTTTGTAACCGAAAACTTACACTAGGGGTACAGAATATTAAAAAAAAAACACCAAATGTTAATCGGACTTGTGCATCGTGGTTTATGAATATTCTGTATTAACAGGGTCTTGCTTCAGAGCAACATGCATATACCTACAAATAAAAATAAGATTTTTAATACCTTTTTAGTGGTTATGCTGTAATAAATAATAACTTTCTTCATATAAACCCGACCAGACGACCGTATGGCCAAGTGGTTAGAGAACCTGACTACGAAGCTTCAGGTCCCGGGTTCGAACCCCGGCCGGGGCAGATATTTGTGTGAATAATACGAATGTTTGTTCTCGGCTTTTGGATGTTCAATATTAAGAACTACGGTGCCACAAACAGACACACAGACATACTTACAGATAAACAGACAGACAGACACACATAGCGATCCAACTTATAACGCCCTTCTTTTTGCGTCGGGGTTAAAAAGAATGTGTTCAGTAGCTCCAGAGATTTCCAGAGTCCCCGCAGAGAGTAAACAAATAAGACCTTAATGAGACCTCATTAATATAAAAATGTGTAACAAATAAATAATGTTTAGGTATACTGACTAATAATTAGACACCGGATTATATGAAATATGCACAAAATATGCACAATCAAAAACCATTAATTATTAACAATTTACATTATTTTCACATTATATTTATATGTATATACATATTTTCTATTTCTGCAGCTAAATGGGAACATGTTGAACAATTTAATATTTTTTTATGAATTTTGATAATTTTGTTTTGTCCGAAATTCCATTAAAGTCAGGGTATTTTTTTACTGGTGGCATTAATTCAACAAAAATAAGATTTTCGTAGATAGTTTCAACGTTTCGACAGCATAATACAATACGCCTAACACGTAAAACAAGTGAAATATGCACTGTCAACGAAAAAGTACCGAAATATGCAATAATGCTATAAAAATATAATGCAAATGCATATAATCCGATGTCTACTAATAATGGTAAAAGTTAGGCCGCACAGTTCAATGCAATAAAGTGTCTTTTCTCATGATCTACAATTGAGCTGTACTTATGTCTTATCGATTATCAGATAGCTACAGATCAGCATCTGAGATGATCGATAACTTAGATCGGAAGAGATCTCGAAAGTGGAATAGATCGTGTTTTTTCCTAATTATAAAGTTACGTTGGGCATTGCGACAGTCATTTGTCTCCTTATTGCGAATCTACGAAGATTTATAGTTCTGAACCAGACTTTGCGTTGTTTCTTACGTGATCAAAGTGGATGATAATACTATAATGTTGCGAAATATACCATTATGCAATATCACTTAAGTGCTAATTGACCAATACCGATATTTTCGTCTAAATAACGCAACATAATAATAAAATATATACGTTTATTCGGTAACCAGGCTGTAAATTAACCCAGATATAGAATTCTAGTTTGTTACGTTTAATTTTTAGGATCGACAAGATGTAAATGTAAAAAAATCAAATTTTAACATACTAGCTACTGCCTGTGACTTCGTCTTCGACAATCCTGAATAAAAGTCTCCTATAATGTTAGTCCAGATTACAAACAAACGAGCAAATTGCAATCGAATCCGATTCGTCGAGCCAATTCAATATCCAATACAGTCTGTCTGAGCCACCACCACCATCTTACCCCCTAATGCCGCCAAGCAGCAGTGCTTGCAGTGCTGCGTTCCGGCGAAGAGAGTAAAACAGCCGGTGAAATTACCGGCGCAAGAAGTGCAAGCATTTATATGCTTACGATTATTCGTGACGTGCTTTTACTCATTTGCTACTTTACAAAAAAGGAACTGATGGGCAACCGAGCTTTGCTCGGAGTTATTTTTTATTTGCGTTTTTTTTAATGAGAAGTCACCATGTATTTTTAATGCAAACTATATGTTATTTAGTAGGAAAATAAATCTATGAGTAAAAAGAAAAATAAAAAAACTAAGATTTTACGAGGCCAACGTTATATCGCAAGTTACACTGATGTCATAAATATGGTCAAAGAATGAATGAATTACAGCATGAGCAGCCATGCAACCATTTCACAGTAAACGGCATAGTGACATCGCATTAATTAACAAGGAAAATCATAATGACTTTTCTTTCGAATAGGTTCCATGGTGACTCATGAATCCTTGATCGTATCAAAATTATCGATCATTTTATTTCATGTAAAATTTTCAAACCATTTTAATTCGAAAACCTATTGTTTTCCCACAGATGGGACCAAGCTGGATCGATTGTACGCCCCCGAATTTTTCCACATAGGAAATGTCGTTGAAATCGTTAGAACCACTTTCCAGTTTTTTTTAACCTGGCGGTGATCATAATCTTACCTGATGTAATGTGCAGATGAGGCTAAAGGTGTATTCCTGACATAAAGAAATAAACAAACAAGACTTGCTCGTTTAAAGGTATAAGATGTTTTAGCTAGGTAAGTATCTAAACTAGAATCTGCTTAAGAAACAAATACAATAAAACCCAAGTCAAACCGGGGTAATGGCTTGTAAGTTTTTGAAACATAAACGTCCAACCAAAAGTACACAATAAAATTGAGCGAAAAATAACTTAAAACACTACAACAGCGAGCCACAAATTAGTCGCGCCTTGACAACGCAAAGTTATACTCACTATTTCGAATTATTTTAATGGCCCAACGTCTCTTGAAGTCGCTAAACACTAATGACTGGAGAAGATTTGCGGAGAAGGATCACGTGTGATATAGTTAGTGTTCAGTTTTGTAACTAAGGGACCCCATACATCCCTGTATTATTATTATTTTAATTTTAATTTTCTCTTTAATCGTATACTCTAAGTTAGTACATATTTTGAAAAAATGACTTTCTGCCAAGAATCTTGCGGCGAATTCTTCTATGGCCTACCTTTCTAGAATAAGTTTATTGTAAAATCTTATTCAATTTTAACATTAGTGCAGGCATATTGTCACGTGTAAGTAAATTGTCACACCGCGATGAGATTCTGAATAGCAATTGCACGTTATTTCATATTTATTTACGTTAAAATTAAAAACATTTTTCACTAAATAGTCTCTACCTATATATTTACGTCCCATTGCATGGCACAGGCCTCCACTCAGCATGGGAGGGTGTGGTCGGTAATTCCCTCTCCAACATAGTATAGATCAGGAACTTCACACACACCTTTGAATGTTTTATCAGATGTGTGCACTGTGCAGTTTTCCACACAATGTTTTTCTTGTCCTTTCCTCACGGTGAGATTTTGCACATAATTTCTGAAAAACTCAATAGTTGCAAGCCCTATCAAACCCACGACTGTTTGCTTGAGAGGCTTTAAACCAAATTATAAGGCTATTATAGCTTCATCTGAATATTAGACCTACGAAGCCTGAGGTCCCGGGTTCGATTCCCGTGTCGGGGCAGATATATGTATGAAAAATACGAATTTTTGCTCTCGGGTCTTGGGTGTTTAATATGTATATAAGTATGTATCTATCTATATATTATATTTATCCGTTGCTTAGTACCCATAACACAAGCTTTGCTATGCTTACTTTGGGACTAGGTCAATTGGTGTGAATTGTCCCGTGATATTTATTTATTTATTAGTTTTTTTTTATGTTAGAGAAGACAGACAAACGAACTAGTGGGTCACCTGATGTTAAGTGATCACCACTATACATAGACACCCGCAACGCTTTAAGCGATGCCAGTGCGTTGTCGGCCCTAAAATAGTATTAAATTACAAGCAAATCAATCACTAAGAAACAGGTGAAATTCAATTCGTAAATCTTGCGATCTGATCAAATAAACATTGCTAATTACCTCAATAAAACCTTGTAAAAATGTAATGCGAATATAAGCTAAAGGCAACTCCTGCCAAAAATACTTGGCACTTGAAATATAGAAGAACAGCTTTAAAATATTGTCTCAAGTAAACTGCCTACCATTTATTTATTTATGTTTTAAATACCATTGAATTCATTAAGACAGTTGTCGCGTGTTCTGTTATTTATGTCTTTTCGTATGAACTGTTGTCATTCCTTTGTAACTGGTATAATAAATGTAAATTCATAATTCTACTTTCGAAAGGCGTACTTTTTGTGTCTGTAAAAAGTTCTCAATTTCAAGGTCTGGTAATGAAAGTGTCTTGTGACTTAAAAAATGACTGAAGCATTACAGTCAACATGTTTACTACAAAGGGTATCAAAATAAGTTTTTTTTTGGAATATTTTTGTATTTTTTATTTCAATTCCAAATTTTTGTTACTTTTTACGACCAAACGCAATATCCACTCCAAAGCTTGTCGGTTCCAACAATTGTCGTTTTTCCGGCAGACATGACCATCCTGCTACCACTAATTAACCACTAATACTTCGGGTAGTGACACTGGTTTTTTTTGACATACATGCTCGTTGCGCAGCCCTAACGAGACTCCGAGCAGCCTTCTCCTTTCGTTATGCGATTTTTAATTTGTGAACTAGTCCCCCGGTAAGTGTCCACGTTTCCACGAAGTGTAATAAAACTAAAATATCAGCTAAAGTTAACAGCAAAGTACAGGTAGGATTTACCACGGGTCAAAATGGCACAAAACAGAACGCCCCATCATAACCGCTGCATTTCCGCGATTCTGATGCTGTCGATAATTTGCTCTATTGAATACGTACTATCAATAGAAACAAGGACCCCGAAACTGGTAGAAGTGGCAAGCATTTATCAATTGTTTAAAACGAAACCATAGAGTAAGTATATAATATATACAGATGTATTATAAAAAAATAACCAATTGAAATGAAATGAAATTGAAAACGATGCGACGACGTATGCAATTAATTTTGCTTATGAAGATGAAAATGATGCTTTAATAGCTAAAGTTTTTTAATAACTGTAGTTTTGGTATTAGCCCCTACCTATTCAATTGAAATGATCGAATCCTACAAACAATGCGAAATTCAGTGTGTTTGTGTATTACTTGTTATTTTCACTCTGATACTGTCAAGGGATTATATTATTATATAGCTCCTGGCCGATTTCGGCTGCAGCGACTACCTATTGGACGAGAGGGCTAAGGTCAAGGGATTGGGATGTATAGGTACATGACATGTAGGTAACCTTCGATCCTGCAATTACAATCGCTAATCTAGGATCTAGGGAAATGAAATTTCCACAGATGTGTTTCGTGCACCATTAGTAAACCCTATCTCCTTGGGAAATAAGTACTATCTTAGAATTTCTCAAAAGCTCACGCGGGCGAAGCGAGTATTCTTAACGTAAGTAAATGAATGACGCGTCCAGATTAACTTTGTCTTTGATAATAAAATGCTTCCTCAAGTCATGAGCAGGCGCATTCATTACACTTCCTATTGAAGAGTCGCGCTGACTGTGATGTACTACCCATTTAAGCGTTAAGGGGACGGATGCCATTAAATACGCACCGAGAGCAACTTAGATTACACCATGATTATCTTATATTATGTTTCCATTCAACGGGCCTCTTTAATAAATTTTACTTCAAAGAAAATGTGACATGAAAAGTTTTACCCTTCTTGCAAGTAGGCTTCAAACTGATATTGAACAAGTCTATAGGGTTCCGTAGCCAAAATGGCAAAAACGGAACCCTTATAGTTTCGCCATGTCTGTCTGTCTGTCTGTCCGTCCGCGGCTTTGCTCAGGGACTATCAACGCTAGAAACCTGTAATTTTGCACGAATATATATATGTAAACTATGCCGACAAAATGGTACTTACAATAAAAAATTAAAAAAAAATTTTTTTTAGTAACTTCCATAGTGGGGGTTTTTCCGATTTTTCGATTCAGTGATTTTGTTTGCCTCTAAAATATAAACCAGTGGGTGGAAAAATTTGAAACAAAATCAGGATGGTAGTGCGTATCAAACTTACAGGGAAAATTATACTTAATGGTTAATTTTCTTGAGAATTACTGTAATTTAAAAGAAATAGTAGGTATAAAATATACCTAAACTTGGAACATTCCGTACAAAATGTGAAAGACGGACAAACACACAAACACACTTTCGCATTTATAATATTAAGTATGGATTATGATAAATAAAGTACTTATGTTATTCAAGCTAATTGTAATGTAATGATGGTCTCGAGTTTTTAGGAATCTGCAAGGATATTTATAAGTAATTTTACCGTCAAGCAATTCACAAATTGATAATAATAACACTAATGCTTGGAGAAAATTAGTATCTTCACATGCAAGGTGATTGTTTGATTATTTATAATGATATGTTATTAAACCTATTATTAACAATCCCAGCAGTCAGTAGCGTAACTTTTACTAAGAAATGTCTAACTAGTAGTTGTTATACACGCCTGGTAATGTGAGCTTGCAAACTGCAGTTAAAAATAGATTACTAATTGAAATAATTGGTTAAGGATTCTTAGTAAATAACACGTTAGGTAACCTAGTATTCATGGAAGCCAAGCATTAATAATAATAATAATAAAATTCTTTATTTAGGCATTTTTTTTTAAACCCACACATTAGCCACTAGCATTAGTCACTTTACTAACATTATTACATGTGTAGATTCACAAGAGAATGTGCGTTGGAACTACACGGTCTTATTCCACCAGCTCCTTTCTTAGAGCCCTCTAATTATAAGTATGAGTATTTTGAAAACAAGGACATAATACTCTTATATATAACACAATTCTCAGGTTATTGAATTAACATGACATATAATATTTATTTTAATCATTTTCTGATTCACACAATGGTAGTAAATATGTACCTATATCAAATTTATAAGGAAAATTATAGGGGCTAAGATTGCTTGAGAATTATTAGTATAATATACCTAAACTTGGAAGATTCCGTACACAATACGAAATCCTTAAAAAAAATTTGATGTTTTCGTAATGGCTACGGAACCCTATCCTGGGCGTGTCCGACACGCTCTTGGCCGCTTTTTTTTACTGTTCAAGCTACTTCCGTCCGCTACTAATTTCAAGCAAAGTCATAAAATAAATAAATACTTATGTCATTAATCTAAAATTAGATCCCGCTTTACATTCTTCTTAGAATACAAATTAACACAAATCAATCTTTAGACTAAACATTAAAGAGAGAGTCCAAATCAGACTGTACATTTCGAAATTGGTGCCAGTTTACAAAATTTTTAAACTAATAAAATAATAACTGTCGTAATTCTTGCTATTTGTAAAAGGTGCCTATCCTAAAAGATCACATAAATTGGAGGAGGCCAAAATATGAATATATTTATGATACTCGAGCTATATAGCTAAGTAGCTTGAGTATCATAATTATAATGATAATTTAACTTCATATGTTGGATTCAAATACAAAACTTCTTAGGTTTCTATAGGTAGGTGAAAGAAATTTAAAAGTCGGTTAAGGGCTCCCACACAAAACTAACGATGCGAATTGCTGGCGATGCGATTTCATGCGGCAAAGCGTTAGTGCAGGTCACCATCCATCCATACTAATATTATAAATGCGAAAGTGTGTGTGATTATGTGTATGTTTGTCCGTCTTTCACGTCAAAACGATTTTTGGGCATAGAGATAGTTTATGAACCCGAGAGTGATATAGGCTACTTTTTATCCCGAAAAAATTTACAATTCCCGAGGGAACAGCGCGCGATAACCGAATTCCACGCGAGCGAAACCGCGGGCAAAAGCTAGTAGATACTAATATATATCATATCACAGATATCGGAAGTTTTTGCGATGCGTCCTGCGAGCTCGCAGATTTTTGCGATGCGATGCGAATTCTCAGTTTTGTCTGTAATAGTGTCCCGTTCGTACCCTTTTTGTACGGAACCTTAAAAAGCAACAAAAAATATTTAAAAAGGCTATGTACTCAGCAAAATCATAAAAAAACCTTTATTAAACATGTTATAAACATAAGCACGTGTTTACATTAGCACATTCGCGATATTTACTGTCTGCGGCGTGTTTCCTTAATCTGCGCGGCGCCGGCGCCGACCGAATTGACATTTAACACAGGACCTTGCACGAACAATACGAACACGCGGGCTCCCGGAACCCGACGCCTTGACCTCAGTAACAGGACAAACGCAACAAAGGACCGATTGAAATTACTGAAAATAACTGTACGTACACTTACAGTAGGTACTTACTTACTGCACTTACTGCCAGTAATAAAATAAGCCTGGATCCAATTGGAAGTAATTTCTCGGATATGTTTATCAAGTTAGCTAAGTAATTGAAAACATAGGAGGTTAACGTTATAATATTATTTTATATACGTGTATGTACTTGTAGAAATTATTTGAAGTTCTGTTTGAACATAATTATATTTAATTATTTTCATATCAGCCATTGGACGGACACAGGCCTCCCCCATCCCATAGCCGTGAACATGATTATATAAAAAAAGGAAATTTTAAAGTACTTAACCTAAAATTATTTATTGAATCAGGCGTTGCTTTGCGGGAGGTCCAATATTAATGAAATAAAACACTTACTTTAATTATTTTAGTCTGGTTTTAGTTCATGAATGTAAAGTTTTACAGAAAATTGTTCTGAATATTGTACCTATGTACAGCAAACTATTTTAAGTCTTTGAACTTTTGTTTTAGTAATAGCAATCATAATGCTTTTATTTTTAATTACTTAATCCAGACATAAAAATTGTATAAATTTTTACATGGGAGGTCTACATTTTTGTTTTAAAACGCTATAAACTGCTATCAAAAGAAAGTAACTTACAGAGGTCGTTATCTTAAAGATGGCATTTGAATCTTCTCAGCGCATCGAGCTCGTTTATCGTCGGCATGGTAATTGATGAATCAACTCGGCAATTTTACCGTGAAGAAAGAAACAATCACTCAAAGCATACTAGTTACAAATTACATACCTTCGTCTGCAGCTCCGAATGTGTTTTTGATTATTTTTGGTAGATCAAAGCTCGTTAGAAGTCGCTTTGTCTGCATATAAATAAAGCTTTTATTGATAAACAAGGCTGCGAATTCACTCGCGTTTTCTGTATACATATCAAAAGCAGCTGTTATTGCCAAACGTTGACGGATCTGGCTGCAAAGAAAATTGAAAGACTTTGTCGCAATCATCATCATCATCTTCATCATCATGGTGGCCTTTTGGTTATCCAATCTTGGATGTAGGCCTTTGCCTCTTCTTCCACTCTTGGGAATCTTGTGCCCGTCTCATTCAGTCTCGATCTTCGTGCAATCACATCTGTGTCGCATTATGAAGCAAAATGTTAAATCGTATCGTAAATATGTATAACCAAACGCAACGATAACATTTTACCAAATAAAGAATAGATAAGATGCGTAGTTTTTATTACACGTGTATGGCAATACACCTACGGAGTGCGTAAAGCCACCCACGGACCGGTCACTGCAACAAAGTTCATTCGTAAGTAATTGCTCAACTGAATGTTCCCACAAGTGCGTCACTTGCACAGATTAGGTAACGATCAGCCGGATCTGCAGACTCATTAGAAAAAAAGATAATATCGCAGACAATAGAGCACTCAGCGACCGAAAGTGATAGTATAATAGATATTAAAGCGAGATGACGTTAGCAAATTGGTGGTCCAGTCGCTGATGAAATTAAAAATGCATGACGCACGGCACTTCTAGGAATCGTTACAGAAGGAATGCGGCTTGAACATTGAGTTGAATTGAAAAAGTAAGAGTGGGATTCGCAGAAATGTCTTTGCGTGATCCTGAGAACTGATTTTATTATGATTGACAATATCATTACCTACGTTACACAATCAGAAGATAAGACGAAAGGGCTATTCCTATTTGTCCACAGTGCGAATGGATGGGAAACAAATTTCCACAAGTCCGTTCTTTTTGCCGTGGTTGTGAACTACTAGGAATTTGCTTTCCAATTTCTTTGCACTGCGTACAACTAAAAAAATCCCAGTACCCAGGTGAATTACTGTACTACACAAAGGGGTGTGGACAGCTGGAAACAGCTCGGGCAAAGCTCGGTTTATTAAAAGCGGTGTACTGCGAAGGCTCTAAATCAAACCTTTTGGAAATACGAAACGCAAACAAAACTTTTTTCGAAAATATCTTAATAAAATAGCCTACGTAAAATATCCCAGTGCTTGACACGATGTTGCCCAATAGATGACACCATGTTGTCACCTCCATTATTGAATACGTACATAAAATTAAAGATGGCAACTACTGGGATAGTGATGAATACTCAGACCTTTATCTTATTTTTGAAATTATTATCTCTGATACTGATGATGAAAGGGTGGGCAAAAATCAAAGTTAAATGAAATGACAATCGTCGTTCTACGTAGGGTCAAATATGTACATGAACTCTATAGTGTATCCATTATAAGTGTTGTAAGACCCATTTGTTTTGGAGTCGACCCATCAATCAAAGGGAGCTATATTAAATCTGGCGATTTAGCAATGCATTATTAATTAATTAGGCTTAATATTGTACTGTAAAAGTTACCTTGAAGACTGATTAGTACTTAACCCAAAAATAAATTAGTCATAGCTAAACGTATTATTGTTGTTAATAGAAAAACGGAACAGACCTGTTCAAACACCGATAACTTTTCTGAGACCGGCGCCTAAAGCTTGTTCTTTTTATGGAATACAATCTTAATACAATACAATTAATCTTCATTGAAAGCAATGCAGAAAACAGGTACACAAAGAATAATTAACAAAGTAAGCAATTCGCAGCCTTATCGATTCAACAGAAAAGTACTCTGTCACTTATTGTATGGACTCTAAATGCATATGCAGTTGAGATAACTTCAATTAAGCTTTGCTCTGACGCCTGGAACAGTAATTACAAATAATGTAACATTAGTAAAGCTATAATAACAGGACTTTAAATGTCAGACACCAATTCGAGGCGTTCAGAGAGACAAAATAGTAAATACCGCCGCGCAAAATACAACCTGCGGGCGAACACATTACACCGCATAAGCATTCGTCATTCACTGGTAAATTATAGAGAAACAGAAGCTAGTAGCGGTCTGGTTGAATGGGAAACGTAATGCAAACGTCAAAATTGTGGCTATTTACAATACATCAAGCATAGCGACGCCGGTGTAGCTTGCCACATGAGTATACCCCGCAGAGACAAAGCTGCTGTTTAGCCACGGTAGGATAGGAAATATATGCTTACTACTGCCACAACTAAGCGCTGCAATATGGCATGCGTTATTTTTGAGATTGTCTACTGGTCGCGCCGGCGTAAATAGACTTGATTATGAACGGCATGTACATACTTAAATACATGAAAATCTCCGTTAAAATTCACTGGAATATAGCCGCCTTTAGTACAATCAATCTTTTATAACTATTGTTTCGTAGCAATAAAAATCTGACTCCAAAGTTATTTACTGGGTTTATTTCGACGTATAAAGTACAACAATTAAAATAAGGTTAGTTTTTACAGCGAGAGACGTGTACTCGCTCGCGTTGTCAGTCAGGTGTGTTGAGGTGAGGCGCGGGGGACGCAGCGTCGGCGCCCGCGCTCGGAGCCGTTCGGGAAACATCGGCGTTAACATACTCCCCCCCCTCGAGTAGGTGGAGACTCGAGGAGTGAAGACACGGTGGACGACGATGCCGAAGGATCACTCGACGTAGCTGGTGGCTTAAAGCACGTCGCTATAGATGATGATGTCCGAGGTGTTGAAGGTGCCTTCGGACTTGACGATGACACAGGAGATGATTTCAGGGATGTAGATGAATCCTTAGGTAGTGCGCATAATTTGTGTACGGCGCGGCGCACTGGGCCTCTAGTTGTCAGGATATCAGCTACTCTAGCGATGCCGTCCTGGCCAGGATATAACTTTATAATGCGTCCTAGACGCCAGTTCATAGGCGGCACGTTTGCTTCCTTGAGGACGACCATGTCGTTAACTTGTAGACCTTCTTCATTAGTCTGCCACTTCACCCTTTGTTGTAACTCTGATAGAAATTCCTTGTGCCAACGGGACCAAAATTGCTGTCGCATCTGTTCTATGTGCTGGTATCTCTTAAGTCGACAGGGATTTATTTCAAGTAATGGTGGTGATGGTAGTGATGTTAAGGCTTTACCGATCAGGAAGTGCCCCGGAGTTAACGGTTCTAAATCGTTTGGATCGGATGACATTGGTGTAAGAGGTCGCGAATTTAAAATAGCCTCTATTTGTGTAAACAGAGTAGATAGTTCCTCGAACGTCATGTGTGTGTTACCTAACACTCTAGTAAGATGGAACTTGGCCCCCTTTACGGAGGCCTCGTGTAATCCACCGAAATGTGGAGAATAAGCGGGCATGAACTTGAATTTTATGCCTTCGTTCTCTGCGTAAGAAGCAATGGAATCGCCACTTGATTTTAAAAGCCTACCGATTTCGTTGCTTGCGCCCACAAAATTAGTGCCATGGTCGCAGTGAATTATGCTTGGTTTCCCCCTGCGAGAAATGAACCGCCTCAGACACTGAATGAAGCATTCAGACGTGAGGTCGCTAGCTAGTTCCAAATGCAGAGCCTTTGTCGAAAAGCAAACGAACAACGATAGGTAGCATTTCGTGATACGACAGCCACGACCCTTACGATCCGTAATTTGAAAAGGACCAGCGTAGTCTATCCCACAAACTTGAAAAGGAATATTTGGTGTAACGCGTGACTGTGGTAAGTTGCCCATAAGTGGGTTTATGTTTTTTGCTTTCATGATCCTACAGATCTTACAGTTATTAACAGTACTTCTCGCTAAAATTCTTCCGTTCAAAGACCAGAACCTGTCTCGTACATTATTCAACAGAAGTTGAGGACCGCCATGTAATAATTTCAAATGCTCTTGTTTGAAAATTAGCTTTGTAAAAGGATGATTTGAACTCAATATAATAGGATGTTTTTTATTGTAATTTTCAGGTGCATTTTGAATGCGGCCGCCAACCCGAAGAAGACCAGTTTCATCAATAAAAGGAGTAAGTGACAGTACACGAGACTTTGCAGGTAAGTTTTTATTATTTTGTAGAAGATTCAGTTCATTGCCAAAAGACTCTTGTTGAGATAGTTTACTTAAACACATAAGGGAGGTATTTAATTCGTCACTGGTTAAATATCCTAACAATTTTGAATTACGATTTCGTGTATTGTGAATAAACCGTTTCACATAAGCAAAGGCTCTTTGCAAGGTTGACAATTTCGAATATCTGGTAAAGTCAATAACCTTGGAAGGAGCGCTTGCTGTGTCTGTACCGTTAGTAGTATTAGTATTTTTATTATTTAGTATATAAGTTTTCATTTCAGGTACTTCATTCTCAGGGCTGCGCTGATTTAATTGTGGCCAATACGACATGTCTCTTTCTAAAAACGAGGGACCCTGCCACCACAAGGCTGAATTACAAAGCTGTTGAGGTTCAACTCCTCTAGAGGCTAAGTCCGCGGGATTTTGGTCGCCCGGAACATGTTTCCATATTCCATGAGGAGACAGGTCTTGGATCGCTCCTACTCGGTTTGAGACGAAAGTTTTTAAACTACGTGGTTCAGCCTCGAGCCAGCTTAAGACGACGGTGGAGTCGGACCAATGAAAAATACGGTCAATATGACAGCGCAGGGAATTTTGAACCTTGACCGCTAATCGCACGGACAACAACGCACCTAGAAGCTCTAGGCGTGGGATTGATGTCGGTTTTAGCGGAGCGACCTTGGCTTTGGCACACAATAAACGTGTAAGTGTATTATCTTCACTATCGGTTGAAGTTAAGTAAACGCAGGCAGCGTAAGCATTTTGCGATGCATCAGAAAATGAATGCAATGTAATTGCTTTAGGTTTCTTACATAAAACGCCTCTAGCAATATTTATGTTAGCTAGATATTTTAGATTCTCTACATAATCTGACCATTTTGTGGACAATTCTGCGGGAATTAAATCATCCCAATCTAGTTTAGTCAGCCATAATTTCTGTAATATTATCTTAGGAGTGATCGTAATTGCACTTAATAGGCCGAGTGGATCGAATATTTTAGCTGAATTCGACAGTATCTTGCGTTTTGTAGCTGGTTGGGTTGCATCTATGTTCACCGAAAATTGCAACACATCAGCGCTAGGATGCCATGTCAGACCTAAAACGCTTGACTCTGCAGAAATGTCCAAATCCTTAGGTATCATTGAACCTAGACTATTTTTTACGACCAAAGGAGCGTTTGTGTGGAATTTGCGAAGAGGAAAACATGCAGTCTTTAAAGTTTTAGTTACTGACTCGCAGATATGACTCAGCTCTGCTTCAGTGTTTGATCCAGTCAATAAATCGTCCATATAGAAATCATGCTGTATAACTTGCGCAATATTTTCATCTTCGCATTCCTTTGCTAGTTGCAATAAGCATCTGGTGCTTAAATATGGAGCTGCGGCAGTTCCATACGTTACTGTGTTTAATTGTAAAATTCTGATTGGTTGTGTTTCATGGTCTCTCCACAGAATTAGCTGTAAGTGGCGTTGATCAGGCTTTATAAGTATCTGCCTGTACATTTTTTCGACGTCTGCCGTAACTACGTAATTATGTTGTCTGAATCTGAGTAAAATTGCTAACAAATCATCTTGTACGGTAGGTCCGACATATTGAATGTCGTTGAATGATACCCCAGAAGTAGTTTTGGCAGAAGCGTCGAAAACTACTCTTAATCGTGTCGTCTCGCTTTTTTGCCTAATCACTGCGTGATGTGGGAGGTAGTAACCGAAGTTTGGCTTTGAGATTTCTGTCAGATGTCCCAGGTTCTCGTATTCGTGAATAAATTCAGAATAAGCTTGTTTCAAGGAATCATTACTTGACATTCGTTTCTCACTATTAAAGAATCTTTTTTCGGCAATTTTGTAAGAGTCACCAAGGGCATCTGAGGAATCTCGCAGCGGAATAGTAACCACAAATCTTCCGTCTGCGTCGCGATAGGTAGTATTATTAAACAGTTCCTCGCAATAGTCGTCTTGAGGCGAAGCAGCCTTTGACATTGGCAATTCCTCGAGTTCCCAGAATTTAGATAATTGATCTTTAATGTCTTGAGAAAATTTACATTTTATGTTTTGTGAACTCGAAGAATCACAGTAGCTCCCCCCCGTGGGGCCAGCCACTATCCATCCCAATTTTGTTTCCGTCAGTACAGGTTTATGCTGCCCTAGTTTAATTTGTTTGGATCCGATAAGGTCCCAAAATATATCAGACCCTAGTAGGATATCGACTTCTGACGGATGACAAAACTGAGGATCAGCTAGGATTAAATTACTGGGAATTCCTAACTGCGACTTAACCTGTATGTTAGGCAGTTTGTCTGTGATTGTTGGTACAATATAAAATTTCACAGGCATGGAAAAATCATTATGCAATGAATGTATAGTAAGATCGCAATGTTCGTTGATTTTTAATGTTGCATTATTAATGCCTATTACGGCACGATTAGTTTGAGTAACATTGCAATTAATCTTTTGTTTTGCGGTTTCAGATATAAATGAAGATTGACTCCCGCTATCTAATAACGCCCGCAAAGTATATTTTTTACCCTGACTTGTTACGTTAACAAGTGCTGTTGAAAGCAGGACCTGATCACAGGATACAGCGGACATGGCAACTGAAGCTTTATTTTCAACTGGATTTTCATATCGAGCAACGGGTGCGGCAGAGGAAGACGCTTTCTCTTGAGTAAGGTGAGTATTAGTTTTATTATTATTTTGCCCTGTCACGGTACCTTCAGTATCTGTACTTTCTTGGACATGTAATTGTTTGTGTAAAATAGTACTATGTTTTCTTTTACAGATCCTGCAACCACCAGCGCGGCACTGATAAGTAAGGTGACCAGGGCGGAGACAATTTTTGCATAACTTCCACTGGCTAACCTGCTGATAACGATCATCCACGGACAATGTTTTAAATTTAGGACAGTCAATTAATCGGTGATTCTGTTTACAGGACATGCACTGGTAACTGGTTGGTGGCGTTTGGGGAGATGATGCAATAAACGACTTAGTTTTTGGAATAAATGGGCGTTTTTCATTTTTTACATCTGACCGTGTAGACTGAACAGTTTCCAAAACGTCAGCCCTATTACGCAAGAACTTGTAAAAATCCTTCAAAGTAGGAGAATTTTCAAACTCATTTCTGTGTTCTTCCCACCTCCTAGCAGTGGCACTATCAAGTTTCATAGACGCCATATAAATGATAAGCGTGTCCCACTTGTCCGTGGATTCGCCAAGCGTTTTAAGAGCTTCTAAATTTTTTGAAATAGAATCAATTAAATTGCGTATACCCCTATCAGTTTCCCTCGACAAAGGCTCGAGGTTAAAAAGGCACTTGAGGTGTTGATTCACCAATAAGCGTGTGTTGTCATATCTTTCGCACAGGAGAGACCAAGCAATGGCATATGTGTCAGCAGAAACCGACACAGATTTAATTACAGCATTTGCCTCCCCTTCCAAGTAGGACTTTAAATAATGAAATTTGCATATATCGTCCATGTCGTCATTTTTATGGACAAGTGACAGGTAAGTGTCGCGAAATTCTAACCACTTACTAGTATTTCCATCAAAAGGAGGAAGTTTCAATGGTGGTAACTTTATCTTATTTGCAGGACTGCGACTGGACACACTAGAAACTTCGTCCTTTTGTTGGTTATTTTTCCACTTTTCTACCAAGTCTTGAGCCTGACCAAAACTAGCATAAAATGAATTTTCCGTCTCTTCCCGTTCTTGCATTTGCGTTTCGGATGTATCTAACTGTTCGATGTTGTTTTGAATCTCGTCAAATCCATCGAGCACTAATTGCATTTTATTTAAACGTAATGACAACTCATTTATTTCGGCATTAGAAATTTCGTTTATATTCCTTTCAAGTAAAGGAGATAAGTACTTTTTAAATAGTGTTAACCTAGATCTAATAGTCCCTCTTTGCTGTATAAGATCTTTTAAATCACCCATCTTGTGAGCGCAAGCAACGCAAGTCTAATAAATTGGCACGTTTGTATTGTATTTTAAAGTAGGTACCTATCGTACATAAGATACTCAGGTATTCAGATTAACGAAACCAAGTTAAATATAATGAACGATTCCATACCTTGACCACGCAGTTATAGGTAATTGTAGACAAAAATCCAATCCTTGCCCGCTTATGTAGGTATTACGGCGCAGTATTATTGTTTTCGCCGACAATATTTACGTATTTCTTGTTCTCGTCAACTTACTTCCATCCGAGTTCTGTTGTATAATTAATCTGAAATAGTCGGCAAAGCAATTTAAAATACGTGTAAAATATAGTTTTCTTTCTTTAGGGACAGGATTAGAATAGCTTGAAATAGGTAGGTACCTTATTTGTTACAAGAAGGTTGAAGAAAAATGCAGCGTTTGGCTTACACACAGAAAGATAGATATAGGTTTGGTAGATAGGTTGTTACGATATACGTCTTCAAAGGAAATGCAAAGCGTTGTTAATTTTTCATTCAAGTAAGTAGTAAAGAAGTTAAGTAATTATATGTAGGTACGAATTAAATTATCCTTAGCATATTTTTTCGCGTAACAATGCATAAGGCACAAACACACACATGATTTGGTTATTTTAGCAAATTTAACAATTGAAAGGCAATTTGAAAATGGCCGACACCGATTAGCTTGTTTCACTAAACTTATTTTGTTGTACTGAATAATTTAAATCGCTATCTCCGTTGTTTACACAAAACACTGGCTAAGATTGCATTAAACTTATAATAGAATAGAAACAGGTACATTTCCTTCGTATTTAGCACTTATCACGTATCTTCTATCCCTTTGTCTGTTTCCTTGCTTGCTTTGAAGTTGAATCTTAGCAGGTCCGTGAAGTATTGTTGTTGTTTGTTGAGAATGATGCGTAGGTATTGTACTGTTCCCAATAGGGGTAGACACTATATTTTTATTTATATACTTTTATCTAAGTATAATTACGGCCATCGTCTGTTTGTAGGAACCCTTAGTTGTATAATAATTTATAGTAGACCTAGGATCGAACCGAGTGAGAGGGCTATTTAGTAGAGTAACTACCTCTTTGAGAAAGCGTTGGTTATACATACAGGAAACTCAAAGGTTATTTCGTTTAGTATAAGAAGTTATTATTGCTACTATTAATATTTGATTATATATTTCCACTTAATTAATATAAAAAGAGGTGATTTATACCGTATAGGCCGGGCCCCTCCCCGCCCGGGCCTGTGGAGCTCGTCACCGTACTGGTCACTCCCCCACGGGCTGCCTCGGCACCTCGTGAGGGGATTGAATTAATGTCGTATGTCAATCACGTGCGTACCTCGTCTTCAAATGAATGAGTGGAGAACAAAATCATAGTCACTCCCGAGGCAGGCTTTGTTAATCCCTAACCTTTTCCTGAGTGACTATCCTATACACCTACGGTCTCCTCTTCCCCCCCCCCCCCAACCTCTAACAGACTAGCGTCAGGAAGAACAACTCGGAATCATGTTTGTGTTATTACGACGCGTTCCACAATTTGTGTCCACAACCAAGAGAGAAAGTCTCCTTCCCCCCACATGCCCCACAAGGACTCCCAACGCCACTATTAGTCGTTAGACCTTGTTTAACCGCAACCCCACTTTAGCCCTATTGCCAAGTGAGTAGTAAACAACCCCATCGGACAGAGTCCGTATTGCCGGGTGGTTAGTCCGACAAAGAGGATGCAACGTTCAGCGGCCAGAGGTGGAATTGACCCCTGGTGACCACATGTATCTGAAGACCCTCGGTCCCCAAACACAATTTTGAATAATCTACAGACTCCATTGTGAAACATCGATCATAATGGTTTGTGGAGTCTGTAAGGGTACTTTGTACAGTATCCATGCGCGCAATACCGACCATTAATACCCAGCCAGCTAGATTAGTACTCGTATCTGTGGCACACTAGTTCCATTCGCTCCACCAGCTGGATACAATAGTAAGTATAGAATTGTATAGCTATCCTTCCCGAGCTATCTGGGTTTCTATTAAAATCATTAGAATGGTGACAAAATTAAGTAATCAGGTTTAGTATAGATATTTGTAGAGACCGTGGTACACCCCGGTTCTAGGTCCAAATAGCTTATTTGTAAAGTTAGGCCAAATACGCAGGGCAATTTGGAAGAAACATTGAGGAAATATAAACAATTACACAATAAGCTGAAGTCAATTATTAATATCTCGTTTCCATTAACCTTGGAGTTTCTAGCATGTTATAATATATAAGCAATTTAATTTTACTAATGTATTACTCACTGTCTTAGATTTGTGCCACAAATATTTTAGTTCTTCGCTATAGTATCCACACACCGATGGTAACTTCAGTACCGTCAATAGTAATATAGTTTAAATCAATTGAAGATAATGTTCGTTAAGAATATTCAACAATTCAATGTCTTCGTAACACTCCGTAACGTCAGCAGAACAGAACAGTAATGACACGTATTTGAATCAATTCGATCATTTGAATTTGACTTCTAAATTTCAAATATTTAAATTTAGGTCTTTTGAATTTAGACTGGTGTTATTTATTCTTTATATTTTGAAAGTTTAAAATTTAGAACACGGATAAATTATTTATAAAATTATTGTATACGTTCGTATAGAACCAAAGACCGATTTGAAATGAGATCTCAGGAGTGTCGCGGTTCCATCTCGGTTTGAATTTATTAGACATTCTATCAAAATGTCATAGACATTATGTCTAAATGCTGGTCTTTCAAATTTATAAAATTGTGACAACAAATGTCAGATTACGTGGAAATCATAATATAATTATGACCAACTGTACTTTACTTCTATCTACAAATTGTATAATTAGCTCAAATCAGAGTACAATAACAGTGGTAGGATCCCGACATACTCCTCACTGTTCCGACGCTGTTATGTCGTAACATCATTAACTACTGGGATAAGGGAAGGACTTAGCTAAGGACATCCAGGAACCGCCATCAGCACTCGGACCGCACGCCAATACTCCAATCACGTCCCGTTGCACATCACACCACACAGCCAGCCAGGATATCTCCATCACGTTGGACGTCGACGCCAGCATGAAATTAAATATTATTGTAGAAACCGCACAATTCAAAGCTTTATGTATTTTGGGGCGTATTAACCGCGGGGCAAGCTCGAGCAATTAATTATAAGCAATGTTTACTATTCCATCAAATCCCGAGTAATTTGTCTTTCGTTTTCATAATTTTTATATTTCAATAAAATCACATTTATTTAATTCAATTCAAATTCAACTTACACGCCATCAATCCAGACTTGCGTATCTTCATAATCTTCAACCAGTTCCTCCTCCTCTCGTCATGATGACAGCAACTGTCACTATCCTCCCCGTAGCCACTCAGTCCGCTGAAACTCATAATATTAAAGGGCAAAAGCAATTGTAAATAACTCACGTCACCAGCACACACAGCCTTGCACTATTGGACACCTATTTACACTTCTATCACGACGATAAGACCTAGTAATCCATTCCTTATAACTCCGGGTGTTATGTTTTGTTCGGAGTTTGAAATCCTATCCGTAGCGACCTTGCTATGCGAATATACAACGACTGTCAAACTAGATTTTATTTAATTTTCACTGAAACCGTTTGTAACCTCCGTACTCCATTTTTAATTATTGGTTTTAAGTTAATATATGGATTTCTAGGCCTTTTCATTGCGTTATCAAAGAATTCACATTTTATTTTATTTAATTTTGGTTAGCACATCTTTCTTTCCATGACACTTGACAACCCAATCCCTTCTTCTTTTTTCTTTTTTCCTTGACATTCTTGCTATCCACTTTCAAACAAAAAATTTTCCCAAAGAGGTTACTCATGATTAAAATAAATTCACAAAGTTTAATACACGAAGTGTGGGGTCAGTACAATCCCCCCCCTTAAATCTCTATTTCATTCTTTTAAATCGAGATTTAATTCTATACTTATCATATAATATTCATAAAGTTAATTTATTTTAAGCGCAATCACATTTCCACACCCTGTATATTTCGTCCATACCTCAGTTACACACACCCTGTATACTTAGCTCATCATCTATTCTGTCCCAACTCATAACACGTTAATTTCCCTGTCCCTAATGATCATTCATTCAACTGTCAGTAGCTATTCAATTACCTCACCCCCATCTACCTTCCCCCCCCAAACTGTACTTCCCTATAACTAACTTCTAATTACAATCAAACACCAAAATATTTTCAGTAACGTTTAATAATTCTACAAATCAATACATCCAATTTTATCCGCATTCTAAACCACCTTAATAATAATCTAAAATTATTACAATATTTTACAACTCAATATTGTTCTTGAAATTATTTATCCCTTTCACAACTATAAGCAAGTTCCCTATTCACATGTCAACACAAAACTGACAACAAGTCACTATAACCCTCTAATGTAAGACTTCCCATTAACAGTGAAACCTGTATACTGTCTACTTGTTTCTGAAATTGGGATTTGAAAATAAGCATTATTCAAATCTATAATAGTTATGTACTTAACCCCGTGAAATGCATTTAGAATATCTATCTGCATTGGAGGAGCCTCTGATTCCGCTACCATATATTTGTTAATTTCCCTGGCATCTAATAATATTCGAATAGTCCCATCAGTTTTGGAAGTAAATGTGAGTGGACTACTATACGGTGTTGAACCTCTCGAAATAATACCCATATCTACCATTTCCTGTAATTTATCTTCTACCTTGGATCGGTATGCATAAGGGATGGGATAAGACCGATTAATTCTCGGGACATGCTCATGCATACTAATGTGATGAGTATAACAATTTGCCCTACCAATTCGCTTGGTGAACACTATCCTATGGGCCTCTAAAATCTGCTTCAATGATTTCCTCATGTCAACGGTCAATTCTATACCCGCTTTAATTCTGTCTAAAAAATCTACCTCGCATACTTCGTGGTTAGCCTCACCATCGTTTTCCAACTGTAATGACCTAATGGCTGCAATTCTTTGGTCTTCCTCAATGAAAGGCACGGTAATTCTTCCCCCCTTCATTTCCAAAATTAGTGATCTAGGATCTTGTAATGTAATAATAGCTTTGTATGACAACAGCCAGTCGAACCCTAAAATTACCGGTACAGTCAACCTAGGAACAACTAACAGTCCCGTATCGAAAATTACCTCTTGAATTTTTATTTCTATGGAACATAATTGCTGTATTTTTAAACTCTTCTGCCCTACCGCCCCTCTTATTTGTATAGGCTTTACCGGCAATGAGGGTAGTTGTACATCTCCTCTCGACTGTAACCATTCAAATAATTCCTCAGAAATACAACTAACTTCACTCCCCGTATCTATTAGACAACGTATTTTATTCCCTAAAATTTCTAACCAAATTTCAGCTTTGATTTTATGCCCTATTTCCTCAAAAGAAACCTCTTCATCAAATAACGACGCTGTGACAAAATTCTGCATGGGTTCTACTACTACCGGCCTATCTGCTAAGTTAAGAGACAAGCTCGACAGCCCCTCAAAGTTGGTTGGTATCTGATCCTCCACGTCCGTGGGGATAAAGCCAAATCCTGATTTATCCAATTTCGTCCTCACGCCTGTTGCTACTACAGGGTATAATTTCCCATTTTCCCTTTTTCCTAACCCTACTCCTGGCACCCATCCCGATGACAACATCTGCCGTAGCGCAAACCTAAAATAGTTGCCCCTATGTTTATAAGCTAATCCCGGAGCATCTGGACTAGCTAACATTAGTTTAAATTCTTACCACTATCTTTACACCTCTCCTGCTCTTCTTCTTCGTTTATCTCCAAATTAGCGATTATTTTCGGCTCCTTATTTCCAAAATCTGATTTCCCAGTCGCAGGCATCCCTCGCTTCATTCCTGGTAGGGTTTGATTAGAGCTTCCACCTTCCACATAACGGTCCTGTTTATCCACGTCATCCAAATCTCTTAAGAATTCAGTGGCTTCTATTATCGATTCCCCTTTCCTCATCCTCCAGGCATATTGTACTTCTCTAGGGAAATGGTGCATTAAATCATTAACTAATTGATTTTCCATTAGAGGCGTACTCAACATTTTTGCTTGTCCTGCTAGTGAAATAAAGTAACCCATCATGGATTTATGAGTATTCTTCTCCCACACTCCACACACTATATTCCGTCTTAATTGATTTTGTTCAGACTCTCCCCAATAAGTATCCATGAAATCAGCTTTAAAATCTTCCTCGTTGTCCCAACGATCCTTATAAATTCTCGCCCACCGCCTGACATCTCCTTCTAAGCACCCGATAATATTGTCGATTACATGTTCTTTAGTCGGCAACCTTCTTAGGTACGAAAATAGGTCCTCTATGAAGGTAACTGGATGTACGTCGTACCTTCCGGGGTATTTGGGTTTATCCAACCTTCCATCTATCACTGGATACATTGCGAGTTGAGGCATTGTTTCTCTAACCTTATCCCGTACTGGTTCTTCCTGCATTTTTCCCTGCAGCTCCGATACCTTTAAATGCAGTTGCCCAATTGTCCTACGCATGTTCCGCATCATGAGTGCCATCGCAGACGAACCCCCAGTAGCAGGTGTTGTTTTCTTCACTATTCCAGGTGTCGCTCCAGCAGCCTTCGCCTTAGCACGCATTTCCTTGCCAGCTTGGATCATTTTGCTCATAGTTGTGTTTCTGTAATACATTAAAATTTTCTTTACTAATAGCCCCGATTGATCTTAATTCACCATTGTTGTTTGATTTCTTCTTCTATCGACATATATTGTTTTACAACATCCGCTATTCCTCTATCACCATCTATAATACGTAACTCTTGGAAAGAGTCCTTCCAAGCATTCCCCGTTAGCCAATGCTCATGTTTTTCGTGCAATCGGTTTATATAATCAAGTGTAATAGCACTTTCCTCTATTCTACCTCTAGTTTTTATTCTTTGTAAAACCACCTCCGGGGAACTTCGTACGTAAATTCCCAAATCTACATTAGCTAAAGCCTTTTCCTTGACAAATGAGATCCAATTCTCGAATATCTCCGCCTCTACAGGGTGTATCAACTCGTTTTCACGTAGTATTTTCATAAAACAATGCCTCGCACTAAATATTGACCTTTCTATTATCTTAATTGGCGTTTCTACTCGCAAGGTGTGATGTTCTAGCAGAGTCGACACCACATAATTTTGGAATACATAAGCCCACCGCTTGGGGTCTTCTACCATTAATTTGAAGAGGTTGACGCCCTTTACATTTTGCCATTTTTGGACAGGTTCTGGTAAAACGGTCACCATCTTATTGGTATGCAGAGACTCTAATAGGGTCGACTTCCCACAACCAATATTACCCTCTAACACAACGGTAAACGTTCCCTTTCCTTTTCTTAGCGTATTGGCCATGTCAAACCTGAAATTTCAAAGCTATGAATACAAAAAAAAAAATTTTTTTTTTTTTTTTTTTTTTCGAAAAAAAAAATTTTTCTCTTTTTTTTTTCTCAACAGCCCGCTACTTGAGACTCAGGATCCTGGTCACGGCACCAATTTGTACTGTTCCCAATAGGGGTAGACACTATATTTTTATTTATATACTTTTATCTAAGTATAATTACGGCCATCGTCTGTTTGTAGGAACCCTTAGTTGTATAATAATTTATAGTAGACCTAGGATCGAACCGAGTGAGAGGGCTATTTAGTAGAGTAACTACCTCTTTGAGAAAGCGTTGGTTATACATACAGGAAACTCAAAGGTTATTTCGTTTAGTATAAGAAGTTATTATTGCTACTATTAATATTTGATTATATATTTCCACTTAATTAATATAAAAAGAGGTGATTTATACCGTATAGGCCGGGCCCCTCCCCGCCCGGGCCTGTGGAGCTCGTCACCGTACTGGTCACTCCCCCACGGGCTGCCTCGGCACCTCGTGAGGGGATTGAATTAATGTCGTATGTCAATCACGTGCGTACCTCGTCTTCAAATGAATGAGTGGAGAACAAAATCATAGTCACTCCCGAGGCAGGCTTTGTTAATCCCTAACCTTTTCCTGAGTGACTATCCTATACACCTACGGTCTCCTCTTCCCCCCCCCCCCCAACCTCTAACAGACTAGCGTCAGGAAGAACAACTCGGAATCATGTTTGTGTTATTACGACGCGTTCCACAATTTGTGTCCACAACCAAGAGAGAAAGTCTCCTTCCCCCCACATGCCCCACAAGGACTCCCAACGCCACTATTAGTCGTTAGACCTTGTTTAACCGCAACCCCACTTTAGCCCTATTGCCAAGTGAGTAGTAAACAACCCCATCGGACAGAGTCCGTATTGCCGGGTGGTTAGTCCGACAAAGAGGATGCAACGTTCAGCGGCCAGAGGTGGAATTGACCCCTGGTGACCACATGTATCTGAAGACCCTCGGTCCCCAAACACAATTTTGAATAATCTACAGACTCCATTGTGAAACATCGATCATAATGGTTTGTGGAGTCTGTAAGGGTACTTTGTACAGTATCCATGCGCGCAATACCGACCATTAATACCCAGCCAGCTAGATTAGTACTCGTATCTGTGGCACACTAGTTCCATTCGCTCCACCAGCTGGATACAATAGTAAGTATAGAATTGTATAGCTATCCTTCCCGAGCTATCTGGGTTTCTATTAAAATCATTAGAATGGTGACAAAATTAAGTAATCAGGTTTAGTATAGATATTTGTAGAGACCGTGGTACACCCCGGTTCTAGGTCCAAATAGCTTATTTGTAAAGTTAGGCCAAATACGCAGGGCAATTTGGAAGAAACATTGAGGAAATATAAACAATTACACAATAAGCTGAAGTCAATTATTAATATCTCGTTTCCATTAACCTTGGAGTTTCTAGCATGTTATAATATATAAGCAATTTAATTTTACTAATGTATTACTCACTGTCTTAGATTTGTGCCACAAATATTTTAGTTCTTCGCTATAGTATCCACACACCGATGGTAACTTCAGTACCGTCAATAGTAATATAGTTTAAATCAATTGAAGATAATGTTCGTTAAGAATATTCAACAATTCAATGTCTTCGTAACACTCCGTAACGTCAGCAGAACAGAACAGTAATGACACGTATTTGAATCAATTCGATCATTTGAATTTGACTTCTAAATTTCAAATATTTAAATTTAGGTCTTTTGAATTTAGACTGGTGTTATTTATTCTTTATATTTTGAAAGTTTAAAATTTAGAACACGGATAAATTATTTATAAAATTATTGTATACGTTCGTATAGAACCAAAGACCGATTTGAAATGAGATCTCAGGAGTGTCGCGGTTCCATCTCGGTTTGAATTTATTAGACATTCTATCAAAATGTCATAGACATTATGTCTAAATGCTGGTCTTTCAAATTTATAAAATTGTGACAACAAATGTCAGATTACGTGGAAATCATAATATAATTATGACCAACTGTACTTTACTTCTATCTACAAATTGTATAATTAGCTCAAATCAGAGTACAATAACAGTGGTAGGATCCCGACATACTCCTCACTGTTCCGACGCTGTTATGTCGTAACATCATTAACTACTGGGATAAGGGAAGGACTTAGCTAAGGACATCCAGGAACCGCCATCAGCACTCGGACCGCACGCCAATACTCCAATCACGTCCCGTTGCACATCACACCACACAGCCAGCCAGGATATCTCCATCACGTTGGACGTCGACGCCAGCATGAAATTAAATATTATTGTAGAAACCGCACAATTCAAAGCTTTATGTATTTTGGGGCGTATTAACCGCGGGGCAAGCTCGAGCAATTAATTATAAGCAATGTTTACTATTCCATCAAATCCCGAGTAATTTGTCTTTCGTTTTCATAATTTTTATATTTCAATAAAATCACATTTATTTAATTCAATTCAAATTCAACTTACACGCCATCAATCCAGACTTGCGTATCTTCATAATCTTCAACCAGTTCCTCCTCCTCTCGTCATGATGACAGCAACTGTCACTATCCTCCCCGTAGCCACTCAGTCCGCTGAAACTCATAATATTAAAGGGCAAAAGCAATTGTAAATAACTCACGTCACCAGCACACACAGCCTTGCACTATTGGACACCTATTTACACTTCTATCACGACGATAAGACCTAGTAATCCATTCCTTATAACTCCGGGTGTTATGTTTTGTTCGGAGTTTGAAATCCTATCCGTAGCGACCTTGCTATGCGAATATACAACGACTGTCAAACTAGATTTTATTTAATTTTCACTGAAACCGTTTGTAACCTCCGTACTCCATTTTTAATTATTGGTTTTAAGTTAATATATGGATTTCTAGGCCTTTTCATTGCGTTATCAAAGAATTCACATTTTATTTTATTTAATTTTGGTTAGCACATCTTTCTTTCCATGACACTTGACAACCCAATCCCTTCTTCTTTTTTCTTTTTTCCTTGACATTCTTGCTATCCACTTTCAAACAAAAAATTTTCCCAAAGAGGTTACTCATGATTAAAATAAATTCACAAAGTTTAATACACGAAGTGTGGGGTCAGTACAGTATGAAGCGTAGCGTGTTGATTCGATCACGTCGAGGTCTCCAAATGTTTCGTAGCAATAAAAATCTGACTCCAAAGTTATTTACTGGGTTTATTTCGACGTATAAAGTACAACAATTAAAATAAGGTTAGTTTTTACAGCGAGAGACGTGTACTCGCTCGCGTTGTCAGTCAGGTGTGTTGAGGTGAGGCGCGGGGGACGCAGCGTCGGCGCCCGCGCTCGGAGCCGTTCGGGAAACATCGGCGTTAACAACTATCGTAGTATGCTTCTAATGTAAATTACAATTTAACAGTGCAGATATTCAATCAAATACCTGTCTATACATTGATATTGAAAACCTGAAATGTAGAAAAAATAAATAAAACATCAAAAGAAAAAGAAATAAATAAATTGTCACGAAATGATCCCGACTCAACACAAGTCGCTCTTACGATGCAAGTCTTATGGCATGTAGGACGTAATGTAAACCTGTTCAAATTGCGGGATCACAATCCCGTATTACACGAGATCGATCGAGGACTGCAGTGTCGTGCTACTGGAATAATGTGAACAGGGTCTTACGTATAGACTCTGGCCAGTGAAAGCTGTCCACGCATTTTTTACGAAACTTTAATCTGGTATCATTTTCGAGACTGACAAAATTGTGATATTGTCATTTTAGCCCAGCTTAGATAATTTTGATGATTTGAAATATTAGAAGACATATTCCATGTCAACCTGGCCAAAATGGTTCAAAAATTAATACGTCTGTACTGTTCGTAAATGGGCACTGACAAAGGTCATAAGATTTGCCAAGGAACTCCTAAAATGCATCATCAACTTTCATACATTACTACTGAATTTTGATGAAGCTTGAAGAGTCCTGAGTAGAATTTAATATCTGGAAAATTACAATATTTTCTAATTATTAACATCGTTTAATCAGTATACAGCAAGTGTTGTCAGCCTCATTTTTTTTTCAAATCTACCGTGGTTTCTCTTGTATAGCTTTTGCTGGCCAGAGTCTAGCGTCGTTGTATGAAGCTTTGAGTCTGTTAGGTTTTCTTGTGTGGTGCTTGCGGTTCTTTGACAAATGAAGTTGTTGGCTAGAGGAGCGTGGCGTATGCAAGCTGTTGCACAAGCCTTCGGCTCGGATGGTGACAAAGGAATTTTACGATCTCTTGCTAGAAGTCTTTAAATCAGGTACGTGTGGTTGGTTTCACGAAGGAATTACCATGGACACAACGTGTATGCTAATCTTGAGCATGATGGGAATGAGGGTTGTGAAGACTGTATTAAATAATAAAAATGGCTAGTTTTTATTGAAAAATAATTAATGTTGGTACACAAATCTAATAAAAAGTTAAAGTTTGAGTATTTGCTTGTACGTAGAGAGAAATTTCAGACACTGCTGAACCGGTTCAGAAAATTATTTTACTAAAGCAAAAATAACAAGGTCGTATCGTGATCATGGCGCATGCAACATGCAACTGTGCCAAAATATCGAGCTTCTCTAAAATCAAGGTACGCGGAACAAAACCCGAATTTAATTAATAAAATTAGTAATGACCGCGATAGTCTAAAATATTGTGTTGAACAGCTAGTTATTACCAGCATATGTTAGGTACATCGATGCATCGTTGCGAATTTTACATTACAAAAATTACCTCTACGTTTTGGGCGCAGTTCAGCGGTTTCATTCGAGTAGATGAATGACAAAAACGAAAGTTTAAAACATTATTTACAGCCAGAATTTACATGAGAACACCAAAGACAACCACAAAACAAAAGCCAATTAAAAAAAATAATGGTATCAAAGAACTTGTAACTGATATAAAAACATATCCAAAGGAATAAATAACAAGTAGTACAAAAATAGTCAGTATGGTCAGGGATATTAAACACTATTCAGCTGCTTGCAATAATGTTGCCTTTGTCCCGGGTTTACATAAAAGATCTTCTACTCGTAGTAACTGTGGGAAAGTTGATAATAATCATCCAGTTTTTTTTTAAATAATCTTAGAAATCAACAGCTGCATACGTCCACTGAAGTTGTCTGTATATTTTTTTAGCTGTTTAGCTTTTATCTAGACAAAACTATTTAGTCTTATACACGTGGGCTCACGGTTCAAATCAGGCAATACAAATACCGTCAAGAATTAGCAGACTAGTGGGTAAGAAAATGGATTGATTGTAAATACAGTTAAAAAAAGTTTTTATAAGGGTTCAGTTGGATAAATTAGCGACGAGAGTTGTGTGAGCTTCATTAACCGATTTCAAAAAAAAGAAGGAGGTTCTATGTTCGATTGTACTTATGTTTTTTTTTTCAGGCTAGTTTCACCACCTATATTTTTTTCTGTCATCTAGATACCCGTGATTTGCCGGCAACAGCGTTTAAGTACCTCATCATCTCAGCCTATATTCGTCCCACTGCTGGGCACAGGCCTCCTCTCGGAATGAGAGGGCTTGGGCCATAGTTCCCACGCGGGCCCAGTGCGGATTGGGAACTTAAGTACCTATTGGGAGCTTATCAAATGTACCATGGTTTAAGTATACTCCGTGATTTTATGTCTTACTACTTACGAACCTCCTGCCTACTTGCCATTTGTTTATCTTAACCCTTATAAAATTGTTTTTTTATTGATATTTCTTTCAAGCACTGACAAATAGGTAACGTAACACTAAAAGCGCATTATGCTTCGAAAATTTAAGCAAAGATTAAATATTAACTTTCTACCTACTCTATTCTATACTAAGCATCATATCTCTGAGTAGGTACATTACCTCTTTTAACAATATTGGCTGAAAAAAAAAGTTTATTAACAGAATCTGAGATATAAACCAAAATTCTACCAGTCTGCTCTATATTGGTAAAGGAACCAGTTCATACAATTCGGCTCGAACTTGACTACTATAATTGACTAAATACGTGTTATTATAGTGGTTCCTTGTAGTTCTTATGCCAGGGCGCCAGAACCCAAGTAGGCAATGTTTTTGCAGACACACCGTGGCGCCACACCCATTGGCGCCACTCTTGGCTGCAAGCTGGATGCAAAAATACAAAGGTATTTCTCTCATTTTAATCAGATAATCGTTTTATTGGAGATTATAATCATGTACAGATCCGCTGATTTCATATTTTTTGACGTACCTATTTTTTATATTTAATCCAAAGAATATAATTATTTAGATAAAAAGTTAACTCGAAAACGTGTTTGTTATTAAGTTTTCAGGTTCGTTTTCTCACACTTATCAAAGTTTTTGGTGTTCTCTCTTGAACGTGGTAAACACTTGCATTATTACCAAGGTAAAGAAATTGGAATAAAGATTGGAATGGTTTTATTGTCACCGTCCAAATTTCGATAACGTCATACGGTGCGTTACGTACTTTAAAGCTCTATCAAAGTTCGTCAAATTGTTCAGTAGATCATTCTCTCTAGCTTTACCGAATAACACACTTATCAAAATTTTAATGGTGACTAAAAGGTTAAATTTTAGATGGTGATTGAAAAAAATATTTTAATAGGTGATGTGTATTGAATTATATTTTGCTTTACGGTCGCCTTCTCTTAACTCAATACAAATTAGAGTAGATTAAGCCTTATTTCAACACCTTGAATTGTTTAAGCCATTTTTTACTTGTGGGAAGGTAACACATGGTATTGATACCTCACTGAGATACTAGGTACTGATACCTCAGTGAAATCACTGTCCGAAACCATGTTAACGTCATCCGAATTTATTTTCGGCTAACCTTGACTGTGTAAGTCGGGAGTGTGAAGGCAATGTAATTTTGATTTATAGCACCATCACGAACGGGTCTCACCCTTGCACGATTTCAAAAGCCTGTTGAAACAAGGTATTAAGGACAGCTTCTGTGAATCTCGTTAGCTCATATTAATGACGTAATTACTTAACAGACTCTGTTAAAGGTGACACTTTAATGGTGTGTAATTTGCAGAGGTTTTTATAAAGCCGTGATGAATTAGATGCAGTTTGTTGAAAATGTTAGGTAACGGTGTTTGTAAACAATCCGCTTGCCATTTTAGTTTTAATTACCTTGTGGGTGGGTACGTTACGGTGGAATATATTTGAATGAACAGAGGTGTAAAGGCCAACTAGCTAGACAGGCCGTACCTACTTGGGCGACCGAGGTTTGATCGACGTTTACTCAATTGAAAACATGTGTTTTCCTAGAGACGAGATGAGACTTCGCTAGATAGAAGTACCTACCTATTCTTCCTTTAAAAATAAAGCTTATGAATTGCTGTTGAATATTTTTATATTTACTTGAGCAAAAAGTCAAATATTACATGGTGAAATCCAGGACGTGATACACTATGTATACCTACGTATAGGGGAAGTGTTATGGACTGTTTTACCAATGGACAACATTCATATCTTAAAAAATAAAAACCTCCCAACAAACAATTTGGCGATAAGACTAGACCGTATTGTAGCTTTGAGTGGTAGAGTAGCTTTACAAGGTCTACAGTTATAGCTTTTGGTGACACTATGGATCTAATTGAATACATTAGTCAGCTGGCGATAGTAAAGTGATATAATAGAAATTAAGCTGCAAAGTGGAGCTATAAGCTACCACGTTATAGCTTATAGTTGCAGCTGTAGGGTGATTTTATCACTGAAAGCTCTTTTGGAGTGTCTATTAACGCGTCTTAATGCTGTCGCTCTGTAAGAGTGTTATGTTTACCTTCTAGTGCTAAATGTAGCCTTTAGTGTTAAATAAGCTCTAGGAAAATATTAAAGCTGTATAAAAATAATCCAGCCTTGTTTAAAAAAGCCAATTACACTAGCGAACGGTTGGTGCAAAAGTTTAGGGGGGATTTATTCCCAGCTCCTGCAAAAACGGCTTTGATGCGTAAGAGTGTATGTTCTCTTGCGATAAGGATTATATAACAAATTACCAATAGAGTTTAAACTATTACCAATACCACTTTTGAAACGTAAATTATTAACCCTTCTTGCGAATAAATGCTATTAAGTATTCTGTTCTCGATTATTTAAATGATGACCTAAGTTGTTTGTAATTATTTCTGTCTAATTTGATTTGTTTTTATATATATACGGCTACTTACTGTTTTTTGGTAGAATTGATAGCAACAATTTTTTGTATGCAATCTGTCAAATTTCTTAAGACCGTCAGGTTCACCAACCTAATAATAGACTTTTTTTAACATAAAATCCTAAATTGGCCAAATTGTAGATAAAATTATGTTAATTATCATGAGGCTGACAAAGTCACATTTTTTTCTTTTAGTAATAATTTTAATAAAATTTTAGACATTATTATGACTTTTAAAAATAAATTGGCCTTTCTGAATTAAATTATAACATATTTTATTAAATAGTTTGACATGTTTTGCTTTTTTCAAATGTATTGTATTAACTAATTGTTTTATTTATTTTTTGACGATTTTAATTTTTAATTATTTTTTTTCATGAGTAACATTTAAACTTGTAAATGTTATGTGTTATTTGTATGCCTGTGGGCGAAACATGGTGATACTAATACTTATTTATACGATAACACCTTGTGTTTATGTACCCACCTATGTCTACAAATAAAGATACTTTGACTTTGACTTTGACTTTGAAAAGGTTATAATGGCAATTCTAATAACTCTCAATGAGTGAGTGATATAACGGAGTTAGGGTATAGCTCTTTAAGAGCTTTAAGTGTTAATAAGATATGTAATAACTCTATTTTAGAGTTATCAGTTCTACAGTAGTAATAAATATGACTTTTTTAGTTAGCCTTGCGCTCCGAAGTGATAGTATAGAGATATCGGAATGTTTAAGAGTTACAGACAACAACGCCATTTTCGTTTACAAATAATAACCTTAAAATGGCAAACATGTAATCATGAAAATTAAGTATAATTTACTGTACAGTCTTCAAAAATATAAGATCTAGTTACTTTACTACACCCATTTGCAAACCTAACCCGTTAAATTAACTTTTCGAAAAAAAAAATGCACCGTAGTATTTTATCGTTTAAAATTTTAATCAAAACGTATATAATTCTAAGGCGCTTGAAAATTGAGATGTAAAATATCATATATAATAACAGAAAACTTACAACCGCAATAGTTTTTCACGTATCTACGTAAAAATAACTGATATTAAAATAACGCACTTACCGTTTTCCATCTTTCCCGTCGCCATTACAATAATATAGCACTGTTCGCGTTTTATTATTAAAAATGACACATGTTAATTTCCAAATAGAAATATTTCTATAAAATTGTATACAATAGTGTACACTAAGAGCTTGTGTATCACGCAAAGAGTTTATTTTCACCACTGTAGCTCTTTTGTTGCGCTTTAAGTGGTATAAGAAAACATTTTACAGGTTTTATAGAACCCTTGGTACAAGTTACGGCTGTTGTGGCTCTTTATTATCTCCTTTGGTAATATGGGTCGCTGCTGTAGCACTATTATACCACTTGAAGTGATAAGGTCTGTGCCAAAATCGGACTATAAGAGAGTTATAAGAGAGTTATGGCGTGCTATATCGCTAATTTTTAGGTCGTGCTAGAGCTATTGGATTTTAAAAGAACTAATATACGGCGGTTATAGAGCTTATCTTATCGCCAAATTGTTAGTTGGGCTGAATGCACCGAATTTATTTAACGTATTCGTTGCAGTGAGGCTTCACGGATACCTTTGATTTGTTGCAATTTTTTTTTTAATATTTTAAGACAGCTAACAATGGTGTCCACAAGTACAGCCAACCAGAGGTACAATACTTTTATTCTTACTACGCGGCAACATCCATGATAATCGACACAAAAACGAAGGTCCGACACGAAGATTTTAAATTTGCAGATACATTATTTTATTACATTCATGACCTGAGACAAATTTCCCTTAACAGAAAGTGATATGAGGAACTTTACGATATCACCAGGCAAAACAACAAAAACGCGCTGCATACTAAGTGTGTACCTAGCAGGAAACGTATTTAGTTGCAAATAAAACCCATATAACCTTGAACTACAAGAAGATTAAAATACAAGGAGAGGGAAACAAAGGACGTGATAACAGATCTGCAGGAATTCATACAAAAACATAAGACATTTAAATACGACACGGCGCGAGAGATGTATTGGCCAGATACGAGCTATCCTTGTAAAATAAATAAATGGAGCTCAATGGTCTGTGGAACTCTCGGGAACAATTTTCATAGATGGTTCAACTACTGCGACACAAAGGTAAGATGAAAAGAAATAGTCTATTTGCTTTAGACATGGTAAAATTGATCTTATAATGAGCGGGGGACATGTCAAAACAGATACATATTATACATATTTTCTAACATTATTTCTTCTTTCTTTTAGCTAAAGTAAATTTAAAAAATGTACTGTTCATTTTTGAACCAAGATTAAATAGAAAGAAAGAAAGAAGACATTTATTCACTAACACAAAAGACACATATACAGCAAAATGTACACAAATAAACCAATAATAATAATAATAATAAATAATCTCAGAATCATGCTGAAGCGTTACACACTTGCAGCGTTGATTTTTACCTACTGAATATACTTACACAAAAAAACATAAAAATCGTTCAAGCCGTTTGGTCACAAACGTTTCTGACACGAGAATTTTATATATTGTATTTCCTACTATGGGGCAACTTGACTATACTTTTAGCTATTATACTTGAGTTATTAGGTGCGTTGGTTGCCGTTTACTCCCTATACTCGTAGGTAGAGTCGAATTCATTGCATAAAAACTGTGAGCCGTGGGTCAAAGTTTACCAGCTAAATAAATATAATGATATCTGAGTTGTAAATAAATGAAATTAAAACTAAGTTTTTTATTCGCTTTAATGATGTCATTGAACCTATAAGTATACTTAAAATGCTATTGTTAAATTAAAACAACATTAGCTACTTACGGATAGTATTTTTTTTAGAATTCATTCCACATACAATTCACTAATTGCTTCAAAATCCCAAGATAAGAGTAGGTATTACTTAACAAACCAGTAGAGTAGTCCACGTATAATTTTAATTAAAAACTACTTGCGACAGTCAAATGGTACCATAAATTAAACTTTATGACAAACAAATTGATCGACTAATTTAATTGCAGCTATCCCGTCCGCACTATTTTCTATTGCCCTTTAAATAATCAACAGTTAAATAAACAAGCCAGACAAGATATCGTACCTACTAGTAAACGTTTTTATTTCGACATGGGTAATAAAACGGAGGTGAACTTTAAGACCCTGGGTCTGAATAAAATAATAAAATTGATAATAACGCTGCGGAGCTGGCTCGAACGAGATCAGCTATTTGTCTGTCTGATATTGCCTGCCCCAGGCCACGAAACTATCAGGACGATCGGGAATCCAAATTAAAGAAATACAATTTACAAGTGTTTACTTGAGCTCTTTCATTGTACTTGAGTATAGTTGAGTATCTACTTTGAAATAAATACGAATAACTCGATAAATTGGAATTATTCACGTTATTACCTTTGGGTTTATCTTTGTTGGTTTCTTCGCACTAGTTCCTTCACAAGAGATGAAGTAGGAACTGCGATTATAATTTTGCCTTTGTTTCTTTCGCAGTAGTACCTTCAGTTCTTGCAAAGGCACAAAGGTGAAAAAATAAACAGTTCTTCCTGCATCTCGTGGGATGAAATTAGTGGGGAAAATATACGCTATATTTCCTTGTAAGGAACAGCGAAAGGAACTACCTCGAATAATCCATAAATTGTTCAGACACGCAATCAATACGGAATGCGAGCCAGAAAAGTTTAGGCTGATTAGTCATAGACCCGCTGTACAAAGTCTGCCCCGCCACGAAGTGTCAATATACCTTGAATTGAACCTTGCGGTAACCCGAGGTACACAGCTGGCCCGCCATAATATAGTTTACTTGTTGCGAGAGGGATGACGGCACGCATGCGCTCTTACCCTCATCGATTTTTCTAACTTTGACAGTTCCGCCGATGTTTTGGGCGAACGCTCGCGTCGTAGCAAAATAAACAGAAATGGCTTTAGATTTCTCGGCCACATATAAGCTTTTAGTTCTAGGCGATTCTAATGTTGGGAAGACCTGTATTGTGCACAGATATTGCGACGAGAGGTATTACGATATTTACATATCCACAATAGGTGAGTAAAATATTTACTTTTCATTTTACGAGCCTTTGTCACAGGTGATGCTGTGTTTTAGTGTTCTTTGGAACAACGAATCCACGATTGCATTTTATATTGCGGAAGTTCAAGAACAATAGTGTTATGTGACGTAAAACTGCAATTTTTAGGACGTAGGGCGATTGGTTCTTTAGTTAATGCTGCTCCATCTGTGTTGAACGTCTTGCTTTTTAATGAGAAGTAAATATATAGCATGCATTGTAGCTGTGTAAATCTTTATTTCTGCCTACATGCAGAATTGTAACTCTGTGCACCAAAGAAGTTTTAGATCAATATCACTGCATTCTTAATCAAGTTAATCTATTTCGGGAGAGTCTATAGGTTTATCAGTACATTTAGGTTGTACCTAATACTAGGTATTTCATTCTGAGTTCTTGTCTACGTCATAAGTATTTAGTAAACTATCTATTTTCATTTAAAAATAGCTAAAAGTATCATTGTCATGACTGTGGACCGAGTATCAGAAAAAATGGGAGTAAAGAATATTAAGTACCAACCAAAACCTAGGAACCTACTTATTATTCTTATTTTCAAACAAACTCGTTTCACATCCTTTAACGATCAAACCTAGCAAACATAAAATCTTCCACACGAAGGACCGTAAATTATTTTACTCTTCTAATTTCCAGGAATAGATTTTAAACAAAAGATAATAAACTTGGACGGTGTGCCGATAAAGTTGCAAATATGGGACACCGCCGGCCAAGAGAGGTTTAGGACATTGACCACTGCCTACTACAGGGGAGCCATGGGCATTATACTGATGTATGACGTCACGAATTTAGAGTCCTTTAACCATTTATCGTACTGGCTGAGGAATATACAAGAGGTAAGGCAGCGGTAATCGTTGTATAGTATACCTACTTCGCTTCATTTTTTGTATACACACTTAGTTACCTAATGTTTGTATTTCTTTTACACGGATATAAGCTTGTTAAAAATCTCAGAATAGGTACAAAGTTCGAAAAATAAATTACGAACTTCGAGAGTAGGTACCTACCTACTGTAGGAACTGTAACTTGGTAGAGCTTAGATTAGGGGATCTACGCGCGTGACTTTAAACTCAGTTCAAAGCAAAAAGCATATTTCTTCAGTATTTTATGTTTATTCAGCACTTAGCGCTTAATAATACTTTAATAAACATAGGTCAAGCCTCTCAGGCTGTCGGGAGCAATCTGTGTCCCGGCATGTATACCGCTGTCAATCCTCTTTTAAATCGAATTCAAGAATTATACAACACAAAACACTATCATTATACATAATACATTCAATCTAGCCTGCCAGGCGGTCATTTTTACCACCTGCCAGCGGTATACAGCCTAATCCCTACACTACCTACCAATAGCTCGGCTTTTAGTCCTCTCATGAAGAATCCTAGTCCTACTCTAGAGTAGGGATTCTTCATCTAGATGTATACATCACCATTGACTTTATTACCACAGAGGGACCAAATAATGTAGGTATTCTGATTTACGAGTCTATTTTAGAAGGACGACTACAGAACTAAATGACGTCATAGACATTTATACGACAGATTAGCTTTCGCTTTTACAGTAGGTTTATTTCGTAGGAAGACGTCGTCGTTACTTACGACCAACTACTTAGATGTTGCCCTGCTGTTGGGCCTTCTAGATGTGTTTGCTGGATAAAGTGACGACGAAATATCCAAATTAGACACGTTATCACTGATGAGAAAATCTCAAATAATTAGGTACCAAATGAAGGATCACTTTTAATTTAAAGTTTAACGTAGTTATTCTTGCAACTCATAATATTTTACTTTAGTTACATAAGAACCTACCTACGAAGGTATAATCCATTACTAGACGTGCGCTGTTGGACTTATATTATTGAAGAGCATTTTGGCTTTAAATGTAGTCTTGAAATTATTTGTCTTTGCCGAGAATACCATTTAGGAAACTGATCTTGGAATGGTTCCACAGAGAAATATGCTGTTTTTTGTAGCTGTCAATACCTATAGAGTCGAATCAAAAGCAAAGGATGTGTTTCAGCACCATTTTTTCACAAATATATTAATTGATGGAAATAATTATAAACAATACAATACAATAACTCTTTATTGCACACCAACACAGTAAGCAGTACAGAAAATACAGAAGGGCTACTCCGAAACACAAAATTCGAAGTTCGTATCGTGCGATCCCTCTCGCTTTCGTATCAAATAGCATAAGTGTCAGAGGGACCACACGACACGAACTTCGAATTTTGTGTTTCGGAGTAGCCCTTCAGGTTTAAATATCTGATTGCTTCTGAGCGATCTCTTCCAGGCAACCTTTACAATGGACTAAATTATAGCAGGTGGTGCAATTTACAGTAGATTAAGGGATTATCAAGAATACATAAAACTAACACATAAAATACACATACACAACAAATGTAAGCAGATAGATAGGTAGATAGATACCATCATAACAACATAAATAAGGTAACTGTAACATTCATACCTATTTAATTTTATTGTAATTTGGTACCTGTTTTCTGTATCGCTTACTATTTCTGGTGTACAATAAAGAGTAACTGTATCATATTGTATTGTATGTATCTAAAAGTTTTTTTTTGTATATATTACAGTACGCTTCACCAGACGTTATCAAAGTGTTAGTTGGCAATAAATGTGACGTACATGAAAACCATCGGGCAGTACCAAAGGAAAGAGGGCAAAAGGTTAGTAATCGAAATATTTGAGCGCTTTATTATTTCGTGTTTTTGAATAAATATTCTAGTTTTTGAGGTAACTGAGGACGAGCAGCCAAATCTGGCACAGCTGGTCTTCGAAATATCCTGATAATAATATCTGGGTACTAATCGAGCCCAAGGATGGAGATAAGACAGTGATTCTTTAAAAATATTTATACGCGTCTTGTAAAGCGTAGAACCAGTTAGTTTGACGACAAATTAAGCACATGATAATTTATATTTTAGATATAGGCAGGTACACACTTTTACTGTAGAATTATTCCTTCAAGCAATCAAATTTTTCTATTTTTAAAACTAGGTACTCGATTTATCGATCTGATTTGACCGATTTAATGCGTTACCATATGAGTATCTATCGTTAAAAAACTACTTAAAAGGTGTCCAAGAGGAGCAATAAAGGTTAGGCTAAACCCTTCAATATTCAATAGTAATAACTAATAACCTGAGGGAGCAATGACCTTTCTATTTCTAAAAGCATCTTAGCAATCTCATTTTCAATCTTTGCTATTTAATTATTGCAGGCGCTTAGGACGGTGGCGGATTGCGTTTCCAAGTTGCAATTGCATCGAAATTGCAGATTGACTGTAGTCAAAACTACATACCGATTGCGTGTCGGCTTACAACTTATGTAAACCATACAAAATCTGCACTCGCACTGAGATATTGAAGCTGGCTTACCGTTTACGTACATGCTGTCCATTTGAGATAATCCTCAATATCTTTACTTACTATTTTACCGCAAGGTAGCTTCACTAGTCAGAATGATAAATTCATCACTACCGTCACTTTCAGACAGTGAGCTTCAAATAATAATACGATAGTAACATAATTATTATAATATCTTTGCTTTAAGAACACCAATAAATAATTTATTGAATCAGGCGTTACTTTGCGGAGATCAATATTATCACTGATCTAAAACCTTAAGGTCGTGGGTGAGATTGAACGCCAATATGACCTAAATCCAACTCTGATAATCAATGTAAGTAAGGTTCCTAGTTAGAAACACGTAGGGGTCACAACAGAACTATTATAAATAGGTAATACCTACTGGTAGGTACTATAGTACAATACTTAATAATCCTCCTTGGACAGTTAGGTAAAAGATGACAAATGCACTTACTTTAAAAACCCATTTATCAATTACAGATAGCCGATGATTTCGACATGCCGTTCTTCGAGGTTTCATGCAAAAACGACATCAACATAGAAGAAGCTTTCTTGACTTTAGCAAGAAAAATTAGGGAATATAGAGAGAACAAGGTTGGTATCTCTAATTTTATAACTGAATAAAAGAATTTAAATACAGCAAAAAAGTGATAAAAGAATAATATTAGAACTGTCCTATAAGGTTTCCACAAAACCTGTACGCGTCAGAATCTAAACGCTTTTAATTGACTACTTATTAATTTTCTCTTTTTTCAGGCGGATGCTTTTGAATTGAAGGAAAGGGATAGCGTTATAAAACCATCTGATTCTGAGACAGACGTATCTAAATGTTCTTGTTAACTTAGTTTACACTATACCTATCGCATTGAGTACATTGCAAATCGCAACACGCCAGTTCAGTTTTTAAAAACTCCTGGTAGGTATACATTTTCTTTCAAGCGAATTCTTGGTGAACTTGATAGCACTTAACATCACGAAGGATCGCATACTTACTACATTTTAATTGAATATAATTTATAATTAGCTATCTGTGGAATGATAATAATACTGTACCTACGAGTATATCAGATTAGCAATTAATGCCTTAAGATGGGGGTGATTGAAACGAGTTTTTAATGTCACAGACCATATTTAGGTACATACTTACCTACATCATTTTAAGGACACGAAATTATAAATATTGTTATAAAACTTGAAGTATCGCATGAAGGAATCCAAGTTGTTGAAAACGCATGCAATTAATAAGTACTACCTACTTACATAAGTCTATAAATAATCGCAGAAATAGCTGTTGCGATATGCAGTGAATTTACGAGTGCTTAAATCTAAATACTTACAGACATCTTGTTTAACTTTATTGGCAAGAAAAGATCCATAGAATATATTACTTTGCGTTGAAGATAAGTAAAATTGATGTTCAAACAGTTTATATTTAAGATGCGAACCATTTTGTTACGCGAAACCTATCCTCCCAGTTTATTGCAAAAGAAATTAACGGCAGGGTTATAAAAGTGTTACGAGCTAGCGAATTCTGGCATGAAGGTGCAAGCGATAGAGCTCTAAAGAATTAATAATAAGAGGCTTTTGCGTCGTACAATGTAGCAAACCGTGTTCGAAAACAAGCTGGAGGGTTGTCTGCAAAGTATTGATCGTAAATTGTTAACTTTTTCATCAGAAAAATGACAGCTATTCTAATTCTAAATATTATAGTTGTGTTCATACCTTGATTGTTAAGTTAAAGAGACGCGCTGGCATTATTACTGCTAATAAAGTAGGTGATTTGGATGAGGAATTAATTTATTACTGCTTTTTGGACTATTCCCTGACCAACACATCAGATACTTCCGATATGTTGAAAGTTTTATTTAAAACGTTTATCCATATTATTGTGTTAATATTCCGCTGCGTAGATTCTTTGTCTAAAGTCATCGGAGTCAGCACATCTCTTTAGCCTTCCTAACTATTAAATTCTTTGCCATAAATTGTGACAGGTTTCGCATGATATATTAATATCCTATTTTGGCAGATAATATAATGCTATTTCTGTTTATTTGGATAGGATAAATAGAGATGGCATCACAGATAATGTCACATAAAATTTATCAATGAGGGGTGAAACAGGCCCTTCTGTCAATGAAGTTTAGGTAAAATGGACTAGGTGTTCGCTTAGCGTAGGTACAGTCGCCATTTGATATTTCGGAGCGGCCAAGATGGTCAAAAATATTGGCACAAGCACTCTATTAGTAAGGTATTAGAGTTCATGTATCGATATTTTTGATCACCTAGCTAGTTGAAGATTTTAATAAGTAAGACGATGGTGATCGTTTGCCATCCAGTCGAAAAAAACTTGGTCAGGCCAGGGTGGCGAACTGTCAAATGTTACTTGGGCAAGGCCGTAAAGCGTTCCAATCACTGTATAACACTAAAATCGACTAAGACGTCCATTAATTAATAATCAATTATCTTTTGATCATCATATCAGCCGTAGGACGTCTAGCGTTCGACATAAAGCCTCCCCCATAGGCAATAGACCAATGACCGAAGCAACTGTACTTCAGTTGGAAACGCCCTGCATCCACCATGATCTTGCGGCTTTCACCCAAGGGATCCGCATCTCTTTGATGGATATTACGATATCCATCACAGAGATCCGCGGTCTTCATTCGAAAACTTTTCAGCCTTACTGTTCTTCGTGCTATATAAAAAAAATTAACTGTTTATTTGAATAAAAGGAGGATGGGCTAATTGGCCTAATGACCAATAAGGACAGGACAATAAGAACTTTGATTTGGCAGGTAGTCACAAATCTTTGTGTGAAAAAAAGTACCCGCTGCATAAAAGTAGGTTTTTTCGACACTAAGTAAGTTCTTGTATGTTGACGATTTTGTATCATGATTTTGTTTTATATGATTTTTCACATTTTTTTACACAGCGATTCGAGATTGCCCGCCGTACAAAAAGTTCTAGAATATAAAAAAAAAAACCTTTCCAATGGTTTCCATTGGCTTTCCAATATAAGGCTTGTCGTTTCGTTATTGGTTCCTAGGCCAGAATCCATACAAATCTGCCCATCCTCCTTTGTATATTAATTTAATTACCTTAACTTCTAATCTTAAATTAAAAAGATTTTTATGACTATAAAAGAAAAAAGTTAAAGAAAATGCTCATTGCCACTTCAACGAGTTAATTTTCTTGCTATAACGGCGACCCTAGTTCTTGTACGTATCTCTTCAAGTCTGTTTCGACCCCGTAGAGTAGAGAAACCCGAACATACCCTCTCCAAACTCGCTGAACAGCACTGGACCTCAAAAAATTGCTTTTAGTTTATGGAGATATGAAGACTTGTCGATTTTAACAACGCAAAGATAAAGGTAGATATGTACGCTTGGCGGCCTTACTCAATCTTCAATTAGATTATTATAACTGTGCTATCTTGCGTGTGACACCTGCATGTCTTAACGCACTGTAGTGTAGAAATAGTACGTCTGTAAGTATAGGCAATACAGGTTCACTAATGAATCGCAGAAATTCTTCGCGGATATGAACTTTGGGCGGACGAACTGTGGGTGAAAATCAAAATTTCATTAACGTAGCAATTTTGTTGCGGTAGGTACAAATATTTTGATTTCCATCCCTGTACAATAATAAAACTGCCGCCATAAAAGGTAGATAGGGAGATAGAGGGAGCAATTGCTAACTTAAGGATAAGTGTCAAATTATAAGGCAGCTTATTGTGTTAATAATTAAAAAATGCAGTATTAAATTATTCTAACTCTACTTTGATCGAATGAATCGAAAATATCTGTTAAAGAATGATAATGTTAAGTTCAGGTCAAGCTGAGTTTCTTGTTTAATTATTAGAATACGAAACATTCATGAAAAACACTCGGCTTTGGGTGTCGTCAAATATACAGTTTTTTTCAAGTCTGTGTGCACATTTGGGTGTACACTAGAACAATCAGTACTCGTATGCGTATAGGTATCTACTATCGAACCAATGGAAATGTCACTCACAGTATAGGTAGGTACTCTGTTCTAACGGCAGGCGAAAAAACGAACATTGATCGAGCAAAAAACGGCAAAAAATCAAGTTTGGCGTATGGAAGCCCCTTTTAAATATTTCTTGTATTCTTTTATCAGTATTTGGCAACAAAAATACTTAAAATACTCAATTCTGTGCACTACCTACTCTAGGTAGGTATACAACAGGTCATCTGTTTCCATTACAATATGAGAAAAAAGGATAGACTGCAGTACTGAGTGCTCTTCACAAGGTTAGTTTTGCATTTGTTTGAGTAATTAATCGACATGATCAATGCTCAGGAATTACTTTTGTGTGAGTACACTGCACACAAGCAGTATCTTAACATAACGTGACGTAAAGGCTGTTCACCCAAATGCAAAGCTAAGCTTACCACGCACACTTTAGTGATGTATAAATAGGAATCCTAAGGGCAGGTAGTTCATTTGATGTTGCCAACAAGTATAATAAGCTATTGTTGCTATGTAATGTAAAATTTGAACTTGACTTGCTCATAATATGTAGGCATTTATTACCTACAAAGCGGGTTACAGTTTTATTTATTAGTGTTCTTGGGTTTCCGACAAGATGAGGTTATCTGACATACCGGAGGCCATATTGTCCAACGCGCAGTTTTAACCATCTCTATCTACACTGGTCTTATATGTTTGACAGAAAGAAGTGGTGAAAGCGATTATGATTGCGAGCGAGAAATAATGACATATTACGGCCATTTAAGATACTCAAAAAACATAAACCATAAACATATGGTATGTGCTAGTGCTGCACTCTGACGGGATAAAATTGCAGTAATATTCCCTATTGGATACAGACAGATTTGTTTACTTTATTGAATCATGCAGTAATTTGTTTTTTCCTATTTTTTCTATCTTTCGTTATATTTGAAGCAAATATTTACAATCATCTTATGTAACCCGCTTAATGTCTTAAAAATGCACATAAGTACGAATTTAAAAATAACATGGTTTTAATAATAATATATTTGTTATATAATATTGCATCTTCATCAACAATCACTCTGTTACAATCAATGTAATTATATTGGGGATTTTATAAGGGCTTTGAGTGTTTTAGTACATATAAAATAAATACGTTACGTTTAGTACATTTAAAATAAGATAGTATTAACATATTTCGTATTTAATACAGCAGAAAAACTTATTTCAATAATATTTAATCAGTAAAGTGACACTTGTTTCCTAAATTATTGTCTTCTAAAAAAATAAGCTCTACAGCAATGCTCCATAGACGTAGGTACAGTGCGACAAATATCTCATTGATGGGTGACTTTGCACTAAGGCGTTTAATTTCATTGATATTATTATTACTTTAATCTCAAAATACGAACTAAAATACTCGTGGATTTTCGCTTTATGTATCAAAGTTCGTACTTTGATACAAAAAGCGAAAAGTAAAGTTTTGTTCATGCTTCCACTAGTCGTGCTAGTTCCGTTTTTTACCACGTTCATTACATCTCTGTCGCATTGTAATTAGGTTTATTTTCGACTAGAGATGTGCTGTACAAGATACCTAATGTAATTATAATCTGTATTTCCAGATAGATACAACCTAGGATTCTTCAAGGCTATATATAGAATGAATATGCTATTACTGAGCTAGTGAGATACACTTTTAGTTCCATCTTCACTTTTCAACAAAGAAACCTTACATTTTGTGAGCTTGGTCAAAGCTACATGCTAAGCTAAGCTATAAAAATTAAACGATTACACTCATTGTCAGCTTAGCACTTATGTATCTGGTGGAGAAATAGCCTTACGCCCGTTTTTACAGCATCATGCATATGCGGTGTAAATAAACAATCTGAAATTAACAAACGCATAATGGCTGATTGCGCATTTTAGAATCCTAGCTCATTTCACTTCACTTGTGGTGTATACTAAAGCTATTATTAGCAATGAGTAAATGAAATTAGAAATCTCAGTTTTAGTACATTTTAGTGCTTGGCACATAATGGGCTGGCCCCAAATCATGTTTCAAACTGCTGGACAGTAAAAAAAAAATTAATTGGCGTGACGTTAAGGCCTATTGGAGATAATGTTATTTAGCTTTAAATTCGTAAAAACATTACTAACAAATTTCGGATCATAATTTTAAATAGACAACGAAGGACATAATCACAAATTTTCTTAAAATAAGACTTGTACTCAATTTAACTATGATTTCATTTCACAAATAATATTTTGCGCATATCCTTGCAAAGCATTAAGCAAAGTATTTAAAATAATAATTATATTGAATAAGAACAATAATAGACGAACTATGGTTTTCAGACTTGTAATAAATAATTATTACATGCTCTTCAACAATTTACAATTCACGGAATCTCATTTCAAATTTTTGATTTATCTCCAATGAATTGCATTTATAGTAACAATTTTACACTAGCACAACTAAAACGGTAGTTTTTACTGTTCTATATACTTAGTAAAGTTTTATTATAAACAATATCTTGTCTTTTATTTAAAATTTGCGAAACCTTACCTTACTACCTACCTATCAATGCCAATTTAATTTATTCTTGGCATTACCATTAACTAATTTATTAGTAATTTAACAACTGTTTCCTTTTTTTTCTGGGGCTGATCGACGTGTCCCGTGGCTCGACTTTTGGTTCTTGCTTTATGCTATTTGATGTAAGACAGGGTGCACTCTGACTTTCCGTTGGTGTGTGAATTTCCTGCTTAATTTTAAGGCTTTTCAAATTCTCTTGTACCCTGAAAAAATTAAGAAAAACACTGAGAATTTGGTAGCTCAGTTGCCATGAGAATCTACAGAATCTAGTTGAGGTACAGTCAACCAATTTGATTTCTAAGCCACCACAGAACCTTGTTATTGTGACATATTACGTCAAGCATTGCTATAGATAGCCGATTTTAATGAAACCGTCATGTCTAAGAACCATCACTGGAAAACCTGCTATCAAATAAAAAAACCGCATTAAAATCGGTCCACCCGTTTAAGAGCTATGGTGCCACAGACAGACACACATAGCGGTCAAACTTATAACACCTTTCTTTTTGGGTGGGGGGTTAAATACAGTGCTCTAGAAATCAAATCAATCAATGCTGAGTCAATTCCTTTTCGACATCACGAAATGTTTATCTTTTTTGTAAATTATGTATTATTTTAAGTTCGATGTCGAAATAAAGTTATGTCTATGTCTATGTCAAATTGGTTGACTGTACCTTTTCACAGAAATGCTAGAAGTTCTGTTCTTTAAGCGTAACTTGTGTAGGGTCTTTAGAACCTATTGATTATGATTAGAACTAGAATACAATTTTATAGCAGTCAACATCAAATCTTAGTTTCATTATATTTTTTTTTATTCAACTGGATGGCAAACAAGCAAATGGGTTTCCTGATGGTAAGAGATACACCGCCCATAGACACCTGCAACACCAGGGGAATTGCAGATACGTTGGTTGGCACCTAGAGGCCTAAGATGGGATACCTCAGGTGCCAGTAATTTCACCGGCTGTCTTACTTTACACGCCGAAACGCAACAGTGCGAACACTGCTGCTTCACGGCAGGATTAGCGAGCAAGATGGTGGTAGCAATCCGGGCAGACCTTACACAAGGTCCTGCCTGTGTGAAGACCAAAAAGTTGCACACCGTTAAAGCTGCGTTAGCAGGTATTTGTAATTATTAATTTTTTTTTCCATTGTGACATGAAAATTATCCAAACAAACATATGATTTTAACTACCAGCTTTAATGGTGTGCAACTTTTAGGTCTTCACTCTCCTACCACCTGCAAACTATGGTAAGTAATCAAATGTTTCAACTTACATTTCTTCTTTTTGACTAGCAGCAGCCGCGATTTCCTCAAGTGATGTCTCTGGAGTAGTTAATAGATCTCCACTTTCTTTAAAAATTGAATGCCGCTCCATATGGTTGTCGTCATTAAATCTTTCAGTCTTTAAGTACCCTGTAATATTTCAGAAGACATTTCTGTAGCAAGGTTCCTCCTAGTGTCTGGATTGTAAAAATGTTTTTGACAGGTATAGTCAGCATCAAAAGCAGTGGATCATTTTCTTACTCTGCTCTTGACAATCTTGTATTGCGCTAAGTATGTGGCTGTACAACGACAAATTATAAAAGTGTGCAACTACTTTTGACACTGACTGTATCGTCAGTTGTAAATAAATGGTAAACTCTTGTGTGGTTATCGCCGGTACAAGCAGATACTGATCTGTGGTCATTGTAGTACTTCTCCCCAGGCTGACTGTACATGTTTTTTTTTAAGAACTAAATACAGTACCATTATAACAAAAAATTTGTGTTTGATATTTATCTTACAATTGATTTTAAAATATATAGAAAGAAAGAAAGAAAAATAAGCTATGTATGGAATTTTGTATTGAAATACATTCTTTTAGGAGCAAGAGTACTTACGAGCATTATTGTTGGACTTGTATGCATCTATCTCTCTGTCTTTTTTCTTCATTTCATGTCTTAATTCTTTTTGACTGCATGTCAAATCTATTACAGCTCTAAGTAGATTATGTGTCACTTTATTGAAGAACTGAAAATAACCACAAATGTACCATTTACATAAAACCTAAAAAAATCCAAAAACACCGGCCAGTTATGAGTCTGACCCAAGCACCGAAGAACTGTACATTTGAATACAAACATTGGAACATAGAACCTCCTCCTTTCTTGAAGTTGGTTAAAAATAAAACTGACTAGCTCTAGGTATGGTCAAGTAGTTAAATTCATTGGCCACCATGGAACCATTTCACAGTACACGTCATAGTGACATCGCATTAATTAACAAGGAAAGTCGTAATGACTTTTCCTTTGAAAAGGTTCCATGGTGGCCTATGAATTAAATTCCTTGACTGTACCTATTTGAGCTTATAAAGTACCTACAGCTGTTAACAATACAATATAGTCCTTGTAAGGGATCCCCTTATTACTCAACTACTTTTTCTCTGAACCTATAAATTTATTACATTTAACTTTCAAATCATGTTATTTACCAAACCCATTAATAAAATTAATGTTTACCATTTCTCTAGAGCCCTCAGAAAGTTTAAGTTTTATTTTCAACGGGTACTCAAACCGCTTGGTCATTGACACCTGTAGTGATGACTCATCTTTGGCAATGTTCAGGTTTCGCACCCCACTAGGATTTAATAATAGATTTGTTCCATTCTTGATTAGTTCACTTGTTTCACCATCTAGTCCAAAATTGCTGTCCTGAAAAAAGAAAATAAATTCTGTCACCAGGCATCTATGCTATTGAAGCACAATCTTTAAGTTTTATAAATAGTTTTGTGGTAATTGAACATCATATCATAATCTTAATATATAAAAATGAATCGCAAAATGTGTTGGTAAGCACATAACTCGGGAACAACTGGTCCGAGTTCGCTAATTCTTTTTTTATAGTGTTTGTTACTGTCAGGAGAAGGTTTTTATGGAAGAAAATATATAAAAAATATAACGGGGGCGAAGCCACGGGCAACAGCTAGTAAATTATAAATATGTCAGCATGGCACATAAGGTCACACACAAGGCACAAAGAGTCACCAAGTTGTAGAAAACAGCCTATCCTGCTACTTATAACCTAATATGAAGAAGATACCCTTATACCCGATACATATTATCCAAATTGTTCCATCAATTAGGTATCTATATATCTTTGGTACCTGGGTCAAAACGGGTCTTCACACACAATGAAGCAATGAAAGAATGCTACCAGCTTAATTGAGACCAAATAATTACATATCCCAGGTTCTCACTTGAGTTCAGAATTAATGTGCGAAATTACATTGGAATTTACTATGCACTTATGGTGAAAGACAACATCATGAGGAAGCATGCTCACACCTGCAAAGCAATTCAATAGTGCATGTGTATGTAAGTATGTGTGCAGTATTTAATCTGTGCTGAGCTTGCGTGGGAACTACAGACCGAATTTTGAGACTCCTGTGCCCAGCAGTGGGCTGTTTGTAGGGTGAGATGACGATGACTACTTTCCCTTTTTATTACGTTTGACACAAGATTTTTTAAATACTAATTAAACAAATAAGTAAATTTTCTTTTACAGCCAAAAATAAGTATGTAAAGCTAATAAGGAAGCTAGTCCATTAGGAAGTTAGCTTGTGAAATGAAACATAAGTTTTTTTTTCGTCATCATCATAAGACATCCACTGCTGGACATAAGCCTCCCCAAGGCTTGCCACTCAGACTGGTCCGAAAGTTTTTTTTAATTAGTTATTATTGCTTAATTACCTGTAAACAAGTTAAAAAACCATCGTTTGTAAAATAAACAAACCATATTGTAACATAATCTGTTATATAAACTTCGTAGCCATTTTTTTGCGTCATGAGTAGAAAATATGGTGGATTTTCTTGCAACTTATGCCACATTGTATTTCAGTATAGAAACTAATTAAATTTGAATTATGTATGATTTTATAATCTTTCTATACTTTAGAGGTTATTTGATTTGATGACATGACAATGACATTGACATACGCAAAGATTTTTTTTAACAAAGCAAAGAGCAAAGAAATCTGACACATACAGCCAAGTTGCTAGTAAACTCGAGTTACTCGTATCTCCGGAATTGTTCGGTGAAATGTGAATCTGATCCTAATGAAATTTTCAGTGAAATTTGATCTAGAGAGATTTATTGGATAAAGCCATTTCCTTCCATCCACGGCTTGTGTGTCTGAATTAATTTGTTATTGCCATTGTCAAGGCACGGCACTGTAAAATAAGCACAGTCAGTCCTCAAGTACGGGTGTACGCGCTCATTATGTTGCTCATTAATGAAAATTATTTCAAGTGAACTAAAAATTAAAGGCGTCATGAGCGGCGTTAAATAGACTACGTACCGACACCGAAAGTAATTTTCAAAGAGAATATAACCACTAGGTGGTAGGTAATTTTGTGTAAAGGGGTAGGCAAAGTTTTCTAGTAACCAGTTATGGTGCTTTTAAACTGCGATTATGTGGGAACTGGGTTTAAGTCTAAACTGCTGCTTTTGTATATTTAGCGCTGGAATTAACAAAGTATTGTACAGAGCAGGATTTTACAGTAGATACTAGTATAATTGGTATATAAGTACTTACTGTGCGAGAGCTTCACGTTTACGTATAGATAGTGCCATGAGCGTTGAAGTGAATGATTAATGATTACACACACAGCTATAAAAAATACTGATTGCACAAAAGTAGAATGAATGAAGTGAATGAGTGGGTAAATGTCAAAATACTGTTGTCATTATCTGTGTATGTAATCATTCACTCACTTCAACACTCGTGGCACTACCTAAGTATACCTAATAAACACACAGATAGGTATAATTTTACTTAAGATGATCGGGCGGTCTACATGAAAGCAGTACCTAATCAATGTCTCGCACAGACCTAAATAATTGTCTTTCTGAATAGGTTGCGAAGAAGCAAAACTAAGGTTGTTGTTCATTATTATGCGCAAGCTTCGCGTTCAATCTTTGCCTCCTTCCAATACAGCCACTTAACGATAGCAAAAAAGCGATTCAGTATGTCATCGTGATGTCGTCGTACAAAGTCGGGTTGACCACACATGATTGACTACTAGCAGAGCACATTAAAAAGACGTGATGTATAAGAAGGGTTTATACAGCACTGACAAGGATGAATGACTAGCGGGAGCCGGAAGCTGGCTGTGCTATGTAATATTTTGTTTTGACGGAATCTCGATGAGAATACCTTGGCATTTATAATTAGGGTTTCCTTTGAGGTGATTCGAGACTTAGGTACCTAAGCGTCGAAATAATTTCACTTACCTGACCTACCTTACCAAATGATAAATGATTTGGGAAATATAGAGGGACTAAATCTGGTAAGTTAGTCCGATTAACTTACCAGATTCCCTATTTTAAGGCTACTATGTCTATAAATATGATGACGATGGTTGTGGTTGGTCGGCACCTACCTCCGAGTTGGAAAACAGTATTAAATACTCGTGCTGCATCATCGGTTGGTGTGAACGTGCCTTTACGGAGCGATTTTCTTAGTGTTGTGTGCTACCCTACATTTCACAGTGACAATAAAAAAAAAAATAACATCAAATTGAAGTCGATTCAACAATAAAAAAAATTAAAACAAAAAATTGAAGTCGATTCAATTTTTTGTTATAATTTTTTTTATTGTCAACTCTTGTCCAGTGGCGGTGTAGGGGTATAGCACGCAGCACGGAATGCTGTGGACCTGAGTTAGATTCCCAGCGCTGATGATGATGATGACTTCTGTCATCATACCTAAGTATTTATTAAACATGGCGTCTTATGAGGAAACTGTGTTGTACTTAATTAAGAATCAGCATCCCATCCTACGAGTATATACGTCTCACTGCTGCACACAGCTCTCCCTTCGGAATAAGAGGGCTTGAGCCGTAGTTCCCACGCGGGCTCAATGCGGATTGGGAACTTCAGGCACACTATTGAATTGCTTCGCAGGTTCATAGTTTGAGGGGTTTCGGTTCACGGTTTGGTAATTAAGAATATTGGCTTTCAAAAATGAATGCTACAAAATGCTTAAAAACAAATTACAAACAAACAAAGAAGTTAAATAAATATTGGTTTTTGCGTACCTGAATTTTGTGAAAAAATATTTATAATGACCTTTTTAACCATTATGGTTGCGCCATTTTGAAAAATATTCAGAAATCATAACTAGGGAGCTCCCATTATTTTTCGGGAATCAGTTGAGTGAGAAATGACAGCCAAAAAGACAAAAGAAAACATTTTCGCCTCTGAATTTTCCCCCATGCTGCAGGGCTACTCTGAAACTCGAAACTCGAAGTTCGTGTCGTGCGGTCCCTCTCACTCTCATATTAAATAGTATAAGTGTCAAAGGGACCGCACGACACGTACTTCGAGTTTCGAGTTTCGGAGAAGCCCTGCTGAAACGGAGTAGCTTCGTTCACGTTTCGAGCTCATTCGGTAGACATAACACAAGGCTAGTGAAAAAATGTTTCCCTCCATGCAAATTTTTATTTTAACCTGCAAGATTCATAGTTACTTAATTAATAAGGGTGGCCTACGAGTATGTACCTACATTTGATTGTAGTCTTTAGTTTAGGTTCTCCCTAGTGACACGGTTCTTCTACCGTGAAAACTCAGGGCCGATGCACAGCGTTAATGCTCGTCTATCACTCCTGCGGAAAATGTGTCACGGATAAAGGATTTATGGTTTTGCTATGTAGGCTACCTCTGTGACAATGTGAGTTAGCACGAGAGTAACCGTGAGACCTTATTACGGGGTGTTTGGATGGCATTTTGAGGTCTTATCTGTCTATAGAAAAGCTTAACTTTTGAATTTGCTTACTTGTAGAGCAACTTTTGTTACACGGGACGATTTTTTCTGGATTCTATTTAATAAACGTGACAGCTGACAGGATATAAAAATGAAATGAAATGAAATGAAATGATGGTAATGTCATCGACATATCAGCCATAGGATGCACGCTGTTGGACATAGGCCTCCTCCATAGACCTCCAGTTGCCTCTTTTGGAAGTGGCTTGCATCCACCGTGAACCAGCGACTTTAACCATTCTTCCATCTCGTCGGTGGACGTCTTACGCTGCGCTTGCTGATCTGCGGTCTCCGTTCGAGAACCTTTCGGCTCCAGCGACTATCTGTGCATGCTATAGGTATGACCCGCCCATTACCACTTCAACGAGCTATTTTTCTTGGCTATGTCGGTGAACCTTCTTCTTCGACGTGTCTATTCATTTCTGATTCGATCCCGTAGAGTAGAGAAACCCTAAGCATAGCTCTCTCCATACCTCGCTGAGCGACTCTGAGCTTATTATTATAAGACCTATATAGTGAAGCACCACGTCTCGGATCCATATATCATCTCTGGCAACACATATTGGTAAAAGACTTTCGTCTTAAGGCACTGAGGAATTTTGGACGAAAATACATTGCGGAGTTTCCCGAGTTCCATGTGTGATGTATCAATTCACGTTTTTTGTTTCAATTTAAAACGAGACACTAAACGCCCGTGGCTCATGTCTCGCTATTCCATGACTTTGCACCCAGTGCAGTTTCAGACAGATCCAATTAAGGCAGAATACTGCTCTGAACCTTCGTCCTATTCATCCCTTCCTTAATTTACTTTGACATAAGTTATCAACGTTGTAGAGATCGCTTCTTTTGTGTAGCAAGGCACTGCTGATTATAGTACCTGTACTTCCTTCCATATAACAATAGATACCAAATAAGATATTGATACCTAAATAACTATACAAGAGCGTACTCATATTATTTAGAAAGTTGGGTTGGGTTGTCGAGAGTTAGCTAAAACATAAAATTAAAAATGTGGTCTGATAGAAGACTTCTCAATACTAACTTTATACTTGTTATATAACCAGTATATTTATACTGATTGCCCTTGACCGTACGATAAGAGCAGAGGGAAGGTCACCACTAGTCCTGGAACGCCTAATAATTTACATTTTCTATGGCTCCTTATCGTATGGTTGATTACATTCTCGGGGCTTATTCTTGTTATTTATAACAGTGTTGTGTCTGACAGTTTTTCGCCTGTATATCACTACAAAGCTCCGCCACTGAAGCTGGCTTTGTTTGCCTTTTTTATCTCGGCTTAGAAAACGGACCCTGGTTTACATCGTTTCCTTTAAGAATTATTTTATTCTCCCCTATATTATTTACTTTAGCACTTGTAAGTAGTGAGCGGAAAGTTGAATCCTTCGGAAAGCCAATGTTTTCGTTTGGGTATTTTTTTGGAACGATACCTTTTTTGTGAATAAGGACATCACTGTTTTTGGTGAGCATATATGCATAGATATTTAATTTATATTCTTTTAACCTTTTTTGGCATAGACAGAAAAATAATATCAATAGATAAAATTTGGTCAGCGCTTCTAAAGTAAAGCCGGGTTTTGATCTGCAAAAAAAATTGTGCAAGTTGCATTTCATTGCGGCTCTCGAGTGACCACCCCCTCGTTCGCTTTACAGCCTCGCAATTTAATCCATATTGCACGAGTTTTCTTGTAGGTACACAAAGTCACGACTAACGTACATATTCATGTTTCTTTCACACAACAACACAACAACACTAGCTGTTACCCGCAACTTTTGTCTATATCGTGCGGGAAATTTATATTTTTCCAGTGTAAAAAGTAACCTTGCTTTTCGTTTATCATAGTTTAATCCGGTTAAGTGGTTATTGAGATTTTCCATTATAAACAAATCAAATCTTTCATCTTTTTGATATAAGTTTGGAATTAATAAATATAGAACTACTCAACCTTCAATTAAAAGCCTTCCGCCTTAAGTATCTACCTAATAATTTGCCTAACAAACAAGGTGCGTAGGTAAGCTGTTCTAATATTAATGAGGATCCCTCTGGAGCTGTGGTTAAAGCTGGATGCCTGTTCAGGGACGCCGAGATTTTCCATCCAGGTCAAAGTAAAAAAAAGTTATTTGATGTTATCAAATTTTTACTAGGTTTTTTTTTCTTAAATTTAAAGTAATAGCAGCGTTTATTCAGTGTTTACTGTTTCAATAATAATGATTTTACGTCTTGTATTCAATAAATCTGTAGGTGCTGTAATTTAAAAAAAATATTAGTTTTTACTTAACATCCTATTTAAAAGTAAACTGAAAGTTATTATCGTTTACTTCACGCTCTTAAAGACTCTTTCTGAACATCGATGATCTTAGAGAAATATTTATCAACTTCGATTAGAAATCCTGATTTGTTTTTAGAAGGATGTTTCATCAAACTACCTTCTCAACCTTCTGCTGAATACTTACTCATTTGTAGTTGTTGTATGTAAGCGATTACGATTTCCTATTGGTTGGTAGGTTTTTTTAGTTAAAACCAAGTTTAAAGTTCAAAGTCATTTATTGCCAGAACAAATGATATAAGTTCCTTTAATAAAATAAACAAGTTTCGGGTAAAAAATCATTTATAATGCAAGCTTTTTTGCTGACTGTATTTTTGTTGACTTTACTTGCATTGCCATTCAAACTACATTTGTATACTTACCACAAGTCGATGCTATTAACCGTTGAAGAGTTCCGTCCTGCGTAGAAGATCCTGGCCGGACTACCAGGATGTTACTACTAAGATTATTAGGTATGTTCTCACGCAATTTACACAAGTATTCCAAATTGCACGTCCATCTGACTACTGGAAGTTGGTAAAATTTAACTTGCAAGATTTGATTACAGAGAACGGGACAGGTGAAACTAAAATAAATGAAAGTTTGTAAAATATGAATGCCCTTTGCTAATAATAGCTCTCATTATGCCAATGTTCAGCAAGCATGCTGATTCTACAAATCAAAGATTTGGATTTTGGCTTAATTGTGTTGTTATCTCGATTCAATCAGCTTTGTTAATTTAATTTGTTTATTATTTCATTAAAATTTATCGTTGATCGCTCACAGCATTACACTTTTTGCTGAATTCTCATCTCAAAGCGGTAAATGGGCTATTTTTTAATTTTGATCATCTACTTTTATGATTTTTGAGTCGCATAGAAATCATTATAGAATTAGATCATTTTTTCTGATTTAATTCATTTTGATTTGGTTTTAATTTATTTTGATCATGTACAGGGTGCAATTTTATGATTTAATATAACCCATTTGCCATTTTGAGATGAGAATTCAGCAAAAATTGTAATGCTGTGATCGATCAACGATAAATTTTAATGAAATATGCAATATCTATCGTAATTTAGTTATGTTGTGTGTTACATAACTATTGCATTTTAGTACAAAAGCAGTAACTTATATATTATACAAGATATAAGATGGTCAACATCAAGTGACATTAAGAAACGGGCTACAAATAACAAGATCCAGGACTAGAAATACTAACGAATCACCAGACATCACTCTTGGCGTAGCGATCCCGAAAATGTCCAGAAAACACAACATTGTCTTATAAATTGACAAAGATACAGGGTAACGGAGTGGACCTTCACAAAACCCCATTCCATGGAAACCGCAACGTGTCCTATTCCTTTTCCACACTATTTTATTTTGATGGTCCCTCATTTGTTGGCAGTAAATCGGACAGAGAAAGATTGATATCGGTACGTGGATGACCATCGCTGTACTCTGAGGTACTGGCCGGAGATCGTGATAAAATAAATGAAAAGAAAGAGCCATATAAACTCCAGCGTAACACTAAACCTGTTTTAGAAGGGTCGTAATGCATATAAGTGTGCCTACAAATTTAAAAAGCTAATTTCGCTCACTACCGTATCGTAACGTCCTCTGATTATCAAGATTACGATTTGGAGTCTTTTTGTATTTTTTATTTCAACTCCAAATTTTTGTTTCTTTTTACGGTCATCCCGTGAAAGTTTATATAAATTTCACACGAAAACACAAGCCGAAACATGAATGCACAGAAAAACCAGAAAAAATAGACCAGCACTGGGAATCGAACCCAGGTCCTCAGCATTCCGTGCTGCGTGCTATTCCCCTACACCACCACTGGACAAGTCCAGTCCACAGTCACAGTCACAGTGGACTGTCCAGTGGTGGTGTAGGGGAATAGCACGCAGCACGGAATGCTGAGGACCTGGGTTCGATTCCCAGTGCTGGTCTATTTTTTCTGGTTTTTCTGTGCATTCATGTTTCGGCTTGTGTTTTCGTGTGAAATTTATATGTCCTCTGATTAGTGTGTTTTTTTCTAAGTTTGCCTTTACTCCTTGACGGTACAGCGAGCAACAAATATTAACTACTCGCAAAAGTGAGACAAATAAATACTCGAGACTGACGAATTGGTATCGCTATTGATGAAGCCTAGGTATTTAACCCCCGGCGCAAAAAGGGGTGTTATAAGTTTGACCTCTATGTGTGTATTTGTGTCTGTCTGTGGCACCGTAGCTTTTAAATAGGCGAACCGATTTGAATGCGTTTTTTAATTTGAAACCGGGTTTTCTAGCGATGGTTCATGGACTTGTTTCATCAAAATCGATTAACCCGTTTTTGAGATATTACACTTTTAAGTGACAAAGTCGGGGTTGTTTGTTAGGTTAGTTATTTATGTATGTTTTTAACAGAAATTAAATTGATAATTATCAGGGTTTGTTGATCGTTGCGAGCAAAATTCATTGAAGTGCTCACAATTTTCATACGTCATTTTAACCAATTTTGCTCGCATTTCCTGTTATATCCCTGGTATACACCATAACGGGTTGTACACCGTAACGGTGCGAGTGCTGCAGTGCAACGGGCACGCGCACTGCACGGTACCTAACGAACTTAATCAGTGTATCGAGTGCCATAACAACACGATGGTGAGTTTACATCATGTAAGTAAAAGTTATGTTTCTTGCCTTTCTTATAACAAGAATAAGATTTTTTATTCATGAAAATAATGTTACGCGTCTTTGACTGCGAATGCTATAACTTAGGTTTGCAAAACTAAAAGGTTTCAATGTTGTAAAAAAAACATAACGCATATTATAAATGTAACATTTAAAGTTATGTTCATTTATAACTGCTGACTGTAATGTAGCACCTATAATGTATTGATTGATTGATGCTTGGATATATCAAAATTTTGTGTCCACAAATTATTACTTCATACATCTTTTCCAGTTGCGAGACGGTATGAACTTTTTAAAAAATATGAACATTTTCTTGCTTACCATACTGAGTAACGGTGAGCATAACACCAAATACCAGTATTAAACGATATCATTTGTCAAGAGCGATGTGCGCTGCGAAATGGCTCGATCAACCCTCCTATTCGCCGAGAAGAATTTTTTACGATGTTTGATATGGGGTATAACTTCAATGGCTTCAGATTATGTACTGCTAGAAATAATCAGTGTACTGAGAAATAATATTTTTCGTTTTCTTGATTGTTAACAGTTTGATGGTATACTTAATAATTGATATCAACTTTTTATTGAACTTTATACATTTTTAACACAAATCAAATAATTATATGCCTATTTTGGGGCAGCTTTCTCCTAAATGTATGAATGCAGTATTTCTTATTACTAAAATCGATGAGATGGTTCCTATATAAGAACAGATTTTCATATGTCTTATATTTTGAGACTTTCCCATACTTATTGCCCTGTCTAAAAGTTACTTTTCAATATCTTTTTTTGTTATGCTATGCTACTTTGTTACGAATAAATGATTTCTTTCTTTCTTTCTTTTACATCCTGTATAATTATTATTATAAAAGTAAAATTCCTGGGCTTAAACTGACAAATTGAATGCTTCACGTGAACGAAGCATTGAGTAAAAACAAGCTCACAGATAAATAGTCGAAAAAATAGTTAAAATTAATACAGACAGAGACATGTTTTTCGTAGACATACCGTTGCGTTAATTTAATAATTAACGCACACGTGCCCACTTATGATATAAATATAAAACAGCAAAGTCCCGACACCTAATTAATAAGTTGAATGTTTGCTTTGTAATTTCATTGTGGACTTTAGCGGATTGCCGACAAGGGTCGTTAGACAAAAGCCTTTATTTTATACAACAATCGAGTTTTTGCGTACAAAATTATTACATTTATTTTTTTATTTATTTAGTTTTTGACCGCTACTTTGTCTGCGCAGAATGTATTCGTAGCGTCACCCCCCGTAACATATTATTTTATCATATACTTTGTCGATTTGTGACAAAACTACACATAGGTTCATACAACCAGGTAGGCAACCCTGGCAACATTTACGTTATTTCTTTTTTCACAATTTTTCTAGGAACTTTTTTTTCAGGCCGCCCTCTAGATGAATGACTATGGACTTTCCAAGTCCCGCGAGCCCCTTTCGTTGTTATTGAAACACATTATTGCCTCCATTCGCTCACTAACTTATAAAACTATAAAATATGTCGCGTCACTAATAATTTATTCACTTCATTTTCGAACTGAAAAACAACTAAAAATTATAAAATCGTAGGATTCATTCGCTGTCGGTAGGCCTCCAACAAGATGGAGCGACGACCTGGCTAGGATCGCGGGATCGCGGTGGATGCGAAAAGCACAAGACCGGTCTGAGTGGAGAGCCTTGGGGGAGGCCTATGTCCAGCAGTGGACGTCTTTCGGCTGACATGATGATGATGATGAGGATTCATTCGAAGAATAATTGCGGACGCGTCGCGTCTAGTAACCGCTAATCGCTCGCACAGACTCCGCAGGGGTTACAGAAGATTTCTCAAAAAATGAAAAATTGCCACATCTAATCAAAGTGTGCATCATTATTATTAACTATTGGTAATAAGGGCGCTTATACGAATTTTAGCTCGAGAAAAGGGTTCACGGAAAATTCATTTTCTTCTGGTAGGTATATTTTAGAAATATCCGCAGACAAAATTGAAAAAACAATTACCAAGGTAAAATATTGTCTACGAAATTGTATTTTGTAAACAACCTTCAAGCAGCGACGTGTAAAAAACAGCAAATTAAATAAACTCGTTTATTTACTAAGTAAATAAAGTGCCACAACAAGTTACGGATCTAAATAACTGAAAAAATATATAACTTCATTGCCACCTCCCAGTCTACCACTATTTTAGTGCTTGGAAACTTTTTTAGCAATTCAAATATTTAGACAATTTTATTTTTATTTAAAATGAAATTGTGATGCTGATTTAATTTAAAGTTTAAATTGTGAAGTCATAAGGTACTGCTGTGCTTAATACCTAAAATTGAGCATAACCTAGCCATTATCTATGACGACAGCAAATTAGCTTTGCGCCTGTGACAGTTTAGACAATCTACTATCGCCTCTCATACTAGATATTATGACAATAATGTAAAATTTCAACAAAATCTATGAAATAAATCCACCAAAAAATCACATACTTTCACATTTTTATAGTATTAGAAGAATACAAATATTAGGCGAGTCACGTGTCTCATATAACAATTACTTATTGTTCTGTATGGTTTCAGACTAATAAATAGCAACGCAGTGGCAAAGAAAACCGATATTCATTTGGTTTCACTCCAAAAGATTTATCTTGAGAGGTTTGATTTAGGGACTTGTTTTCTTATTTGTCAAACTCACGCGCGTGGTTTGGAGAATGAACGTCGCCCTTGACCTTCAGAAAGGCTTGAAGCTAAATGAACTTGGCGTTCATTTTTAACCCCAACGCAGAAAAGGACTAATAAACTTGACTCTGTCTCTCTGTCTATCTGTCTGTGGCATCGTATCCCTCAAACAGATGGACCGATTCGGCTTTTTTATGTGAAAGAGTTTCTTTACTGGGGTTCTTAGCTGGTTGATTAAATCAGTTGAACTGTGTTTGGGATATTGAACTTTGGAATGACAATGTCGGGAGTTTGGCATTTCTTTCATAAGATGGTAGGTTATATACTTGTTTCACTCATACTTGTACATGGACTTGGACTTTATCTCCGAAGAATCCGTCCGTATATAACCTACGTGAACTATCCCTCCCCCCGCCTTAACTTAAAAGTTATACTCTTGTCGGTGGAGTATCTTCCACACATCCCTCCTTGTCCACGCGACGTGAACTACATAATATTTTAAATAATCGTAGGTACTTCTATTAAATTATATTGTAACGGATAACTCACGTCGTAAATCGAGTTTAGCTCGACTGTTTCGGGCTGATTCGTAGCCCTTTTTCATAGGAGCACGCTACAATACAATATCCGTCCATTACAATATCTTTAACATGAGTGAGTCTCACAGTAGTTTCCTGTTTCAAATATTCGTACTTCTGTTTATAGGTCTTGTGAAAGTCGATATTGTGATGCGTACCTACAATTTTGATGACGGTAATATGATAATGATCTAATTATCTACGTTTAGTTAAACCACACCTGTTCAAAGCAAAACTTAATTTATTTAAAATCACACGAAATAAAGTAATAAAAAAACAGAAAAAATAAAAAATCGGTCAAGTGCGAGTGCGAACGACTCGCGCATGTAGGGTTCCGTACGATGCGGTCGTGTCGTTTTATTACAGAGTTCTTATGGCCAACGTCTAATTTCATCATCAGATCAGCTCTACGTCATAATAATATTGCATTGCCATCGGGTTCATACACATGTCATCCTGCAGGTGGTAGAACCTTGTGCAAGGTCCGCCCGGATTGGTACCACCATCTTGCTCGCTAATCCTGCCGTGAAGCAGCAGTGCTTGCACTGTTGTGTTTTGGCAGAGTAAGACAGCCGGTGAAATTACTGGAACTTGAGGTATTCTAACTTAGGCCTCTAGGTTGGCAACGCATCTGCAATACCCCTGATGTTGCAGATGTTTATGGGCGGTGGTGATCTCTTACCACCAGGAGACCCACTTGCTCGTTTGCCGTCCAGTCGAATAAAAAAAAAACATGCACGCAAAAATTTCAGCTAAATCGGTTGAAGATAGCCACTTCAAATTTAAGTTGAAATATTAATTCCACCCCAACAAACAACTAGTTACATGACTAGTTAATAAAAACATGTCACCAAAATGTAAGCACTAGGACTAGGTGCAAGTATTTTGAATAAATAATAATTTTAAATTCTCATCCTTTTTGGCTGTCGCCCTGTAGTAGGCTGAATAGCGCTTCAGACTTATGCCATGCTCGCGCCAGAAAAAAAATTACAATTAAAAAAAAAATTAGCGCGGTAATTTCGGCCGACGCACGGCGCGTACTTATTATTATTAGTGAATTAATCATAACCTGATTTTAAATTTTGACCTTGTAAATAAATATTGTTACTTAGTATAAATTACAACGGACATTTTTTAGTGTAAAAAACATTAAACATAGCGGCTGTGAGTGCTTTATTGAAGTCGGATTTTGTGAAGTGTGTGTAGTGTGTGTCGGAGGTTTGTGGATCATAAATTGTTATTTAGTCTTAATGCTGCACACAAAAATAAACCACGGCCTTAGAGATAATTATTATACTATCGAAGGTTTTATAAAATAGCGCTAATAAAATCACAAATTAATAAGTAGTTGAACATTAAAAACAACATAGGGTCACTCGCGTTACCCCTAGCAACTGACGGCCGAATCTTAGCAGCCTAGCAACCAAAAACCGCTGAATGAAACACGTTTCTTGTATGAAGACCCCCCTTAATTTTTAACTTTATTTTATTTTTAGTATTTGTTGTTGTAGCGGCCACTGTAATACATAATCTGTGAAAATTTCAAGTGCCTAGCTATTACGGCTTAAGAGATAGAGCCCTGTGACAGACGGACAGACAGACAGACAGACAGACAGACAGACAGACAGACAGACAGACAGACAGACAGACAGACAGACAGACAGACAGCGGAGTCTCAGTAATAGGGTCCCGTTTGGCACCCTTTGGGTACGGAACCCTAAAAAGTAACAGACTTACGCCTTATATAGCTCTCAGGGGAACATACCGTTCACTGAGTTAAAACACTTGATAGTGCCATCTAGCGGCGCGCTGAGGAAGCTTACGCTTATTACATACTAAACATCCCGCGGCCCAAGGACTACAAGTCCTTTAAAACAAATATAAATATGAAAGAACAATATGACCGCAAGGGTGCGTAAACAAAGTTAGATAAACTTAAAACTAAAGTGCTGGAGCATCCAGAGGCAGAGGACAAATTTTTGTAACAGGTCTTTTAAAGAGATTATTTTTAAATCGTAAAGAGACGACGCGAGTTATGCCATCTGCTCCAGGGTGCTTCGACACGATTCGACCCAAAAGCCATTTACCAGGAGGTAAGCGATCATCCTTAACTAAAACGACCGTGCCAACCTCGAGTTCAGGTTGATTTTGGGACCATTTGTAACGGTGTTGCAGCGTGGTCAAATATTCTGATTGCCAACGTTGCCACAGGCTATGCACCATCCTTTGTACCTTTTGCCAACGGTTCAAATAGGGTAGTTGCTGATTGAGCCTGCTTTCTTCTGGAATTGCGATAGGGGCTTCACCTATCAAAAAGTGACCTGGGGTTAGCGGCAGCTCGTCACTAGAGGGATCGATCAACGTAAGGGGCCGGGAATTCACACAAGCTTCCACTTGAGTGAGAAGCGTATTGAACTCTTCGAAGGTTAAGCAAGACTCTCCAATGACACGTTTTAAGTGACCCTTAATAGATTTGACCCCGGATTCCCATAATCCTCCGAAATGGGGAGCACCAGGTGGGTTAAAATGCCATGTCGTATTGTCATTTGCCAGCAGTTGGGCGATTTCTTCAACGGCTGAGGATTTACTGTTTCTAAACATTAAGTCTAGTTCTTTGGATGCGCCAACAAAATTGGTCCCGCAATCACTCCAGATTTCCTTACAGTGCCCTCGTCGGGCAGTGAAACGTTTAAATGCTGCTAGAAAAGCTTTACTTGATAAAGAGCTCACCAACTCAAGATGAATGGCCTTTGTGGCCATACACAAAAATACACTAATGTAAGCCTTACATGTTCTGGTACATTTACCAGAATATAATTTTAGTGTAAACGGACCAGCATAGTCAACAGCGGAATACAAAAAAGGTCGTGAAGGAGTTACTCTACACTGTGGTAGGTTCCCCATTAAAGGAGCTGTTGGTTTTGCCTTATAGCGAAAACATGGTTTACATAATCGAATAATTTTCTTAACTAGATTTTTTACACCAATAATCCAGTAATTTTGTCGGATCAAATTTAACGTAAGAGCATTTCCACCGTGTAAGGTTCTTAAATGGCAATCAAGAACAATCAATTTTGCTAAATTACAAGAAGGCATAAGAAGAATTGGTGACTTCATATCATATGGGATTGGCGCGTTGACCAGACGTCCACCAACTCTTAATATTTGTTCCTCATCTAAAATTGGATTCAAAGTGTGAATTCGACTTTTCTTATGAATCGGTTTAGCTTGTTTCAACAAATCTATTTCCTTTTCAAAGAACAACGATTGTGAAAGTCGAATACACATCCTGAGGGCCTTCTGAAGTTCAGTTGTTGTTAAATAAGTGCTTCCTATGCTATCCTGTTTCCCTTGCATTTTAATTTTACATAATGTGACAAATCGGAGGCAATAGGCAGTCACTCGAACAAGTCTGAACAGACTTGAGTATCGATTAAGATAGGCAGTCGCCTCGGCTAGCTCGGTTGTGCAGACGCAAACGACCTTTGCCTTCGGTTTGATTTCTAGAGTAGTTTCAGGTACGCTAAAATTCGGATAGTTAATATTTTCACTTTCACACAAAAATGAAGGACCTCTCCACCACTGTTGTGACTGCTCAAGGTCAGCTGGACTAACACCTCGCGAGGCACCATCGGCTGGATTGTCAGCAGATTTAATATGATGCCATTGATTACAGTTTGTAACATTAAGGATTTCTGTAGTACGATTACCGACAAACGGTTTCCAGGTGCTAGGGTTCTTTCGAAGCCAGGACAAAACTATGGTGGAATCGGTCCAAGCAAAAACTCTATTGGTATCAATGTTTAAACTTGTCTTAAAAGTTTGTATCAATTTGGCTAATAAAACTGCCCCACAGAGTTCAAGACGTGGCAATGAGATTTGTTTAACAGGGGCTACTTTAGTCTTAGCTGCGACTAGATTTACTTGAATCTCATTATCCGTGATGACTCTGATGTAAATAACCGCAGCGTAGGCGGCACAAGAGGCGTCACAAAAACCGTGTAATTCAACCTTAACATTGGTGTTACACGTACCGAACCAGCGTGGAAACTGAATTGGTGTCATATGTGTAAAGTTATCTAAATACGAAATCCATTCAGCTTTCAACTCTGGATCGAGTTCGTCGTCCCATCCGAGGCCGGCCAGCCACAATTTTTGCATAAAGATTTTCAAAACAATCACGAGTGGGGCTAGCCAACCTAAGGGATCGAACGTTTTGGCAATAGCTGAAAGTACAATTCGTTTTGTAATGTCAGTTCGACGACATGGTAAATTTACTACAAGTTCAAAAGTATCGCTATGTGGTTTCCAGGCAATACCTAGAGCTTTCACGGAATCATCCATTTTTATAGTGACGGAACTTTGTAATGCTTTAAAGCAATCGGGAATATCACTTAACACCTTTTCACTATTGGAAGACCATTTGTGTAAGAGAAAGCCGCCGCGTTGGAATAGTTCACTTAAACGACGTTGCAGTGTAACGGCGCTGGCTTCGGTGGAAGAGCCTGTCATCAAATCATCCATGTATAAATCGGTTTTCAAGATATCAGCTTCAGGGAAGTTTCCGCGTTCATCGTCCGCGAGCTGACGTAACGATCTGATAGCAAGATACGGTGCGCACGAAGTGCCATATGTGACTGTCAGTAAGCGATACTCTCGAATAGGTTCTGTTGGAGTTTCTCGCCACACAATTCTTTGGTAGTCGACGTCATGCCTTGAGATAAGTATCTGCCTATACATCTGTTGTATGTCTGCTACTAAACAGAATTTGTGCACTCTCCACCTGGTAACTAAATCTCTAATTTCTTGTTGCAGGGGTGGACCGATTAGCAGCTCATCGTTTAACGAATTTCCATTTACAGGTTTGGCGCTTCCATCAAAGACCACGCGTAGTTTCGTGCTGAGGCTGGATTCTCGTAGAACTGCATGGTGAGGTAAGTAGTAAACGTTTTCTTTTCTATTTTCCTTTTCAGGTACAACCTCCATGTGTCCAAGTAACTCATACTGCTTCATAAACTTACAGTATTCGGCTTTAAACTCGGGTTTGTGTTTAAATCTCTTCTCCATCTGGAGCAACCGATTGACGGCTAAAGATTTGGAGTTGCCTAAGTTTGGAGTGTCTTCATTTTTAAAAGGTAAACGAACCTCGTATCGACCATCAGTGTTTCGCGTGTGGGTGTTCTTAAAATATTCTTCACACTGAGTTTCTACTTGTGATAGGGGTTTAACCGTGGGTGAATATTCGTCTATCTCCCAAAACTGCCTAAGCAACTGATCCACTTCCATCTGTGTGTGCATAACAACGACTTTCGGTGATTGTGCGTCAGTCTGTGCAACCCGTCCGGATATAAGCCATCCTAAGCGTGAGTTCAGAGCGATCAGCGATTTGTGTCTTCCCAATCCATCAAGAATTATGTGAGCGTGCACGTCAGCACCCAGTAGGACATCAATTGACCCTGGCTTGTGAAAGTGTGGATCCGCAAGTTCGGATGCTTCAAATGAAGGCCAGGTATCAGAAGAGAATTCTTGTGACGGTAGTAACGAAGTTAGTCGCTTAAGGACGTACGCCTTAGCGGTGAAAATTTGTGATTGATCTCGTACAGCATGAAATTTCAATTGCACCATAGATTTGGTTGTAAGTGTAGCATTAGATATGCCTGTAATTTTACCACTAACTGAAATGCGTTCGAGGTTAAGCAATTGAGCAGCAGCTTCAGTGATAAAAGACGCTTGAGAGCCTTGGTCAATCAACGCTCTCAAAATGATGGTGTCTTTGTTTCTCGAGTGAGCTACAATCTGAGCGGTAGCTAAAATAACTTGTTCACTGTGTAATTCTGCCTTGGCTGTTACAGCCGAGGTCGAGGCCTCGTTAGCGTCCTGAACAGGCTCATGAACTTTCGGCTCCGGTGTGTTCTTGTTAGGGTTGGTGTTGTGCAACAGAGTGTGGTGTCGTCGATTACATTTTCTACATGCAGTGCTCTGTCGACACGCGTTCACGGAGTGACCCTTGACAAGGCAGTTAAAACAGATGCCATTGTTTTTAATAAAGTCCTGTCTTTGAGGCACGCTTAACTCTGCGAACCCTTTACAGTGACAAATATAATGGTTTTGTGAACAATAAGTGCACACGCTGTTTACTTCTGTGGCAAATGATTTCATATGTGTGAGTTTGTTTGGTGTGGTTCCTTTGACTAAGTCTCTTTTCTGCGGTAGGTCTTTTTTGTGTGTAGCATTTATCATTTCCATGGATCGGAAACGCTCTTCCAAAAATTTAGACAATTGTTCAAAAGTAGGTATGCTCGTAGACGATCCTAGTGACAATTCCCATTGTTTGTGTGTATCTATGTCCAACTTCAAGACGACAAGGTAAACGACAATCGCGTCCCAAGCCGAAGTATTTACTCCGAGATTGTCTAAAGAATTTAAACATTCCTTTGTGGTATCTACTATTTCCTTTAAACTTCTAGAACATTCTGTGCTCATCTTCTTTTGGTTTACTAACCGGTTAAGTATTGTAGTGACGATTATACGTTTATTATTGTATCGATTTTCAAGTGTTGACCAAGCTTTACTGTAATTAGCTTCGGTAAGTGCAAAATGTTTGAGTAATTGCTCAGCTTCTCCTGTCAAACTCGATTTTAAATAATGATGTTTTTCAATATTCGAAATGTGTTCATTACTGTGCACAAGAGAAGTAAACAAGTCTTTAAAGCTCATCCAGTCATTATAATTACCCGAAAATTTCGGAATCGAAATTGGGGGTAGTTTAGTTTTCATCGTAGTATGTTCAATTTCTAAAGATTGATTTGAATTTTTCACGATAGGGTTTTGATTTCGTTCGAATAATGAATCTTTTAATAGTGACATAAATTCTAGATACACCTCTTGAGTTGCATCAAATATTTCATTCGCATTAAATTTCAACTGTGTTAACTCGCTAGGCGTAACCTTGGTGATAATTTCCTGATGTCGCTGTTGAAATTGCTTCCAATATTGTTCTAATGTTTCTACTCGCGTTTCTAAATACCCTTGTGTATATCGTGATTTTGATGTCTTTTTCGTATTAGTATACAACGTTACGATTCGTTCGTACAACGATTTTTGCAAGTCACAAAACTCCGCCATTATAACGTAAAATGTCTTTTAAATTAACCACTAGAAAACTAGTTCAATAACAGTTCAAGTATAACTTCGTAAAAATTATGTGGGTACGTCGGAGTTGCGTTACAACTTGCAGTTATAATGTTCAAGTTGCGAGAACACTAACACAAATAATCAAGTCCAATAACGCACAATCAGAACAATTAAGTAAATGTTTATCGATGAGTAAAATGTTATTAATCACGTAACAACTTTCACTAAATGTTTATGATGCACAGAATAATAGTTATTTTTATAGTCTAGTCTTACCCACTCGCAGTTGTTATAACTTAGCCACTTTTTTGTTTTTAATTCACTGTTCACTCACTTACTTACAATCCGGTTCGAAGGACCACTAAATAGTTAAACCACACCTGTTCAAAGCAAAACTTAATTTATTTAAAATCACACGAAATAAAGTAATAAAAAAACAGAAAAAAAAAGTAACAGACTTACGCCTTATATAGCTCTCAGGGGAACATACCGTGCACTGAGTTAAAACACTTGATAGTGCCATCTAGCGGCGCGCTGAGGAAGCTTACGCTTATTACATACTAAACATCGTTCCTACCACATGCCTACCTATCAGCCTAATGAGCTTTGAAGTATTTGGCAGCACTTCGCATTTTCATTAACCCTCGCCCCACCTCCACATTTTCACGGATCGATTTGTCATTGGAGTGCGGACATACGCCAGTCATTGTGCTGACTAACAATACAAACACATCGGTAGGCTGTAGCGCAGTTCCGAATAAAAATGATGTCGTTTATCACACCCTGTATACGAGGGTATGACAAAAACGTATTTTTTCATGGAATTTGTTCAAAGTTGGAATTTAAAACGGTTTGTTAGAATTTTTGAAATGAATTTATTGGTTGTTTTTGTAGGGGCGTTAAAAACATGTTTAATTCATTTCGTTCGAAAAAGTGTACCCATTCTTTTTTTTGAAAATTTTGGAGAAATAAATGGTTTTTCCTACTCAAAATAAAGAGCACAATTGATTCCGATCGTTTAAAAAAATGTCCCCAGTTTTACCATACAAAATTTTATGAGTCAGTTTTGTCACGCCCATACTGAGTGTATGAAAAAAACGTCACAAAACTGAAATTTTTTTTTGAAGTAATTTTTTTTAAACTATCGGAATCGATTGTGCAGTAGTGTGATTCTGAGCAGGAAAAAGCACATTTTTTTCAAAATTAAAAAAAAAAAGCCTAGCACAAATAAAGTTTATTCATACTGTGTAAGCAAACAATCAAACGTTGCAAATGAAATAAAAAGTTATAAAATTCTATTAGGATATTGATATTAATTAAATTCATTTTAAAGAAACTAAAACTAAAAAGCTTAAAAATAATAAGATACCTTTTTTTTGACCTGAATTCGTGTCAATTGAAGTATTGTCAATAATTTAAATCAACACTAATTCTAATTGGGCACCTTTGCACCACGGCTGCACCATTTCAAAACATAGTAAGGGACATTAAGCTAATTTTACAGGAGAGCGAAAAAACATGTTTTGTCTCAGCCGTACAAAATTTTGCAATATTCATTCCAAAAGTGATACTTTCTCGGTTTATTAGATTAAGCCGAATATCCAGGTATATATATACGAGTATATAAGCACCTAATTTTCTATATTGCATGTTTTATGAACTTTTATGTGCCATACTAGGTTTTGAAATTAAACTCAAATAAAAACTTATAGTGAACCGATCAATTTCAAAACCCAGTATGTGTTGTCACTTTGTCATGATTAAGAGATTAAAAAGACTACTAATCATAAGTTTTAATACGTGGACCTTTCAATCTACTTAAATAAAACAAACAGTCAGCTAAGTATTTGTTCATTACAAAAAAAATATTACAAAAAATATAAAATACGGCACCAAGTCATAATTTTTTTTACATTTTAATTAATCAGATTGACTTTTATTTTCTTCTAGAAATATTTCAGAAGGAATTGGGGGCTCACTTTTATTTTCTTGTGGAAGTATATCATAAGAGCCAGATGGTTCAGTTATTAGAACCAAAGATGAGCAAATAAGCGACGAGGTAGTGTTTTGAACGTAAGTCGTTATTAATGGGCTAAAAAAACATAAAAAAGCAAAAAATAACACCAAAGTGATAAAGTGTAAAAAGGTACAGACATAAAACATAACATAAATGCTTAAGCTCAATAAAACCATGAGACAAACACTCCCATACTCAAGATAAATAATACAGTAAGATTATTTTCCACTTTGACACTCGGCAATTTTCGACATACATTGAGAGAGATCTAAAGTGCAATACTTAGGCAGAGATTTTGTTATTAATTACATTAATAGGTTTGGCTATTTAATGTGATTAAATTCTGGGTTTTGTATAAGTAGGTATCCTATGAGAAAACTCGAACATTCACGGTTAAAACTGAGACGTCCCGAGTATAAAAGTGGAAATAATCTTACTATATGATGCGTAATAATTAAAATACTTAATTTCTGTTCTGGTTGTTCTAGAAACTTGTGGTAAGTATAAATTTTCGCAGACCATAAATCTAACTCACAAACGGCCAAAAAAAGTGAACCTATAGGTTCTTTTTCTTTAAAACAGATTTATAATATTATTAAAATACTTACCCAAAAATTTTGCAAATAAAGTAGGTGTAAACAGACTTATAATTTGCGTGTCTTGTGTTGAAATTTGAAAAATATGTAATGTAATGATACGCAAACTCAACTTTGGCTAGCAACTGCGCGTTTAAATGAGTTCGCACAGCTCCAGCGCAATAGCATGAAGTTACCGCGGGTGCCGCGGGTGCACAGTGCTGCCAACCTTAAAGTGGCAAAATGAATAAAGAACAACGTACCTATAACATTTGACTAACAAAAACTAGTAACTTGAACTAATAAACACATACTACTTTCCAAAAAATTTGAATTAAAGTCGTTTGACCATATCAAAACCCAGTAAGTCTCTCTGACAATTTCAAAACCTAGTAAGTGCATGTCACATACTAGGTTTTTGAAATGGTTTTGTGCCATACTAGGTTTTGAAATGGTCAAACTCGTTTTATTTTGTACTTACTAGGTTTTGGAGTACTCATATCTCTGAAGTTAAGAGAGATAGGCCTCTAAATTTTTTTGTATCCTGTGGGCACTTGCTAGAAATCACGTTTTAAGCAAAAAACGCAAAATTGAGTTTTTGAGACTTACTAGGTTTTGAAATGGTGCAGCCAGGTATGACGCGGGGCGGTTTATTTGACTGATTTTATTTTTGTCTGACCTTTAAAATAGAAATAGAAATAATATTTATTCACTTGAACAGCGGTTACAGAGATGTTCGGTTGGTACACATAAAATTGAGTTGTATGTTCAGCACTCTCGCCGGCATCACCAGCATGTGAATATAAAAGTTGAAATTTAATTTGTCTATTTGTCTTAATTTTAATAATAAAAAAAAAAACAAAAAAAAAACAAATTTATTTTTGGCAAACATATTGACTCAGCTGCACACTTTAACGGTATCGTGATACAACAACAAACCTTCTGTTAACAGAGAACAATAAACTGGGCCCGAGTCAATTTGAATAATCCTTACAATAACCAAGGGATTGTTATTGCTTTCCAGTCCGCAATTTTAAACCCCGGACCGCGGCCTTAAATTAAGACCGAGTATCTATCGGCATTGCAAACGCTCATAAAGGGGTGAACAATGTGTAGGTATCGTTTATTTATCACCCCGGAAACACAACCCAGAAAGGATAGCTTGTTCAATCGGGTTTAACCACCTTTTGGATCTTGCTTTCACGGTCTACAAGGAAGACCGTGAATTTCCCGTATCGTCAAGATATACTGTCCACGAATGAAAGTATAGACGGATCTATAAAGTCCCGTATATTTTGCTCCCTTGTTGAGTCGTGGAGGTCACACCGTGCCCGGGCTGATGTTGTAACGAAAACTCACGTCTTAAATTGTGTTTAGCTCGACCTGATTCGGCCTATTTCGTAGCCCTTCTTCAAGGGAGCAACCCCCCTTCCTCCCTTGCTTTTTCCTTGCTCCCTTGAAGAAGGGCTACGAAGTAGCCCGAAACATGTCAAGCTAAACTCGATTTAAGACGTGAGTTATCAGTTACAATATCATTTAATATGAGTGAGTTTCACGGTAGTTTCATGATAAAGACTGCTACGTAGATGAGCCATAAAATAACGCTACATTACAGCGGTACCAGTCATCAGTACCAATATCTGACACGAATTCATTTCTAGGGCCAGTAGAACGTGTCAGATATATTTGCACGCTCCGCTGTGGCAGATATTATGCTCACCTGCTCACTGCTCACTGCTCACTGTCGTGATAGTTTAAAAAACCAATCGAATTTGCCCCAGAAACTTGAAATTTAGTAGGAAGGGAGCTCTTATGGCACCACTATTAAGAAAAGTCACTGTCACTGTGACTGTGAATTTTACTTAGGAGTAAAGTCCTGCTAGCACAGCGAGTGCAACAAAGCGAAACTTTTTTCCACGCACGACCAGCTTCTTGGGACAGTGTTTCCGGAGCGGTACAGCTTATGGATTTTAAATCAACGAACCTATAAGTCTCTCGAAGGACCGGCAACGCACCTGTGATACTCCTCGTGTTGGCAAGTGTCCATGGGCGGCGGTGATTCCCATCAAGTGATCCACTCGTTTCCATCTCTTAAATAAAAAATAAGGAATTCATTGATACCTACTTTGTACGGAATCTAAATGCGCGAGATTGACTTGCACTTGGCCAGTTTTTTCATACGCCCACCCTTTTATAACAAATGTGGTTAAAGCATTTCCTTTTCGCTCTTCTTTACATTATGACATTTTGCATGCCAGATTATGGTGAAATATGTGAACCAATATTGTCTTTTTATTAACACCTCTTGTACCGTATTTCAAGCGAAATAAAGTTATTTCTATCTATATTTGTATTTGAATTACAGATTGACACATGAAAAGTTGTTCAGAGGCAACTTTTGGTTAGAAAGTAGTCTCTCATCTTTGGCCTCTTACAGTAGGCTACAGTGTAATCGAAAAACATTTGTGTGTCGAAGGGAATTACAGACAAACCGCTATTGTTTTCCCATCAAATCGATGTCGATCCTATACATGTAATTCTGATTACAGACATTGTTCGGGACTCAATTGTTGTTAATTTAACTAGTTGGGATGTGGAAAAACAACAATGGAGAATAAGTGTCCACTTTATAAATGAGAAAATACAGGTGTTAAGTCTACGTATACTTAGGCTTACCTTTTATTTGTAATCCCAGTATTATTTTTCGTGGTGTTGAGCTAAATAAAGAATGTTTGTACTACGAAGCATCACAATTACCTTTTGAGACTTGGATACAAAGAGATATCTCATACGCCAATAATGAAGTACTTAATTTGATAAATCAGATTTCTTTGTGGCAGAAATTAATTTATTGTTAGTATGAATCGCTACCAATCTTATTGTTACAGCTGGGCTAATCATTAGATATAAGGGTATTAGTAGGTTCATAATTTTCGACGTTCTTAAGTAAATTCACTAAAATAATCCGTGAATACATCCCGGTCATTTTATAAATTCACTGACGCCTTCTATCTTACATAAAATATGCTCGTAGTTAACTCGTGGTTACCTTTTTTTTATTTGACTGGATGGTAAACGAGCAAGTGGGTCTCCTGATGGCAAGAGATCACCATTGCCCATAAACATCTGCAACACCAGGGGAATTACAGATGTGTTGCCAACTTAGAGGCCTAAGATGGAATACCTCAAGTGCCAGTAATTTCGCCAGCTGTCTTAGGTACTCTCCACGCTGAAACACAACAGTGCAAGAACTGCGGCTTAGCACCTGTAAACTATCAGAACCAGCAGTAGCAGGAATTCCCGAAAATTGCACCTGACTTCCTAAATCCTATAGCAGTTCAAATTTCGAGATTTTATTCAGATTGCGTGGCAAAATCGGGATAAAAATTGCCCATAATGTTGTTACGAGTCTAATATATCGAATGGTCAAAAATGTTAGTCATAATATAATATGTTTGACGTAACTCTTTTTTCTCTGAAACCATTTATTTTTGAAAAATGTCGGCTTTAGAGGTGAAAAAAAAGAAACAAAAATTATAATATTACATTATTATGACAGTCGAAAGGATTCCTGCAGGCTATTCCAAATATCCAGCTATCTATTTCATCCAAATCCGTCCGATCGTTTTAGCGTGAAGGAGTAACAAACACGCACACACAACTTACAAACTTTCGCGGTTATAACATGTTAGTAGCATTTACTTCTTCAGTAATGTTATTCGCAAACAGACAAGAGGAAATCTTAAATAACTTATGAACATGTAAGAATATGACAGCAAATCCACACAGCCTGTTGTTCTTGGAAATAGAGCATTTTTTCATTATAATAGGAACATTGAGTGACCCGTTTCTCGCGGCGATCCGTCACTGTCGACGGAATGCGTGGCTGGGAATGGCTTACGGAAGGACTTCTTAATAGCGCTGCCCTTTACTACCTTTCGGCTCTATTGGAAGGGAATTGAATTAAAGGAAAAGTTAGAATAAGTAAAAGTAAAGTTCGCTCAAACTTACATTATAGGCTTCAAGTGACACTCCGTTACTTAAGGTCGACAGTCGGTTCCTTATTAACCATCGACGCCAAAAATCAATTTTAACTATAAGTTTGAAGCCAATGTATGTCTGTCTGCCTGTGGCATTGTAGCTCTCAAACGGAAGAAGCGATTTTGATACAATTTTTATACGTGAAAGGGAGCGTTGTGGAGTCTATTGCGGTGATTGCTTCCCATCAAGTGACCCGTATGTTTTTCCCCTTCTTGCATTAAAAAAAAAGGTTAATTCTTATCGAGCGCCAATCTGAAGTAGAATAATTGTTCGAGTGGATAAGCAGGGAAAACATGTTAGGCCTCTTGTTAGAGATCTTTCATAAAATAAAAAGACGTGGATAGCCCCAATACGTCCAATTCTATCAAGTCAAAATAGAATAAATGAGTAACATTCCAAAGTGGATTTGATTCATGTGTTAGATAATTTATCATGTCTCCGCTCTATGAGCAAGCTTTCATTGGATGCAATTTTTATTTATCGCCATATTTTTCTTAATCAGCATTTCAAACCAACTTCCTCATTTAAACTGGCACACTAGCCAATATTAGCCAACAAAATTACATTCTGGAAAATTCTCCCAGCTTTATCCTCCAACCCTATAACTAACGGTAATAAATTGTTACGATAAAAGGGTTAAAACCCCTGCGCGCTAAAATGTAAAGCACGTCATACAACAGTATGCGACGGCAAAACTGTGGTCCGGAAAGCTACTTAATAATAGTGATTTGCTATTACGTGGGCAAATACAAACGAGCCATATGGGACCTGTTTACTTGACCATGGAAAATTCTAAATATAACGGGACATTGTTTTGATATAACAGACGTGAGGGTAAGATTTAGTTTGAATCGTAAAATTTTAGAGCCATTATAATTTCAGAAACTGTATGAATTGCAAGTCGAAGCTTTTAAAATGGGAATCATACAAAATTTTTCAAAATAGGAGTTATATGAAATAATTTAAAATTGTTCATTATTTCAGCAACAGCAGCAGGGGAGTGATAGATGCTCAATAGATAAGATAGAAGAGATAATGACTGTAAAGTTGAATATAGTTTTATTTATTACTGCTGACTCGTGCTGAGGCACAGCAGGGCTACTAAGAAACTCGAAACTCGAAGTTCGCATCGTGCGGCCTCTCTGGCACTTATATTATTTAATACGAGAGCGAGAGGGACCGCACGACAAGAACTTCGAGTTTCGAGTTTCGTAGTAGCCCTGCAGATTTCAAACTGGTAGAAAAAAATTTTCATGGTTTTTGGAGTCTGGTAAATTTTTGTTATATTTTTTGCATATTATTTGGGTCTGTAAATATTTTTATGATTTTCATGACCTGATTTATTCTAAAATATATGAATAATGTGTATCTACTTATTGTTTGTAGTAATAATTAAAGCTACATCTATTGACTTGGCGACTTCATAAAATCAAATTACACCTCCTCTTTACCAAATGAATACTATCATTCGTGAAAACAACAACATCAATAGAAATGAAGGAAAATGTAAATAAATATGTATTTGTATTTCGTTGTTGTAATGGAAATGCCTTGTTGACAAAACATCTCGGATATTTCGAATGAATTTTCTCGAATCACTTAGCCTTGCCTGAAATATTTTCCAAAAGAGTATTACAAAACAAACCATTCCTGTTCACAATATATACGAAGGAATCAATAAAAAGGATCCTCCAAGAGTCATTCAGACGTAAAGCAATCATTTTGTCTGCGGCTTGTTCCGCTTTGAATTTACCTTGGATTGATTAACCCAGGGTTTGGTTTTGTGGTAATCCAATACTGTTGAGAGTTTTACTTAAATAGAACTAGTAAGTATAAAAAATTTGGAAGGTTGTTGTTTTCTGACAGTCAAGTATATGCAAATGTCTACAATGATTTGGATAAAATTTTGAATATAGAGGGGTATACTTTTTACTTATTCCGAAACATTGAAATTTTCTCGGGAATTAAAAAACAGAATGCTTACGACACAAACATCTTGTCTTTACTAATCTGTGGCGTGTATTGCGTGGTCTAAAATAGACTGGTGTATAGTTTTGTGTAACCAAATCTTCATTGTTAACTTTAGTCATATAAAAAAGCTGTTGCTTCAATCGTGGTTGTCGTTTGAGGTTTGGTAGTGAATCTTTAAGACGATTTTATTCAAATTCAAATAAAAACAAAATTCAAATTTCACTTTTCTTACTTACGTCAAATCTTTTATTATTTGTGCAAATTGGATTACTAAGTCTCAACTTTGGTCCCATTGATTACTAATTAAAATAACATGGAATAACGATATTTGGCGAATTAAAGAAATACATTACATTTTTACTGTACATTTGCGGTATTTTACAGAAAAGACAAACTTTCCATGAATACCTACTTAAAAGGCACTGTGCGAGCATGACAATGTGTACTGTACTGTATATATTTTTAATTACATTTGTTCAACAATCTAGCATTTTACGGCGGCTCCGTTCGAGGGATACTAACTGATAATCCCTGTAATTCTAAGCAATTCATCAAAGTCGCTCTAAGGCTCTCTTGGAAAAATCTTTTTCGATTAAACGGGAAGAACTTAAAGTAAGTACTTAAACAGAAGAGCTTTCCTTAAATTTTATTGACTACCAGCTACTGCTCTGTATAATAGTTATTCAATAATTTTCTTAGCATTACCCAAAGCTTTAATGGTTCGGTACCGTATTGTTACACTGTTCCTTCGTTTGACCGTCTGTCGGTCACAAACACTATTAACGCATATTTTTTTTATTAACGTTGATTAATCACTTTAGAAGAAGAAGAAGAATAAATTTATTTGCCAAAATTCGACACAGCAAAAAAAAAAAACAGTTAAAAATAAGTCAACCTTATTACATAATCTTCTACTTTATGCAATTTTCCACAAAAACTTTTGATTATTGATCTACTATAAAAGGTATGCACGTCATTTTTAGGTACAGTCGAGGTCGAAAATATGTTTAGGTACACTTTACTATGTTGTCGCTGTCACTTGATAATTGAACTCACGTATAAAATTGTGAGAAGGTGTGACAAGCTACTAAAGTGTAAAGATATCAGTCTTGACTTCGACTGTACATTATCAGGATATTAGGTTTTTTTTTATTCGACTGGAAGGCAAACAAGCAAGTGAGTCTCCTGATGGTAAGAGAGGTATCCTATACTTACTTCAATGCAGGTCTTTCTGTATAATGTACCTACGCCAAATTATATTAGTTCATTCAGCTGCTTTCACTTGATTGAGTAACAAACATCTATTCAAACTTTCTCGTTTATAATATTAGTAGCATTACAGTAACATAGGATAAAAGACTTGATAATGATAACTTTGATAATGTTAAAACGACATATATCTATTAGATTATTATGTCATATATTATAGTACATATAATACATATTGCACTGACGCATCTGTGGTGTACGGTTTTAGCACAGAAGCAAGGCAAACTTGTGTAGTTCATCGTTTTGTGTAATTTTTATAATACTTACCTAATGGCCGATTTATGCGGAAGTGGAGGAGGGGGTTTTGCATTAAAAAAATATGTCACACAAACTTCACGGTCTTGCACGTGTAAGCGACCTGAGTAGTAAGGTTAAACGTCGTAGTTGTCACGTTGCTTACGACACAGTTCTTATACTCCAAAAAAATTTGAGATTCGAAGTTCGTATCTCTCGATCTTTATCTCACGCTATTAAATACTATTAGCGTTCGAATTTAGAATTCCGTTGTGTAAAGGCTAGTTCAACTGTAATAAACGCTCCATTGGAATTGATTATGGCTCGTCGCCAGTGGCGTAGTGGTCTTGCCGTCGTCGTCCGGTCACAATAAGTAAGGGTGGGTCCACATTTGTATCATTGTAGCGTATCGTATCTCCGTCGCGTAGCATCAGGTTAGTTTCACAATAAGATATGCGATCACGCAACTAGCCGTATCTGGGGAGTACTACGAAATTCAAAAATCGAAGTTCATATCGTACCATATCTCTCACTCTCGTATTAATAAATAATATATTGAGTCAGCGGGGTGGCAAGATACGAAGTTCGAATTTTGCGCTTCATAGTATAGGGTCTGTTATGTTGTGATTCATGTTGCACTGCGTACCTTAAGTAACCTATGCACGACATACCGGATACATGTAATGTAACACAATTAGTAGGTAATACACCGTAATCTGTACTGAGTTTTTCTGTGAAAATCAAGGGATACGGTACCGATACGGTCAGGTATGTTATGCTACGACTAAATATGGACGTTTGTCAACGAAATACCATGCAACGCATTCTTTTGGATACACAGGGCGTAAAGTCTGCAAAAACGGATAATGATTGGGACACCGGAGGCAGAAGATCGTGCAGTTCTTTACCAACAAGATGTATCACCAAGCGAAAGATTTGTCATTCTCTAATTTTTACACGACCGTAACAGTCCCGCTGGATGCAACCTGATACGGACCACAATTCTCGGACACGAGAGATCGACCCAAAAGAGAAAAAGAAATGGACGTATTTATTCACAAAGTGAGCATAACAATTGGACACTCGTGCTCGATACAATACGCCTGAACTCTATTCGCACAAAATGATACAAATGTGGACCCACCATAAGTCCGCGCTACGTGATCAAGCGATTGCGCGCTCAGTTACTCCACTGGAACTCACAGTACAATTGCGCGAATAAACCTGCATTTCCTTTACGGTTATTTTGTCGTAAAGACAAATCAAGACAAATCCAGGCAGGGTAAATCTCTTTCATAGTGAAAACAGCGTTTCACTGTTGGAAAAGACGGCACTCTATTTATTTAATTGGCTATTCGTTTCTGTTAGTTCATTGACCGCGCGTGCCGTTTCACCTTCAAGAAAATTTTCTGAATAATTTGTGGTCAATTAAAAGAAGAAAGTATTTTTATGTTCCGAGAGAGAGACTTCTAAAACAATGCTAAGATTTTTATTTAAGATAGAAAAAGTTCTGTTCTAAAATAAGCATGGGGAAAATAAGGGAATTATTATTAGTTTAACCGAACCAGAAATAGCGCGGCATTGTAAAATTTGTATATGAATACATGTTTTGTTTATTCTATTAACCATTCATCTAAGCTTTTTCCTATATTGTTCTTCTCTTGTTTGCACTTTTATATATCTAACCTATCTACTTATATTACTTTCACAGTAGAGTTAAGCATGGAAATAAGAAATATCTTATGACGCCCTTGCTTAGGAAGCTTTGAAAACACTTCAGTTTATACCTGGCTATAAAAAATGTTCACAGCGTTTTCTTTTATATGGCAGTTAAACGGAATAATGAAAGAAAGTTACTCAGCATTGCCGAGTTAAAATATTCACCCCTATGCAAACCGAACAGTGAATGAGGCTTTTCGTTTTGGGCTGATGTAAAATGTTCATGTGGTCCCTGAAGAGGCTCCCGCCGAGAAAGCGCAGAGAAAATGGAATTAGTTTCACGTACATCCATCAAAACTGTACGCAGCCTCAGTGAATTATACTGACCGACGGAATATTTAAACTGCGAAGTTTGAACACTGTATTAAATTCGGCGTCTGCAACGTCGTCTGAATTACCATATTGTGCGGAGTTGTTGAAAATAAATAGCATTTTATACTTGTCAAAGTGTTTGATGTCTATTTCTTATGCAAATTTCTTGCACTATGTTCCTATTTATTTGTTAACCCTTCACCCTACGGTGTTTTTTAAACACAAATCACTGCTCTACATGGGTACTTTTTCGCAATAGAAGGCAGTTTGACGTGATTTAATTTAAGTACCTGAATTTTCAAAACGGTTGGCTGGCAACGGACTGAAATTTTACACAGACATTTAGGTAGGTACATATTGAAAATTTGCTCTTCTTAAATGAATGAAAATTTGCATGTTCTGATCTTATTACCCTTATTTAGTGTAACGGATTTCGTGAAATGTAATGCTGCGCCGAAATATTTGAATATCGCCCGCTACCATGTATCTGATGGCGACTGTATAAATGAAAGAAAAATGGGAAATATAATAACATTTAGAAGTTAAGCTCGTCCGTTATATATGTAGATCAATTTGTTGTATCAATCCTTTCTACATTCACTCCCATTTACACACCGATTAGATACTTACTAGAGACGCACACTGAAACAAGATGATTATTTCTATAACATTTTAATAGGGTTATGCTATTCCACTCCAGAGTTAATTTACCGTTCTTCTAACTTTGTATGTACATTTTTAATGCACAAAGTGCTTGGTCACTTTTGGGATTCAGTCGTAACCTCATAAGTTCTCGCATCATATATTCGAAGCCGCAGCATTTCTGTTTAATTTTTTATAACTTGCCATGGAAATGCAAAATTTAAAAGTTTTGGCGCATTAGAAGTTGACGCTCACAGAGCTCTAGGGCTATTCAGCTATAATTCTGAGGAAAAAGGGGTTGCCGGCATTTATAATATGGTATTTCTCTAAATGCAATATGTATTTACTAGCTGTTGCTCGATCTTGTTCTTCGTACATAACATAACGTGACGTTCAAAAATCCCTAACTATAGATAGTTTTATTTTTCTTTAAATATTTTTGTTTTGTATAATTTTAAATTTACAGTGCATTGGTCTTTAACTGTAATGCTGTAAATTTTTCTTGGAATAAATAAATAAATTAATTAAATTAAATTAAATAACCAACTTACGTGCCCGGCAGTGGAAGGGGCCTAATATTTCTAATTCAAAGAGATTTCGGTAATGCGTGTGGAACACTATAATTTTCAATTCAGTTTGCGAAAAATTAGGCACGACGACGAGTGATGCAAGGAGTGTTAGATACAATAGCGACCACCAACACCTAATTAAGTTCGAAATTATTTGGCCCCTACCAGTGCTGGTTATGTAAGATATGTACATTCAGCAACAGAAGTGGATGAGTGGGTATGATGCTGAAAATGATCTACATAGGTACTCTCTTATTTATTATCTTGGCAGTAGAGTCGTACGTTGATCATTTTAGCACCATAACCGCTCATCCACTTCTGCTACTGACTTTACCAGAAAAGAGGTTTCGGTATAGATAACATTAGTAAGGCGAATCTTTTAATAGGTATTGAAGACGAATAGTCAACTGATTCCTACTACTATAGAACTTTACTATTTTAAATAAAAGCAATGATGCTTAAAGAATTACCTCTATGTCACAAAAACAAAGACTTGTAGTGGACTAACAATCAAATTGGTTGGCTAATATATAGTATAGATGAGCTAGTTCCTTCATGAGAAAATAAACTATAAGTTTCCATTGTCACTGGCTTGTAAGTAAGTAAAAACTTTCGTGGTAGGGGGAAGAAATTCTATCATTGGTTATACCAATTAATTCTTTGTAAATTCTGAATTCTTCGTAAATGATCGACTGCCAGCGTATTTCTGGGCTGTTGCCTAGCTGTTATCTGCATTTGACGTAGACTTGACTAGCGCTATTGAAGTGAAATTCGATCCTATTCTTTTTATTATCTTTTTAACTTGCAATATCCGTATTGTAAGTTGTCTGTTTTAATTTCTTTTAATTAACTTGATTGAGGTATTATCAGTAAAGTGAGATTAAATTGAGATTTGGCATATGTACCTATATGGAGAGATCCGATGACATGAAATAAATAAATGTCATGCACACTTGAAACCAATTGTCCAAGTCCCAAAGTAATCCAAGCTTGTGTAATAAGTACCTACTAGGCAACGAATAAACATATCCATACAAGTATTTGTCCCGACCGGGGATCGAACCTGGGACTTCAAGCTTCATAGTTTATCTAACCATTAGGCTATTCGGTCGTCAATTGAAGTACATGTACAATAAAGTAATTAAGTACGATTAGCAAAAGACTTGTAGTACCTATACATTTAGGAAGTATACATTTAGTAGGTGTTTATAGGTACATATTAATCAACATCTTTACTACTACTACTTAATAACCTGAGGCAGTCAAAAAACTACATAACTGCGCATTTTTTTCGATAAATAACTGCATAACTACATAACTGCTTCTATTTATGCTCGAATTGATAGAGGTCTAAAAAATAGCCTTTTAGGCCTAAAGTGTTCTAAAAAGGTTGACTTGGGTCTTTTTTTTAAGCTTGTCCGTGAAAGTCAGCAAACAGTTAAGCCAAGCAGATTCGCTCAGAGATCGATTAAACAGCGCATCTTAATTGGCAGAGGTTGCAAACCCTCTAATAACGGCAGGCTTTTGGGGAGATTAACTGAGATAAAAAATTCAATTAACGTTCTACTATCGATTGGTCCACGTACCGTGGCAGATAATTGGGTCCGAATTGCGGCGAAGAAACGATTCAAGTTGTTTCATAAATGGCACCAAATGTTGTGTGTTTGAGGTTCTGTACCGCAAAACCAGAACCCTTGGAAATAATCGCGTGGTCAATTTATCATACAGCAACGTCTCTGTTTCTCGCTGCATTAATGGAAGCGAATGAGTAATTTAACTAACATAGTACATATAGTAGACCATAGTCTATAAATAAATACTCACAAAATTATTTAACATTGTATCGCTGGGTAGGTAGCTGTTTACCAAAGTAGTGCAGCTAATAATAAAACAATGCTGAGCGAAGCTAAGAAAACGAATCCTAATGGTGGGTTTTTTCATCTTAAAGTCGAGCCTTTGCAGTAGAACACATTAACGGACTACAAAAAAATATGGCTCTGCTTCGCTTTCTCGTTCATTTCTAGTGAATGCGCATCTTTAGAACCGTTAATTTAAGATCTTACTATACTATCGATACGGCTAATTCAAATACATGTACACCTAATGTGTTTATGTGTGCGTGTGTGTGTGATAGGAAGTACGCTGATATTGCAATCCACTTGCTGCTGAACCCTCAAAGGCTTCGTCCAGGCAGTCGACGGCTCGCTAAGTCCGGTAAAGTGGCTCACGTTGTAGCCCCGGTGGTGTATAACAAGTTACCCGAAACAATTACTTCGGCTTATTGATATTTTTAAAAAATGACTTAAAATCGTTTTACACTTTTGACGAGTTCCTTTCTCAACTTTCAGCCAAAGACTGCCAGGTACTTATTGAAAATTAAATGTTAATTAGGTACCTGGATTATGAAAAACAATAGTTTAACAAAATTACGTGTAGTATGAGTAAATTACCAATTGTTTAATGATGAAGCTACAAAAAAATAACTTATTCAAGCACATAAAACGCACACACTCGCACGAACTCGTTAAACACCCTCTTTTGACCCTCGCCTTTCGAATAATAAAAGGTAATATAAGTAACACGTCACTGAAAATTACTTCCCAGGTAAGCCAAGAGGTTTTATTATTCGCATAAGAGATAATTTTGTTTGTTGAAACGGCGCGTAAATAACGCAATTGCACTTAATTTTACGCCTACAGAGCCTCTGGGGGTTACTGAGGGTTAGTGATGCTACTGCGTCAAATTTGTTGATTTACTGAGTTAGTTTTAGTTTGTTAATAGCTATTAACCGTTTATTAATCGTGTATTTTTATTTTGGTATTTCCTTTTTGTTCTGTTTGTGTTTGCTGTCTATCGTTTTTTTGTTGTTGTATTTGTGTGTCTTTGTGAATAAATGTCTTTCTTTCTTTTCTTTCTTTCTATTATATTCTATAGATAATCGGTACTCGCTTAATCATTATAATCATCAGGTGTACTTAAACATATCGCGTTGAGTTTCTTGCCGGATTCTTCTCCACAGAGGTTTTTCCGAATCTGTGGTAGATCTTTGTAACTGTTTTTTATGGCCTAAATTGACTTTTTTTCTTATGCGACTGGATGGCAAACGAGCAAGTGGGTCTCCTGATGGTAAGAGATCACTACCGCCCATAAACATCTGCAACACCGATGCGTTGCCAACCTAGAGGCCTGAGATGGAATACCTCAAGTGCCAGTAATTTCACCGGCTGTCAGAACAGCAGCAGAGTAAGAACTCTCCACGCCGAAACACAACAGTGCAAGCACTGCTGCTTTACGGGAGGATTAGCGAGCAAGATGGTACTAGTAATACGGGCGGACCTTGCAATAGGTCCTACCATCTACCACTAAAGATATTTTCACTTTGACCTTTGAGGTGGAACGCCAAAATTAATGACAATTTGCCACCTGCATACACCGGTTAAAGCCACGGGTTAATGATGGATGCAGGTCGCTTCCAACAGAAGTAACTAAAAATCTAAGTAAGGGAGAGACCTCTGTCCAACAGTGGACAAACTACGGCTTAAATGATGATGATGATGATACACCGGTTACTTGCAACTATTGGGATGTCATCGATTCACCGAGTAGGAGGTCGACCAATGCTGCGTCTTTCGATTCGTGGTCGCTACTCGAGACCTACTATTGTTCTTCTAACGATATGACATACCCATTGATTGCCACTTAAACATAGGTACCACACAGAGCCGGATTAAGCCAGCGCGGGGCCTGTAGCAAATTTTATCATGGGGCCCTTAATTTGCTTCAAGTTGATAGTATAAGTGAAATATTAAGTCGATCTTTTTTTTTTTGTCGATTATAATGATACCATCTCTTTCTTTGGCGGTGTTTTGTGTTGGTTTTGTTCTATTTACATTAATTTAGAAAAAAAACATGCTTCTATCTGAATTGACTTTTTTTACGATCAGAAAGCATTGGTCAGCGGGGCCCCTAGATGCGCGGGGCCCGTAGCATTTGCTACTCTTGCTATGTGCCTAATCCGCCACTGGTACCACATTGTTTGACCTTTGTCGAAACTGTCACTGCAAGTGTGTGACTGAGATTGTAACAGTTAATTTTTCTATAAGCTACGTTTTACACGTATTGCCAAAAATATAGAAGCGTAGGCGTCGGATCTCCACCCACGAGCCCACGAGCTAACGCCCCAAGGGCTCTCGAACTAAAGGTCCTATGAATCATTGGTGCTCGTTTAAATTTGGTTCACTGCCCTAAGGGTCCTATCAAATACTACACTCGCCCACTTTCAATTTTGCCGCAGCTGACAGTTGCCGGCCGGCGCAAAGTAGTATGGTAGAGTAGAGCCTTTAAAATTGATACTTGAATTTATAAAACGTATAAAACGTGTTGCCAGTGTTACTCGAAATACGGTTACACGTTAAGTATAACCCTATCCATACTTAATATTACAAATGCGAAAGTAGCTCTGTCTGTCTGTCTGTTACGCTTTCACGCCAAAACCGCTGAACCGATTTGGACGAAATTTGGTACAGAGATAGAATAGATCTTGGGAAAGGACATAGGCTATCTTTTATTGCGAAAAAGAGGCTTTAAGGGGTTAAAATAGGGGGTGAAAGTTTATATGGTGGAAGTTCGTCGCTGTCGAAGATAAAACTATGAAACTTGGCATTTAGGCATTTAATATACTATCCATATCCATACTAATATTATAAATGTCAAAATGTGTTTGTATGTCTGTATGTTTGTCTGTTTTTCACGCCATAACGGAGCGACGGATCGACGTGATTTTTGGCATGGAGATAGATAGTTTATGGGCCCGAGAGTGATATAGGCTACTTTTTATCCCGGAAAAATGCACAGATCCAGAGGGAACAGCGCGCGATAACCGAATAACACGCGGGCGGAGCCGCGGGCAAAAGCTAGTTAGGTAATATAGCTCTGCATAGGGAGATGTGGAAGTCAAGAGGAGAGGCCTTTGCCCAGCAGTGGGACACAGTTATAGGCTAAATATAATAATAACAATATACTTAATAGGTATTCATAAAAATTGGCAAACATAACCTATTAAATATAAAACGCATGTTTGATCTGTGACCGCGTTTGTGCGAGAGAATTAAAATTAGAGGAATTGAAATTTTACGCAATTATTTTTTTATTTTAGCTGTGCAGATTAAACAACCAATTAATTATATTAACGGCTTAGTCTGTGATGAAGTAAATTGCTCAAAAAATGGATAGTCGCAGAGCGCCTGCTTCAACAAAAAAAAGTTTCACTAGCGATACCGTAGTTGTTAAAAATCAATGAAAACTATGATTGGTTATTTGGAGTCTTTTTGTATTTTTTATTTCAACGTCAAATTTATAACTTTTACGGTTTCTCCTATACAAACATATCTCAGGTTGCTTTTTTTTAAGTAGCGTAGTAGAAAAAAAAAATCTGAGATATGTATGCATAGGAGAAATTCGTGTCTGTACTCCTGACCAGTGGTAGTGTAGGGGTGTGGCACGCAGCCCAGAATGCTGAGGACCTGGGTTCGATTTCCACCGCTGGTCTCTTTTTGTATTTTAGATATCAATGAAAAAATAAGGTAAAGAAGAAGCAAAATAATGACGTCGCTTGAAGGAAATACACACGACATTTTCATCCCTTTTGTTATTAAATCATTGACTTACGTAATAGCTAGCTTAATTACATTTAGGCACATACTGTAAACTAGCTGCACATAACAAGTTCGCGAGCCTGCATCGCCATTGTGCCCACTTTCCTGCCAAGTTTAAAGTAATTAACGTTATTCAGCGCTAATAAATAATCCTGCTGTTGGAGGCACGATTTCAACTACTCCATTAAGCACAAGGCTTATTTTGTCAATTGCTGAAGTAGCGTACCTATTACAATTTGATAGAAATAGAAATAATTTATTTGCATGACTTGGATTTATTTTTGGTAGATACGAATCAGGGCGCGATTTTGTGAATAGTGAAGAATACTACGTTGATATTTTAGTAGTATAATAGTGGTCAGAAAACCTAAATGCGAATATCAGATTTAAAAGAAGCCTTTATTTTAATTTAAAAGGGTAAAAAATGTAGTCTTTCTTTTTTTCAATTTTAGAAAAAATATGGTTTTTCCCCTGGTTTTTTCTAACTAGTCAGATTCAAAGCGAAAATTGATTCCGATGATTTAAAAAAATGTCCCAATCGAAAATACCTCTAGGTATCAGTTTTGTGACGTTACCGGTGTGGGCGTACAAAACTGACTCATAAAATATAGTTTGACGAAAAAATTTACATAATTTAAATATATATATTGTAAGAAATAGTAAACTTTTTTTTTAAACGACCTATTACAGAGTTTTAGTTAGGTATCGAATTGACAAGATTTCATATTTCTAAGACTGTAATTAATTTGATTTGTTCTCTGTATTCTGTTTGGAAATAGAAAGACGCTGATATTTTTAAAATTTCGCTACGATTATTATTTAATTTATTTAAAAAAAATTAAGATGTGCTTATTCTAAAAGAGCATAACTCCAAAACTACGACACAATAGATCCATTACTTTTGTCTAGTCTCTATTAAAAAAAAGATCACGTAAATCATGCGTAAATCTGACATACATTAGACATTGTCAAAATTATGACAGCTCCTTTTTCTGGTGAAAAAGGGCTAAGGAAACATATCTATTCTGTCGTAGTATTGGCAAATTCAGATATATTTATTATTTTTTTTGTATTTTTTTAAATATGGATAAATAAATTAAAATAAATATTTCCCCATGTTCAGGAGGTAAAACTCTTTCAATTACTGTAGTAATTTACAGGTGTTGAAAAAATGAATTTTTGTCAATTATAAAATTGCATCTGAATCAGTCCGTTCGTCTACTGCTATAACGCGATAGAGCAAACATCTAGGTAACACACGCACACTAAAAGTTTCACTTTTATAATGGATTTGGTATATACAGTTGCAAGCAAGGGTACATTAGTGGCCTCGCCGCACTGTGCTGAAGAGCCGTGTGCCTTTGTTGAATAATGATTTTGTAATTTTGGATAGAAACCGCGTTTGCGGTCGCCATGATCGATGACTAGAAATTTAGCTGGAAACAAGGTACAACCCTTGCCTAATCAAAATTGTTTTGGTTCGTTGGAATCTAAGGATAATGGTTAAACAGGGTGCATAATAATGATAATTATGAGAATTATGGGATTCCTTGCGTAGACTTATAGTACCTACGTAATCAATTATAACAAATTGCCTTTTTATTTAAATTCTATAGAAGGTATCTTGAAATTTACGTACCCAAAATGTTTCTGCATAAAAAACTAAAAACATTTTCAGAGGTCAATGAAACTAATCAAACTAACTCAATCATTTTCTGAATACGGCGAATTATTTGAAGATAGTGTAGGTACTTTTTATTTTAAATTCATCGATAATGCCCGTATTTTATTTACTTGGTGTTTTAAGTGGTGTTTTTTACTCTTAAAGTTTTATATGCTGCAGTATCTGTACTTGGGATGTAAATGGATCATAAAATATGTGTCAATGTTCTAAGTCACTCAAACTTTAACCCCTCGTATGCGGGAACTAAAAAAGTACAAAATTCTAGCAAATTCTGCTGAATAAAAAAAACCTTTTTAAAAACAAGCTTTTATTAGAAAAAATAAATTAATTAAAAAGGAAAATTAAATTTAAGTAACATTTAATGTTTCCTTTTGTCACATGTGTATTAGTAAGAATGCTTTAGGTTCAGGATAACCTGTTATGTGGGTACTCGTCATTATAAGAAAGCGTGTGTAGAAAGTTAAGTTCTAGATATTAATATAAGAATGATTTTAAAAGCTATGTACACTATATGTATGTGATTCAGGTTTAGTACCAATAGGTTTACCAATACATTTCAACTGTCTGTGTATTACCATTCTTGAGATAGATGCTGTAACGGACAGACGGACAGCGTAGCGTAAAATCTGTATTGTTGAGAATAAACATTTGAATTCATTTAGCAATATGTATAAACGATTCTCGCTTGCTCCAAATTATTCATTGCAACCTAACAAGCTTGTCAGAGACTCGCTTCTTCAATAATCTCTTAAGCCCGTAGATAATTCTACATGGGTCTGATCATAAGGTAGTCCCGTAGCGCGAGTACGTCAAGGGTTAACCAAAAGCTCGTGTTCCCTTAGATTAACAGAATTGGGTCGAAACATTCTTATTGTAAGATAAAAATAAACAGGCATAGTGGCTCGTAGCTCAGTGGTCTGACCTATGGCCTATCAAGCAGAGGATCGCGGGTTCCAACCCCGCATCTTTAAGCTTTTCAAAAGCTATCTAAACACAATGTGTTATTTTTTCTTTTTTAAACTTTATTGTACATAAAACACATGAAATTAACAGTATTACAAGTTAATGTGAAGGAAAGCGTCACGAAGAAACCTTTATAAACCTGCGCAGCGATTCAATGGTGTATCTATGTAATTTTTGCACTGGGCCCTCCTGGGGACTATGGTCCAAGCCATCTCATTCTGAGAGAGGCCTGTGTCCAGCAGTGATTCGTATACCTATTAAAAAAATCATTTATTTCATGATTTCAGGCAATGAAATCCATAATTTTTGTTAGTAGGCAATGCCGCTGGGGTAAAATTGGTATGTTTGGGCCTAGTACGATGCGCACGGGTATTGAGTATTACGGTACGTACGGCGGTACGGGTATTTTTATTTTATTTTATTATTTATTTTATATTTGTTTAGATTTTTTGATATATTTTTTTAAATTTATAATTGTTTTTTTATTCACTATATAATTATTATACAGGCTGGAATTGTGACGATGAACTAATCACATTTTCACCAAGACAAAGAATTTTAAGAATCGGCCGAACATGTCCATTAATTGACCGTTTCATAACATTTGGTACCTATTTAAAAATAACGTAACAAAAAAAATTACAGTATGTGCATGTCTATGTGTTATCTTTGAATTACAACTACGTCATAAAAATGTTTAAATAAATTTAAAGTTTTATTGATATCTAGTCTCGTCAATTTTTCGCAACTTTCTATCTAACAAAAATTCACATCACTTTTGCTCCTATTTTGCATTGTGAAAGCAAGTAATAAACCAGCAGTTTGAAAATATATTTGACTGTAACTAACCCGTCATGTACTCGTCAGCGTTAACTAATTAATATTTCACATGTAGTTATGTTTACCTACTGAACGAAAACAATTACTTTGTTCACCCGCGACCTTAAAATGTAGTGTTACAGTGGCAAATTAAAACGTTTGCTTTGGTTTGTTAGTTTAACATCTGATAGCATTGTGTACGGTGTTGCTCTGAAGATAAGCTTTGGTTGAGTTCGAGTTGGTGATAGACGGGTTTATGTGATTTGTGTGGGTTCTCACAGTGTGGATGTGGACTAATTGCATGAAGATCACGGGTGAGCAAAGTAATTGTTTCAGTTCATTGATATGGACCTCCGCAAAGTAACCCCTGACTCAATCCCACCCCACTAATATTATGAATGTAAAAGTTTATAAGTCTCAATGTTAGTTACTTCATCACGTCTAAACTGCTGACCCGATTTAGATGAAATTTGGATTCGGAACACAGATGGTTTGCGTCCCGGGAAAGACGTAGGATAGTTTTTATCCCGGAAAATTTCATAGTTCCGATAGTTTAGTAGTTTCGTAGTTAGTGTAAATTTTTTTTCTCTGTGTATTACTTTCTTTATCACTTACTATTTCTGGTGTACAATAAAGAGTCTTTGTATTGTATTGTATTGTATTGGTTCCGCGGGATAATGAAAACAGAATTTTATGCAGACGGAGTTGTGGGTGACGGCTAGTAAATTATAATTATTTTCCTAATCAAGGGTTAACACCTAACCATAACAAAATGGCCGAAATTGAAATATCAAAGGGGATCATAAGAGAAAGGAGCACGGGACATTATGAACATTCTGACAAATTGAAACTGATACGCTTGTTTACGCAACCTTGTTATAAATATCAACATATTTGTGATATTTCCGGAGTGCTCTGATTATGTTGTGACATCGTGACGACTCAACAACGAGGGGGATTAAATTTACATGCGTTAACACGAGTGTAATAATTTAGTTATGATTTTGACAGTCCCTATGTTTGTTTTAAATGTTTACATTATTAATTAGCCCTTTAAACAGCACATTGGCTTGTCACCATTGCTGATGTAATTTATGGGTTTGATTTACCTTATCTTGAAATTTCTCGACAGTAAAGACATAATATTAAATTGTATCATTGCGATCGACCCAACACTGGCAGTAAGGTTTTTTCGATCCTTTCCAACCTCTACACTAGAAAAAGAATTTACTTGTACCTATCTATGGGATATGGTTTAATCTCGTCGCTAAATATAAAGTGTAGATTCCTTCTTAGTTGAAGACTTGAAATATATTTGGACAATGTTGCCAGGACAACTGATAGTTCCGAACAGGTTGTTATTTGTTGTTGTTGTTGTTCACGCTTAAACAAGCGTTTATTATGTATGAGTAATAGACAGCAAACACAATAAAGATTATTTATGATAAACATGCATAATTTTGTGGAATATGCCATCTTTACTCGACTGCTCAAAGAAGGGATATTGTTTTTAGAGCGTAAGTTACTGTTTATTTATTCCTCTCTGTGACTTAAACGGTTGAAAGATTTTCAATGTATGATCACTAATAGATTTTAAAACAGTCGCAGTGAAAAAGAGTTTACAATATTTCAAAATGGCGTCCACGCAAAAATACGGAAAATATGGAACATACTTCCGATGACTAGTGATGTGTCTGAGTTAATATTATCGCTTGGCCCATCTGGCACGCGTGCCATTCGTTCACTGTCTCTGCTCTAGGCTAACAGTAACCGGTCGTCATAAAATTTCCTGATATGAATAAATATTGTCTAAATAATTCAGGAATTTCACTCTTTACACACTAAAAATTGGAGTAATTACAACACAAGTGGCGGCAGAGCATAACTTTAAGCTAACTGGGTCACAATCTAAACGCTTGTGAGTTCGTTTCAAGTTACCTTATGTTGCCATGGGTGAGGAAACTGCATCGTAATATTCATATTATATAACTTTGTGTACTGCAGTTAACGTTTATATGTAAATTACTAAAGTTACCGGCAAATGAAGTGCAACTGCCACTTGTTTTTTATTACCAACACAAGCGGTGAATGATATAGGTAGCAGGTTCTGAATTATGCAATACTACTACTACGTTACTAGCAATAGGTTATATTCATCGCTCTCACAAGCTACATACCTACATTGAAACAAATAAATGTTTAGCATTTTTTTTCCTAAGTGTTTCTGTTGCAACAAGATAACGCATGCAATAAAGAAAATGATTTATTTCAGACCGTAAATGGAAAAATTCTTGTTGTGGACATGGGTGCCTTTAACAGATAGAATTTAACAGACAGACATAAGCAGCATGGTCGTTTACATTTGTCAGCTTTGCTACAAAACTTTGTTCTTGAAGCTTTCTATATTAGTAAAGAAAAAATTCCATAGAACATTTTTTCCTTCAGGTAAGTACTTATTTTTTATCGTAAACGAACAAGAAAAACTTCCATAAGGCTGCCATAGGCCAGTTAACTATGATGTCCGATAGTTCACGGCAACTCGCAAATGTTATCTTGTGCCAGTTAAGAAAATGATAAATGCCTGGCATATTGTATTCTCCATTACCTATGTTCGGTTCGGAGGGGCAGGGCTACCTACAAAATACTCGTATGTTATTTTAATGTAATAGCGTACGTGGTTCCAGTGTCGCAAGGAATATTAAGTAACCGATTATTATAAAAAGTAAATGTTTTGATAGTAAAAAGTTGTAACGCAGTGTTTTCATTACCTGTTACTCACGCAGAGGATCGGATCGTTGGTTCAAATTATCGGAATTCATTAGCGAAGTTAAATTGAAAACTGACTGTAAGTTCTATGATGAAGGAAATTTCCGCAAGGATACTATTTTCTATTTATCTCAACACAATAATTAATTAAGTACTTTTCAGCTTTTAGAACCAGTTTAGAGTCTGATATAGCTTGAATCTTTAAGTAAGCCACAATTTTCCCTTTGTTCCCCGTACATAACCAAGTTACATTACCAGTACTGGGAGAGGACAAATAATATATATAACCGGGTATTGTACTATGAATTATTTTTCCCCGTACATTACCGGACATGACGTTGGTTCTGTACAAGGAATAAAAAAATCCTACTGCCCCGGTTAAAACCCGGTTTTGGAGCAGGAGTTATTTGTCCTCTCCCAGTGCTGGTAATGTAACTTGGTTATGTACGGGGAACAAGGGCAATTTTCTTGGTTGGTCAGACAATCACGTCTGGCAACCCTGTCCACTGGCTACTGTTGCCTCTGCCACATTACGTTTAATAGCCCGCCAGAGTGGCGCCCAAGCGAGGGAATTTTTGTTACCCAGCTTTATCATAAAGCCTTCCTATACACGCGTAAAGGTTAACGACAGACAGCCAGCTATGACCGATTAATTCATCCTTAACATGCTTACAGCGTTTAGTGGCGCTCCCAAATTAGGTACTTAAGTTAATACTAATATTAACGGGAGCGTTTTATTTAGTTACAAGTGTTTACCCGCGGCTTTGCGCGCGTAAATCGTTACACCCGGTAATAAAGAAAAAAAAATTGATACAGTGGCGGTACAAGTTTGGTTACAGGTTGGTTCCGCGTTTATTTCAGAAAATTACCTACTTAAGGTGAAATAAATAAAAATAAAACCACCAAAGCAGTGCTGTACGAGGAGAGGAAAATGAAGAGGATAAGTGGGTTTCTATTTGGTTCATGAAAAAACACATTCCTCGCAACACGTCCTCGCACATCTCTGGTGGAAACGCAACCTTAGTATGACGGCCAGATAGACTTAAACAAACAAACGGAATCGAATCCAACACATTCTTGACTCACATAGATTCTTCGAGCACCTACCAATCAATCTATGACGTCAAGCCCTTCCTCCAGAAACATTTTTCAGATACTTTTTGTCGTGAATTTATAACAGAACCCTCGATAACAATGTAAAATCGAGGTAATTTATTTGAAGGAAGCACTGCGAAAGGCTGCTGGATAAAGTTTTATTCGGACCGTGACGAAAATAAAAAGAAACGGCAGGAAATGCAGAATGGTCCTTTATATGATAATTCAGTCAAACTGCAGCCGGGATTGTGAATGCGTTTTTATAATTAAAAAATATAAACACGACTGAGGGATTGCAGTCGGCGTAGAACTTAAATTTGGCGCGGGCAAGATAATGATCAATGTGGCTTGGATCTACTGAAAACGAGAGCTAACTATTTAGTAATCCTAAATTTGACTTTACAGAGAGTTCTAGAGATTTTCATCCAGATACGAGATGACTTTTAACAAAATAATGACAGTAAAGTATTTAATGTATCCTCAAGATAGAAGAAGTTTTTAACAATCGCATATCAGACGCATAAAAAGTTGGTCTCGAATCCCGTGGCTAAAGTTTTCAGAATAAATCAGTAGTAAAAAAGCAACGTACATATTTTTCACAATTCATTCCCTCTTTCTCATTAACTCTGTCGTATAAAAATATTCCGTTTCAATCTCCAGTCGCTCTAAGGACATGAATATACTAGTCCTCAAAGTAATCTAGATGGTAATTTCGTATCTTAGTTTTGCTGGCATTCTTTCTGGCGTTGCATAGAATATCAAAACACGAAACGCGGTTTTACGAAAAATAACTACATAATTATAATAAGTAGTTTTACAATAATACAATTAGTTCTTGATTCGCACTGGACCCGTGTGGTAACTACAGCCGAAGTCCTCTCATGACGAGAGGAGGCCTATGCCCAGCAGTGGGACGTATTCATTTGGGACTCGAGCACAAACATTCGTATATTTGACACATATAGGTAGAGTCATTTACAATGACTCGTGCCATGGTTCTTGTTACAATGTCATTGATGGCTAATTTTGACAAAATCACGCGTCTTCGAGGATAGCATTAGATTTATAATATAGGTGAAATAACCTATGTGCGACCTAGTGTTGTATGTAGTAGTAACTTGTCCGTGTAAACAAATTGACGTTCCAAATTCGAAAAATGACTTAGGGGCTGTTTCACCATCGATTGATTAGTGTTAACTGACGGTTAAGTGTGATGCCGTCTCTATATTTTGTTTTGTTCGGATAGACGGCGACGGAATCACATTTAACCGTCAGTAAACACTAATCAATGGATGATGAAACAGCCCCTTAGACTAGATATCAATTCTTTGCATTACTACATACAACAGAGGCGGTATTGCTTATCGTTTCTGGCGCTCGCCATCGCAATTAAATGACGATTTCGCATACAAAAACTGTCATTTGATTGCGATCGCGAGCGCCAGAAACGTTCAACAAATACGGCCTCTGGTCATTTACTTAAGTTTTCCAACTTTACATGCCCCGAGCGCACATCGAACCCGGGAAATGGAGCATTCTGGTATTCTCTATCCACTAGGCTGTCCGACCCTCGACTTATAATCCAATATATTCGAACTGGCAACCAATACTGAAATTTCCAGTTACGGCTTCATATATGGAACGTAGGGCCTTAATAACGACTGCTATCGTCCGTTATTGTTTCCGCTTGGAGTATTCGACGCTGGGGATGTGCAACAACTAACCCCTCACTTATATAAAGTTAGGAACGTCAATCGGAAAATGAATGTTTTCTCTATCTTGCTAAGGGGCAAAGTCGAACTGATTTATAAGATGACGATAACGAATGTTAAGGTGTGTGTAAAATATTATTATATTATATTTATTAATAAAATCCATACTTAATATTATAAATGCGAAAGTCTATTTGTATGTTTGTGTGTTTGTATGTTTGTCCGTCTTTCACGCCGTAACGGAGTGACGGATCGACGTGATTTTTGGCATAGAGATAGTTTATGGACCCGAGAGTGACATAGGCTACTTTTTATAAACAAGAACAGCGCGCGATAACCGAATAACACGCGGGCGGACCCGCGGGCAAAAGCTAGTACAATTATAATAATACTAGCTGTTGCCCGCGACCCCGTCCGTATAGAATTGGGTAACTTGAGTTTTCTAGGATGTTCCACATTAAATTTTTTATCGGTTTTAGACTTATAATTTAGGTCACTCCTGTAAATAGATATATTTTTTTTACTTTCCGTTTTTTTTTTTGTAAAAATACATTGAAACTTTGTTTCGGAAAACGACACGTTTAGTGCCTTGGTCGGTTTGATTTTAAAAAAAAAGGTCGTATCCTATGTCCTTTCCCAGCAGTCAAAATTATCTGTGTACCGAATATCATCTAAATTGGTTCAGCGGTTTTGACGTGAAGGAATAAAAAACATACAAACAGACTTACGAACTTTCGCATTTATAATATTAGTGGGATTTAGGGAAAATAAGTTACCTATCAAACTTATAAGAATAAGGTCATAGAATTTTAGTGTATATTTCCTGTTTTTAGGTTAATGAAAAGTAGCCTATACCTGTAGGTTTTGATTTACCTGCAGGGTTAAAATGTAAATCTTAAACGGCCATATCTTTTGATTGCGTCGAGATCGTTTCTTTTTACAGCTTCGAGGGACTTTGATGTTTATTTTAACTTGATACTTTCACGCGTTTCTGAGAAAAAGGGTCAGCAGATGACGGCTGGACGGACAGAGCAGAATCTTTTAATATGATAACCTAATCTTAAATAACAGCGATGAAAAGTCAACTTTGCGTAGGGTTAGGTAGCTTTTCAAACATTTCTTATAGCAGGTACCGGTATCTAATCAAAAGATTATGTCTTCCTTCTGAAAATAATACAATTGACTGTCCATTTGGTAACTAACGAATTTGGGAGCACGATTCTCTTGCTCATACAATACAATACATGTCCGGTAACAATACAAAAACATTATTACTGGTTGGGAAAATCTGTAATGTCCACAGAGGGTTTCTGAGATAATAAAGAATGGCTCTGACACAGATGTGCCCTAACAGGATAGAATAGTTTCCGCCCTATTTAGGGGTTAGTTTCATTTTATGCTCGTATCGGCAGCCTTGGATACCCCGCGGCGGTACCGATTTGGGATAGAAGAGAAACTGTTATTTGGAATAATGTATTCATACATAGTAGTAAATTGTGACATCATCTATCTCTTATATATTTTGCAAAGACTTTCTGGCAACAATCTAAGGCAGATTATTAGGTGCTAACAAATTAGACATCAATCTTTAAGAAATGTTGTCTTACAGAAATTTACTAGCTACAAAGGCGAGAAAAAGTATTGTTCAATTACTGTAAATATTAATTAAGTACCTACTGTCCTTTTTCCATTTCTAATCCTTCAATGACATTTTCATTATCACAACAAAGCGGGAAAGTAAATTTCTATTATGAAGTGGGCCTTTTTTCGCGACAACAGCAACGTTTTCTTAAGGCTTATTAAAGTAACTTCGTTATTTTGTAACTGGCTTCAGGCGACATTTTGAATATGCTGATTGCCTATTTTGTCTGACGTCTAAATTTTACTAAATAAGAAATTCTACTTCTTTCGATTTCAATTGTACCCAATTATACCTAAAGAGTACCACGTTCATTAATTTTATTTAAGGTCTAATAATTATCGATAGGACCGTTTCGAAGAACACGGGAGGCCACTTAACGATTTAAACGAAATTGGATTTTGCTATTTGGTCTAATGCCAAATGACATGGTGCGATTGAAAACTATTTCCTCTTAGTTTTACGTAGACAATTTTCCTTATTTACTCTAAAGAGCTTTGAGATCAAACTGTCGCACTGGCACGATACAATTTGTCGAACGCCAAAGAATATTTTGTTGCCGACTTTAAGAAAGCAAACAAGTTAATTGGATAACGTAGCAGCTAAAGGGCATCGGAGAGGAAACGAATTAATTTAATTAGCAAATGAAAATTCAATTTTGTCAACGTCGTACTACGAATTTTTTGGTAGAAAGTTGGTTTAGAAAATTAAGTCGTAGCAAGAGCAAGCAGAAAAACAGCCGATTTTGTAATTTTGTCTTAATTAATGGTAAAATCGTAGCGTAATAGTAGATTGATAACCAAGGGTTGAAAGTGACCTATTCACCTGAGGAGAAGAGGCTTAATATACCTCTTATCTATAATCAGTTAAAATTTCAATCGGATGTTTGACGTTCAACCTCCAGTGTTGTATATAAGCTACTTGGTCACGAAGTGCATCTAGATGGCTATGCCGAAACTTGAAAAAAAGTGTCATGCTGGCATTATAGCGGGCATAATGTTTTTAATGTGAACCTATAGATCGTAATAAATATGTCATTTAATGTACGAGTATAGCTGAGGTTAGACATATGAAAAGATTTTATTTTAATAATAGGTATGACGTAACTCAATTATCTTCGACTCCGCGGCTAATCGTAGAAATAAAAAAATACTTATATACATTTTCCGCTTTAGAGATGAAAATACAATATCCCACCTGGCTATCTACCCATGAAAATTAAGCTTTCCGAAGAGGAGAGATGAAGAGTTTTTTTCATTTGTTTGAAATAAAAAACGTGGGTAGCGGCAGGTGTGCTCACGAGTACCAATTTAGCCGGCTAGTACTCATAAGTAGGTAATGCCCCTTAAAATAAAATTTAAGAGTCGACGTAAATTCCCGAGAAAAAAATTTGCCAAAACTGACTGTGTAGGTGAAATTGTAAGAATATTTCATTACCTTTCAATTTCTTTTTGTCCAACTCATACTATAAAATATAATGTTTTAAGCTTTCGTGATTTCACTCCTAACCTAATAACCCGAGACTTATCGTCATGCTTAACGAAACGAGTACCAACTACCTCGACGTTTCAGCCACGGTGCAGTGGACGTGGTCACAATAGGGTAACACGTTTGATTAGCTACAGTGATGGGCAAAGTACGGCCCGCGGGCCAACTCCGGCCCGCCAAGGAATTTAAACCGGCCCGCCGACGTACCTTCGAAATTAATAGTACCCATGTGGCCCGCGATAAGTAATATTATTTTGATTGCCCTGTACTTTATAATATTTAAATTATAAAATATTAGATGCTCTAAGTAAAAGATGCACGGGTAAAGGAGTCAGCTAGACTAGCCGTGTAGTAGAGAGTAGAGATGAGGTGTAGTGCAGGGGTTCATATTGGCTCATACAATTTTTTGTTCGATTATTTTTAATAATACCGCTTTGTAATCATAATCATCATTTCTCCAAAAAATGTTTGTTATATATTTTTAAAATAATTATATTTACTACTACCTACATTGTTCATAATGATACCTATTCCGATTTATTTTACTCATAGTGTCAACACTGAGATTTCATGTATACCTATAATGTTATTTGGAAGAATTTCTTTATTTATAAACTTATTTCATATAATCATCGCAGATCTAACATAACCTAACCCACTTTTCAGGCAGGATTTCGGTTCTGTGAGGGTCGCAGTTCTAACCTAACCTAACCCACTTTTCTAGCAGTATTTTGGTTCTGCGCGGGTCGCAGTTCTAACCTAACCTAACCAATTTTTGGCAGTATTTAGATCACAATTCTGACTTAACTGACTTTTTAGTTGTTTTTTTAGTTTCTTATTTGGAATTTACTTGCATTTATGCATGAGTAAATTAGCAATAAACAAATGAATGTTTTAAAATATGTATAATACCAAATGTTATTGCCTGAAATAGATATGTTGAATAATGATATGTACATGAATTGTAGGAATAGCAGTATTTATGTTGAATCACATTATGAATATAATAAATTCGAAGTTCCAATGATTATTATCTAAAATTAAAATGTATAGTGATCATTGGGATGTAAAATTGTATGAGATAAATTTTCGAAGTTTCAATAATCGAATTTTCAATTTTATATGAACTTTGGCGCACCCGTAGTGCAGATTAAAAAATTCAAAACAAAATATTTTTTTGTTTAGTAGTACAGTAGTAGTCATGTTGATATGATCGCCCTTATGATAGATAAGCGCCAAATAGATCAATCTTAAAATTTTACTTCAGGTGCGCTAAATCATGTTAGGACCAGTAATTTTACTTGAGGTTGCGATATAAAAAAAAAAGGGTTGATACCTGGTTACAAGCAGAGAAATTATATTTGCTAGCCCTGGACGGATGCATGTGTAATTTGATCACTACATAACTCTACACAGCCGTTGTTACATTCGACCTGCTGTTACTTTTGTCCCCGGTTTCCCCTACAGGATAATCGTCAGAGTTCCCACCTTAGGGTAATGTACCCTGAATTTAGGGTATTTTTACAAGTTTAGGGTATTTTTTGGGGTAGGAAATTACTTAGGGTATTTATAGGGTAAAAGTTTTGGAATAAAATGTACGATTTAGATAGTAGATTTAAAAAATAGGTACTGCAGCTGACATAGAAGCCAAGAATATTATGAATGAATGCTAGTAGTAGTAGTAGTTAAGCTATTAGTTTATTAATAAATCACATTTATTTACTTTGTTATTATTTCAAAACTTTTTAGGGTAAAAAATAAATAAAAGTGCTTGATTTAGGGTAATTTAGCGTATCGTTAGGGTAAAAAAAATATCTGTGGTGGTAACACTGATGATCGTTGCAAAAAAGTCAAAACCCCACTCGTAGCAATACACCAATTAATTAACCAGACTGGATTGACAGACGGCATCCTTGATAATTCAGTTGTGTCTTGCCCTTCTCTGATGTAATCAGTGCCTTTAAGTAGGATACCTATCGTGGCTATGGCATTATTTAGTCTGTCAGGTACTTTATTCAAAGTGACCATTTCGATGGGATAAGGGGGCGCCTGGGGTCGACATAAATTCCAATGCTGGCATTATTGCGGTGTCCTCAGTTTGACGAAGGTACGCTTGGAATTGTTGAGGCTATCTCAAAGCAGATCGGGCTTCTAAAATTGTCGACCGCCTATTGTTTTCCGCGGACACGAAAACGGAACGCTAAGTAGTGATGATATTTCTGAGTTTTTTTTGGCTGTGGCAAGGTATTGTTCGTTATGACAAATGGTACGTTTCGACAATTAAATATCCATCGTTGTCCTACCTTAATCTTAAAGTAAGGCTGATTAAGGATATAATAATTAATTAAGGCGCGTAATTCGCAGTTTTCATGGACGTGGTGAGGCTTTTATAAGTTTCAATTTACTATTAATAAGTATTTTGTTTTGCTGTACTCGTATTTCTAAATTTATACAACGTGTGTTGGTTTCAAAGCTATCAAGCATATTGCAATAAATTTTAACTGTAGCATTCACTACGGAATAGGACTTAATTTAAGTTTTTTTTTCTGGTAGTACTTAATGTGAGCAGCGTCAGAGGAGCGCATCGGATAGCTAGCTTTATTTTTAACTTTTTTATAAACATCTAGAAAGTAAGTTTATTTATTAGGACCTTTATTAACTATCCGTAAAATTTGCGGTCATAACAAAAATACACGCTATAGCTTTTATGTTGAAATTGTTGATGACAAAAAATGAAATCCTACTATCCTACTAATATTATAAATGTGAAAGTTTGTGAGTGAGTGAGGATGTGAGTGAGGATGTGAGTAAGTATGTTTGTTACTTCTTCACGCTAAAACGGCTGCACGGATTTGGATGAAATTTGGCAAAAAGTTAGTTTATGACCTGGATTAAAACATAGGATACTTTTTATCCCGATATTCCCACGGGATAGGGATGAAATCTTGAAATAACAACCGCTGGGCTTAGAGTCATGAAATTTGGTATGTAGGTAGCTGGACGTTTGGAATAACACAAGGGCTACTTTTTATCCCACGGGATAGGGATAAAATCTTGAACTAATAACCACTGGGTTTAGAGTCATGAAATTTGGTATGTAGGTAGTTGACCGTCTGGAATAACACATAGGCCACTTTTTGACCCAATATTCCCACGGGATACCTAGGGATAAAATCTAGAAATAACGACCGCTGTGCTTAGAGCCATGAAATTTAGTGTGTCGGTAGCTGGACCTCTGGAATAATAGATAGGCTACTTTCTATCTCGATATTCCCACGGGATAGGGATAAAATCTTGAAATAATAACCGCTGGGCTTAGAGTCATAAAATTTGGAATGTAGGTAGCCGAAGGTCTGGAATAACACATAAGCGACTTTTTGACCCGATATTCCCACGGGATACTTAGGGATAAAATCTAGAAATAACGACCACTGGGCTTAGAGCCATGAAATTCGGTGTGTAGGTAGCTGGACCTTTGAAATAACACATAGGCTATTTTTTATCTCGATATTCCCACGGGATAGGAATAAAATCTTTAAATAATAACCGCTTGGCTTAGAGTCATGAAATTTGGTAGGTGTGTAGGTAGCTGGACGTCTGGAATAACACAAAGATGACTTTTTGACCCGATATTCCCACGGGATACCTAAGGAAAAAATCTTGAAATAACAACCACTGGGCTTAGAACCATGAAATTTGGTATGTAGGTTGCTGGACCTCTGAAATAACACATATTTTCTATCTCGATATTTCCACGGGATAGGGATAAAATCTTGAAATAATAACCGCTGGGCTAAGTGTCATGAAATTTGGTATGAAGGTAACTCGATGTCCAAAATAACACATACGCTACTTTTTGTCCAGATATTCTCACGGGATAGTTTTGTAACTAAGGGACCGCATACGTCCCTGTATTATTATTATTTTATACTAGCTTTTACCCGCGGCTTCGCACGCGTAAACTAATCGGTCTGGTAGTTGCACTTGAAATTTTCGGGATTTTACCAAATTCCCCTTGCAATTTCCAAAATTTATATCGTGGTCTTCCTTCATTGAGGTTCTGTTGTGAATAGCTGTACAAAATTCAAGACTCTAAACCCAGTGCTGAAATTTCAAAAATTTTCCCTATCCAAATTCAAATCATTTATTCAGTAAATAGGCCGTAACGGGCACTTTTACACGTCATTTTTAGGGTTCCGGAGCCAAAATGGCAAAAACGGAACTCTTATAGTTTCGGCATGTCTGTCTGTCAGATCAGGGACTATCAATGCTAGAAAGCTGTAATTTTGCACGGATATATAGGTAAGTAGGATATATAGGTAGGTAGGTAGGTTTTACTGTATTCTTACAAATAAATGTTTTTGAATTTTGAATTTGAATAAACTATGCCGACAAAATTAAAAAATAATAATAATACAGGGACGTATGCGGTCCCTTAGTTACAAAACTATCCCGTGAGAATATCTGGATAAAAAGTAGCGTATGTGTTATTAACGCTTCAGCATTATGCTGAGCCAGTGTCCGATTCACAACCGCAATGACGCATAATTTAATTTCCTATGTGTTGTATATTTGTACTTAATGCCATTGTTGTGTCTTGTGTTGTGAATAAATGTATTTTCTTTCTTTCTTTCTTCTTTCTTTATTTTAGACATCGAGTTACCTTCATACCAAATTTCATGACTCTTAGCCCAGCGGTTATTATTTCAAGATTTTATCCCTATCCCGTGGAAATATCGAGATAGAAAATATGTGTTATTTCAGAGGTCCAGCAACCTACATACCGAATTTCATGGTTCTAAGCCCAGTGGTTGTTATTTCGAGATTTTTTCCTTAGGTATCCCGTGGGAATATCGGGTCAAAAAGTCATCTTTGTGTTATTCCAGACGTCCAGCTACCTACACACCTACCAAATTTCATGACTCTAAGCCAAGCGGTTATTATTTCAAGATTTTATTCCTATCCCGTGGGAATATCGAGATAAAAAATAGCCTATGTGTTATTTCGAAGGTCCAGCTACCTACACACCGAATTTCATGGCTCTAAGCCCAGTGGTTGTTATTTCGAGATTTCATCCCTAGGTATCCCGTGGGAATATCGGGTCAAAAAGTCGCTTATGTGTTATTCCAGACCTTCGGCTACCTACATTCCAAATTTTATGACTCTAAGCCCAGCGGTTATTATTTCAAGATTTTATCCCTATCCCGTGGGAATATCGAGATAGAAAGTAGCCTATCTATTATTCCAGAGGTCCAGCTACCGACATACTAAATTTCATGGCTCTAAGCACAGCGGTCGTCATTTCTAGATTTTATCCCAAGGTATCCCGTGGGAATATTGGGTCAAAAAGTGGCCTATGTGTTATTCCAGACGGCCAACTACCTACATACCAAATTTCATGACTCTAAGCCCAGTGGTTATTAGTTCAAGATTTTATCCCTATCCCGTGGGATAAAAAGTAGCCCTTGTGTTATTCCAAACGTCCAGCTACCTACATACCAAATTTCATGACTCTAAGCCCAGCGGTTGTTATTTCGAGATTTCATCCCTAGGTATCCCGTGGGAATATCGGGTCAAAAAGTCGCTTATGTGTTATTCCAGACCTTCGGCTACCTACATTCCAAATTTTATGACTCTAAGCCCAGCGGTTATTATTTCAAGATTTTATCCCTATCCCGTGGGAATATCGAGATAGAAAGTAGCCTATCTATTATTCCAGAGGTCCAGCTACCGACATACTAAATTTCATGGCTCTAAGCACAGCGGTCGTCATTTCTAGATTTTATCCCAAGGTATCCCGTGGGAATATTGGGTCAAAAAGTGGCCTATGTGTTATTCCAGACGGCCAACTACCTACATACCAAATTTCATGACTCTAAGCCCAGTGGTTATTAGTTCAAGATTTTATCCCTATCCCGTGGGATAAAAAGTAGCCCTTGTGTTATTCCAAACGTCCAGCTACCTACATACCAAATTTCATGACTCTAAGCCCAGCGGTTGTTATTTCGAGATTTCATCCCTATCCCGTGGGAATATCGGGATAAAAAGTATCCTATGTTTTAATCCAGGTCATAAACTAACTTTTTGCCAAATTTCATCCAAATCCGTCCAGCCGTTTTAGCGTGAAGAAGTAACAAACATACTTACTCACATCCTCACTCACTCACATCCTCACTCACATCCTCACTCACTCACAAACTTTCACATTTATAATATTAGTAGGATTTTTGTCGGCATAGTTTATTCAAATTCAAATTCAAAAACATTTATTTGTAAGAATACAGTAAAACCTACCTACCTACCTATATATCCTACTTACCTATATATCCGTGCAAAATTACAGCTTTCTAGCATTGATAGTCCCTGATCTGACAGACAGACATGCCGAAACTATAAGGGTTCCGTTTTTGCCATTTTGGCTCCGGAACCCTAAAAATGACGTGTAAAAGTGCCCGTTGCGGCCTATTTACTGAATAAATGATTTGAATTTGGATAGGGAAAATTTTTGAAATTTCAATACTGGGTTTAGAGTCTTGAATTTTGTACAGCTATTCACAACACAACCTCAATGAAGGAAGACCACGATATAAATTTTGGAAATTGCAGGGGGAATTTGGTAAAATCCCGAAAATTTCAAGTGCAATTACCGGACCGATTAGTTTACGCGTGCGAAGCCGCGGGTAAAAGCTAGTGGAAAAATATAACTGAAAAAGTAACTGACTGGAAGTGTTAAAATTGTTTTCAAACTTGTTAATCAGTTCTTAGAAAGTTTTTGTTTCCTTCTCTTTTTCATCAGAGATAAACTAAAAGTTTTCCATTTTAAAAATATTTTTAACAGTTAATGGATCTTAATTTTTTTTAAATAAATCTGCTAAGGGGATTATTTTATCATGCCCCGAAGCAAAAATACAACGTTAAACGGCATCTAAACTTACATGAACATAAAAGCTGCGTCGACTCTTTGGAGACGCGAAGTTTTGTAAGTGCCAAGTGAATATTTAACAAAGTGTTTATGGTCTTAGGGAATATAATTTTCATAAGCATGGAATAACTGGTTTAAAATGAGACTAAGATAACACATTATTATTCACCACGTGTTAAGCAAACTTAAGTTTCAGTTAAGTGCTACGCCAATAGCCAAATAAGCAGAACAAATAGGTAGAACGGTTGGCAAATATTCTCTTTGATTCGGGGCCTATTAACATTTATTGGACCGAGATTAAACACACTAGTAGGTAGATTGTTGTTTGTCTTCACTAAAGGGCAAAAGTTTAATGTGCATAATTAAAATCTGTACTCCAATTAAATAAGATACCAAATTTATTAAGTACTAGCCGTTACTCGCGACTCCGCTCGTGTAGAATCCGGTTTTTACTATCCGCGGGAACCTATGTCCCATAAGCAAAATTTATGAGCATGCTTTAACCTTACTTTGATGGATAGGGTTAGGTTAAAATGATGTCAAGTCGCAAAATAGGCCTTCACGTCTAAAAAAAGAATTCCGCAAATCGGAGTCCAACTGATTCAATGTCCTAGATTTTACTGTTTTGTCAGTGACAGTTAGTAACTATTTGATAGCCAATTTATATTACGTTTTTTTTTGTTGGCGATCATTCGACATTATATTTATTTGGTTTATTTTTATGTTATTGCTATATAATTGGATCGGAATAATAAAATGTGGATGTTGTTCCAGTAAAAATACACATTTTTGGTGGTAAAAAGTACCTATATAAGCACTAGCTTTAGTCGGCGGCTTCGCCCTCGTGGAATTCGGATATCGCGCGCTGTTCTCTCGGGAACTGTGCATTTGTTCGGGACAAAAGTAGCCTATGTCACTCTCTGGCGCGTAAACTATATGCCAAAGTTCACGTCGATCCATCGCTCCGTTTCGACGTGAAAGACGGATAAACATACAAACACACACACTTTCGCATTTATAATATTAGTATGTATTGGTGTATTTTTTATATTTCATTATTTGTTTAATCGTAGACGATTTACATCGAACGGATAATGAATAAGTACCTACTTCAGAACTAAGCTGTTTATGGTAACGATAGGAATAATTAAGTACAATGACAATCATGGCTTGGTCTGGAGCTATATTATCTTTTTACTACAACATTATACAAATCTTTATTTTATAGAGACTTCTTTCTAAAAAAGTATAATAGCCTTCCTGCTTAGGTACTTTATAAAAAAGAAAGTTATACAACTTGGCTTTATAAATAATAACTCTTCAGCTTTTCCTGATTGCTAATCCAGCTAAAGTACCTTCTGCATACTGCATCAAGTTAATAAGATTGGAAGCTTGTACCTGTCATGCTCTGAATCTCGCCTTGTTGAGTCTCTACTATACCTCGTCTTATGCGTTTTGTACTGATCCAACCCTGAAATTTAAATCATGATTAAGTTGGTTAATTAATCACTGTAGAATTTCTTGTATTCATAACTGTATCATTAGCTTACGATCATTTCTAAAAGTTGTTTTCCTTCCAACCTGATTCATTTAACTATATCTTATTTTATTAATTATCTTTCCCGCAACTGATTTTTTTTAAGGAAAAATACTTCTAAGGTCAGTTGTTAATCCTAGTACTTAACCTTAGGTACCTATTTAAGTACTGAATTTGTATCTACCTACTAATCAGCACATCTTTCGACAACTTTACTGTCTCGGTAAAATTTATCGCAAAAATTGTGCAAAATCGACTTTAAGCTAAATATCAACGATGAACCTTTCATAATAGATATTAAATCAGCCCCAACCATCTTGACGTTGACGACATAAAGCAGAATGAAACTGAGCATCTTTTAAGTAACAGTCTTGCAAATAACTAGCTGCGAGAAAATCTATGCGAGAGCACGGAAAATAGTCTAGACAAAGAGTATGATCTCAAAATGTTCTTCGGGAAACGTTGTTGGTTTAGCTCAGCACCTTATCTACATATTTAAGTTAGTTTTTACCTGAAGTATATTTTTACGTGTGCTGTATTAATGAATTGGACAAGTTTTTATTTATTTTATGTTTATTTATATCTAGACTATAAATTGTATGTGGTATCTAATATACGATGGATCAATACCATTTCATCCAATGGATGGGTGAAGCAAAATTTTTACTTGTTATCGTACAAAATTTAGTTTTTACCTGAAGTATATTTTTACGTGTGCTGTATTAATGAATTGGACAAGTTTTTATTTATTTTATGTTTATTTATATCTAGACTATAAATTGTATGTGGTATCTAATATACGATGGATCAATACCATTTCATCCAATGGATGGGTGAAGCAAAATTTTTACTTGTTATCGTACAAAATGCTAAAATTATTAAGCTTAGTAGGGACATGCATGATTCAATGTCGTTTTTGGTGGTTTTGGAAATTAAAAATGACTAATGCGACCTAATTTTTAAAGGATTATATACTTTAACAGCTATGTATGTAGTACAGTGCTACGCTCGTAGATTACTGTCGTGGCAAATAGAAGTCCGGACATCATGACCTACCAAGTTTTTCAGTGTTGTGGCAGTGTTGTCTCTGGGTTGTGTTTTCTTGGCGACAGCTATAATCCTAATCACATTACATTAAATATGTTATTTCAGAAGTATCCAATAATTTAAATATTTTATGAACATCTCTGATTCGCTCTCTTGACAGGCAACAAGTGCTAAAGACAATTCCTAATACGTTGCATAGGTAGTTTAAGAATAGAATATAATAGAATTGATTTATTTGGTGTAAAAAAGTTTGTACATGAAATCTTAATCTAAATATTAGTTAACGAAGCACCGAAATGGATGGACTTCTCATGTTCAACCGGACATTTCATGGTTTAAAAAAGTAGAGCCAAATTATAAGTAATGTATTTCGAATCGTCATAGCTATTTGTCGTCTATTATACAGCTATGATAAAATGGTTTTTATTTTCTCGTTTAACTTCCTTTCCTATTCTGTTTTTCACATTGCTTATTCGTTAACATTTTCTAAAAACTAACGTAGTTTTCGTTAAATTAAAGAGCTGTTTATAATTATTATTTTACCTAAGTAGCTATTTTTTTTTCTAATGGATCATACATCCATTTCACTGATAATAATTTAAATGTGCCATTAATAATCGTAAAAGCCATTTCGGCTTTAAATCGGCTCGTCATTAATGACTCCAATTAAGTTATTGCCGTTTCCCGGCATCTGTCGCGTGAAGCTCCCCTAATAGGTACAAAGGCTATCTACGTCACTTCACTAAATTAGTTGGTTGTTTTTTGCCGGCTTTTCTTGGGGCTAGTTTCTTAAAGTGGCTCTTTTTGCCGTCTTTAGCCGCGCCTTGTTGGCGTAACAGCGAAACAGACCTGCCCTATATATCATCTTATTTAGGGACAGCTCTTATTTTGTCACATTTCATCGTTTAGATTAAGTTAAAAATAAATAATTGTGTACTTTAATTGTGTGCTGGCAACGCTAGTTGTGCCAACGGCACCGCTGAGTGGAGACCATTTCGGCTTCACATCATTATTTGTTTGTTCTTCTACCTATTCTTTATCATTTTGTAAATGTATTTTCTCATTTTTTGTCATAATGTGTGGGCTGAATAAACATATTTCTATTCTATTCTATTCTATTCTACTTTGAAATAGTTGATCTACTAAAATAACTTTAAGTACCTATATAATTGAACGAACTATGTGCAGGTTCTTATGATTTATCCAGAACCAATTCCTTTCTACATCACGAGCACGACAATATGACGGAAAGTATAATTACGGAGTAGTAAAATTTCAGGGCAAAAGGAAACGAATCTCATGGTCCAAATATTTATGGTGTGATTTAAAATGAGCACAAAAGTAAATAGGTAGGTTCTATTCCGTGCTGATAACTTTAGAGATAGTTGATTGCCGACTTTGGAAATATGAGAAGGCACTGCGAGAAGAAAAAGGTTTATTTCTTGATAATACAAGAACAGACTTTTAAAGTAACCTGTAGTTCACAGTACCTATAAAACATGTTACTATATCACGTTACTATTCACTTGATATACACTTAAAACTGCCTAAACGACGTGATGCTTAACAGAATTGTGTCTTCATTTTTATGTCGCTCGGTAAGTATTATCTTAGAGCTGATTGCTGCTCCTTCGTATTCCGCACACGCTCCTGGCCACAGGTAATAGAATTCTCTCCATTTTCTTTATTCTCTGAAACATTAATCAGACCTCTGCTTACTGACCTTCATCATAAAATTACATCATTCATTTGGGAAAGTTCCCCATTGTATGACAGGTTCTAATTAAAATCGGCGTCGGTCGTTATTGTTGCTTGTGGTTCTGAGGCAGTGAAATAATTATTTAATTTGAATGACAATGTTGTTAACAAATTATGATAAGACTTCAATTTTGTTGGTGATATTTTATGGGCTCTTTGCTTGTGTTGGTGAAAAAGTGGCGGCCGTGATCATAGGAACAAAAAATGGTAAAGAAACTGTGTAGTAACCTGTGCTCATCTACATGCATATGTACATGTTTAAAATTAAGCATTGGTTTATTTTGTTTAAATATATTATTTTTGTTAAAATATTCCGTTTACAATATTTGTATTGAAATAAAGGACACTTCAACACCCTCACATTAAAAGGGATTTGTAAGTCAAGCGTGATAAAGGAAAGGAAACAAAATACCTTTGACCGGCTTTCGGCCAAAGTTGAAATTTAGTAGCCATTTTTAAATACCTACGAAAACGTGAGCGAAGAATTTCGGGTAAAATTACCACAATCGTTCAATTTAACATCGTTTCCTGTTCAAATAATGGAAAAACTTTCTCAATAACGTCTATCCGAGAAATTCGACAGAATCCGCTACGGGAAAATTTTGCAAAATCTCTACTCGATTAACGAAAGTCAAATTCTGAACTTGGTTTTGTCTACTGACTTTAAACTTACTTACTCGAAGGTATTTTAGAAAATTATTTCAACTATATCCCAAGCTTAATGTTCTGTGAGCTCAATGGCTGTAGAATTTGTGTGCTAAGTAGCTTGAAGTTTATTAACATTAAAATATAGAAAAAGTTTTTTTTTTATTCTAACTGGGCAAAGTAAATGTCCACGTAACATAACATTTACTTTCCGGGTACGCCAATATGTGGCGCGTAGAGGCATTAATGCCTCTACGTTTGCATTCCAACGTGTACACACTCGTGTGGCTCGATCAAAATGTTCTAAGTAAATGAATTTGAAAACAACTATGTGACCACCCAGGTTCACCCTATAGCCCAGCGGTTAGAGAACCTGACTACGAAGCTTGAGGTCCCCGGGTTCGACCCTGATCCCTGGTGGGGGCGAATAATTTCATGAATAATAAGAATGATTGTGCTCAAGTCTTGGATGTTTAATTTGTACCTATTTAAGTATGTATTTATTAAGATCGCGGAATCGCGGTGGATGCGAAAAGCACAAGATCGGTCTGAGTGGAGAGCCTTGGGGGAGGCCTATGTCCAGCAGTGGACGTCTTTCGGCTGACATGATGATGATGATGATGATGTATTTATCGATTTAAGTATGTTTATCCGTTGCCTAGTACCCATAACACAAGTTTTGGTGACTTTACGACTAAGTCAATTGGTGTCAATTCTTCCGTGATATTTATTTTGTTTATTTAACTAACTAAGAATAAAACACCGTGTTTACGTTGAACCGGAAACGTCATTGAACAAAGTTAAATTACATTTAATTTCAGTATTAAGTGATTGGATGCGCTTTTAGGCATAGCACTGCCGTGTCTGGCCTAAGTAACGTAAGTTGAGATACGTTAGTTACGCTTAACAGTGCTAAATCGTGATTTATGATGCTATATTATCTGATACATATCGGAGATTTTCATTTTAAGCCATAATTCAATAAAAACACCGATAGCCGAACTAACGTATCTGGTATATTTGTACGCACTTGTAACGGATACCTCCAGTATTTCAAATACGTTAGATATGTCATACAGAACTCGCCCGAATCGAACTTCGAATGTTGCCTAACTGCGGTATTTCTTGATAGGTACGTGAGATTGGCTTTACAAACACGAATGAAGCTGTTCGTAAATACTAGGAATCATTTACTTTAGACAGGAATCTCGCACGTTTTACATGCAGTTGTTACGGTTTCTGTTTTAACTATAGTTTTTTTAGTGCCCGAATGTATTTTATTATGAAAAACAATGAGTGATCTACGGAGAAACATGATAATGCAGTTATCTAAGCGACAGAAGACTTCGGACACCAATCAAATACAAATATTAACCCGGTCAGTATTTACTACGATAAAGGCCCGGTTTCAAGAAAATGACAATGATATGTTACCACGAGAGATAGTTCATCAGCAAATTAAGAATAAATACAAATCCTGTTGCTGTGATTAAAGGCATAAAAAGTTTTCTAGCTTACACTTGACCTATTATTACTCTTCCTACCTATTTGTATATCTATAAAATAAAATAACGGGACTAGATTAAAGAGTCTATTCACTATTTAATTTACTTAATGTTCTGTTTCATGGTTTTAAAAATATTTCCGAGCTCATTTGCTGTATGTAAAGATACAGGTCATAGCCATTACACAGTGTCGGGCATTAAAAAGAGCATGGTCACGCTTAACTAACGTATATGCAGATACGCAACTTTGCGTTACAGAACTTTGTATGGAAAGTAACGCCGTGTAAAGTTAAAAAACTTATTTTTTTCAATTTGATTTGTGGCACAGTGTTAAAATTATAAATACATAGTCACAATAATATTTCTTATCTACTATGTAAATTTCAAATTTTAAACTTAATTAGTAAACGAGCAATGAGATGTGGATATACAAAAACTTTGATCGCATTTTTCTCGAATCGACTTTTTTGGACATACGTTACTTAGGCCTGACACGGCAGAGCACTATGTTACCCATAAATTAATTTGATAACCATGGTTTTCTATAAAATTGGAATCGTGCTGTTTAGACCCTTTCAAATGTTCTTATAGATAATTATCAGTACTTACTTACTTTAGGAAAATAATTTTCCGGAATAAATTACTTAGGTACTTTATGGAAAATGATAATTATGAAAAACTACTTTAATCAGACTTGTAAATACATTCTGTGTCGAAGACACAAGCAAAAATCAGAAGAATGCAAACTACGAGAAGGGAAACTTCCTTAGTTCGTCCATAACGTTACCTCGACTGTTGAGATGAATGAAAACTGGACAGTCAACGATCAGAATCATTCATCTTTTTGCATTGGAGGAATCAAATATAAGGTTTCCTGAATATTTATCTAGATACATTATATACGTGATAAGTGTGATAACTAATCATTCCCCACCCGTATCTCTAAAGTGTATTGACCCTAACTTCACTATAAGGGCTAAAAAAAGCCTGCTCGAGCCACCACGGAATTAGGCCGTATTATAAAATATTCTTCGGTAAAGAATTCCTTAACTTCCATTTTTTGCGCTAGGAATTTTACTTTTTTAATATCAAGACGAAATATTTTAGAATTAATATTGCCCGAATTCCATAGCCACAAATCAGTGGACCGCGGGACAAAATGAAAAGTATAAAAACTGCATTTTCAAGTTATGCGTACCTTTTTTTACATTTGAAATTTACTGCCCACGAAACAAATTGAACTTCGTTAATATCATTTCCGTCACAAAGGCAGCTTATTTTCAACTGTGAAAACAATTTTCAGCGATTTTTCTCTCTCGTGGTTTCGTGCTGGGGAAACAAAATTTCAGCAATTTACTTAGTTCCGAACGGCATACTGTTTTTAACCACAGACAATTAAAACGTAGCTGAAGAATCTTAATAATAGTTTTAACGTTATGGTTTCGATTAAAATGAGAATTGAAGTCAAATAATACAATGCAATTGTAATCGCATACGTACGATTGAATGTAGGTACTTACATTAAATATACATGAAAAACTTGTAGAATAAGAATATATTTTACCAGTCCTGATAAATTCGTGATATTTAGATTAGGTTAGGTTACATTAACGAACTAACAAAGATGTCATCACGGATACCTGTACGAGACACAGTAAACAATACAATATTAGCACAACATTTGATCAGCTTTTATGTTATGACTTGACAATCAATGACTCTAAATATCATAATAACGTTTTCAATGAACCACAATAAATATGAGAACATTTGTAGTTTACTTTGTTATTTATTGCCAAGCGGTGATCCGAATAAATTGGTATGAATATGTATGAAAACCACATTGCGTTCAATTTATTTAATGCGTGTCTTCATGGTAATTATCAAATTCATATTAATTGTTCTCTTCATATTAAGTAATCGCGGTGAAATTATAAATCTTTAACTGCAATAAGTTTGACAGTGTTTGAAAAAAAGAAAAATTTCTAATACCATGTTTTTGCTGCCTGAATTTTTGTTGACTGTGAATGAAATTAAACTTTATTATCCGTATCAAATTTCAAGTCAATTCGAGCACAAGAAAGCAAAATTCGACTTTCTTGACCAGAACAAACAAACAAACAATGCACGCTAAATGAAATCTGGTAAAAAGTTAAGGATCTAAAATTCGTTTGTTCTTTTATTCTGAAATGAGTCTGCAATTTTTTCACCTGTTTTTTCCCGTAAACACAATTAAGTGTCGCGTGTACGGAAATACTATGGAATTCATAAAGAGACCAATGCTTTGACAACGGAACGATGCAGAGCCAAGAAGAGAAAGGCAGTCCTGACAAAGGCATCCCTGTAATTGGTCAAAAAGCGTGCGTTATATTTCACCCTGTTCTGCAGGTAAGCATCGAAAATTATGAGAAAAAGTAGCTTGCTTTCTCATTAATTCTAGAGAAATAGATTAAGAAAGTAACTTTTAAGTAATTGAACAAAATGTAAACCCGGCAAAACAAGGAAATTAGAAATTACTCTCTCTAGAAATAAATTAGTCTTCACGATCTTAGACAATTGAATTAAATTTAATAATAATTATCTACCTACTAAGAAACAAAACCAAATTCGAAATTATAGGAAACAATAATTCTTTTAACAGTATAGCAGTTATTTTAAGAAGATAAAAGAATTCTCTATTGTATAATAAAAAGGTGATAAATCAAATCGCATTATATTTTGGGTGTGAAAATATGCACGGACCGGTGAACGATTTTACGGGTGCGATGTTAGACCCTCGTGAAAAGGGACAGCAAGAGAACAAACAATTTTTGAATGTTTATCTTGGGGAATACTTTGGAATAATATGTAAACAATTTACTCGTTTCGTTTACTTAGGTCCTAGGTGGAGTTTTTAAATATCAGCTTTCTGACCCTTGTCAGTTGCTAGCTACTAAGCGAAGGTATTTTTGTGTACTTATATCTCACACCATTAGTTTTGATTCATGCTGTCGCCGACAGATGTTTTACTATTCAGCAAAATGTTGTTGATAAATGGGAGTTCATCAAATAGGTAGGTACACAATCTTTGGATTTCTCTTTCTTAATTCTATTTTAGCAAATTTTTTTTTCTGTTAACATTACACAAAATAAAAATTAATGTTGTATACGGAATAGCAAAAACTTCTGTAGAAGGTTGCTATCAAAATTTTTGTATCAAATGCAGCCACGCCTTTGATGCGGTACGCTTTGACTGTCGATCAATATTTGAAAATATTTGTCAACAACGTACAGTGCAGGACGAAATAAATCATACACTTGCACGAAAAGCACAAGTCTTTTCTTACACAACTTTTTTGTAAATTTTGGCATATTTGAGTACTGAAAGTCACTATTATGGACGAATGAAAGTAAATTCGAGCTATTCCAACAAAATAATCGGTTTAGGGGGTAGTGTAAGACTGGCGAAGCTTTAGCAGAATGAAACACCCCAAAAACTGCAAGGCATGGTGGGGGCAATGTTAAGGTATGGGGCTCATTTGCATGGTCTAGTGTAGGGAAGCTTATCTCGAATTGATGGAATAATTACTGCTAAAGATTGTGCCAACATTTTGCGGGAAAATTTAGAGATTTCATTGCTTAAATGTTGCTTGGAGAGCCGGTATGTACTTCAACAAGATAATGACCTATTAAACCACACAGCTAAAATATGAGCTGCATTCTTCAAGGCAAATAGGATAAAACAGCTTGAATGGCCGCCACAGTCGCCCGATCTCAACCCGATTGACAATTTGTGGTCTTATTTTTATAACAAAATTAATAAAACAAATGTAACTAATTGATAAGGATTCCTACTTTAATAAACTGGAAGAAGCTTGGGACAATATCAACCCTGAATACAATATAAAATCATTGGTCAAAAGCATGCTTCGAAGATTAGCAACAGTCTTGAAAGCAAAAGGAGGCCACAAAAAAAATAAATTACTTAAGTATGATTTTGTTATGTGCTTATTGTATGATTTAATTAAGTGAGAGTAAAATTAAGTGCTATCGATTATTAGCTATGTAAATAAAAAGTTTTGATGCATATTGAAATTTTAGTTTATGTGATTAATACGTTTGACTGAAATATGCTACCAGTTTTCCTAAGATACAATATGTTGTGGAATTCAGAAACTTTCATTTTTATAAAAGTGTATGATTTATTTCGTCCAACAGTGTACAATAAAAAAAAAAATGAAAAATAAAAACCAACCACATCCTGGTTTTTATATTTCGTTTCGTTTCATTCAATATTCTGTATTACCTATTTCTAAAACAATTTTGTTGAGCTATGTCTAACTTTGCTTTAGATAGTTATTATCTTTATTTAAAAATATCCATCCTCAATCAAAATTGATCCGCTATATTCTTTAATAATTTCAAACATTCTTCTAGTTCACTGCCTTTCAATTTACGCAAGAGATTAAACCGAAGTTTTCAATTATCGGACCCATTAAAGTGGGCGGTTTGAAAAAGCTTCATCAATTTTTATGGGAAAACTGGGGATAAGCTGCCTCGTTATATATCAATGTCTCCGATCCAAGGTTCATCATGCTAATGTTCATTTAATGACGGTTAAGTGAAAATTACAGTTGATTCGTTTCATTAAAAAACCGACCACGCGCGGTTCGGACTAGCACACGAAGGATACCTAGTATAAATAAATTAAGCTTCCCAGCCTATATTCGTCCCACTGCTGTGCAGAGACCTCCTCTCAGAATGAGAGGGCATGGGCCATAGTTCCCACGCGGGCCCAGCGCGGATTGGGAACTTCACACGCACCATTGAATTACTCCGTAGGGTTGTGCAGGTTGCCTAAAGCTAGTGGTAAATTTCAAATGTAATTTCGCACATGAATTTATCATGAATGCACTGTAAAAATATTTCAGGAAAAACGCACGTACTTACTTATTCTTGTATGGAAACTTTAACATTTTTAATTTAATGCGGGCCTACGCTTTAACTACTTAAAGCACTGGGAAAAATTTACCTGTCTACCCTATACCTATTCTAATTCTACTTATTCTAAAATCTACATACTAGAATTGAATATCGCAGTTCATAAGATACAGCTTGTGACACATGAATGGCTGGATAACTTAGCCTTGGTATAGAAGTAACGTGGTTAGGACTAAAAAATCTGTCATTTCATTTTGATGTATGTGAAATAACTGTCAAATAAAGTCTTAGTTCATATAAAATCTTTAATATGGTATTTGACAGCTGCTGAATTTGCCATGTCTGATATATTATTATGAAAATATAGATATACGAGTACTAACTATAGCAAAAAGAAAACTTAAATCAGTTGAAAATTGGATTTATAGTGATTTTTTGAAAAATCTATATAAGGCGTACCTGTCTCTTTCTCAAACGCTTTTCTCGTCACTGACGTCACATGCAAGTACCTACGTCTTCCACTGTCTAATCTTGAATAATTACAAACCTTTATTACTTTGTTAGTATGTGTAAAGGTAGCTTTAAAAAATCGCTATTCGAGAACATACATTGTGAAGTTTTAATTTATTAAACATACTAGTTTATGCCCGCGACTTCGTCTGCGCGGACCAAAAATACTTACTACTTACGCGGAATAAAAAGTACTTATCCTATATCGATCCTTGGGACTTAAGCTTTTCGACGTGAAAGCGTAACAGACAGACAGACGGACAGACAGACAGACAGAGTTACTTTCGCATTTATAATATTAATAGGGATAAAAAGTAGTTAAATACCGTAGAACTTTTTGAGGTGGAACAATGTGATCTTGTTTTACTTTAGGTTTTAGTATGTATGGTCGGTAGGTAATCCAAAACTGTAACTCTCCCAAACGTTATTCGAAATATCAAACATCCCCTTTAAACCAGGCTGGAATAGTTAAAAATATGCAATATACAGCTACCAGGGTAAGGTTAGGGTATTACCCGCTATCCAATTTTGCCTTCCCTCTACTGTTGAATTCTAAATCCGATTCACCTGTGCAAAAGGTTAATTTTCAAAAGCATGGCGAGGAATCGCTGAACGAGATAAGTAATTAAGGTTTATTCCAACAATCGTTCTGAGTGGAACTGGCCACTCATGCAGGTAAGTTCACGGAACCAGATTAGAAACGAGGATTCCCTATTGCTTGCAAGTTAGCAAACTTGTTCATCTAAAATGGAACCAAACAAGAATTGAAATTTAAATAAGCTCGTAACAAATTCAATTGCTATGAGTGCCGTTGTAGCGTCGTTGTTAGCATAATGGGTTAAGAAGTGCTCAGAATATCTTCTATTGAAGAGATGCAGTAAAATTTACTGTGGTAGGAGTATTTCTAACATAGTAAAACTGGTGAGATAATATAATTATGCGCTTTCCATGGATTGGAATAACATTGGACCCACAGTTTAATGATCAAAGCGATCCCGCTACTCTCTGTCCAGAGAGTAGGTAGTTGTCTCACCGCCGGCGGAAACGATTGGCTATCGACTATTTTCTTCCCTCAAGAAACGAACAAAAAACATAAGATACTGTGTGAGCAAGCGTACACACACATACATATATTAATAGTTGATCGCTGACTGTTTACTGTCCCATGCACGCTTAGCGCAAATTGGTGCAACACACACTACTCAATAGTTTCGCACGTAAATTTCGATAATCTTGGGGATCACATCTTACCACAAGGCTGCTATGGCTAGGCTAATATAATACGATAATTTTCCCTATTGCTAACAACAATATTTTTCTTAAAAAAAAGCGAATCCAGTTAAAAATACCTATTGAACAACTTAAAACCGACGATTGCAAACGTGGAACTAATTACGGATTCAAATTCCAATCGTGAGGCCCCAAAATTGCAAAGTGATGGATAGACGATGGAAAGGGGAAAAAAACCTAATCAATTTCGGTAGTCCTCTAACCAGTTTTAATTAAAGCTCTTGTCAGTTTATTTTGATAAAGAAAGCGGGTCAGTGGGAGGAAAATTAACGCATTTTGATTCTTAAGCTTGTTCATTTGGCAAACATTAGATTGTAAGATCTTTTGTTTGTTTGCAAATGTCAATGAATTAGATCACGGTTCAGAATTTTAGATGAACAAATAGACGTTCAATAAATACTGTTACCCTGTAATAAGGCAGGTAAACTGATGGATTACTGGATGGATTGATTAATTCAGTCAGAAACATAGGATTTTCATAAAAAAAATTTAAACCTTAACCCTGTTACCGTGACACTGAAACAAGCCATCTCTTCATCCCTTAAAATATGTCCGCCAAATTTCAGTTATTTATCTATGTTGGTTTACTCGTATTTATTTGTGTGTTGTCTATCAGTCAGTCACGTTACTATTTTATAGCAACTGAAAGATTTTGTGAACGTTAGAAGTCAAAGATTAACAAATGAGACCATAAATGTCTGTAAGTTTTACACATGAAAGTATTTCTTTTGACTGTTTGCTGGCGTTATTTGATGCGTGGGCACAGTTCATGTTTTTAATTTGTTCAAGGAACACGTTTTTGCGTTTGCGTACGTACATAGGTACTTATTAAAAAATATTATTTGCAAATAGATTCTTGTTTTCAAGTGTACCTAACCCCTTTTCCGAAGCTTTCCCAAGCTAAATAAATACAAGCACTACGTGAATCTCGTATTGAAGACTATCTTCACCCCATAGGTACTTATTTTATCTTTCGATCGATCGGCGTTATCATTCCGGACCCTTTTACGTTTTTCGTGGTTTTCTTTGGTAATGATGTAACATACTTTATATTGGTTAAGCCCTTCCCATGTAGCAAGGATCATGAACTTATTCAAGGTAAAATAAACCTTATATTTTAGGGCAAGGGTGGCGTTACGCAAGTATTTAGGGCGCGTACAATTGGTTACACAATGGGTCAGATAACAAAGAAGATGTTTGCGCAGATTGGCATTGTTAGCCCTTGTATCAAAAAGTGGCATTATTCCGTATACGTGACATGAAGGAAAGTGACGCGAACCCTTGACAACCCTTACCTTTACCAGGTTTTTGTTTATAAATCGAACGAAATCCTTCCTGAGATTGTCCCTGGGGGTTGACGCTTTCACAGCATTATTTTGTTTTTGTGAAATATATCCCCTGACAGCGTAATGCCTTCACGTATTTGTTCAGGTCTGTCCAAATAAAAATGTGTTATTACTTAAATATAAAACCGTTGTCGTTTAAATTTCTCGTAATATTGATTTCAGAGAGCTGAAGCTTGTCAGCCGAAGGGTTTATTGATAGCGAGTGAAGTACTTCTTGGCATAACGAGTTCTGTAAGCTTTATTTCTACATCAAAGAAGTGTTTTTGCAGGGAGGCTCCTTTATGTCATGTTTCATCTTATAGGTGATACGGAAAATTTAGACGCCTCGAAAGAAAGCCGCAGGATGGCAGGTGTCAATCTTCGCACGAGTAGCTACGTAGGTACGAGTACTCGAATTACAAGTCAACCCCTGCCGCTTGACTAATCTACATTTGGAACCTTCTGATGGATTATATTCTCGATGAAAGGTAGAAATGGCAGGGCTTGTAACAAACTGGATTTTTTTAAAGCACTCTTGTCTCTATATAAATTGAGGGATTGTTTAATCTTTACTTGTAACAGCCATGTCGTCGTTCTTAAATGCAAATTTAATTCTGATAGAAATTTGTCGGATAGCCCAGGTTGTTCTAAAGCAAATTTCGCGATGGATTTGGGTCTAGCGTAACGATGTCCGACACGTTTGTTAAAAACATCAAAAAGTGCACCAGTCTTTTCAATAATAATGTTGATTGCCGATTCGTACAGCCTGACAGATAAATGGTCGCATGTTTCACAAAAACAAGCCATGTTATTCACAATGTTACGCTTGAGCAGCACGCGTAGAAACCATGACAATGCCTGTGTTGTTACAAAAACTTTAAATTTAATTGGAGTCAGTACATGGAATCAATTCATTTCATGTAATTTTAGACCTACGTATTGTATTTATTGTATTGTAACTTTTTGTTGCACATAAATCATATGAAGGACCGAAAAATTTTCCGTTTCATTCGATGTCGTTGCGGTCTTAATATTTATCTGAAATTACGCCCAATTGTTTTCATTGACCTCATATGACCCCAAATCAGAGTATAGAATTCGCTAAGTGTAGTTAAGCATTGTTGATAGGTACCTACTTACAGTATTATCCAGTAGTGGACGTTTTTCAGCTAACATGATGATGATGATGATGAAGAGTGATGACAGTATTATTTGTTCGTAAAAATATATGTATTTCTTTTAAGTTGCTTGTATAGTGTCCCACTGCTGGGCAAAGGCCTCCCATCTTGACCTCCACAACTCCCGTTCTGACGCAATACTCGTAGGTATCATGCCAGTCCTTTGCATACATGTCCGAATAGTCCCGCCATCTCCTTCTCGGTCTGCCTCGATGTCGCTGGCCGTTCTCCGCCACCCACCAGGTAACGGTGTGAGCCCAGCTTTGTAGGTGCATGCTACATACATGTCAAGCCCCGTCCCATTTTAGTTTAGCAGTCTTTTTCCCAACGTCGGTCGGTTTTTTGCATAATAAGTATTTACTTGTTGACTACGAAAATAATTACGTATGTGTGTAATTATGTAATTATGTACCTTTTTCCAACGCATAAGATGACAAAGTCACACTTCGTATTCTAATAAACGTAACCCAATTCTAATCTTTAAGTATAACGCAGCTTTAAAACCACAATACTTATAATCTTATCCTAACATGAAATGAAATGAAGGTAGTGTAACCTAACAAAGTGATGTTACGGAATAAGCAATTACATGGAAATTTCATACGGAGGGACGTAATACCTTGCCGGCACCAGAAATTAAGGGCATTAAGTGGTTCCGTAGCAGATTGAGGATTTTACAGTCCGTGAATCGGTCGGTCAGGATTTTGGCTTAGGCGGACTTAATTATGTGATAACTGATTAGTGAACTACAGATTATTTGGTAATCTGTTACAAGACGGGAAATAAAAATTATATATGTGGTCTGAAAAGTGTCTATTTATTTATAAAATATGTATTTTATATAAAAACAAAGCATATATATAAATGCTGTCTTTCTGTTATTTCTGTGATTATTTCTGTTTTTTATCGCGACTTTGCCTGCGAAGCATTTGTTTCTTGAAAGCTAATTTTAAAGGAATCCTAATATTTATTGATTCCGGATTTCTGATCGAATGTACATAGCAATCGTTTCAGTAGACGTGAAAGTGGAACAAACAAACGAACCCACTTTCGCATAGGTATTAGTAAAGATTAATAATCAAGTTGGTAACGCATCTGTAATACCCACTGGTGTTGCATATGTTTATAGGCGGTGGTGATCTCTTACCATCAGAAGACCACTTGCTCGTTTGTCATACAGTCGAAAAAAATGTTTTTAGTTTTATTACATAGTAAGAAAAATAATAATACATTTCTGTTCAGGACTTAGGAGTCACCCTGAATAAATGGAACAACAGGAGAAACACGCAACGGTAAGATTTTTGCGTTTGGCCGCACGGCATTAAAATTATTTGCAATCAATTACATTGAAGGCACTAATTAGCATTCAGTGGCACCGAGATTATAATCTAAATCACCGGCATTAATCAAATAAAGCAGCGAATTTATTTTACACCGAGTCTTAGATGAAATTTACAAGTGCGAACTAATTAAAAGTTTTTCTTTTCTCTCGCGAGCCGGATGTCTGCGGAGCTTTTTGGAAAACAGCCTTCAGCAGAAAAGTTTCCCCATTACGTGAGTATTGGGAGTCTGTATTCGAACAATTTTATTCGGTAGTTCCGAACGGACAGCTCCTGAAATTTGTTGTAGCTGTCACATGTTCCTGTTATACTAATAGAGGTATATTTCGCGAAAAAAGCCCCATTTGAGTCGTTTTCAATTGGTACGGCGGAAATAAACGTGAGATCGTTTAAAGTACCATCATGTGCTACGTATTTTCATGAAACTGCTACTGCTACGTAGCTTCTACGACAATTACGTAGCACTTAGACATCTGATATGTTTTTCGTAGCACAGAAGTTAAATATAATCTACCAATGTCTCATCTGAATTCGGGTGTGAGCGAAATCTCTGCCCGTTATTAGTGAAATTTTATGCAATACCTATTGACCATAAATATCTCTACCTACTACCATAGTAAAAGAGAACAATTAGGCTCACTACGAACAAATGTATATAGCGCGGCTAAAATGTGTGCGCGCCGGTTGGCGCCGGTACGCACGCACCCGTCGCACGCACACACTGATAATTTAACGAGGATTAAGTTTTCTGTAGTCAAGGCTGCGGTGCCGTCGGCACCGTACGTTTCTATTTTAGCTCGCTCGTATTTTAGCTTCGCGAGATAATCACCTTTCATGTTTGCGTATTCGTTCCTACTTACTTTTTTGTATTAGGTACAGTTGTAATAATGAGAACGTATCAGGAAAAAATATATTCTTTGCATCGAATAATATGCCCCACGTAGCACCCATGTAGCAACGCTTCTTAACCAAGCGTCGCCGTTGCGTGCCACGAACAGCGTGCAAAAAACAGTGCCGATTATGCTTCTTATGGGTGTGACACGCCGTTGACATGTATTTTTTTTATATATATTACTTTTTAATTTAACTTGCTCGTTTAATTTATATGTATATATATATATATATTATATATCTCAAAAACTGGTCCAATGATTGCGGTGAAATTTGGTTTGCGTTTACCAAATTTTTGTGGGGGTTTTCGGGGATGACAAAATCGATCTAGCTTGGTCTTATCTCTGGGAAAACGGTTATTACCGAGACCGATTAAATAAAAAGGGAAAACAGTAGTATAGAAGTTTTTCATCATCATCATCATCAGCCGGAAGACGTTCACTGCTGAACAAAGGCATCCCCTTCGCCAGTTGCATCCACCAGTTGCACACAACTCTCGGGATCTAGTGAGAGACTTGCCCACGTATTCTGGTTTGCGGTCGCCACTCGAGGATTTTTATCCCCGTTTATTTTAAAGGTGTATTAGAAATACTGTTTCCAGGAGTAGTTTAAAATTTCACAATTTTTTTTTATACGATCCATTTTTTTTACTAGCTGAAACTTGAACCGTTTAAATAACGCAAATCAATCAAACGTTTTACGAGGAGAATCTTATCAATACAAGTGTTTCGTATACACTCTTCGTATTGCTCTGAACAGGGTTCCGTCGTCTTGTTAGCCGTACTTACGCCGCACCCACGCATCCGACACCGATTATAGGAAAATTCAATGTAGCGTTTACGTAATTTCGGTTTTCCGGGTTGACGCGTCGCGTAATAGCGCGGGGTGTCGTGCGACCCTAATGATATCGCAGTGTTCAATCCATTGATAAATGATGCGTGATGTTTTTGGTAAAAACAACTTAAATAATTTGTGTAAAGGACAGAAACATATACGGTAATAGTGTGTATAAACAAGTGATTTTCTATTACTAGTAACGCGGCTAGCCTGTTGGGTACGAGGGGCGTTTTTACAAGATTCTATTTAAATTGCCCTGTTCGTTTAATTATTCGTTTATTTATTTGGGTCAAATCTTGCAAGTTGACCCACTTCCAGTATTCCGATCGACTTGAAATTTGGTAAAATTATGTAAATCTGGTGATAATACATTAATCTTATAGTGTCATCCTGGTGGCCAAGATCGTTTCCACAGGACGGATCTCTTTAACGGTTAAGGGCATCGACTTGAAATGTTGTAATCAAATGTAGTCCGCAAAAAAAGCTTGTATTATGAATGAAATTTTTACCAAAAACTTATGAAATGAAATGAAATGAATTTATAAATCAATCAGAAGTATATGCGAGAAGGTTAGGGATCTTCTAGTAGGTATGCAGGATACCTGTATCAGAAGACCCCGCTTCTCCAGATAACAATGCAGCAAGATAAAGAAATAGACAATATATTATTTTAATAACATTTAAGCCTAAATATTTCTAATATCTTATGAGATATGCAATAAACAATTTAGAATTTGAATTTAGTTACCGTTTGTAGAAACGAGTCAGTAGAAGTTGATTTTTAACTATCTATCGTACCTTTGTAGGTTACCATACTTATTGGGTTGGCACCGACTTCAAAAAGATAAGTAACAAGCGCACACAGAAACATATTTTGATTTATTTCTGTGGTAGCCTGTTAAATATTTTTAGGAATTGGTTTCAGTAAAAAAAATAGCATGCATAGTTGAGTTGTATATAGCGTATCTATAGACAATCTGTTTAATCGAAACCTTCATCCTAGTAACTTTGATGTAGGTATGTAATTTGAATATATCATAACAAACTGCTATAAATATAAAGGTAGACTTCTCTATAACAAAGTATTTAATTTCTTTTAGGTAACTTGAAAAAAAAATGTTCGTCGTTGAGAGATTTAAGTAACACGAGGGTTGGCCCCAACTTAACAGTAATTCCCAAACTAGTGAGACCGATAACTGATTTTATTTCCTCACAGATACGTCTCGACTTTCCCGGACCTTGTTAGTGTCGTAAAATTGCCAGGGGGCTAATAAAATATATAATTTGATCAGGATCGAATTGACCCTTAGGTCCCGCGGGGAGATCGCCCATCGAGATATTTTTCGCATTACACCAAGCGTGACAAAAAGTAACAGTGAAAACGGTGTCAAATTATTTTCACAGCCTTAGATTGTGTAAGATTTGTACTGGCTTTTTTTTTCCAAGGTAGATACTCTGTGACTGATATTACAAAGAAATCGAACTGTAGCAGTGCTTTTATTTTACTTTTAAGCATCTGATATCTTTAATTTGGTCTGTGTAGGTACAATTATTAATTTACAAATACTCTAAATATGTGATGTAGTTATATTCAATTTATTGTAAGTAATTCAAACACAATCTTTGTATTCTTTCTGAATAAATTCAAATTCAAATTTAATTCAAACTCGTAAGTGCATCATTAACGTGAAAGTAAATACCTAGAGGCTATTTATTATTATTCTGGTTTTCATTATTAATGATGTGAGGTATTTCCGAACCGGTGGTAGATTTTTTTTTACATTCATAAGCGCTTGAGCCGAAATTAAATAAAGATATTTTGACTTTGAATTTGACTTTGAAAGATAATCGGTTTGATTATGTTCGAAATGGTTTTATGTACGAAATTTCAAGTTAATCTGACCAACGTACTTGTATCTATTAAAGTGAAGACGCATGTTTCCCACCCTAATCTTAAATTTGACGCTAGGTTTAGTTTGCCTAAATCAAGCACAAGCACCACTGGCAATAGGCATTGGTCTCGAGATTACTAGTTTGATTTGTTTTTCCTTTTTACGTTTTATTAAATTTTTTTGGTCATCTGGTTTTTCACTTTTAAGTAATTTTTTTGTAAAGTTTGTAAAGTTAAAAAACAAGTATCTTATTTACTTCGCTATTTAGAAGGATACATTATAGCATAAAAGTGTTAAAAAGCTCGTAAGCTAAGAATACGATTTTAAATAATTTAACAAGCCACTAGTTACTGAGTAAGTAGGTACGCTTAATAACTATGGAATATATAAAAGATGCACGTATAAGGACGCGTATTTTTAAATGTTATGAACTTATATGATATGATTAAACTTTTCATAACTTTAGTAAACCTATAAAACAAGTCGTACACATTTTATCAGAAAATATAATTTAATACAGTATAGTAGAATAAAAGTTATTTGAATGGTCTTGTGTATTTTAATAATACGTACATGTCCTCATTAACGGAACAAGAAGACGTATTATTCTGTTACCCAATTATTTTGTATACTTAGGTACGAGCTCCATCCTGATACATGTTACTTTTTATTTTTATATAGCAAATGCTACTTTTTATTTAAGAAGCTGAAATAAGTTTCAAGAATACCCAATTCCAATTTGTTAAAAATTTAGTGATTTAATTAAATCAATTGTTTGTACCCCGAATCAGTTTTCCACTTGACAGGCTTAGCCTAGTGTGGAACCAACGGAAACCCTATTTGTAATTTGTTTTTAACAAACCATTTTTTTTAACGCAAGTAATATTTCACGGAAGAATTAATATTTGAAAGTATATTTTATATTTATTGGGTATTTTTTAAAATACTTACGCATAAATAGAGCGACTCTATTACTATCGCTCTATTTTTTCTAAGTTTTGATTTATTGAAAAAAAAACAGACATAACAGTACCCGACCCAGTTAACACCTGCTAAAAAAATCGTCGAATTTGTCTAATTATTGAGGCGCTAGATTAACCATTTCAAATTATAAAGAGACTGTCACATTTTTTCTTGGAGGTTTATATGATTTAGATTTTGGTGGTGCAATGCAGAAGCTGTAGTATTTCAACACACTGAATTTCATGCTTAAATTTATAAATCTGGGATACCACACGACATTGTTAAGCTTTAATACACGTGTCTGAGGAATATTTCTAACGAACAAGTAGGTTGCGTTTGACACGCTCGGCGGCCTGAAAATGATGTCGGTTCGTAAATTACAAGGAAAGTTCTGCTTTGAGGTGGTCAATCCGTCCCCCGCCTCCCCGCAAAAGTATCTAGATTTTACACAGTAAACGACTCCAGAACACTTGTCATCTTTATTGACTAGCCAGGTTAAAAAAGATAATTATTATAGTCAGTGCAGTAACGTCAGCTTGATTTAGTCATGTATTTAATCATAGCCTGCAGTCTCCGTCTGTCAGCAGGAAACCTAAATAATCTGCAATGACTGCAGTAAGAATATAGTACCTACATTAAAGTGTATCTGAAATTTAACTTAATTCGTGTATACTGATACAAATCGGAGCACTGTTACACGTCTGATTAGTCTGTGTGAACATTTAGTCTCGAGTTCCGACATCAAAATGCTCAGTTTTGCGTGAAATTTAGTTCAAAGTTAGAATGGAAAGACTCGAAACCTTTACCATAACGAGTTGATTTAAGTTTTTACTGGAAAGTGATCGACCTGGGAAGCGTTTAGTAAAAGTAATCGTTTCCGTAGCAAAGTTTTGATTAACAGTGGATTTTCAGATTTCGTTTAATCTGCTGCTTTCATATTGGTCTATCGTTGAAATGTTTTGATTTGTATCGTATTTAGTAACAAAACATTGGCTTGAAAGGAGAAGTCATCTCTCTTTTCCGTTAACAAATTAGAAAACTTATAAATGTTAAAAAAATAGGTACAGTATAATACAAAAACTTTATTGTACACCAGAAACCTAACAAACTTAAAAATATACGTAAAAATATTATTATTAAAATGATTATTATCTAGCCTGGATTAAAGTCCCATCGCTAGGCAAAGGCCTCCCCCATGTCCTCCATTTCTCTCGATCTAAAGCAGCCTGAGGTCAGTCGTCGAGAAATACGTCCAGGTCGCCGGCCATCGGCCATCTCCATCTAGGCCCACCCCGCCGTCGTTATCCGTCTTGTAGCATCAATCCAGTGGCATTCTTAGCCCACTGCAGTGGATGCATTCGGCTGACGTGGCCAGCCCAGTCTCACTTCAACCTTGCAGTCTTTACACGGACATGAACATGGACATGGGCGTGTTTTATAACGTAAAAAATAGTAAACGAATTTTATATCTTCATCTATCATATCAGCCGTAGGACGTCCACTGTAGGACAAAGGCCTTGTTTCGGTTGGAAAAGGCCTGCATCCACCGCACACCCGCGATTTTAACCAGGTCATCCGTCGATCTCGTTGATGGATGTCCTACGCGGCGCTTGCCGATTCACGGGCTCCATTCGAGAACTTTTCGCTTCCAACAGCCATCTGTTCTCCGTGATTATGGCCTACCCATAATCATCAGTAATCGTCATAGTTTTAACGTGTCAACTTATATAAAGTCACTTTACGTCTCAGTTTTTATACGGAAAAGGTATGATAGAACATGTATAGTTATGAGTAGGTAATGCCTTTTAAACTAGCTAGTATCCAGTAGCCAATGACCTCCTACATTTTGATGATGATGATGATGATGACGACAATTTGTATCCCTATACTTCTAGGAGGAAAATGATTTCATACTTCAAAATCAAAGTGATTTATTTCTAAACGTACAAAATGCACCATTTTATTATAAATATCTATCAACATCAAGTATGTTATTCTTAGTAGGTAACATCCAAAAGCTGAACTTGGATATTTCAACTTTCGTAAACGGAAAATTGTTTTAGACCGTTAAATTAACCCCTCAAGTGGCACGCGATCGGGTTAAAATTTTTAGCGTCGTGCGAATAAACATAAGAAAAACATTAAGTCCGTGAGCGGCAGACAAGCGGGCAGATTAGCTGGTCGGATTCGGGTCCCTCCGAATTGTTTCAAGAATAGAACAATGTAGGTTTTATTCAACCTAACAAAAACTAAAACGTATGGGATTTCCACTGAAAGGTGACCGGTTACTAAGCAATTCTAATCCTCAAGGCAATTCAGAAAATTGGCATTTTTTGTCTGACGGTTTCTTTGACTCTCAAAGGATGGATTTACATGTCGTAATGTCACGTCACTGTCATGTCGTCTACGTATCAACCTAATTCTTGTTTTTTCTCGTGTCACAAACCGAATCGTTTGTTATTGCGCTCCAAATACTATACTGCCGTGTAATCCGTGTTTAGTGCACGTTGTTGTTATTAATTAGGAAATGAACCGTTTCCTAAAATTATGTCCGAAACATTGCGACGAATGTGTACCAACTAAATAACAATATTGAAAACAAACAAAGCAAGTATAGCCTGCAAGCATTAACAAAGTAAGCTCGGGCTTCCTAACTTTTTGACGGTTTACAGCCACCCTTTGTGAGTCTGAAATGAGGTTTACGCTGCCTATGCGAATTCCTAGCTACCTGTAAACTCTTTACATTTTACCAAGTTTAGTTCGTTTCGTTAGCCGACTTACAAGTTTTTATGACAACCTCTTTTGAAATTGTTCATCGAAATTCAATTATAACAACTTCGGCTTTTGAACTTCCTTTGTTTGAATTACGGACTCTCGCGTACAATAAATTTTAATAATATAGCACCTTCTCGATAAGAATGGTCTGCTGGTGAAATGTGGCGCAAATAATAATTAATTTCTGATCAAAAACAAATCACATGGACGCTTTAAAAGTTTGCAAACAAATAAATTAAGTCTCACGCAATTACGGAACCGTAAGTCCAATGAGTTGGAAAGTAACACCCACCAGAGTATACGCTTGAATCAATTCTTCTAGAGAGTATGATACGAAAAGAGTAGTCACGTTTGAAGTTAATAGGTCTGATTACCTTTTGTTGGAAATACTCAGTAAACACTTGCCTCTAAGCTAAGAGTCACGTATCCCCTGTATGTTTGTGTAGAATCCACTTGGAAGCAAACAGGAGGGGTAGATTGGTCATAGGAAAAATGTGGACGATATATTTATATACCTAATATAAAATAACATAATAGTCTCTGGTTACCCTGGCCACTCGCAGATTCGTACAATCCGTACTATACTATCGATACTAATATTATTAATGCGAAAGTGTATGTGTTTGTGGGTTTGTTTGTATGCTGTCCGTCTTTACGTCAAAACGGAGCGATGGGTCGGCGTGATTTTTGTCAAAGAGATAGTTTATGGGCCAGAGAGTGACATAGTTCCGAAATAGCGCGCGATAACCTAATACCATGCGGGCGAAGCCGCGGACAAAAGCTAGCAATATATAGAGAAGTCAGGCACAATGACGCGTTGTTACAGGTTTTGTGTTTAAAATAGCGAAGTACCGAAAGACCATTAACACACTAAAAGTCAATTTCGTGTTTTTCCGGTTGCGTTTGGATCACCTGTCCTTGCTCACGAAATTCTGTTGAATCCCAGCAAAACCACTACTACTGAAATGAGTAGGTAAAAAAGTGAGGAATAGTTCTGTGCCTCCTGTGATAAGTGATACAAGTGCAAAATCGTCATTTTACAGGAGAGCGAAAACAAGATTAAAAAAATTCTGGTTTGTGAGCCAAGGGGGCTAGCATTTACCGAAGCACTTTTTTTTATTCATAAAAATATATTCTATAAACGTGCATTTACTGTTTTTCGGTAAATATTGTAAGTTTGAAGAAAATCACGAAAAACCTGTGAGTTGTACCTTTTTAAATGTCTAATATGAGTAAATAATATGTGTTAGATGATACAAGTTCAGTTATATCACGGTACACCCCTAGAGCACCCATAATATCTCTTGGTGTAAACTGATATGATATACATAAACTTGTAAAATCATATAACTCAGCGTTGTATGTTCCCAAATCAATGTTGCTGAAGTAAATTAAAACACCCCTGAAAAAAAAAACGTTAGAAAAATATGTTTTTTACTTTGTATCCCGTTACAAAAAAAAAACCCTAACTTATATCAGTTTGCAAAAAGAAAAGTAACTTAGGTATATCAGTTTGCAGCGACACTGAGGCGAGCAGGTCCTGCGCACCCCCGATCCCGCGTCACGTCGTCCTCGCGCCCTACCACCACACTCTTTATGCTCGCACTTGTAATACTTGTATCACTTAACACAACTGTTATTGCATTAATATTTTATGGGATTAGTTTGGCTTTTAGATATAATTCAATTTATATACCTTTACACTTAACAATGTATTTGTGAAAAATGATTCAAGACGAGATGTATCACTTATCACAAAAAAATATATATCAAATCTGTCTCGTATTGGTACGTACATGTTGAGTTGTACCCTGGTCTGGTTTTAGGAAAGTTGGTCAAAAGTGATATAACTGTAGATATATCAATATTTACGAAAAAAATACCGAAAAATAAAATGTGAAAATAGGTTCAATTTCATTTAGACCACAAAGCACGAAAATAGCCTTTCGAGCAATTACATAAAGGGGTTACAACTTGATATATATCAATGTGCACGATTTTTTCTGCTAGTTGTATCACTTTTCACAAAATTATCTCCGAAACTATAGCACCTATAAATACGTGAGATAGACCCAAAAATTCGTTATTTTTTTCTGATTATTTCTAAATAAAAACACACAAAAGGGTACAAGTCGAGTTATATCACTGATCACAGGAGGCACAGAGTTATTAGTTTAGCAATAGCAATTGAATAGTTATTACATCCTTATTTTATCTTGTAATAAACTAACATTATGAAAAAAATCATGTAACTGGATTTTTATTCTAATTTTTAGTTATGCTAATTATAGAAGCTCTCAAACAGATGGACCGATTTCAATGCAGTTTATTACGTTTGCCGTGCTGTAACACGCTTGCCTTATAAATGCACATCCACTTGATCTAGATTTTAAGAAGGCCAGAAGAATGATCTAGTACCGCAAAAGGTGTTTAAAAGGATATAAAAAGTGTTAAAGGCTTTTTTAAGATTTTTAAACTCTAGTTTATTTATTTCCGTTGATATTTACGATCAGCGAATGTGCTGCGTAGTAATTTCATCCTAACCAATTATACGTCCCACTGCTGGGCACAGGCCTCCTCTCAGAACAAGAGGGCTTGGGCCATAGTTCCACCGCGGGCCCAGTGCGGATTGGGAACTTCACACGCACCATTGAATTGCTTCGCAGGTTTGTGCAGGTTCCCTCACGATGTTTTCCTTCACCGCAAAGAAAATTTGAAATGTAATTCCGCACATGAATTTCGAAAAACTCAAAGGTGCGAGCCGAGGTTTAATCCCACGATCCTCTGCTTGAGAGGCGATAGGTCAAACCACTAGCTAGTCCACCATGGCTCATAGCGTAGTAATTTACCTATTATTTACTTTTAGTTTAACCGAAAATACGTGGTAGTGGTTGAATAGAAATCTCTTTAATCCATGTTGGGCTCTCGGTCGCCTAATGAAAGAATTTCTACCTGCCCCGGCAATCCATCGCGAATCCACGAACTTGTTTTTAACAGAATGGGATCACTCAGATACCTGTCTTACGATTTGTCGTTATCAGTTTGCCTTACCAAGTTTTGCTCGGTTTTTTTGACAAATCTTGTTTTTTTGGAGAAGATACGAATTAAATAAGAGTTAGAAGGAAAACTTAAAATTAATAAATATGTAATTAATTAAAAAGGGGCAAGGTTGCGTCTTGACGTACATTTGAATTCTAGACATCCGGTTCACAAGTCTAACACTATGTCGCTGAGCCACCACGCTCATGACAGGGCCCATCGAAATTACCAATCCGGCGCGTGAAATTTTAGCTATAAAATATTATTTAGATATATAAGTATTTCGAAAATGCGCGTTTTACCAGAGACAGGACGAAGCTATAAATTCGTAAATATTTATTTTTTATTGTTAAATATTTGATTTAATCTGCCTATCTTTTACGGTTCATAAGGTATATTATGGATGGACGGACAAACGGACAGTGTAGTGGTAATAATAGGTTCACCCTTATGTAACAAACAAGGAAGGTTTAAATTTATTTATTAATTTCATCATTGCACTTTGTACAGTCACCTTAGTTCTAAGTACAACCCTGTTTAAGAGCATAGCCATAATCGCAACAATTACAATACAATACAATACAAATACTCTTTCTATTATTGTACACCAGAAATAGTAAGCATGCATTTCTAACAATTCCAAATTTAAAATAAATTGAAATTCGTTCACTAACATAGCGTCTGCACTAAAACCTTTGCGTCAAACTTTAATTTCTAGTGCGCTGCCTTATCGCAGTAAGTACGCCCCATTTCGCTCACTCGCGTAGTCGCTTCAACTATCTTTATCCGTGGCCGTATAGCCCATTTAACTTGAGACTTGCGTTCAAACGTCATGTTCAGCTTTGTACAACAAACGTTATTTGCATTCAGGGAATATAATACCTTGCTTCAATGGTTTCGTTACAACTCGATTAGGTGGAACGTCAAACACAGTAGAATTGTTCCTATAATACTGCAATATCAAAACTATCGACTGAATTGATGAAATAATGCTCTACGAGTACAAAATGCAATACTTGGGGCAGTGGTAAAGTGGCTCTGAAGCGGTGTGTGTTTGTGTGTGCGTGCGCATTTTTTAAAATTTAAAGTGTAATCTTACCAAATCACTAAAGCTGCAAACCCTCCGACATTGTTATTTCAAAGTTCAATATCTCTCGGCTTATCTGTTTTTAGGGTTCCGTAGTCAACTAGGAATACTTATAGTTTCGCCATGTCTGTCTGTCTGTCCGTGGCTAAGGTCAGAGACAGTTAGTACTAAAAAGCTGTAATTTGGCATGAATATAAATATTATTATCAATCACATCGACAAAGTGGTAACATAAAAAAAAAGCTTTTTTTGGGTACACACGTAAAGTGGGGATGATTTTTTTTCACTTCCGCCCTATGTTGTGGGGTATCATTGGATAGGTATTTGAAAATGAATAGGGGTTTTCAAAACCAATTTTTTGATAAAATGAATATTTTCGGAGATATTCACTCTGAATGTTCAAAAAAATGTGTCCCCCCTCTAACTATTGAACCGCACGTCTAAAAAAATATAATAAAACTCACCGAGGTTAAGCTTAATAAAAAGTTTCTAGGAAAATTATTTTCAGCTTAACAGTTGATTAGTTTTTAAGTTTTTGTAAGAAATGATTTCCAAGGCAAAGTTAAGTTAAGGCAAGGCCGGGAACTACGGAACCTACGAGTAGGTACACTGAGCATGGCCCGACATGCACTTGACCGGTTTGTTACTATAAATAACCAATGCAAAGAATACAAATACAAATACAAATATTCTTTATTGATCACCAAAAACAAAAAAAAAAACAGAAATTGAAGAAATTCAGTTTTACGTGAAAAAAGCCGCACCGAATTTCGTTTATCTGTTTGGGAGCTGCGATGCCACGAGCAGACAGAAATTAGCGTGAAATTTATACCTTACACCCCTTTTTTTGCGTCGGGAATTAAAAACCAAAGTCAGGGACATAGCCCAAATAATGCCAATGCGGTCTTGATCAGTGACCAGACCACTACTGGAAGACGCAGCCCCCCACGAGGTGTACTGGTGACTATGCAGGCCCTATACTACTTCGTATCTGGCGGTCCCGTTGATGCAAATATTATTTAATACGAGAGCGAGAGGGACGCGGCACGGTACGATACGAACTTCAATTTTCGAATTTCGTAGCAGCCCCTTTGGTATAGGATGCCCTGATGGATGTAAGATGGATTGTGAGCAGCGCGGGACCGGTCGCTGTCGAATTCTTGAGAGAGACCTTGCCCATGGGTTTCTATCGGCAGACGATGATGAAGATATTTTTACTTTGTGAGTTTAAGGTGTGGTAACCTGAACAATCTGCCAAGAAATGCGAAGTAATTTCACAATGTGTGCGCTAATATCACTAGGCCCACGTATTATTACGTAATTCCTTGAGTAAAGCCTGTGCATTGTTGTACCTGTCAGTGGAATCTCTCTGGCTGAATTTATATGGTACACCACAGACCTGTATTTAAATGGATGACAGAAACTTGAAATTTGGTATGAAGGTAGCACAGCCAGTAAAAAATATGATTTTTTGCTGTCTGTCTATGTCAATAACAATCTAACTAAAATACAATACAATAAATCTTTACTGTACACCAGAAGTAATAAGCGATACAGAAAACAGGTATACAGAGAAAATTACAAGGTAAGCAACAGGCCTTATCGCTTAAGAGCGATCTCTTTCAGGCAAACTTCTAAAAAAATGAAACCAAACTGAAAAAAAATATATATACCGTACTGTGTATATTTTGTTTAGGAGTCTACGCTATCATAAAATATTCACATAGATACCTATAAATAACAGAAGCGAAAATTTTTTGATTGAATCCTAGTAACTTACTACATACAAACGAGTAACAGAATGGAAAGATATTAGAATATTACCTCATAGGCCTTTATAGCTTGTATCACTTTCAGTAGATATGTTAAAAGTCACAAAAGCCATAATTTATAAGCCCGTATCGGATTATTCGCCATCCGCCAATGATATTCCATAAATTGGTCAAGAAAATCATTGACCGATACCCAGAGTATACAGAAGGGCTACTCCGAAACACAACGTTCGAAGTTCGTGTCGTGCGATCGCTCTCGCTCTCGTATTAAATAGTTTAAGTGTGAGAGGGACCGCACGACACGAATTTCGAACGTTGTGTTTCGGAATAGCCCTTCTGGCCCAATCATTTCTTCCCTCGAACGGATCCAAAAAAGGCACTTCAACTCTTGAGCACAAGGAGATTATTGAACACGCACCCTGTCGTACATATAAAAAAAATGTCTTGCTCGTATTATGTCATCCACTTATACAAGCCCGAGATATAGAACAATAAATGAATCACTATCACGAAGTTAATAGGATGAAGGTTGAATTGAACAAGTTGTCTATAGGATACGAGACCCAAATATTCTTGAGCGGCGTCTCGTTTACTCACTTCGGCTGCTATTACACGAAGAAAGCAGTCTATTAGAGTAAATAATAGGACGAAATGCGTGTTGAGGGTGATATTAGCCCCTCTTGAAGATCCTTTGTAAGGACAAATTACGAGATTAGGCCTCCTTTGTGTTACTTATAGCGAAGAATGAGGTGAGACAACGTGCGATGTATCGAATTTTAACTCCAACTTTGCAAGTGAAATAATTAACCGCAAAGGGAAGACTGTTTCAGTAAAAAAAATTATTAAGTATTATTTTTACGAAGGATTGTGCCTATTGCCTAGAGGTAAAATCTAAATAACTGTTACGAAATTACCTTTTTTATTAACGTTCTGTAGTCCTACATCGAATCCTTATCGTTTCGCCACGGTCTTCCATCTGTCTGTCCGTCTGCCCGTACACGATTTAGCTAAAAGACCAATTAATAAGGCTTTATTATAGGAACTAACCACACGGACAAAAGGGACGAATAAAATTAAAAAAGTATATGTTATTAGGATACCACACCTAGGCGTAAAGTGAGGATGATTTATTTTCATCTACGCCTATGGTGGTTTTTTTAGAAAGTTAAGGTGACCCACTGCTGGGCAAAGGCCTTCCCTTTATTCATCCTTATCGAGAGTATGTCCCTGCCACTCTACTTGATATGCCTCCAAGTCGTTATGCCATCTTCTGTTGGGTCTGCCTCTGTTTCGATACTGGATAGGCTTTTCAAAAATATTTTTGGTTATTTGCAAAATATTTATAGGGCGTAATTCTTTAAATAAATAAAAAAGTAATGTTAGCACATATAACGAATTTCAAAGGAATACTAAAAAAGCTTTAGGCTTCACAAGTTAACGAGTAAGTCAATCAAAATATAATAAATATTAAATATTTGCTGTAGACAAGAAAAAATGCATGAGCCCACTACTCGACCGTTTTTATATTTTCAATTTAAACCAACAGTTATTTCATCGAACGAAGTTTTAAATACCTGCAGGCTTGGAACAAAATATTCATAGGTAATAGAAAAAGCAGCAATCATTTTGTTAGTTAAATGTTTTAAGCGTATTATTTTTTACTAGCTTTTATTGTTTTCACGCGCAACAACAGCAATTGAATATCAGCTGCGAACTGTTTCAGCGTCAAAACTTTGGTACGGTATTTGTTAAGCAATGTTTTTGAAAGCAGAAAATATAACTTAAATTGCAGCGTGGAGTTATCGCCGTCTATTGAATCGATTGTGGTGCGAACTTTCGTGTATCACTTGTTCGTATCATAAATCGTTAAAAGTTTATTCATGTCTAAAGTTTCAGCGGAATCCGCTGAAAAATATTATGCGAGTTTGATATAATGCTTGGAGTGAAATTTTATTTTGTACAAATACGGTTTGTGGCTTCCTGTCGTACTAAGTGCTGGCACTGTGAAGAGTAATGTTATAAGTTACACGCGGCTCCATTTGAGGTTGATAAATCAACTAACTTTAGTCGAACTCAAAATTTAGTTCTTGGATATCCATCCTAATATTTCAAAGTACTGCCAATAATGTTGTTTTACTTGAGACATTGTTTTAAGGAAATTTCATGTAGGAGTTTGATTTTGATAGTTGTAACTAACGACGGTTTTAAGGTAATCATCATTATCATCCCAGCTTATATGTATTATACGTCCCACTGCTGGACACAAGCCTCCTCTCACAATGAGAGGGCTTGGGCCGTAGTTCCCACGTGGACCCAGTGCGGATTGGGAAATTCACACACACCATTGGATTACTTCGCTGGGTATGCAGGTTTCCTCACGATGTTTTCCTTCACCGTACAGCTCGTGGTAAATTTCAAATGTAATTACGCACATGAATATCGAAAAACTCAGAGCTGCGAGTCGGTATTTGAACCCACAATCCTTTGCTTGAGATGCGATTGATCAAACCACTAGGCCACCACGGCCCTCTAGGTGGTTTTGAGGTAAAGTAGTAAATTTAACAATACGAACGATTAACCCGTCGAACGCCCTGCGCGCCACAGTGGCGCGTATCTAAGTATTTACTCGTGATTAGTCAATTTTTAGGGTTCCGGAGCCAAAATGGCAAAAACGGAACCCTTATAGTTTCGCCATGTCTGTCTGTCTGTCTGTCTGTCCGTCTGTCTGTCTGTCTGTCCGTCCGCGGCTTTGCTCAGGGAATATCAATGCTAGAAAGCTGTAATTTTGCGTGGATATAAAGGTAAACTATGCCGACAAAACAGTATAATTAAAAATTCAAAAACAATTTTTTTTAGGGTACCTCCCATAGACGTAAAGTTGCGGTGATTTTTTTTTCTCATCCAACCCTATAGTGTGGGGTATTGTTGTATAGGTATTTTAAAACCATTAGGGGTTTACTAAAACGATTTTTCGATTCAGTCATTTGTTTGCGAAATATTCAACTTTAAAGTGCAAATTTTCATTAAAATCGAGCGTCCCCCGCCTCTAAAATCTAAACCGGTGAGTGGAAAAATTTGAAAAAATTCAGGATGGTAGTCAATATATCAAACTTCCAAGGAAAACTATAACGGCTAAGTTTGCTTGAGAATTATTAGTAGTTTGTGAGTAAATAGCAGCGTAAGGTATAAAATATACCTAAACTTGGAAGATTCCGTATAAAATACGAAATCCTTAGAAAAATGTTACTTAATTTTTTCGTAATGGCTACGGAACCCTATTTTGGGCGTGTCCGACACGCTCTTGGCCGGTTTTGTTGTTACTAGTTTCGATCACCCTTTTATATAGGGTACTAGTCCAAAATTTCCCAGAAAAGTCATTGGTCGCGCGACGGGTTAAAAGCTAATTTAAGGTCCTCACTAAAAATCAGCGCCACGGCTTGCCGTGGCATTATGCTGAGTGGGGACCTATTTAGCGTCATGTATGTCTTGTATTTGTTCTTTGTTTGTTTTTATGGTGTTAAAGAAATGTATTTTATTTCTTTCTAATTTGGTCAAGTGAATAACTAATAATAAGACAAGGCTTGAAGTTGTTTTGTCTGAAAAGGAAGTAGATGAAACATTTTTTGTCATAGCCGAGTGGCGCCATTTGTTGCTAAGTACTGTTTATTACAAGACCGGTCTACACATTCGAGTACCTAAAGTGATAATGACTTACGTACATAGGTATAATAACATCCTTCTTTCTCGAATGGTGCTACTTTCAACTGTAATTTATTATATATTACATAATGCTTTATATCAGAGGTTCCCAAAGTGGTTCAGGTGGACCACAGGGGTCCACGGAAAACAGGACGACGGTCCACATTTGCGTAGAAAAAAAAGGATATTTTGGGAATATAGTAGTTGTGGGGGTCTACCGCAAACAGTAAAACTTTGAACCTCTGCTTTACATGTTTGTAACTAATGAAATAAGTGCATATGTACGTGGAGGGTGAACTTATTAATTCTAAGATTACATTAAATGCCTTATTTAAAGTTTGTGATAAAAAAAGCATTTCATTTCGTTAGTACTTACTGCTTAATAATGTAAAGCATTTTTTATTGCATCTCCAACATATTTGTATACCCAGAGTACAAATCTTTTTTTTCTTATCTTTTTTTATATTATTGTTAACCGTATTTAATATTAACTTTGACGACTTCAATATAGATACTTTTAACTGGTCATTTTTGTAATTTATAAACTAAACTAAAACAGTGATATTAATACTAGAGAAAAGACTGGGTCACTAAGTCGAAAGCTTTTACACAGCTTCTCTTTTTTAGTTTGATTTTAACTTCTGCATTCCGACTCGTCAATGAACAGTAAACATTCTATTTTGCCAGAGCAAAGGCATTTTTTTAAAAAGCGTTGACTATAAACTACCAGTAGATCCACAAAGACAGGAATTCCAACTATTTTGTTCGGCGGTTAGAATTTAAACTTTTACGCGGGCCTGCGGAATGCCCGTAAAGTTTGTGGTCCATGTTTATTGGGAAAATATTTTGGAGCACTCGGTGTGCCAAATACATTCCTACTAGGTATAGTATCACTGTACATGAGGTTATGACTCCTCTTTATACTGGATGATTGAACTTTGTTATTGTGGATTGCTACCACCATCTTGCTCGCTAATCCTGCCGCAAAGCAGCAGTGCTTGCACTGTTGTGTTTCGGCGTGGAGAGTAAGACAGCCGGTGAAATTACTGGCACTTGAGGTATCATCTTAGGCCTCTAGGTTGGCAACGCATTTGCAATACCCAGGGGTATTGCAAATGCTCATCCAATCTTGTAGTGTGGGGTTGTAACGGTTTCAAAGTACATTTGGAAACCATCAAGGCGCGAATATGTTTTGAATCACAGTTATTATCATATTGAGTATGTTTGTTTGTATGTTTGTCATCATCACATGGAATATATCCAAAATGCAAGGAAAATTATTATTAAATAAGATTTTATAGGAGATGAGTTTTCTTTTATCCAAGTTTCGTTTCATTCTGTTCATTAGTTAAGTCACAATTAAACTTCAAAGTTATGATGTTATTTAGTACTTATTGAGCGGGTAGCGGACATTTATTAAGAGTGAATGAATATCTTAAATATTCATTAATTAATTAAAGAAATGGGGTTTACATACTTGATTTTGGATATATATTTAGATTTCATTTAGCAAATATTGGAAAAACTATTCATCTATTTAAATTATAAAAAAAAAGTAGTTAAATTGTTAAAAGTATTGATTAAAGATGGCTGAGGCTGGTGAGGCCAGTGAGGCCGTTGTCGCCGAAATCACCAAAGTAACGGTTGTCTTCAAAGTTGCTGATGTATGAAATGTCTTCAATGTTACGGAAAAGGGCTGAAGACTATAAATAGAGGTGGAATTGTAGGATCGGGGCATTCAACATTTGGGCTTGGGCGCGAGAGAGCATCGACGTTAGAATTGAGCTATTTTAAGATTATTTGCGAGTATTGGGAATCAGTTTAAAGCGAATTTAAATTTACGCGGGTTCTTTGTAGTATAAATTTAATTGGGGATTTTAATTATTTCACATTTTATTATTGGGAATTTTACATAGTTTATTTGGGTATTAGGTAATATAAATTGCTGAGTGAGTATTGTCTTATAAAATGGATATATTTAGTCACATGGGTTTTAGTTTGCTACTGCTATAGTGGTAAATTATTATCCCTTTCATTTATATTTGAAATATTTAAGTTTTAGTTCCTATTAGAGGAACTTTTCTGTGGGAATTTGATTTGCTATTTTATATAGATAGTGAATTATTTTCTTACGCAATTGTACTAACCCTTTTATATTTTCTGTGTCCTTCCCTGATAAACGGGTGGCGTCTGGCTCATCATAACATATGGTGAGTTAGGCAGCTTGTATGACTCGAAACCTAACATGGTGTCAACGTAAGGTAATACAAGTCACCTGTCTTCCTGAAATGAGTGGGCGTTTCAGAGGCAGAGAGATGAAAGTCGATCTGTCTAGTCACCCATACGGAATACTGTCTAACGTTATAACGAGCATGTAGGACTATAATCTAGACCGTGCCGTTTTAGGCGCATGTCTCTGTATAATTGGAATTCAGTATTGCGGTCCCGTATCTATATATTTATTTATGAACACCTGTAAGTATCTAGTCCGCTGGCTCCCTCTTCTTAGGGGCTATATTGCCAGGGAGCTAGCAACATTTAGGTCTGCGTGGTAGGGCAGGAACACACCGTCTTCGTTATAGGATAGCTAGCAAGGCAATGCATTGCACCGCGCGGCCTTACATTACACTAAATGTAAATGTGGGAAAAGGCGTTTCCCTAGTATTGCCAACTTCATACAAAGCTAGGGGGCTCGAGCCAAGCGTAAATTACAAGATAGGTTGATAGGAAATGTAGGTAGGAATTTGGATAAGGAATAGTTAGCGAGGCGAATCTTACACCGGACGAGCCTTATGTACACACACCTCACGTTTAATTGAAGAGATCAATTCTCTTAGTTTGGAAATCTTCACAGAACTAGGGACAGATTAAATTCATACACATCATTGATTTATTCCTGGAATTGTAGATTCTGTTGACAAACTCAATCTGAATACATAAGAAACTCCTAAGAGTGCTCTATCTTAGGACAGCCATGTGCTCCAATAAAACTATAATTTATCATGTTATAAAGCTAGCTTGAAAATTATAGATTGAGGATTTGGTGCAGCCAGGGAGGCTCCCCGTTGGTTGTCTTACTGCCTGTAGGAGAAGACACTGACACGGCTCGTATTATATGAATCATCTATGATATGATAGTTACCTCTATAGCATAAAAGGCTTACCGTTGGAGAGTGGCCTCTGTGATCGACTGCTTTCTGTTTGAGTTATTAAGTAAATAGAAGTATTTTAACTAATTGATTGAATGAGTCAATAGATTAGACAATTATTGGTAACTATAGGAACTTATATATATATATATATATATGCATTATCAATCAACGGTAAAGTTTACTGGTGAATGAGTCGGAAAATTGGGCAAGTTCACTGGTAAGCTGACAATGAATGAGTCATAAGGTTAGGCCATTCATTGTAAACAGTAGGGACTCAATGGAAATGTCATAAGGTTAGGCTTTCCATTGATATCTTTCAGTTGGGTTGCTGTGGATGAGTCATAAGGTTAGGCGAGTTCACTGGTAACCTACTGTAAGCTAAGTATTATATTTATTATAGGAATTGTATCTGTACTAAAGACTTTATAATGCACCATTGTTAGTGCATAGATTTTCTGATCTACAATATGCCTCTTCTGAAAGGGAAGTATTGTAGATTTGGAGGCGCTGGAGGGTCCGTAGGGGATGGAATATGGCTTTAAACCATAAAGGTGGGACCCCCGGGGGCATCGCGCCCCCGGTATCAGTCCGTAATACACTTACAATTCATATTCTAAAGTTTGAGAAAGTTCCCGAGTAAAATACTTTTATACATAGGTTGCTTGGTTATATAATAGTTATTCCATTCTTACTTTTCACTTAAATTACTTTGGGTTACTCAGTGTTCACAATGTAGGTTCTACTTATATCACTAGACGATTCACATGGCCATTTTAACTAATTTTCATAAGTAATAGGGCATTGACTTGAACTAAGTTATACTACATTAAGAATTGTTAAGTTTATCAATAAGTATGTTAAATAATTAGTTAATTATAAGCACAAGATAGATATAAGTATTAACAGCAAGAAGCATCATCAACATCAGTTCAGTTCTTTACTAGGTGCCTGTAGGGGTGCAGTTACAGGGTATCATTGGATAGGTATTTTAAAACCACTACAAAAGGGGGTTTCTAAAACGATTTTTCGATTTAGTGATGTGTTTGCGAAATATTCAACTTTAAAGTGCAAATTTTCATAAATCGAGCGTCCCCGTAAATGCGAGAGTTAAAGCAGCTGACGTGGCGCGAGTCAACTGATCACACTTAAGTGGCGAGAACTAATTACAGCGTTAGTTTGCCTCACCCCGCGTCGGAGCAAGTTGCATGTTTGCATTAATTGTCTCTATCATCTGTGGATTCATTTAAGCGTTATTAAGTTGCTCCAAATAGGCTAGACGACTAAAAAAAACTGTTTAGTCCTTCAGGTGGATAATTTAAAAATATTGTACATATATTTTTTCTGACAAACAAATATGACGAGTATACAGTGCTTAGAAGTTTCGAGTGACGTCACTATACGGTAAGATTTTTACCTTATAGTGATGTCACAAGTCCCCACTCCGGAAGTTTGATGATCTATACCTTTGTCGATTTTTAATAAACAGATAAACCAAAAAATACGTGTCCCATATTTTTCCATAATCTAATTGTCGGACTAAATAGAATGATATATTTTTAACCCAGTCGTCATTCCTATTATCTTCCCATTACGTTTTTTGTCCATTTCCCAACGACGGGGAGCGCTTGACGATTCAGCCAAACCCGTTATCCAAGATGCACTTGCAGCCAAATCCAATTAAAATACTCAAGAGAGCCGATGTGCTGCCTTACTAAAGGGAGACGGAGCAGAGGCTCTGCCATGCAATCTCCAACTTCTACTAACTCCCATGATTATAGAAGTCTGATTGCGGGTATAATTCATCATCATCATGTCAGCCGAAAGACGTCCACTGCTAGACATAGGCCTCCCCCAAGGCTCTCCACTCAGACCGGTCTTGTCGTATAATTATGATTAAAAAATATCTAAGATAAAATAAGGTAATCTGTACATCAATAGAATCCAACTTAATAATTAAATGGGTAAGTATATACGTCTTTATTAAATAACACAATACAAAATAATTAATAAATGAACTAAATACTAACACTAACTAACTTAAATAACATTTTTATATTATTAAAAAAGACCGCCTCGAATCGTTCCTGATGCAAAGGTGCCCAACACGCTAAAAATAAATTAAATAATAATAATAATTAAATTGTTCATTGTACAGAAGCAATTAATAAAAAAAAAACTTAATAATTATACGTAAATGTGATAGTTTGTTAGAGTGCGTGTTTATTATTTTTTCACGCTAAAAGTGCTATAAATCTCGGGATAACATACACATAAGCTATTATTTCAAATATTCTAACGGGATGGGATGTATTGTATAAAAATATACCTAAATTATACTTGGTTTGGGTAGGTATTTAACTAAATATAAACAAAACAACGTCAATTGGTGTCTTAAATATTGAAATTTCCCTATTACATTAATATTTACATAAACATTTACATTTCTGTATTGAAATACACTAGTCTAGTTTGTATTACAAAGATAAGTAAAATGTCTAAAGTCCTTGAATGTAGCAAATCTGGCAGCGGAAGTTTGTTTACATTTAGTTAATTACCCAAACGTTTCAAGTGTAGGTATCAAGTAAATGTAGACGACTATGGAATTGTTGAGAATTGAGCATTCCTATGAAAGTTTAGTAATATTATGAAATTCGAATTCAAATGCCCAGCCGGGCTAATACGAAACTCGAAACTCGAAGTACGTATCGTACCGTCCCTCTCGCTCTCCTTATTAAATAGTATAAGTGTCAGAGGAATCGCATGACACGAACTTGGAGTTTCGAGTTTCGTAGTAGGCCTGCAGACATTTCCATTTTGCGTGTTTTGTTTCCAGTTTACTTATTACTTATATTTGAAAGACGGACACTGTAAAAGACCAAATTCTAGTCGTGATTTTAAAATTTTAAATTATGTTCTTTAAATTGGTGAGTATGAGTTTATTTTGCTACAAGTTCGTCCAGAACTTATCGCAACTACTTAGCGAACACAATTCAACCGTGCAAGCCCTTAGTTTTTGAAATTCAGCCCAAACAAAGAAAATTATATTACTTTTTACTTACTTCCCAGCTGTTAACCCAACGATAATTACCTAATAAGGTATACGCACCCTTATTATGGGCCTTTCTTATCTGGAGCTGTCAGTGCACCCATTATTAATAACGCTCATCAGGGTCCGCATTGTGTTACCTTGATTGCCATCACAATTGCGTTTATTTGACGTGTGTACGGTACATCGCTCTTTGACACTGCATTGTCTTGGTAATGCACGCACGAGGCCGAAACCGGTTAATGGATACGTGATGATGAATATGCTTAATCTTTGTAGCTTACATTTAAGTACACTGCTATATTATATACGTTAGCACACGAAACTACTAGTTTTTATTAAATCTGAACATAATTTTTTCAATTGAAGCATGGAACAAATTGATATTTTATTAACAACATTTAATCATAGCGCCACATGATCTCTAAATCAAAAAGTAAGTAAACTCTTTTTGTTGGCGTTTCAAATTTTCCAAAATAATTTTGATCCAATTCTAATGTTCGCATTGACTCAAGTGAGACTTATTTGGTATAACAATATCTTATATTGGTTACTACCTATCTCTTTTGTTTCTCTCCTTAAATAATACTACATTTATATTATTGAAAGAAATGACGTTAGCAATTCATTTTACGTAATGTAGTTCGTCAGGTCCACTAACGACATGCATAGCGAGGGTTTGTTCACTGGGAGTTAATTAATGTTTTTGTCCGCCCTACCCTTGTAAGTATTTAAAAATCCATGTCTGGATTTAATTGCTTAATTATTCGCTAGGGTTGATTAATGAGATAATTAAATATCAGTTTAAATTAGACGTATATAAATTAACTTCATTATTTAAAAAGTGTTTTCAGGATTGCTCGTCAGAAATGATTCAAATAGGTTTTATTACTTAATTTAAAATTAGTAATAAGTTAGATAAGTTAGTTAGATAAGAAAATAATAGGTTTTATTATTTTATGTCTTTTTGTGTATTATTTTTTTGTATAGTTTGAATTTTTCATCGCAGTAGTGTTTTAACTGTAATTCTATATTTTTATTTATAAATAAATAGATAAATACCTACATTAAGCTGACAGACAGCTAAAAACCAAACTAAATAAAATATAAAACGTAAGAATGTAAACCATAACATCGTACGACGTTGCAAGCATTCTTTAATTTAAATATCACAGCACGGTCCGTCAAATAGCAAGAGAGCCACTGCAAAAATTGTTTCAGTCATTTGTAATTAAACAATTTGTGTCATTTAGATTGCAGAATATTTCAGTAAGTAGGTCGTTGGTTTAGTTTGAACATCCGTGTATTTATTTTTCAGGATTGTTTAAAGTGTCTTGGCAATATTTTCTAACATTACCTAGTCGATGTTCAAAATGTAGGTACCTATCTAGTATTATAATTTTTCTTATTCAAGCCATTGTTTGAAAAAATAATGGATTCTAAAAGATTGCACTATCATGAATGTGTGAGAAAGTTGACTGGGGCCTAGCAATGTCCATTAGTTATTCATCTACTGCCCTGCTAATTTTTTTTCTGTAAATTTGAAAGCTTAATATAAGTAAAACCGGCCAAGAGCTTGTTGGATACGCCCTGAATATTTCCAAATTTTTCCACCCACCGGTTTACATTTTAGAGGGGGGAAGGGACGTTCGATTTGCAAAAAAATCACTGAATCGAAAAATCGTTCTAGCAACCCCCTAATGGTTATGAAAGACCTATCGAACGATACCAACAACAACACAACCTATAAGGTTGGATGAAAAAAAAAATCACCCCCACTTTAGGTACGTCTATGGGAGAGGTACTCTAGAATTTTTTTTATTATATTTTTTTGTACCATTTTGTCGGCATAGTTTACATGTATATTCTTGTAAAATTAAGGCTTTCTAGCATTGATAGTCTCTGAGCATAGCCGCGGACGGACAGACAAACAGACATGGCGAAACTATAAGGGTGCCGTTTTTGCGTTTTTTTCCAAACAATATCAATCAATTTCGATTGTAATCGTTGGAGCCATATTAGAGATCTCAAAATAATCATAAAAGAATTTCTCGTTCATTGGCATTACATTTCATAATTTTCTCCCTTGTCAAACACATAGTTATACAGAATGAGACGTCTTTTATTCCACCACACAATGTTAGCAAACGCAACTAACATAAATACTGAGTCAGAAACAGAAAATCACGTTGGAAACCTATTGTTGTAGCCTACCTCTACGTCGTCGTGTTATAGTTGGCGATTAGCATACATTGCTTCCGACTAAAATTAAACAGAAGTTTTCGAAAAATCTCTTCATAATGCACTGTATCTCTATGGTCTACATGAAAAGAAAAGCGATTTTATTTACCAAGACCTCTAATTTCTTCGTTACGATTCAAGATTATACAATACAATACAATACAAAATTAAATATTCTTTATTGCACACCATAAAGCAGTACAAAAACTTAAATATAGACACAGATACAGGGTAGACAATAGGCGGTCTTATCGCTTAAAAGCGATCTCTTCCAGACAACCATTTGGGTACAAGAAATTAAATATAAATAAAATAATAGCAATATAAATTGTCAATAAGGCCGTAAGGGGAGAAAAAGGATAAGAAATTAGGAAATAAAATAGATAAACACAGAAAGACTGAGGACAGAGTTAAGAAGGCAGTGTCAAGAAGTGAGCCTTGACGAGATTTTTATATGTATAGGACTGTCAAATTTCAAGACTCAATCTCTAGTGGTTCAGGCTGAGCGTTATCTGTTAATCAGTCAATCAGTGTCCCTTGACAATTCTTGGCCATTTTTTAACTACTCAAACTAATAACGTACACTAAAGTACCAACTTAAAACTAGACCAAATTAGAAATAAAAATCGTAAAGTAATAATGTTTTACAATTCATTTTAAAGCAAAAAGGCGATCCGGCAACAATGTAAGCGTACAGTAAGTTGCTTTACATTGAACTAGATATGATATTCTAGGCATTTACGTTGAAATCGTTGGAGCCTTTGTGTGTATAAGATTTAAAATTGCAATAGCAGAGCTGTTTTAATTCTCTCCAACACAGAAGGGTCACGAATCACAAACTTTAAGAATTATTTACTTGTTCATTTGTTATCCATAACGTGTACAAACATTGTTTGGATTGAATGCTTAGGTAAGCGGTTTAGCGATTTGTTATTGTCTTGACATACATAATATAACAAAAAATCACTCCCCGCCGTCTCTCTGTCTGTTATTTTATATGTACCTACTCTAAGACTTTTTGAACTTAAAACCTAAAATTGCTAAAAGTGGCTCCGAAGCGGTAACGTTTTGTGAGCTCTCTTTGGGAATACAGGCGTGATGTTTGTGTGTGTGTGTGTGTGTGTGTGTGTGTGTGTGTGTGTGTGTGTGTGTGTGTGTGTGTTTAAGACTTTTCAAACTACACAATGACTTTTTATACGGTTTTCACTATCAGTTACACAATTTTTCAAGGTATACGTGGAAACGCTGCTCGGGTGCTCTCATAATAATTAACGATTTAGAGCTTACTACATTGTATCGAAGCGAACCCGGTAAAAACTAAATGACTATGATCTTCCTCGGATCCCAAGATGGTCCTTAGTTCAGTTTATTCTTCCATGAAACACAAGGGGGCGTTGGCAAAGTGTATCTAATATATTTTTTCGGATACAGGGATTTCTCCTTCAGGAACTCTTTGTGTAGCTAAGAAAAAGTAAACGTTTTGCACAAATAAAGCGTATCTAAAGTATTTATAAATCAAGGAAATTATTTCTAAAATAAATTCAAATTTCTGAGGCAATTCCAAAGTTTAGAGTATTTCTGAAAATTCTTCCTTTATATTTTGTTTTTCGCGAATTAAACACCATTAAGTTCCTTCTTAATCATTTTGTTTCAGACAAAGGCGAATAGCGATACAAAAAAATCCCATAACTTTGTGGAGAACCTTTTATTGAATCCAACTTAAAAACTTCATAATTTCTTTGTAAAAGTTTACATTCAAAATGTTAACCGAGCCGTTGCGAGACCGAATCCGACAAAGTTTCTCATTAAACACGTAAATTTTTACGACTGTTGAATTTCTCTTTAGGTCCACTGGAGTCATAAATTGGTACGTCGTTACGGGCCCTTTTAAATATTGAAATATACGTCATTTTTGAGTTTTAAGTGCGTAAGTTTTAAACTTTTTGTTAAGCTATTGTTTTATTAAAACGGCGAGGTTCTTAAGAATACCTTTTTATTTACATTGAAAAGGAGTCTTGTTAAAAACTTTTCATTTTTGTCTTGTTCTCCATAGTTTCTGAAAATATTGCGTTTACGATTTGGCTTTTATGTAGACATACTTCCTAATATTAGAGATTTAAGTAGTGACCGTGATTCAAAATTAATCACGAATATTTACAGCAGATGGTTAAAATGTTTGTTTGTTAATAAATGAAAATCTTGTTACTTAGTTTTCTTTTACACACTTGGAAAACAAGACTTTATTAACAATTTAAGATTTGAATTTTAACAAAAAAAACATTGTAAGATAAATAAAAGTGACTAAAACTTTTTTTTCTATAAGAACATTTTACATAATTTCTAAAGTCTATTTGCCGGGGGAGGCCTATGTGGACATCTTTCAGCTGACGTGATGTCGTAACATAAAGCTTCAAAAACTAAAAAGGTAGGCCTGATGTCAGCCCGCCAACCAATTTCCATGCTTCGTCTTATATGAACGTTAAATATCGTTAGTATGGCGAAAGTTGTAAAGCCTTGAGAGGGGTCCTGATGCCTGTCCCTGCACACTTTCCACCCGTAATGTGAGACTCGTGAGAAGAATACAGCCTTGCTAAATGGGCCCGATATATTAAATCCGAGGCACTGTTTATTGACAAACGGTCTGCCTTTCCGGTTCACTTGCTCCGGAGTTGCTCTAGAAGGAATAAATCAGTTTGTTATATTGAATTTGGTGTGAATGGGGTCCCTTAATTAGTGACGGGATTGATTACGAGTGTTGTTAGTTGTTAGCTTCTTTGTGTTTGTGTGGTGTAATTTTATGTAAATGTTAGACTATTTAAATAAGGTGCTGTGATGTTGGCAGGTCGTTAGGTTATATTGTTTTCACCGAGAGTGTAACTCTGCTGTGGCTATTAACATGCTAGGTACGTTGTTAAAATAAAGTTCGTAATTGGAGTTGGTCGTGTGTTTTATGTCTCTGCGTGAAAAGGTGTCCTAGTTATCTGAAATCATAGGAAAATAAGGCTTTGCTCACTTGTTTTTTAAGCATTGCATAGCAAGTTTTTTTTTTTCTATATAGATATGAAATGTAAAGTTGTAGATAATTGATGATATTTACTTAAGCCGCGGGTTCACGGTGGATGCAGGCCGCTGCCAACCGAAGCAACTGGAGGTCTATGGGGGAGGCCTATGTCCAACAGTGGATGTCCTACGGCTGAGATGATGATGATGACTTTAAGTATTACTTTTATTTTCCACTTTATATAGTATCACATCACGTTAAAATATCCAATGGTTTCAAGAGAAAAATATTATCCATGTAAGTGTAGGTATTAAATATTCCTGGATACACTGTGTTATCGTTTAACAACCGTAAAACGAGTAGTTAATACAGTGTTTTATGACGCTTTATACGTTTTACAGCTTTATCATAAGGTAAGATAAGATTTTGTAATACGACGAATATTAAATTTATTACACCACTTAATTAAGTTGTCTAATTCCATGACTAAAAGGAAGTTAAGCTCTTTTACGACAGACGACCGGATGGTCAAGTGGTTAAAGAAACTGACTACGAAGCTTGAGGTCCCGGGTTCGATTCCCGGCCGGGGCAGATAATTGTATGAACAATACGAATGTTTATCTATAGATATAATTATGTTTATCCGTAGCCTACTATTCATAGTACAAGCTTTGCTTAGTTTGGGACTAGGTCAATTGGTGTCCCATGATATTTATATTATTTTTATTTATTTATTTAACGAGTTGAAGCCAGAGTAGGCATTGAATGAAAACTAAGGAAAAATTTCATGCCATTCATGGTTATCTACGTTAATTGGTCTAAATATAACAAACTTGCTTTATAATACTCTTCGGAAAAATACAAATACAGTGACTCATTTTGAAACCAAATTTATACCACTTTTTATAGTACTTTTCGGAAAGCTTGGGTACGGTGACACATGTTATTAAGCAATTAAAGGATTGTGACTATGTAAATTCGAATCGATTTATTGCGATTCTCGATTAAATATGCTAAGGCTGTGTAATAATAGTAAATAGATATCATTTATAAATTTTGTGAATCTGTTTTTAAAAAAAAAATACCTCGTTGAGTTTCTTGCCGGATTCTTCTCAACGGAGGTTTTTTCCGAACCGGTGGTAAATTTTGTGACGTTCATAAGTGCTTATTGTAGCCTAAATTGAATAAAGAGATTTTGACTTTGACTTTTGACTTTAATCAATTGTCAGTATTAGTGATAGATATTTCTGACTAGTTTTTGCCTGCGGCTTCGCCCGCGTAGCAAGTGTTTTTGCTTATCTATCGGGATCTCACAAACCATGCGGTCTTCATTGCCACTATGATATCAAAATTAATAACGGTAAAAACAATTAACAAAAACCGCAATAACAAATTTGAATAACAAAGTAACCGTTCAAAACATCAAACAATACGAACCACTTAAAACAAAGACGCATTCAAGGCCCTTCGCTTTCGTACTAATTGACAGATGATGCGAGTCAAATGATTTGACGAGATTGTGGAATCGATTTGGTCGATAAGGAAAGTCAAACTCTATAGTAATTGAGTTCCGTTTTACGCGATGAAAGTTGACGAGATTAGAATTTATCTTATTAGTTTTATAAAAAAATAATGATTATATTTTTAGGTGATTTGTGTTTATTATTACGAAATATTTTAAGCCACATGGAAATATTTTTTTGTTCTTTCAAAACCTATTCAAGTAATTTTTTTATCAAATATTGGCCTGAAACATTCATGGCGTGTGGAATGGAAAAAAAGCAAATGTCACCGTACCCGAGCTATCCGAAAAGTACTATAAAAAGTGGTATAAATTTGGTTTCAAAATGAGTCACTGTATTTGCAATGCGCAAAACAGCACGTAGGTATTGAGTTACATACAAAAATTTACTCACATTATTTATTTTAAGCGATTAATCCAGGCATAACTTTGCTGAGGTCTATAATTATGAATTTGATTGTTTACGCTGCTACTCTGCTACTACAATACAATTTACTTTCGGTTTTATACACTTTGATTAGTCTAAAATGTTACCTGTTTATACATAACCATTTGATAAGTTTATGTAATTAAACACTTGTCGACTTTTTGAAGGCTCCGTATTAGAAAGGTCCAAGCCCTATTCCCGAAGTCAAGTACTGTAATAGTTTTCCCTCGAGAATGAGGTAAATTCTTTTCAACGTAATACCTATCATGGAACTTATTCAACGTATCATTTCCTTTAAAAATGCAACGGCATACGTACCTATAGTTCGTAGAGTTTCATGAGCCTTCGTACGAGACTGAAACAACTGCGGCGTAATTATATCCCCAGAGATTCCACAGACCCCGCACAGTGGGCAACCATTTTTATTTTATTTATGAAAGAGTTATGCTGCACCATTTACTATTACAACTCGAGTAGAGTTGCGGCAGATGAACAGGAAAATAATTTACTGTGAATAAACCAAAATCTCTCATTTTGTACATGAAACTACCGTGAGATTCACTCTTCTTCTCTTTTAAAATATGGCTTCTGTCCTAATTAATAGGACAATTTCGCCAGTGTCTAAGTATTCTCTTTCGAGAGGCAACGTTGTACGGTGATTGTAGTTTTTGTAACTTGATAGTAAAATTCCAAGAACCACGTGGAGACAAATTGCGCATTAAAAAATGTCAGATACGAGAGCAATATAGAATTTTGTGATCACTGTTCACTGTTAAGGTTAATTGCCGCATAAAACACTATCAAACTTATACTTCAACTAGCCAAAGAAACAGAAATAGCAAAATTAGATATTGTATCCGCCATGTTTGAATGCCACAAATCGAATCCCGTGAGACTCACTCAAAGTGAAATAATCAGGATAACACATGCTCACGCTACATTTACCCTCCCTACAATTGACGATAATAATAAAAATGACGATGAAAATGAGGGAACTTGTGTGTCAGTATTAGTTTCGTAGAGTAGTCGCGCGAGCAAAGCGGTGGCGCGCAGTGCACGTTTTGCAGCAGACACCGCGGCGTGTGCTTCGAGAAAAGGATACGGATTAGCCAGAAACATGTAGAGCTAATATTGAATAAAGACATAAGTTATCCAGTTTATTTGACCTCTTTTTTTGATTAATTGAGCACCAAAATGTAGCTAGTACTACCGCTATGATTAAATATACCTTTTAAAAGTCTAGCACATTCCGCGCTATATAGTACAGCTCGACAAGTGAAAGTCGATAATTGACTATGGAAAATCGAATACACTTTGCTGAATTCTGATTTGGTATTTATTAAAGCGAGCTTCATATTGGCTATCCGAACAGTATTAAAAATGCACTTAAATAATATTTATTTGATCATTTTACTTTGTCTCGGCAATATGGACCTTAGACATCGTTAGTTATTTGGTTCTTCCTAGGACGTTCGATAGATAAACCTCTTTAAATTGGAGGCTTCAAAAAGGCGACCTGGCAGACCTAGACGGCGACGGCGGGATGAACTAGACTTCTTCTTGAAGGAATGGCCCTTGTATGCAGAGGACAGAGAGCAATGGAAGTATTGAGGGGAGGCCTTTGTATGAAAAAATGGGCTAATGATAATAATAATAAATTGGAGGCACGTACACCAAGCACAGCAGGTTTTTGCAGGTGGTAGGACCTTTTGCAAGGTCCGCTTATGATTGCTACCACCATCTTGCTCGCTAATCGTGCCGTGAAGCCGCAGTGCTTGCACTGTTGTGTTTCGGCGCGGAATGACTTGAAATTACTGGCACTTAAGGTATCCCATCTTAGGCGTCTAAGTTGGCAACGCATCTGCAATACCCCTGGTGTTTTAAATGTTTATGGGCGGTAGTGATCTCTTACCTTATTTGCCATCCAGTCGAATAAAAAAAAGCCCCAACAAACAAATTATTGTTGTGTTCAAGAATTTTACGTCAACAATATGACAGGAAACAAGGACATGGCACCCTAATTTAGATTAAGTTACTATATTATACCATACTCAAATTTGTTTTTGTTCATTCATCATGACCAAAAATAACGCCTGATTTTTTTTGTTTGGCTGGACTAGGGATGTGATTTAAAAATGAATACCAAAATAAATACTTTGGCAATAATTACTAATAAATATTTTTTGTTTGTTTTTATTTTCTGTTTCTGTTTCCGCCACCTATTTTTGTTACAAATAAATTTCATGTTCCCAAATGGTTGTCTGGAAGAGATCGCTTTTAAGCCATAAGACCGCCTATTGTCTACCCTAAATCTGTGTTTGTATTTTAAGTTTTTTCTTGTACTGCTTTATGGTGTGCAATAAAGAATATTTGTATTGTATTGTATTGTAATAAAAATTTACCACTGTTTGTCGACAAATTCAAACTATCTTTAGTAACTTCGATGTTAAGGATAGTTGCCCCACTGTTTGTAATAGCCCTTTGCTACCTCAAATTAATATCACCGGACAACCCAAAGCGAATATGAAAAATATTTTAAATGTTGTGCGGTTCGAATGGCTTTGCGTACAATGTAGGTCAGTCTACCCTCCGTGCCTCCGACTGTCGGCAACCTCAACAATTTTGCCTAAATAAATGACTACCGCAACGTTCACCCGCCAATCTTGTATCAATTCCACAGAGCGAAATAAATTACTATACAATTTACTTGAAAATGCACAAAGATTACGAAACATACCAAGAATTTTCATGTTTTCTAAGCGACGTATAAAATTATTTTAAGTAAATTGTTTGATTCGAACTTTTAATAAACTCTAACAACAGTTTATCTCGGTCGTATACAACCATTAAATTTAGTTTTAAAAACTTTTTAAATTCATTAGTTGCTGGTCGAAAATAAAGCAACGGGTTGCGTCGTGGAACGAAAAACAAAAGAAAATCTAAATGCTGTTATGTCGGTCTTTGTCTGCATTAGCTACGTGTTTTTAACAAAAAATATAAACGACAATTTACCATTTTTTTACAACCATTTTTATGTAATGTCTGCACATTGTATTAAGTAAATTAATGTGTCGGTGTTTGTGTAAATAAAAGGTACTGAACGTCGAACAATTAGTGTACGCAATGGAATTTGTTACGGCAGTCATTTTTGTACGCAATGAGGATCTTCACCTCTGTGAAGAAAACCCTCACTGAATATTTCCAAAAACTCGTTAGTTTTGAATTTTACAAAAATATCCTCCATGCAAGTTCAATCTAGCAAAAAGTCATATTGTCGGATACGGAACGAGTCACGAACTGTATTTCAAGCAATAGTGAAAAATAACCTTCCTAAAAGCAAATGTGTTTAGTTTTATTTATCTTTGTAATAACGCATTTGTTATTTTCTCTTCACACTGAAAAGAAAAGAAATAATAGTTTCGTTTTTCAAAAAAACTTAAGTAGCGCAATTACCTGCTCACAACACATAAACATAATACTTCTTACTAAAAAAATATATTTTTTTATGTTCGAGAAGTAAAATAGTGACGCCCATTTTACCTACCTACATATATGTATATGTATATTTCAACATTTTTATTGCTTGATACTTTCTATTTACAACCAGTATCTCTCGTGGAAGGTATAAAATAAGTCTATAAAAAGATATGCTAAGTTCTACTTTAGTGCGGATGACATATTTTAGCACTTATCTTGCGTGATATACTTCAACAAAATAGCCGTTTAAGTTTTCACACCTGATGGATCAAATAGAAGTTTTACGCGCATATGGCGACAGAAAAAATAACATACATATAATCTAACCAAGAAATACTTATAGAACCCCCGACTTTTTCACTTCAAAGTTCAATATCTCAAAACGGCTGAACCAATTTTGATCTGAGTCTGTCTGTGGCACCGTAGCTCTTAAACGGGTAAACCAATTTGAATGCTTTTTTTTATTTAAAAGCAGGGTTTCTAGCGATGGTACTTGTACATGTTTTATCAAAATCGGTTAAGCCGTTTTTGAGATATTGATCTTTGAAGTGACGAAGTCGGGGGTTTTCCAACTTTTTGATGGTTAGGTTATTAGCTCTACAACGTGCTACGCGCTATGCTTGATGTTCGTAATTCGTAGCAACACTTTCCTGCTTTGTAACAAAACTTCTATCGAATAGGGAATAGGATCTTGGCCCTTTATGTTTTAACTAGCTTCTGCTCGAGGCTTCGCCCACGTGGAATCCGGTTATCGCGCGCTGTTCCCTCGCATTTTTTCGGGATAAAAAGTAGCCTAAGTCACTATCTGCCCATGAATTATCTATAAGTATGTCAAAAATCACGTCGATCCGTCGCTCCGTTTCGACGTGAAAGAAGGACAAACATACAAACACACACACTTTCACTTTTAAAATATTGTTCAATGCGAATGCTGTAATTTACATAAAAAATATACTTTTACAATATTATTTATACTTACCCCCTATTTTTAAGTTAAATTATAATTTACATAATTTTAACCACTTACTTAAATTTAATCAAAAGAGTTTACGCTTAAGTAAATTTAAATCTGACAGCGAAGTTAATTATTGCAAATTGACATGACAGCATCTAACAAAATACGAAATATTTAGTGAAACAGACTTGTCGTGTTGTGGCTCTAAAAGGTGACAAGTGTCAAAAAGGTCTTCTAACGCAAATTAGTCCGTAACATTGGTTAGATTTATTAAACCACTAGCTTTTGGCCGCGGCTTCGCCCGCGTGGAATTCGGTTCTCGCAGGCTGTTCCCGCGGGATGCATTTTTCCGGGATAAAAAGTAGAATCTAAACTTTGTCTATGCCAAAAATCATGTCGATCCGTCGCTCCGTTTCGATTTAAAAGTCGGACAAACATAGAAACACACAAACACAAACTCACACAATATTAGTATGGATAGAGTTAAAGTACTTAGGCTATCTGAAAAGGGTAGGCATACTTAAATATTTGTCAGGTGGTCCAGTGGTTTGACCTGTGGTCTGTCAAACAGAGCAACATGGTTTAAAATCCGGGCTCGCATTACTGTGTTTTTCGAAATGTATTTGCAAAATTACATTATTTTGTACTACGAACTTTACGGTGAAGGAAAACATCGTAATGAATCCGCACTGGGACCGCTCGGAACGTACAGTCCAAGCCCTTTAATTCTGAGAAGAGCAATGAGATGTATCTACCTATACAGGTTGGGGTAGTGATCTAATGATAATGATGATGTGACCAATACTCAAAATTAATAATGCTTTCGTGTAGGTATACCAAAATTAAACGTAAACGGACCAGTACATTCGAAGCAAATTGGCTGTAACAGATAGACGGATGGAAAGAACCTCGAGTGTTCCAGAGGTTCGAAACTCTAGCAAAGCTTAACGTAAACACTATCAAGTAACCAAGTAAATTTTTGCGAAACCTATAAATTTCGACATAAACGCACCCGACATCTAGATGCCACAATACCACATCCTTCTACCGAAAGCCGTCATTGGTCACAGATAAATCTTAACCCTTATAATTCCCCCTTCGACACAAAGGGTTCCTTAGTATCCTTGAACACTCGAGTGCTTATCTTCAGCGACACCAAGTCTTATTTGCCAATGTCTTCGATACTCACTTCAACGTGGCAAAACATCGACAAGGAAGCTTCGTTCTTATGTGAATGGTGATATGTTCGGATAGATGCTTTGGCAATAGCAAAATGGCTGTGGTAGCGTTGTACACGTAACGTTATAGCTCTGAGAAGAATTATTGCTAACGCACCTGACGCCTTGGGGAAGTTACCGCTTTATAGACGCGTACCGTGCTATTAATGATGGATCTTTGCCCATTTGTATGCTTCGTTTGTAACGAATCTTAAGTTTGATGCTTTTGTAACGTAAACAGTTGCGGAAGTTTTGCATGTGATGGCTGATGAGGGTATAAATGCGTAAGTTATTTTCAAATTGGATTACATTTCGCCAAGTTAGATTCAAGCAAAACTTTGAAAAAAAAAAGAACACAATAAATACTTTGACTTTGACTTTGAAAGAAAAAAAACACTATGCATTTTGACGCCTACGTCCGCTGATAGGATACTTCAGTTACGATTCATAAATCATCAAACCGTTTACGCTGAATTAAGGTGGGTCCTGGACACAATTATGTGACAGTCAAAAACTAACTCTTCTTTTGGATGCACCGCAGTAGAGAGTTGAAATAATAAGTTCCAGATTTATTTATTTTGGTAAATAAAAAGAAAATAATTATGTGGATGTTTGCGCACTTGATATTTTAGACCGGTATATCCTAAACCATTTGACGGGTTAAATTTGTCTAGCACCATCTTAAACACAAAGTAACACAGGAGGGGGGGGGGGGGGGAAGGGCTTAAAAGATGATGTTGAACTGTTCGAAGCAACAATATTATGTATAAGATAGGTAGAAACATATTCTCTTTCTTTGATCAATGTACTGCACGTAGTCATAGAAAGTTACACTTCTGAGGCGTTCTAATATCGCATGAGCCAACAAATTATACTTGGTTACGTACGCTTTGATCAATTACAGAGTTTCGCCGATATTTCACAAATCGTGTTAAGTTGCCTACAAACTTCATTGGCGATCATGATCATTATACAATAGACACTTTGAGGTGGCTGGATTATTAAGGGCTAAAATCTTTATAAAATTTTGCCTGTGGAATTATATTTCTAAAATATTCAGTGTCTTTTTCAACAAGGTTATTTTTTACATTATATATAATACTAATATAAAGTAACTTAAAATACTTCGCCATGCCATCTGCACTCTAAGATCTTCTGAACTAAGTGACGTATTTTAATGCGGTTTTCACCATTCCATCGGCTGAATAATTTTCCATGGATGGTTTACGAGTATGTATAAGATACATGCAGTTACTAGCAAGGTGACCCGGCTTTGCACGAGTTTAGTTATATGAACGAGAGCTGAAAAAATGGAGGTACTCTTGATTATTAGGGGATCTTTTTTATTTTACCAGTGCAAAGTATTATCTCCGTAACTATCTACTATCTAGTAAGTAAGAGTATTTAAATAAAAATATTCTTCCTGAAATGTAACTTTAAATAACTATTTTTACATATTTCTTGAACCAGTTTCGCAATATTTGGAATGTACAAGTTTCCTTTCATTCCCGTTGCTAATGTGAACAAAGGTGACTATCCGGCGATAAGCTCGTTACAAAGTTTGCCACTGGCCTTTAATTAAGGCTTCACGGTTTCTGATCCAAGACGATCTAAGTGTTCCCCAGTTTCAAGAGCTTCGGATTAGGTGATCCAGAATACTTATCCGATCGAAAAGTTTCGCGGCAGTCGGTGTTCGTTACGTTTTGGTGTCGATTGAACGCGGATTAGGTTTTTTAATTTGGTTGAAGGTATTTTAAAAGTAGGATTTTATTTACAGAATGTTATATATAATATGTTGAAGTGTTATTTCTAGAAACTAATAACCTCTCATATGTCCAAACAGAGACATGTGCCAAATGGAAGGCTATCTTTTTCTATTTTATATTTATTATCTGTATAATTTGAATTTTTTGAAACAAATGAGACTTCGATGCATTTTTCTTCCGACATAGCTAGGAGATGTTAACGTTAATTAATAAATTAAAAATAATAAAGTTTAATTTGTAATATACGAGTAAACCTAAATTTACTTTAATAACAAAAACAATTGGCATCAATTCGCCACAATAGATTTTGTATTTACGATTTAATTTCACAGTAATATTTTCGCTTCGTCAAAAAACAGCAGTTCATAATGGATTGATGAATGAATTTGAATAAATTCAGTTTGCGGAGCTCAGAATCTCCGCGCTGATGGGTAATTTAATAAAAGATGAGCTACAAATTAGGTGAAAATATTGCCTGTCCTTTAGAGGAATCTTTGTTGATTAGAAATAATTTCAGACGGCTGTTCCAAATTAATAAAATAAGCAACAATTTTGTGCTTAAATTTTTGTACACTCCATTGTCAGAATTGACTTGGTTTTACATTAATAAATTGATAATATCTTTGCTTAAAGCTCTTTTTAAATTGTGTGTATAGGTCGGTACCTACCTATGTGCGAAATACATATGTTATGCGAGTCCGAGATACACTTGGCCGGTTGTAAAAACTGAGAGATAACTCGAAAGGAGAGAAACAGTAAGCTCCAAAATCTCTCTCCGATTCAGTTGTAGACTTTAACGTGTAGGTAACTGCATAAAGCTTTAGATTTTCTTAGCAAGGATGTGTAACATTTTGTTAAATATTTAAACTTATTTTATTACGTTCGTAAAACTATCAATGCATGAATTAATGAATAAATGAATGAACGAATAAATGAATGAATGAATGAATAAATGAACGAATCCGTAAAGCGGATGCTACAAACTCATACATATACAATACAGAACAGAACATACAAATATTCTTTATTGAATACCACAAATTAGTACCTACGGTGAGTTAAAAAAAATATTGTATGTATTGTTTTTAATTAAGAGCCGTGGTGGTCGATTGGTTTGACCTATGGCCTCTTAGGCAGAGGATCGTGGGTTCAAACCTCGGAGTTTTTCGAAATTCATGTACGGAATTACATTTGAAATTTATCACGAGCTTTACGAGCTTTACGGAGCTTTGCGAAGCAATTCAATGGTGTGTGTGAAGTTCCCAATCCGCACTGGAACCGCGTGGGCCTGTGCCCAGCCGTGGGACGTAAGTATATAGGCTGGGATGATGATGATTATTTTTAATTGACTTTTGGTAATTAGCCGAGGCTGTACGAATCGCATACACTTCGCGACAGGCGCGGCACACTGGTGTCGCCTCTTCTAAACTAAATTACTGTCCCGCCGTAATGGCGTGGACTGAACTTTTTTGTTAGGCAACCCGGAAAGTGAGAGAAGCGTTAATTATGTATGTCTATGTCTTTGGATAATTGATGAAATTTTCCATAGGTACTTACCATCACTGATGTCATATTAACAATTTAGTCAAATCGTTGGGAATCGAGTTGTTGTAACGCCATACTCTTTCTGTCCTGAAACTAAGAACTAAGGCGCTCCTTTCGCTAAATCAGCAATAATTTTCAATTGCACAGTTGCTATGGTTCTCGTAAAATTAAATAAAACACTCAGATTGATCAACTTATTCCAACATAAATACGCTTACTTGTATAAAATTAAAGGAAATATTCGAGCCATCTTGAAGAAGCCCTTAGAAGGCGAATTTTCCTCGCACCCTCGCAGACGTAGTATAAATACTGCGCCGTGTAGAAACCGAATTAATTCCCTATAATAATGCTCTTTGTTTCCACACCAAATTAATCTGCCTCAGCCGGAGATAATACAAGCAACAATCGCCTATTCGAAGAGGATCTTTATTAAGAATTATTTATTCGCGTAATGTGGTTAAGTTGCTAGCTTTGTCCGCGTTAGTAATTATTTTGGATACTTAAATACCTAGTTAAGTCCTACGATGGAGGTTTGAACAAAGCAATTTTAAGTAAAGTTTGTCCTTTACTTCCGAAGACGAGTAAAAATCTATTAAAAATTTAACATATGATCGCTTCACACATCTTATACTCTCGTAGCTTGGGTACGAGTACATCATACAACATTGTAATAAAGTACCTACAAAAAGCTTAATTTCAAGGCGGCGTCTAAAGTAGGTAACTACCTACTTTTAACGCCGCCTTGAAATTTTATTAAGTAGTACCCTACTACAAAATAATCAAGTACCTAAGCGTAAATTGCATGATTCTAACATCGCCCCTACCTCAAAATTCAGGAACTTGACAATTTCTTTTCACTATCGTACCTAGTTTTATTAGGCTGAAAGGGGAACTCCCAACAAAATTTCATGTCTCTCTCTTAGCAGCTAGGTTTTTGTGGATACATAAGAAAATATCTAAAACCAAGGTATTAAACATTGTTAATGCCACTCACAAAGGTCATGAAGACAATTATATACTTTATTGGAAGGTTATACTGAAAACTCCGTGTCGGGCAGCGGGCAATGGAGCGAATAATGCTCGGAATAAATCTCCTAGACCGGAAAAAAACGAGTGGATCAGACAGAGGACTAAAGTTATTCATGTAATAGATGAAACAGAATGCGGGAAGTGGAGATAAGCAGGACAGATTGCAAGAATGGACTACGGTGGTTAGGCTCAGAGTTTCTTGGAATAGGGATCAACTAGAAGATGGACCGACAATATCCAGTACTAGCAGTCCAGCGTAAACGGATGAGGTAGTATTAAGAGACAGACAGGACCAAAAAAGTAGAGAGGAGGCTTTGCTCGAGTTCAATATGGGCTGCGATAGACATATATGCAAATGTCGTAATCCCATGAGAATATCAGAAAAAACAGTAACCTATATTTATTCCGGAAACCCTGAATACAAAAATATCATCGAAACCCGTCCAAATGATTTAAAGCAAAAGAGTAACTTAGCTAACAATTTGGTTATTACAATTTAACATTTATAAGACCTGAAGTTTTATAAAGTTTAAGTTACAGTAGTTTTTCTAACTGTTCGTCGTATACTGGTGCATTATTATCGTATACTGCCTTTTCGCAACGTAACGTCGGCAACCTGTTTGATTTCGCAAGCTCTAAAATTATAAATATTTCAGGATTTATACCTATCAGGGAAATTGTATTAAACCCTTTAGGTTAGGTTAGCTTAGTTTTATAAAATTCGTGAAATGTATACAGTTTCAGAAATATTAAACAGTTGGAAAATGAAAAGTTGCGAAATAAAACAGGTTACCAAACGTTATTCGCCGAAACATTAGTAAACCATCGCAACAGCTATTTTTGTATGACTCGCTGACGCGTAAAATATGACGATTATACGACTACTTAAGTAAGTAGATATTTATAAGATAATAACACGAAATTCTTACGACTTAATGTTGAATTAAATGTGTCCTAATGCCGTCGAGTAAACGTCTTTACGACATTTACACGATTATACAACTAAATAACATAAAGTGGTCTCACTTGAGATCAAAACGTCTACACAACCTAGAAATGTTTGTTGGGAACGTACTCATAATATGCAAACGCACTTCAGTATTTTTATAGTTATAGTAGGATACTGTAAACAAACGTTCAAAAGTAAAAAGCTTTAATTTGCTGTTATTATCAGTTTAATGCTACCGCCACTATACATCCGCAGCCACGCAATGATAATCCTAACAAGGCGGGAATGCACGTCGTGTCAACTACAGTTAGTCACGCCGCACTTGAGAGCTCATAAGCGGGGCCTCACCCATTTGCAGTAAGAACAGAACTTGTCCTGTGTTATTTAACAGGACTGCAATGGTCTGAGTGCACCAAATGGATCTTAATGGCGGGACCGTTGGCGCTGCCACGTTAGATGAATAAAATGTGTTATGTACAGTTAACTCGTCTGGTCTGTGCATACATGCGACAGTGAAAGTAGAATTTTGGGTAGTTTCTATGGTAACATTATTTTGTTTAGTCCGCCATTTTAGATTATCGGAAAATATTGAACACGTAGTTTTTCTTTTGTCAATTAAACAAAAACTGGCCAAGATGTGTCGGACACGCCTAAGATCACTGAGCTTATAGTAACATACATATAATATCATTGCCTAAGATAGGGTTTCGTAGCCATTACGAAAAAATCAAGTAATTTTGTCGAAGGATTTCATTTATGTACGGAATCTTCCAAGCATAAATATATTTTATACCTTAGGCTGTTCTTTACTCTTAAACTAGGTGCTAATAATTCTCAAGCAATCTTAGCTGTTATAACGAAAAAAAGTCGCCTGTTGATGACAACAGAAACTAGGATTCCAAAGAACGGTTTTTTTAGAGATTAGTTATAGTTAACGTACCTATCTCAATTTTAATCATCATCTAAGTTGTTTCTGTAATTTGTAAAAAATGCTATTATGCTACCGGCGAGCTCGAATCTCGATACTATAATTTCACCCGTGCTTTCAGCTAATGCAATTTTTATGTTATGGAACTTTTTGTCCGTGTCTTTTTTGTAACTTTTAATCAAATTACAACAATTATTTGGTAAAATAATTTTTAAATCGGTGTAAATAAAATAGGTATAAATAAAGTATAAATAAATAAACAAAGAAAGTGATTTATTTATAACAACAGTTTGACACATACACAAGTTAGAAAAAACTAAAATTAAAAAATTTATAAACCCCCGACAAAAAAACGCCCGCAAAAATAAAAAAATAAAAACGAAAAAAAAGGCGCCAAAAAAGAACAACTAAAAAGTAAAAAATAATTATGCACTACCTAGCTGTTGCCCGTGACTTCATCTGCGAAGAATTCGTTTATCCCTATCCCGCGGGGACTATGGTGATTTCCCGCAAAGTTAGCCCAACTTAATTTAGTATAAGTACCTAGTAATATTTTTTTTATCTAAGCGTCGTCGTTGTCGGGGGACCGCTAAGGTTAACAGGATACTAAAGTGCATATGTTGTATTTTTAAAGTAGGTATTAACCTTAGCGGTCCCCCGACACCGACTACGCTTAGATAAAAAAAATATTACTAGGTACTTATACTAAATTAACTTGGGCTAACTTTGCGGGAAATCACCATAGTCCCCGCGGGATAGGGATAAACGAATTCTTCGCAGATGAAGTCGCGGGCAACAGCTAGGTAGTGCATAATTATTTTTTACTTTTTAGTTGTTCTTTTTTGGCGCCTTTTTTTTCGTTTTTATTTTTTTATTTTTGCGGGCGTTTTTTTGTCGGGGGTTTATAAATTTTTTAATTTTAGTTTTTTTATTTCATGCTTTTTAAACTTTGTTATATATATTTTTTAAAGTGTACTAGTGTATTGAATATCCTGGCTGCAGCTCAGCTCGTGTTGCCATCATTGCATTGTAATGTAGAATCAAATACTGATCAAAAGGAACAAACACGACATGTCTGCTATTTTTTTTTGAAGAGTAGGTATACTGGTGTGCTGGATATATCCTGGCTGCAGCATCAGCTCGCCGTGTTGCCACCACTGCATTGTATGTAGAATCAATTACTGATCAAAACGAATCCAAACACGACATATGTGCTATTATTTTTTATAGTGTTCAAGTGCGCTGGATATCTTGGCTGCAGCATCAGCTCATCTTGTTGCCACCATTGCATTGTATATAGAATCAAAAACCGATCGAATAGAATCCAAACACGATATATCTGCTATGGTTTTATCAAGAGTGTACCTACTGGTGTTCTGGATATCCTGGCTGCAGCATCAGGTCGAGAATTGCATAATCTTGCATAGTTATATAGCATACATGGGTGTTTCAAATTTTACGTCCCAAATATGCTTGAAAGTAAAGTAAATACGCATTATGCATATAAAATTCCTACCGCAGCGAACAAAAGAGCTGATGATCTTGAAACGACTGAACCGATTTTGATAAAACATGTCTAAGAACCATCGCCAAGAAACCAGCTTTCAAATAAAAAAAACCGCATTCAAATCAGTGCACCCGCTTAAGAGCTACGGTGCCACAGACAGACACACAGACAGACAGACACACAGACAGACACACAGACAGACACACAGACAGACACACAGACAGACACACAGACACACATAGCGGTCAAACTTATAACACCCCTTTTTTTGCGTCGGGGGTTAAAAATATGTAGTTGCCGATTTGCCGTAATAAATAGGTATTTAACAAAAATAATTACTAATCACGGATATGACAGAACAGTTTCAATTCATGAATCTTCCATGACTCACAGATAAGCTAGCTAGATAGTCTAGATTTGTAAGTAATAGTTTTCATAAATAAACACTTTCGTTAGGTACTAAGCGAAACAAAGATCTGAATAGCCAAGTTTAACAAAAAACTGTAATTTTCGGCAAATCATAGATTTCTACTGTTGTGCATTACGTGAATCTTTTTTGTCTTACGGTCATAGTTTTACCCCATAAAAATAGATATTAGAAAACACAGTAAAACTAAATTAAAAAAAAGCCGTGTATTGAAACTGAAGTGAAAAGTTTACAGATTCAGCTGAAACTTAATTAATAAAGTAATTATTTTTCTTTCCACTTTCGATTGTAATAATTATTGCTATTAGATTTACTGTAAAGTTTCTTTGTGTCAAATGTTACGAAAGTATGTCACTTACGGACTATATAAAGCTCATTTTTAGTAAAAACAAATAGCTCAATAGCAAAAAAGTAACATGTAGGCATGGTACCAAACAAATTTGTTTCAAACAGTTGTCTAAGTTTTTGGGATTACATGGCAAAAAGAGGTACCAACAGTATGCCCAGCAAATATGTCATATAACTGGAACATTCAATTTGCTCTGTCATATAATACCACAATTTGTCCCCCAGTTAAGACTAACAATGCGTCAATAAAGATTTACGATGGATAAACAATGCGTAACCGATATTTTCGAACAACAAGACTCAGTCGAATCCGAGCGGCATATCGTGTTACTCGGCGGTAAGTATTCTAAATTTCTAGGGCTTTGTTTTTTATGAGACTCGACAATTAACAATAATAATAATAAAATTTATTTATTCAGATAACTACCTTTATAACCTACGAGTAACCAACAAAAAGTTGGAAAACCCCAGACTTCAAAGTTCGATATCTTAAAAACGACTAAACGAATTTTGATGAAACATGTCTAAGAACCATCGCTAGAAAACCTGATTTCAATAAAAAAACCGCATTCAAATCGGTCTACCCGTTTAAGAGCTACGGTGCCACAGACAGACAAGAATACACACATAGCGGTCAAACTTATAACACCCCTCTTTTTGCGTCCGGGGTTAAAAATAAATTGAAATCAATAACGTTTAAAGTTATTGATATCTAATCATCTATCTAATCATCTTCGATCTAGGCTTGACTGTACTCTGGGATGTGACCAATTTGTTTTTAGTGCGACTTTGTTAAAATTAAATTAATTCTCAAAACATAATACGACATTAATTTCAATTAGTCAGTATCAGCTAACACTATCTAGTGACCAAATATAAAACACTGTTACTAACAAATAATATTAATTTTGTGGTTTTAAATAAAATAATTGAAGTTTCAACCAAAATTACGGAACTTTTGCAATCACAATAATTATTATGTGTTAAATAATCATTAATAATAGTTAGGGATTAGTTCTTCGCAAACAATAACAATTTTGTGATCTGTTGAAGATGCTGAACCTAACGACATTATGATTGATTTAATATGAATATTCTGGGATTTTAGATATTTAATGTATTTTGGGACATTTTTGTGTCTTTTAAGTTAATATTCTCAGGAAAAAAATAATCTGTCCAATGGCACAGAATGAATATTTTTAGTGAATTAATTGTACGAAACTCATTATCCGTGACAAGTCATTATTCTTTCGGAACATTAATCACTACTTTATCGGACAAGCCTTGGGAAAACGCATTCTCTCGGACCAGCAGTGTTTGAATAACGTTTCCTACTTAATTTGTGCACTCCTGGGAGAAAAGTTTTCTATATGCAATGCGGCATAATATATGGCTTCAAGTTTCAGCAACTTCGAAGTGCTTGCTGAAATGAAATGAATGGCTGAATAGAATTACAGTTGCGCGTGTACCTACTAAGCACTGTTTTCTTTGTCACATACAATAAATAATATTCAGTCCCAGGCAGATAGTTATACCGGGTGTGGCCTGTAATATGAGCAAAAAATTAAAACATAGATCATACTCGTCAAACTGAACAACATTAGAAATAATGGAATCTTCAAATCTTCCTTTTTTCATACAAATTAAATATTATGTCGTGCTATGTCAGTAACTTTAGTTCTTCTAAATACGGATCTATTTCTGGTCCGATAGTTCAAAGAAACTCTTAACATAGCTTTTGGCATTGTGTTTTGAGTTTATTTGATTAGTTAGCAATCGGCAGATACATAGATAGTCAGATTTTGGTAGAGCGGTATTCAATAATCGGCAGTGGAAGCGTTTCAGATAAACCAATTTAAAGAAAACCGTACCTATATACGTTTATTGAAATATGTTATACCTATTATGGTTCTTTATTTTCAAAGACGTATAGTAGAGGTAGGTTTAATATTTCGTTCATTATAGTAGATATTTACTCCTATTTAATGTATATTGCTCATAAGCCATAAGTTTAGTTTCCGTGTAGGAATAACTTCTCATAAATAGTTTTAGTGCAGTACAAAACTGTGCCAGAACGTAGCATTGTTTCCATTAACGATGCAATCAAAGTTTAATTTAAATACAAAGCTCGGCTAAATTTCACAGTAACAAGCAAGTAATTTAATGAACCTTTCGACACGAACCAAATAGCGGGAATAATGAGGTCGCAACCGATGTAATCTTCTATTGAATCGCATAGGTACAATCCGTGCTCTGTGGCTATTCGATGCCAAACCGATCGTAAAATACATCAATAGTTTGAACTATCCTTTTTGTTGCAGAGAGAAATGAAAGGGAGAGTGGAGCATGCGATTTGGCTTCAGCGCAGCGGAGTTGCTTTGAATCGAAAAGCAGATTAAACTGCTAGCTGTGTAGTGAGCTAGCCGACCCTTGAGTGTCGTTCATAACAGGTAGCGATGTAAGCTTCCAACTAGCTTGACCAAAGCTTGACCCTAATATGAGATCAAGTTACTTTAATCACTGTGTTTTTCGACTGACTGCACTATGCAAGTAAGAGAAATTGTAGGTAGGTACATGCTATGTTTTCACTTACTTGACTTAAATTGTTATTTTTAGTTGTTATTTTTGTGTTTATTAAAATAAGAAAATAAATAAGCAACTGCAGGTAGTAACTATTGTAAAGAAAAATAAGAACCCTCTTATCTGTCTTAACCCTCACGTCTGTAAATTTGTGTCTTTGAAAACCAAATATACGACAAAATGAAGATCATGTTACTGAGATGCAATAGAGTGTAGCTACTGTTAAAAATATCTGGAAATCTAAAATTGCTTTATGGTTCTTCGTGATTTGTATCAATTTGGGCAAGAGAAAAATCCGAAGGCGTAACCAAACGAAACACAGAAAACAATAAAACAAAACTTTTGCACGATCCAAGCATAGTTTATGTGGGGGAAGATCTATAGTGCTTCGCCTGAATTTGTATCCTAATATTTAGATCAGGGAAGATACCATTTATTTTTATTAGGGGCCCCATATCAGCATACGAATGTCTAACAAAGAGCACAACTATTGTACAGCGTGGCATCCGACGCGGGTAAGTAGACAATAAATTCAGTTTTATTGAAAACAAAAGTACACTTCTTTTTGAATTAAATACAGGATACGTTGTCTTTTTTTTACTCAATGCCTTGAAGGACTGTCGAGTTCATAAAGTTGTGATCTAAAATTTGATCAAAATATCTGAACAAAACTCTATTGTTAACGGCGTAGAAGCGTGTTCAGATATTTTTGATCAAAATTTTGCTCAGAAGTTTATGAACTCAACTGTAAGTCTCGTGACAACAGATTTATAGATTTACATCTTACTAGCTTTTATACGCGGTTTCGTTCACGAGAAATTACGGAATTTTACTAAATCTCATGAGAATTCTTAAAGGTAGCATCGTAGTCTTCAAGTGGGCACGATTTTATTCTAGTCTGATCAATATGTCTTCAATCGATGATTGCCTACATTAGTAATTTTCCGACAGCTTTAAGTATTATCGGTATCACGTATTGTTTCTTTAGAAAATATTGTTTAAATTGAAAACATTTTTTGTTCTTTTCTTTTGATTTATTACTGAATCGATGACATTGCAAAAACGATAGCATAATTCTAATAATCGCTAATCGATCAACACCGTGACGTTTACTCATGACGTCGATCGAATTCAAAATTCCATAGTTACCTACGTATAACAGGAGAAATAAAATACTTACCCGTTTCGCCCCCCTAATGGTTACCCTAACGTTATTCTAATGGTTGTTTAATTCTAACCAGAATTTGTATACATGTAAAAATACGGTATTTGACTATTTTATACATGTTTTATAAATGAAAACTACACAATGCCTGTTATTAATAGAGAAACAATTTTTAAGCTAAATTTACAAATAACAAAGTTATAAAGGTCTGAAATTCAAGATACCTGCTAGGTATATAGATTTTTCAAAAAATCACTATAGATCCAATTTACAACCGATTTAAGTTTTCTCTTTTCTTTTCACTGTCTATATTATCTATATTTTCATAATAATATTAAGATATGGCCCATTTCAGGCCTCTAGGTTGGCAACGCATCTGCAATACCCCTGGTGTTGCAAATGTTTATGGGCGGTGGTGATCTCTTACCACCAGGAGACCCACTTACTCGTTTGCCTTCCAGTCGAATTTTAAAAAAATGCAGAAATTATTAAATACCGTATTTAGTACCTACTGTTTTGTAATGTGTACGTACTATATTTTTTCATGACCTTTAATAATCTGTTGTTGCATCATAAGAAGGAAGCGGACGAGATAAGTAGACTGATAGTCATTACCTAGACACTCAACTCATCTTTTTCGAAGAACTTTTGTTATCAATCTGAGGCATCTTTACAACTATTAGATCTACGCGTACTCGAGATACAATCAAAAGGCAGAAGTTACGAGTAGATATTTGATTCTTTAATATCTGTCAAATGCTATCGCATATAGAGTAGGTACGTTCAATAATTAGAGAAAATAATAATTTGAAACTTCCATAAGTTCGAATTTGTATAACAACCCAAATTTTAATGATGATTTTAAAGTACCTATGTTGCGGCTCAAACAACAAGGGTAAAAGCAAAGCCACCTGTCATGGGTACCCTTCGTTGATGTACCCAACAAAGTCAGTCTGTGATCTTTCTTTTGATGATTCAATTTGATTCATGTGGGGTGTTTGGTTTATAATGAAAAAAAAATAATAGTGACAGTGTGTGTCACTGTCATTCAAGTGGTACAGACGTAGTGCAAATTGATTTTCCATCGGGAAAACTCGGAATACGACGGCACTCGAAGTGTCAGTCAAATATTGTATTTAATGAGTGACATCTGCGTATTCATTAATATGGAACTTTATTTTATTATTCAGTGTCAAATGTCAAAGTGAGAAAAATGATTAGTACTGAGGCTCATTGATTTGAGAGAGTAGGTACGATAAATATAAGAACTTTTCCGATAAAGTACAAAGGAAAATCATTTTGCACTTTATCTGTATAAGTACTTATAATATTATTACTTTGTGTCTGCAATCGGATAAAACGGTAATGAACTAAAACGAGTAAATTTATTCAAATACCTGGGACATTTCATCACCGACGACCTTAAGGACCACATGGACATTGAGAGGGAAAGAAGGGTGATGGCAGTAAGATGTAACGTATTGGCCGGGCGGTTTGCACGTTCTAGTAAGCAAATCAAGAGCCAAGTCAAGTCAAGTGTCAAGTCTTCTATACGTTCAGTCACTAGATTGCCTACACGCAGCGGTCTGTCAGCATCCTTGAAGTATGAGAATGAGTCTTCTGATGGTCATGTACCCTTTTTAGTTTTTACTGTTCACTATGATAATAATAATTAAGTATTTTCGCGTTGGAGACGAGTTGTCGGTAGGCCTCCAACAAGATGGAGCGACGACCTGGTTAAGATCGCGGAATCGCGGTGGAGGCGAAAAGCACAAGACCGATCTGAGTGAACAGCCTTGAGGGAGTCCTATCCTATGTCCAGCAGTGGACGTTTTTCGGCTGACATGATGATGATGATAATTTTCGCGTTTACTAACTCTTGGACCATTTTGTTGTCTTAATTTAAATTAATAAATAAAAAATTACGGTTAAAATGAAACAATCTTGCATTTTTTTCTAAACAATTGTTGTTTCTATCCTCGCAATCGCAACCCAGTTTAACAAAAGTTACGAATAATAAATATCCCGTAGCAGTGATCAAAAAACAGCAACGCTAGCGATCCCATAAGCGTTCCTTTTTTGTTGTTCATGCGCCTCGCTAAAAAAACACATCGGCGTTTTTAAATTGGTCCTATGTTTGTTGAATTTTATGGCCTTTTGCCTGATAAAGGCAGTTAAAAATGCATCCTACGATCGTTCCGTGTCGTTACTGCGTACTCCACACATCACGGGCAGGGGGTTATTTACAAAACGTGATGGAGGTCAGGGCATTAACGTTCTCATTAACGGGTATAACCCCCCTAAATGTGCTCGTAACCGCGGCCAAAACGGCCAGAATGCCCAAAATTCACGTTTGTTATTATGTGTAACGCCGTGTAACACTGTAATTGATATAGCGCGAGAACAAATGAAAACGCATTTATCAAAGTTTGACTAAATATTGTTAATCCGAGCTGATAATTAATTGATACTATAAAAGTGAAAGTGGAATCAATGTGAAACGTTTAAAATGTATTCCAATACTAGCTTTTGCCCGCGGCTCCGCCCGCTTGATATTCGGTTATCGCGCGCTGTTCCCTCGGGAGATGTGCATTTTTCCGGGATAAAAAGTAGCCAATGTCACTCTCGGGCCCATAAACTAACTCTATGCCAAAAATCACGTCGATCCGTGGCTCCGTTACGGCGTGAAAGACGGACAAACACACAAACACACTTTCGCATTTATAATATTAGTATGTATCAGTAAGTATTCAGTATATACTCGTATTTATTTCGCCACCTTTTAGAAAAAAATAGAAAAAATTATGCCCTGTTGGGGCGTAGCAATTTTAAAATTAATTACATTATTTAACTATCGGTACATAACATGCCTATGTTAACCACATGTAATTTTTAAAAAGAGGTGTACGTACATATTAACTACCACTTATAATTTTGGTTAAGTAAGGTATCTAAATAAATTATATTTTCTTCTAGTTATACTTAAACTTAGAACTTATGTGGTATAGTGTAAAGAATAAGGTCATCACATCTTTTAATAGTATTATATATTTTTTTTTTTTTTTTTTATTTTATTTAGGTAGGTAATTTACCAAGTACTTTTACAGACTTGGCGTGAGAACCGTATAATTTGCGACTCGTTTAAAGGAATTTTAAATAAGCAACTTATTATTCAAGTTAACTGCATTTAAAAGATGGATAAGAAATAAAGCATTAGAAATAAGTGATACACTGAGTACTTGTCACTTTAAATTAGTTCTAATTTTAAACTACAAGCAAAACAATCTTTGGTCACTTTAAGATTTTAATTTAATTAACTGAAATTATTAACAATTGTGTAACAAAGTTCCAGTACCACTATATACATTTTTAAAAAATGATTCATCAAAGTAGGCTCAATATTATCTAGCTAATGCTTCTTATCATCATAAAATGTTAAATTATTCAGAAATTTATAATCAAAGGTAAATAAACCAGGCAAGTTCTATACCAAAAAACGTAAGAGATTTCCAATCAGGATATTAACTCCGATATCGTATCGATTCCGCAAAATGGATAAGAACGATAAAGAAACTGCTCAGTATAAGAAACATTGTAAGCGGGCATAGAAAAGTTAGACAAGTTAGGCCTTTTTGATTTTAAAGCTCGGTTATGAAAATAAGTTCAGGATGACTGTACACTGATAACAGCCTTGCGATAATAGTCTTACATATTTAAGACCAGCTATTGTTTTACTTTTCCCAATTCACGTCAACAGTGCTGTTAGGTAACCAACAACATGTACAAAATTGTTTCTTTTTTGGCTCTTGCCATTGCCTGTAAGTGCTTAGAGTTTTATTTTAAATTTAATTTCACAGGCGTCTTAAGTGACTAAATAATCATAAAAAATATTTTATTTTAGGCAGTGCAGTGCCCTTGGATGTCGACGAACAATCAAATAGGATCTCAGGTGGAAGCTATGCTGCCAATCTTCAATTCCCTTTCATGGTAAATTCAAGTTCTCTTCCAAAGTAGCGTTTTACGATACTACCATAGTTTTACCTCCTGTTTCACCACTCATTGATAAATTTTATATGAGAGATGTCTGTGATACCGACTCTGTTTGATTTGATGAAATAAACAGAGACAGCGTCACATTTATTTGTCACATAAAATTTAACAATGGCTCGTGAACAGGCTCGTAATTAAAAAAAAAAACTTGACTCGCTGAAACAAATAGGCGGTTTTCTATCATTTGCTCGAATTTTATATGCCCAAATGTATCGTTTTCTAGAATTTTGATTTGCCATAAAGTAATTTATTTCTGGAATAGTATTTTTTTCAGAGTTGATATTTAACTAACCTAACCTAACCCCTAACCTACTGCATTCTTTATGATGACATTTAAAAAAATCATGAAAACAGCCCGGTTCTATATATTTTGTGACAAGTGTTGGTATGGCAAGTGAAATTTGGGCAAATGAAATTCGGGGAGGTAAAGGTAAATGCAAATAGGCATATTCACTATACATAAGTCATTGTAATTTTGTTTCAACTGCACTTGATAAAGAAGTGTGTAGTTATTACTACATAATGTCACTAAAAGCATTTTACCTCTGAACTTCTTCAGGCCTCCTTGCAAAGGATTGTCAACAACCAGGCAGTGGCAACCAGAGGCCACAGATGTGGTGGTGCTCTCATCACCTTTCAGCACGTCTTGACAGCTGCTTCTTGTTTATATGAGTGGAATGCTGATGGGTATGACATTTTTTACATTAACTTATACTGGCCTCCAGTAATTACTGATGTCACCACTGATGGGCACAAGCCTTTAACGTAATTTCTGTGTGCAGATAAATCAAAGTTATTTAATCCTATTAAGTTCCGTAAGATACAAAATATCTCAAAAACTCAAAAGTATATTATTATCAAAGTTTGTCAATAAAGGTTTTCCCAGAAGCGAAATTTCGCTAGATGGCGTTAGTATCGTGAGGTCCGTTTGACGTTTGCTCTGATTGGTTAAGAAACTAAATGAGCCAATCGCAGGATTCGATTTGTGGCATTCGAACATGGCGGACGTAGTCAATGTATAATTTTGCTATTTCTGTTTCTTTGGCTAGTTGAAGTATAATTTTGATAGTGTTTTATGCGGCGATTAACCTTAACAGTGAACAGTGATCACAAAATTCTATATTGCTCTCGTGTCTGACATTTTTTAATGCGCAAGTTGTCTCCACGTGGTTTCTGGAATTTTACTATCAAGTTGCAAAAACTACAACTACCGAACAACGTCCCTCTCAAAGAGAGTACCTTGACACTGGCGAAATTGTCCTAATAAGGACAGAAAGCCATATTGTAAAAGAGAAGAAGAAGAGCCAATCGCAAGCAAACGTCAAACGTCAAATGGATATCTTGATACTAACGCCATCTAGCGATATTTCGCCTCTGTGAAAACCCTCATTATGTTTTTTTTTTCTTATTATAAATACATTATATTATTTAAAGCTTATTCTGAATTTAATACAGTAATCTCGACTCGTACAATTTTCATAATTCATCTCACAATGGGTGTTATAAAAAAAAGTGTACCCTTTCATTATTTATGAAATTTTGCAAAACATATGGTTTTTCCTATTCAGAATCAAGAGCACAATCGATTCCGATAGTTAAAAAAAATTTCCCCAAAAAAATATCAGTTTTGAGACGTTTTTTTCATACACTTAGTATGGGCGTGACTAAACTGACTCATAAAATTTTGTATGAAAATATGGGGACATTTTTTTAAACGACCGGAATCGATTGTGCTCTTGATTCTGAGTAGGAAAAACCATATCTTTTCCAAAAATTCAAAAAAAAAAGAAAGGGTAGGTACACTTTTTTTTTAAAACACTCAAATGCACTAAAGCATTCCGATTAATTCGTCCTTGAAAATACTTTCACTAGAAGAAGAACACGGGATAAATTTTGTACTAAAAAGGAAACCTAGTTAAACCTGTAAGTTAAGCCTGTAATTACGTCCGCGTAGAGTTCGTTTATTTATATATATCCCGCGGGAACTTGCAATTTATCCGTAATATAAACTACCCAGGGCTCAAACTATGTGTATACCGAATTTAATTTTAATCGGTTCGGTGGTTTAGACTTGAACAAGTGGAATAATACATACTTACAAACTTTCGTATTTATAATGTAGATTAACTGTTTTAAGCGTGGCCTTCTCAACGGAGAATTCGCAACAAAATTTTATATTTATTCACAGGACGAGGTCTCCGATTAGCACAGCCAATTACAGGGTATTTGCTGGAGCGCATCAGCTCACTAACGACACGTCAGCTGATCGGATCAGGACCATTCTTCAGTATACTGAACACCCCCAGTACTTGGGAATTCCATCTTACCTTAATGATATTGGTGTTATCACTGTAAGTATTTATTCATTATTTTTTGCTACCTCTACCTAAGAAACTCTACGCTCAATAAGATTTATGGACATCTGCTTAAATGTGTTTTTTATATATTTTTGCAGTTAGTCATTTTGAGGTTATTTCTACGCCCTAAAAATTGTCTATTGACAAAGAATTCTCTATTCGCTAACACCATGATTGGCTGTTTAGGGGTTTCCAAAGTAAATTAAAAAAAACTTTGATCCAGATTAATGAGGAGCTTTAGTTCCGATATGCAGATGTTTTATGATACTTTAGTAAGATTATAAGAGCATGAGAAGTGAAATAAAAATTGTTGACATTGTTAACGTTCGGGGTACACGTGAAACATGTTTGAATTTCAACATGATTTCATAAAGTATTCGCTATCTAATAGATAATGTTTTGTATCATCAAATTCCCCGAAACGCGTGATACATGAATAATCCATTTGAACTGTTTGCTTTGGATGTGGATAACGACAAGGGTGATTGATTAGATACAAAATTAAATCGAGTTAAACTAACTAAAAGCATAACAGCCTAGAGTTCTAATAGCCTTCATTTAATTTGGCTAGTTAATTGTTAAGTAACTATAATGGTTCTTGAATAGACACAGTTACTAGGTACAACAGTAATTTTAGTACGAAAATGCATTACCGGCATAAACATAACACCTTAAAGTGCTTAAAATATAAACAATGGAATATTTAAAAGATTATGGGGAATCAAGGTTTATTAAACCGTAAATACACAGGAATTCTTCATATACTCGTAGCTCACAAGTTTTTACATCTTGAACAGTAGAATTAATGTTTTTTTTTTTTTTCAGCTAACTGTGCCCTTCCCCAACACAGTGGTCACACCGATTGCCTTACCTGCTGCGAATTATAACCCACGCGATGACCTTAGCTGCACTGTTGCCGGCTGGGGTGCTCTCACCAACAATCCCACTGCCTTGGTGAGTTTGTTGTTTATGTTTTGTTTTTGAAGTTTTTGCCTTTCATTTTCGAAGTAGGACGTGTAATTCTGAATGGTCGTTATAATTTTATTTACTTTTTAGGCCAGTGTTGATTTGAAGGTTGCCGCAAAATACATTTACAGTCAAGATATGTGCGCGAGAGTGTACAATACCCTGCACGGAATGCCTAACATCCGCAACACCATGGTCTGCGCGGCTTCATATGACATCGTCTCCACGGGTTGTGTGGTAAATATCACTGTGAATTACTTGAATCTCCAACTTACTCGTATTGATTTTTCCCTTTTTCCCACATTTTAACCATCAGTTTCTTTAAAATTTTCAACTTAAGCGGCATGCGTGTGAATCAAAAATTTAAAAATATTTTGTCTACTCAGATGAATTTTTAATCCTTAATCTATTATTTGCAGAGCGACGAGGGTAACCCTCTCATCTGTGATGGCGTATTGACTGGTATCCTCGCACTGCATGGAAATTGCGCTGCATCATCATACCCTGAGATCTACACCCGTGTGAACAACTACACTACTTTCATCAGAGAAGTTACTGGATCAGCGAACACCTTCACTCCTGGAGTTTCCATTCTCATCTTGCTCACTTTGACTCAAATGGCCTTTGCTAGTCTTTTGAGTTAAGTGTAAGCGTTTAAGAGTGAAAGTCTTAGTAGCGCACGTTGAGGGGCGAATATTCAGCGTTTTTAAAGCGTTTTTTTTTTGTCATTGGTGTCTCTGCAGGCGTTATTATAAGGGGTGATGCCCAGTGTACAACACCGATACTGAATTTAGCGTGATTATAATTCTTGTGACTTGTCTTTCCGTTTTGCTATATAAACGTGGGACGCTAATGACGTTTGAATGCGCGGTCAAAACGCTCGATTATTTTCCCAGAGCACGCATCATAAAATCATCAGTTGTGTGCGTCGTGTGAAGCTTGCGCAATACTAAGATTTCATTCTTTAATTAAGAGTCATTTAAGTTTAGCAGTATTAAAACTTACTCTCTATTCCGTGCTTATATTTTGAATATTTCATATATTTTCTCTACAAACGAAGAGAAAATCAAATGAGTTCTCATGTCCTATTAAAGCTACGAGAATAGTGAAACGACGCAGTTAAATGACAATCAATTAATACGAGTAACCTTGACTTCAAGAATCGGGATTAGTGAAATATACTAGGAAATAAAGTAGATAACCGTTTATGGCATGTGATAAATAAGTAATCATTTACCTGAAATATGTTATCTCGGCTGTCTATTTTTGTGATAGATAAAGTCATGAGTGTGATGTTGTTTTTGTTAAGTACGTTTTTAGGAGACGAATTAAACTTGATTTGTAAGGAAAAAATCTTTCTTTTATCTTGTTCAAGAGCGACATCGACTTTCCCTGTATAGAATAGTAGACAACATAACTTTTCCACCCCATGCACGCAATACCGACTCTCATGTTTGGGAACTAATCAAACACTGCGAGAGTTTAACCTCCGCGTGTTTCACGTTCCGTCTTTTATTTACTCTTTGAGGTCAAACAGCCGTACGTACTCGTATTTCGCCTAACTTACAGTATAAATAGTAAGAACATGAGATTTTAAATAACATTGTTAGGAACAAATTTACTTATACTTACCATTACAAGTATGTATGTGTGAGTCGAAATTCTAGGTTAAATCAAAATACAGGGAGAAGATCATATTCTCGAAGGTAAAGGATAATGCGTACTTTTTACTGAATCAGACGTCATTGTGAGAGCAAAAATAGGCTTTCATGGTAATTAATGCGCAACACGAGGTCATGTCCGCCTCACAAAATGACTAAAAGGTTGAAGGTGTTATAAATTTTGAGCACGTTCATTAGAGCCCGCATGGATCCCTCGCCCTAGCTTTTAGCCGACGACACACGTCGGAATTTCGTAATAAGATTTCCTTAATTTAAGACTTGCTCTCGTACACTCATTAAAGAAGTGTTGGCCCCGAGCGGCTGGGCTGCTCAGATCAACACGGCAGGGCGTGAAATTACCTACTATTACGATCGCCAAATTGGATGTGGTTTCTCCCTGTATTCACCGAGACCGAGCTAATATTCGTCAGTTGGATTCAGTAGAAACAAAACATTAGGTGCGCTAAGGGTGAAGCCAGACGAGCGTCATTTTTAGGGTTCCCTACCTCAAAAGGAAAAACAGAACCTTATACTACTTATTTACCAATATTTACATGACATTTGTAAAAAAATATATATAAATCCATAGGTACCGGATATAAATAATCATGAGCACTGACCTTGTACAAGATAGTGTTATCTTTAGTAAAAATGATAATCAAAACAATTTACATACAATCCCTACTTTAATATTATAAATGCGAAAGTAACTCTGTCTGTCTGTCTGTTACGCTTTCACGTCGAAACCACTGAATCGATTCTGATGAAATTTGGTATAATATAGGTGAGCCCCAAGGATCAACATAGAATACCTTTTATTCCGGTAGAGGGTGTCACCGCGCAATAACCTAGATCCGCGCAGACGAAGTCGCGGGCATAAGCTAGTTACGTGTAATAAAACAGAGGCCGTATTGCCTAACGTTTCTGACACTTGCAACCGCAATCAAATGACAGTTCTTGCATGCGAAATCTGTCATTTGATTGCGATCGTGAGCGCCAAAAACATTAGACAGTACGGCCTCCGGTTTATAAATCAATAAAAATATTACGCCGTAAGCTACTTTACTTCGTCTTATAGGTTTGAATGCGGTAAGAATGTATATGGTTGATTTCATACAAAAAAATAATTGTAGTACGAAACTTTAAAAAGCCGTGGTGGCCTAGTGATTTAACCGGTCCCTAAAGCAGAGAATCGCGGTTCAAACCCAAGTACGCACCCCACTTTTTCAAAATTTATGTGCGAATAATTTGAAATTAATCACGAACTTTATGATTAAAGAAAACATCTTGACAAAACCTGCAAAACCTGTGAAGTAGTGTGTGTGTGTGAAGTTTCTAGTCCGCACTGGGCCCGCGCTGGGCCCGCACTACTGCCCAAGGCAAGCATTAATGTAACAGTAAGTATATAGACGGCGATGATGATGATAGATAATCATTCTACCTAAATCAAATAGACGAACTCGAAAGCAGCCAAGTCCAGTGCAGATTCGTTATACTCGTAGGTACTGAGTATGAGTAACGCTGAGGAAACTTGGTTTATGAGGCAGAAACATAAAAGTAACGAGGCCATTAACTTCGGATCATTGCACCCGGTCAGCCGTAGTTTTATTTGAATTCAGGAAGCATTTTATACGTAACCCCTTTTTACCGCATTATGAGCCTGTTGTCATTAAATAGCTATCAACGAATTTCTGGGGCGGTGCGATGTGACGCGATTTTATCTATCGAAGGAAAAGGACTTGAATTTAGACAGCTTTGGTTGATGGTCTCAGGTTATAGGGGGGAAGTTTGAAACATTTATATGCATGAGACCCACAATAGGAATGCGCGTACTTTCTACCTTTACTTATTCATAATCAATTCAATTTGTACCTAACGTGTTATCGGTCGTTAGTGCATCCACAGGATTGCAATGGAGTCATCAAATCACCGGCACTAGGCCTTGCATGTTGAAACACAAACGTATCATACTGGCTGGCTACTCGAAAATTCCAAATTCAAAACTCGTCTCATACCATCCCCCTTACTCTCCATTTAAATATTATTAAAGTGAGCGGGACGGCATGATATAAGTTTGAATTTCTGTTTTGCTTTTAGATAAGCATGCAATTTCGAACTGCATGAGATTTCGGCTGGTGAAGTCATCATTCATGGACTGATTGATGTCAGTTGGTTGGGAATGTCGACTAGACAAGATAATAGACCGTCTCAGTAGTGCATTGATATGTAAGTACAGTTACCAGCACCAATATCTGACACAACAAAGTGTGTATAAATATATAGGTACATGATATGACTCTATTTCTAGGGCTGGTAGTAGGTGTCAGATACTTTTGCACGCTTTGTAGCAGATGTTAATGCAGGCAACTGTACGAAAGACATAGCTTTGGTTGGAATATGAAAATAAAAATGGCTTTATTACCTCATCGAACCAACTTAAAGAACAAGGTTGATTCTTCCGTAGATCAAAGAAAAAAATACAACAACTTGAAAACGTTAAATCAAACAATATTTTTATTTTAAAGACTCATAAAGTACTAATACGTTTTCAATAAAACTTAGCTAAAGACCAGAACTTAATATTAAAAAAAAAAACTCGTCCAACTTGTCAATCCGTTTGAGTGCAACTATGCCCATACAACGAGGTGCGGTAAAATTTAAAATTGGTTTCAAGTTGAGGATTAAAAATTGCTACGAAATTCACTCTTTTATCATTAACTATAAAAAAATCTTAAGATTTAATGCCGATCATTAAAGCTCTCCACTCAACTCTAAATCGTACTTATAACTTCTTTTCTCGGTAAAAGTGACTCGCTAAAAAGTTTTTTGTGCTTTCAATCTTTATGTCGAGATCCTTACTAATTAAGTATAGGTATTTTCAATTACTAGTAAATTACAGTGGCATTGGCACGACTTTTGCGATAGAAATTGGAATTGCTTCTATGCTGGACTGTACAATAAATCTGTTCTTAAATTTGTAGAGAATAGATTTATAGAATGTTCGATCTGAGTTTCAGTTTCCAAACGGAATGGTAGTGTTTTTTTATTATCGAAGCAATTTTACTCGTTATTTACTTTTTTGCTCGGTTTTACTGAACGTTTCGAAAAGATTTGCCTCCGTATTTTTTGCGAATGTAAATTAAGTCTGGATTTCAACTTAAAATAGCAATACGTTGTAAAATCCGTGAGACGGTAAACAAGACCGAAAGCAGGGTCGCCGGAATCAATATCGAAACGGAACAAGAAAAATACCTTCGGGTTTTTAAATGTCCATTCCTGTTGACGTAGCGGAGATTGTTATTTCATTCTTTTTCCAGTGCTTACATAAGACATTTGTTAGTAAATATTTATTATAAAGCATTTGAGTCTCACAAAGTGTATCACTTTTATTATGTTAAAAGTCTTTTCGGTGAGAAATAAAGACATAACAATAAAGGAGCTATACCTACGTAACAAGGAAACCTTCAAACTCACGAAAAGTAAAAATAGCAACGCTACGAAATATTACACGGTACAAAATGAAAACCGACATAACAAACATTGCAAGAATAAACAGGCTTACGCATGTTCCCCGAAGTGGAGACAGGCCTTTTATTTCAACGACTGAATCAAGAGGGGGCGCAAACACGCCGCAGTAGGAACAGAAGGAACTGCTGACAGACGTATTTACTGCCAAACGCAGCGCTCCATTTCTGGGGCAATCCAGCTAAACAAAGCAAACGTTGATACGCTATATCCTCCAAGAAATATCTGCAAATCTCTGACGCACACGCCCGCCCCAACCGCTTGGGAAATAAAGATTATACAAATAACTCTTAGGAGCTCCCGCCGATGTTTCTTAAGATGTATGATAACTCATACCATTATTCTTCGCATAATCTTGTTCAATCAGAAAAAAGTAAACGAGCCTTTGAATGTTGAAATATAACATTATTTTAAGTTCAAAGCAGTAAATTAGCTCTGTTGCCCCAGGAGTTACAAGTTTATTACTTTTATTAGTAACTAAAACTGGGATATTCGTATAACTACTAGTCGCTGGTTAATCCTCTAATAATGACGGTTTATACAGGTGGGTGCTACTACGGATTTACATCTCATTTCAGGAGGGGACAAAACACACAAAATACTGTCGTTATGAAAGTTAGCGGCGCGAGATCGAATTTGTTAGAAGTTTATGGCAGCTGTTCTGATTCTACGGCCGTCCATTCACGGGCAGTTAACTCTGGGGCACAAACAGCGACAGCGACGGCTGATAGGCTAGGCTTATCGTTCGAAGTTAGAAGAATCCGTTTATTGGCTATTCAAGGTAAATTTATCGAGCTAATAGAAAAATCCGGATGAGAGAACATTGATTGTGTTCGTACAACGGTTAGCTTGAAGAGCGTTAAGTTACAACCGAGTGCGGGTTTATTATACACGAGGCTTGGAATATAATTTAACATTTTGAGATCTTATCTATGTCCAATATAGGCGCACAGAACTTTAGGTCGCATTTTTTAGGGACAAGTCTGGAATTAACGGTTACAGATAAACTTTTTGTTTATTTTTTATAAATTGCCCACAGTAAAATTTTAGGCCCATTCAAAGATTTTCTAAATATAATAGAAACATTAACAAGTTTCACTTTTAGAGCTCCGCCAGTAAATGACATGCAATAAAGCCCAGTCTTTCATTTTAAGCGTTTAAATGAGACGAAATAAGCGGCAGCCAATTGTAATAAAGAAGACTTAAATGTATGCTTGAGACCACTTTAAGTGATAAACAGCCACCTTTAACCTACACAAACAACTTTTGGTTGCGACGATAAGGAAAAATAATTTAGATTAGTATGTAAAAATTCAGTCAAGTAGGTTTTCATGATAATTAGTGTCCAGTGGTCACTAAACTCTACAAGTTTACCATTAATATTATTCTTCGGTAGCTGAAGTATTTGTACTATTTCACCAGCCATTGATTAATTTTATTTGACTGATAAATGTGATGCCGTCTCCGTCTATTCGAACAAAACAAACAGAGACAGTTTTGTAGGTGGTAGGACCTCGTGCAAGGTCCGCCCGGATTGCTACCACCATCTTGCTCGCTAATCCTGCCGTGAAGCAGCAGTGCTTGCACTGTTGTGTTTCGGCGTGGAGAGTAAGACAGCCGGTGAAATTACTGGCACTTGAGGTATCCCATCTTAGGCCTCTAGGTTGACAACGCATCTGCAATCCCCCTGGTGTTGCAGGTGTCTATGGGCGGTGGTGATCTCTCACCATCAGGAGACCCACTTGCTCGTTTGCCATCCAGTCGAATAAAAAAAAAAGAGACGGCATCACATTTATCCGTGAAATAAAATTAATCAGTGGGTGGTGAAACATCCCTTTAATATACAGAAACGTAAATACTTAATGATGACTTGGCCGATTTCATCCACTTTACAATCTTTGAAACAACTTCAGTTATTTCCGAATAATCATAACTACTAGTATGAGCTTTCAGTCAATTAAGTTAATTTTATGAATGTTTTATCCCTAAAATTGAAATCTGTGATAAGATTTATGATATACTTAACATACTTTGTATGCGCATTAAAACCTTTTTAGGTCATATGCAGTGCCAGGGGTGCTCTCTGGCATAAGAAGAACTTGTCAGTTAAATTCATGTCATTCGTGTTTTCGGTTACTTACGTTTTTTTTTTTTTTTTTAATTTACTTAGGAAACAAACAGTTACATTTCAGTGCAGCAACGTACATAATATATACTTAAGAACCAATTATAAAATGAACTACTTATAGGTAACTAATGCAAGCGCAAAACAAAACAGTTTAACCTACAATATTTAATTAGGTAAGTACTTACATATTTATTACCTACATCCAACAAGACACAAAGCAATCTTAGGTAGGTTTTATAACCGCATCGTAAGGAATACTTTAATTATTCCTAAAAACTGAAGATTTGCAAGTCGCAACCGAGTCGCAAGAACCCCCGGTCATCAGCATCGGCCGGAGCCAACCAGGTGAGTGCTTCTGCACTTTTGGTGCATTACTTTACTCTTTGACTTTTGGAAAATCCCTTTGGTACTAGCGAGCTCTAGGCCTTCCGCCACCCAAAAAAAAATGCCTATTTACACGCCTTACCATAATAAAAACTCACAATTCACACACCATGAACACACTAGTGACAATCTCATTAACGGCCTTTGAGGCTAAAAACCACAGATTATTCAAGCATCGTTGCAGCAGCACTTTTTCAAACCACTAGGTATAGTCTTTTATTGTTCTCTAATAATCACAAACGACGACGACGACGACGGTTTGTTGCGGATGTATCAATGTGTTATTTCTTTATTTTATTACTCGACTAAGGCCAAAGGAAGAGTAATGATTTTTTAATAATTTGACGAAGCATGTGGCTGAATATTTTTATGTTTTTTATGTTTGTTATTTGTATGTATATTTTTCATTGTCAATAAATTCTTTTAAAGTTATCACAAATTAAATGTCAAGACATTTTTTCTTTTTCGTTGGTTATCCCAATGTAAGCCTAGAAGACTATTTGAGACTACCCATTACCCGCGACTCCGTCCGCACAGAATTCGTTTATCGTTATCCCGCGGGAACTATGCCATTTTCCGGTGAAAAAACTATCCTATGTCCTTCTGTATACTGAATTTCATCTAAATCAGTTCAGTGGTTTAGACAAACACGTAACAAACAAGTAACAAATAAATAAACAGACTTACAGACTTCCGCATTTATAATATTAGTGGGATAACAATATTTCTAATTAGGTACATAATTAAATGTAACATTACTTTAATAGCCAAGCGAATTAGCTCGTAGAAGTGGCAATGGGTAGGCCATATAGTACGGAGAGCAGATGGTCGCTGGGGCCGATAAGTTCTCGAGTGGAGACCGCGGATCGACAAGCGCAGCGTAGGACGTCTACCAACAAGATGGACGGATGATCTGGTTAAATTCACGAGTTAGCGGTGGATGCAAACCCCTCCAACTGAGGCAACTGGAGGTCTATGGGGGAGACCTATGTCCAACAGGTGGACGTCCTATGGCTGATATGATGTTGGTTATAATTACTTTAATGCCCATGGCAATCAAAATAGTTACACAGCTGAACTTTTAGACAGTAACCGCTTATTCCATACTTAAAAATAATAATGATACGATGATATGACAAGACGATGTACAAACTGTTCGAAAAGCTCTTACACGCTTCATAGAACGACGAGAAAGAATCTCAAGACCGTGCAATTGATTCATACGTAGGCAAACAGAGATATTGGAACCGTTTTCGTTCGCATACTAAAGCCGAAGGATCATAAAATTGACATATGATTTCTTCTTACTCGTATGCAAATAGCAACGTGCCAAAGGGCCTATCCATCCGAAAGTTAAGTGAAATAAACTTTCTCAAGTGGAGACAAGTTAAAGGCCACGCACGTATAAAATATAGACCAGTAAATTCATAAATGACACATCTCAAGGGCCGCGACCAAAGTTGCCCCAACTTATAAGGTTACAATAAAAATGTCACATAAAAGGCCAAATGCTGCAATTTATCGCACAATAAAGTTGTGAACCTTTGAAAGTTTTGGAGCGTCTGTTCAAAGAGACTATCTGTTGCAAATGCAAAGATATACATAATCGTGGCTATGGCAACCTACAGGAAATATCATAATGAATATATAAATTTTGATGCGTGACTCAGTTTCGGCGAAGATCTCGACTCTTGAGTAATTTTACACTCTTTAAAAGTGTCTAGAGATATTTTTTTATCCGTAGGTACAGTTTTAAGCATTTCATTATACCTAGACATATTCATATTGAGTCAAAACACATTTGTCCAGGGATTATGAGCGTAGTTTGATCGCAACAAACAACAAACAGACAAACACATCATATCTAATTTAACCGTCCAAACTAACAATTGTGTTTTCGCCAGGGCTATACAACGGAGATACTGAATTGACAAAAACGTGGACCACTATGTTTTTGATAAAAAGATTTTTACCATTTAGAATTTTGAGGTTTTGAGTTTCATTGAATTTCATGGAACTATTCAAAATAATGCTCTATTTCGAAAACTGCCACGTAACTTTTACGAGAAGTTCAGATTTTCGAGGCTATAAATTGCGAGTGATATTTCAAAGAAGACACCTGGGCAACTCGGACCATTAGTTTAAGGGATCGCACTTAATTAGTCGCGAGGGAGATTGTAAGGCATTGCCCTGTGGCTATGGATGGTCCCATGGCAGTCTCCCTTACGGCCATTTGTTTCATCTATTCAGTTCACTTCCACCCCCCCCCCCCCCCCCCAACAGACGTTTTGTGTCTTTCATTTCAAAGCATGAAAGGGGGATAGTTTGTCTTCATTAAATTTCTAAACCCAGACGGCTGAGATGTTATTTAGTGTAGGTAAACAAATAATTATAAAGCCATTCTGATAAATAGTTATCTGCTTGTTTTTCTAGTGTAGAATAAATATGAACTGGAAAAGATACCTTTAAGGGATAAGTTCGCCTTTGGACTTATTATCTATTAATTTCATGTGTTTTGTACAATAAAGAGTTTTCAATACGCTACAAAAATAAATTGAAAAGTTTGTCATAGTTTAACCACCATAGTAGTCTATTCAAAACCCTATTACTGTCACTCAAGTGTCCGTCCGTCCTTCGTCTGTGACATAGGTTTTACAGCGAAACTTTTACAGGGCAACAGTCTTCAAATTTTTACAGTATAAGGATCTTTTGGCCACTTGCTGGAAACACATAAATCTCGAGTTAGCGTTAAGCTTCGTTTAGTAGTGTCAAAAGACCCACTTGCAGGTAAAAATAAATCTAGATTTAGTTGTTACGCCTGGACAGTTCCATACATTTTGACACTACTAAACTAAGCTTAACGCTAACTCGAGATTTATATGTTTCCAGCCAGTGGCCATTAGTCATTCAAAAAGCCATTCAAATTAACAAAAAAAAAATACGGGGCTCCCATGCAGAAAGGCCGAAGAGAAATAAATATTGACTGACCATCCCGATCGAACGAAGTGTCGTTCTTTAATACTCGGTTATTAGCTAGATTCTGTTTACTTCTTTTTTTAATTTTGGAAAGCAATGGAATAGGAAGCAATCAGAATCAACTATTTTTACCCGACCAGAAGGGTTATTACAATATTTCGTTCCAAAGATACTTTTTAACTTCCTATTGACTTATGAACGTATTTTTTTTAATTTTGTGGTACTGTTTATAATTACGAGTAGGTATTTTAGTAATAAATACATTTAACGTGAATTTTATAGCACATTGATTTGTACAGAGCTGTGTTGTTATTTACACGTAACTGAACGGCAATAAGTAGGTAATAAATAATAATCACTGTTGTTAGTAGCCGGACGACGTAAAAGGAAGTACGTTAACTAATAAGAATAATGAATCCCTTATTTAAGATTTGTGTCCATAATTTCTTAGAAAGAATAACAAATAAATATTAGTTATATTATATTAATAGTAAAATCAAATCACATAAAAATATAAATCATGAAATATCTAAAATTGCACGCACGCACGCACGCACGCACACACACACACACACACACACACACACACAATCAGTTTTTGAATATTCACACTTTCCCGCGATTCCAATCACCTCACCTTGATAAACAATCTTGTTTACAACATATCTTGTCTACCACTATAATTACAATAATTAATAAGCGACTAGCCCTAATTGCTGGTTCGTGGTAATTCACCCGCAGTCAAAACCCAGTCACCCATGTAGAAAAGCGAGTAGAGTCGTTACCTCGAAGTCGTCTCCTACAACGACTTTTCTTTTGATAGATGAGGGACCCTCCCTAAACTGAATTGCCTAAAAGGATGAAACTAAAGGTTTTTGTACGATTTATTCGTTTTAAATCACAATTCAGTAAAAACATGTGACAAAATACCGAATGTATTTTTGGAAGTAATATTCTGAATTTTTTGCTGGATTTAATGGTTTCCACATGAATCGCGGGTAAACATTAGTTTACATACATAATTAATCAATTTTTTATAAACAAATAGAAATAGTATTCAATAAAGAATATTTGTATCGTATTTCTCGTTATTGTTACGGTCATGTCTAGCAAGTCATAAGCTCAAAATGAATGAGATGAAACATCAAATTTGTAGCGCTATCGCGCACCGAACACTAAGTTTATCGTCTGCAGTTATGCCAGCTACACAAGGGAAATACGATAGTCTACATTGTGGTCGATCATTACCCAAATTAAATTTACTACCACAAGCCGTGCCAATTCAGAGTAACGACATACCAACCTCTATTTATTGGCTATAAATATCATTTTACAGGGTAACTTTTACAGGGTTTGTGTCGTTTTTCAAAGGACTTGGACCGTAGTAAATAAAAGTGTTGTGTTAATTTGAAGATGTGAACACTGAGGCTGTTTGTTTAGGATTGAATACTGGCTGGTGCTAATGAAGTGAAATATCGCTAGATGGCGTTATTATCGTGAGGTCTGTTCGAGGTTACAGAACAGAATTAGTAGATTGATAACCAAGGGTGGAAAGTGACCCATTTCACCCGAGATATTTCTGACGCTCGAACGAAGTGAGAGCGCCAATAGTTCGAGGGGAAATGGGTTATTCCACCCGAGTTAGACACTCTACTTTTCATTTTGACTGTGAGGAAACTAATATACTACAAAAAAACGAGAATAATAATAAATTGAATACTTATACCTATCCAACGTCCAACGGTACCTTTTCGACTGGCCACTTGCCACGGCCGACTATAAAAAAAAATCGAGTTGGTCACGACGTGCATCTAGATGGCCATGCCGAAACGTGAAAAAAATGTCGTTGACGTAACTCAATTATCTTCGATGTCGTGGCTAGCCGAAATATTAAAAAAAATACTTTCCACCCTAGAGGAGAAAACGCAATTTTCCACCCGGCTATCTACCCATGAAAATTAAACTTTCCGAACAGGAGAGATGAAAAAGTAATTTTACGGTCATATTTGCAAAAATGAGGGCTACCGTCTACCGTTTTCGCGCTCACCAGTTGGCGCCACTGTAGGCAAAGGTCCTGTCTGAAGTGATTAGTTTGTTATTACGGGCGTGAAAACAAAATTTACCTTCAAATTATATTTAATATCTTAAATACTAATATCGATACTTAAATAATAATACCGTATCAAGATTACGATTTGGAGTCTTTTTGTATTTTTTATTTCAACTCCAAATTTTTGTTTCTTTTACGGTCATCCCGTGAAAGTTTATATAAATTTCACACGAAAACACAAGCTGAAACATGAATGCACAGAAAAACCAGAAAAAATAGACCAGCACTGGGAATCGAACCCAGTTCCTCAGCATTCCGTGCTGCGTGCTATTCCCCTACACCACCACTGGACAGGAGACTAGACACGAATTTTTCCTATGCACCCATATTTCAACTTGGATTCTTATTAGTCACTTTAGCAGCGACACTAACGCCATCTATGATCTACGTTCTCAACGAGAAACATTTTTCACTCCCATCGAAACTATCCGTTCACCAGGGACAAGAGATGTCGCTATTAAGCAATCAAATCAAGATTACGATTTGGAGTGTTTTTGTATTTTTTATTTCAACTCCAAATTTTTGTTTCTTTTACGGTCATCCCGTGAAAGTTTATATAAATTTCACACGAAAACACAAGCTGAAACATGAATGCACAGAAAAACCAGAAAAAATAGACCAGCGCTGGGAATCGAACCCAGGTCCTCAGCATTCCGTGCTGCGTGCTATTCCCCTACACCACCACTGGACAGGAGACTAGACACGAATTTTTCCTATGCACCCATATTTCAACTTGGATTCTTATTAGTCACTTTAGCAGCGACACTAACGCTATCTATGATCTACGTTCTCAACGAGAAAAATTTTTCACTCCCATCGAAACTATCCGTTCACCAGGGACAAGAGATGTCGCTATTAAGCAATCAAATCAAGATTACGATTTGGAGTGCTTAATAGCGACATCTCTTGTCCCTGGTGAACGGATAGTTTCGATGGGAGTGAAAAATGTTTCTCGTTGAGAACGTAGATCATAGATGGCGTTAGTGTCGCTGCTAAAGTGACTAATAAGAATCCAAGTTGAAATATGGGTGCATAGGAAAAATTCGTGTCTAGTCTCCTGTCCAGTGGTGGTGTAGGGGAATAGCACGCAGCGCGGAATGCTGAGGACCTGGGTTCGATTCCCAGCGCTGGTCTATTTTTTCTGGTTTTTCTGTGCATTCATGTTTCAGCTTGTGTTTTCGTGTGAAATTTATATAAACTTTCACGGGATGACCGTAAAAGAAACAAAAATTTGGAGTTGAAATAAAAAATACAAAAAGACTCCAAATCGTAATCTTGATTTGATTGCTTAATAGCGACATCTCTTGTCCCTGGTGAACGGATAGTTTCGATGGGAGTGAAAAATGTTTCTCGTTGAGAACGTAGATCATAGATGGCGTTAGTGTCGCTGCTAAAGTGACTAATAAGAATCCAAGTTGAAATATGGGTGCATAGGAAAAATTCGTGTCTAGTCTCCTGTCCAGTGGTGGTGTAGGGGAATAGCACGCAGCACGGAATGCTGAGGACCTGGATTCGATTCCCAGCGCTGGTCTATTTTTTCTGGTTTTTCTGTGCATTCATGTTTCAGCTTGTGTTTTCGTGTGAAATTTATATAATAATACCGTATAATAATAATATCGAGCATGCCACAGTGTTGCGTAGTTCCGTTTTGTTCGAAAAAAAAGGGAGGACGAAGATTTCCGAAAGACAAACTGTCTCAAAACACACACATTTATTACCCCGTAACGCATATTTGCTATGATTAATTTCAGGTATTGCAAAATATTCTCAAAATTATTCTAATTATAAACAAGTTCTTGGTAGAAAAAACTTTTTAATACAAGCTTTTTCTGCCGATTGTACTTTTTCACAGGACGGGACAGAACGGGGACTATACACTACTATATAACTATTTCATGCTAAGGGGCTGTTTCATCATCCAATGATTAATGTTAACTGACGGTTAAATGTGATGCCGTCTCTATTTCTTTTGTTCGAATATCTATATCGACTATCAATGGATGGTGAAACAGCCCCTAAATTTTATTATGACCAATCGAGAACTTTAGGCGTTTGGATATAACCAAAAATATTATGTAATTACATATAATTATAATGGTATAAATTATGAATTTAAAAGGCGATTTTTTTTTTTTTTTTTAATTTAGGCGCGAAAACATGACAAAGTAATTTGTTAGTTTGTTTCGTTTTCACGCCTAAAAACACATCGGCTTTAATAGCATTGTTGATAGAAAATTAGATTAGTAAGTAAATACCTAAGGTAAATACTTACTTAATACTGACTTTTTTTTCTATAACCTTTTTGTTTTTCCTTTTTATACAATAAAAAGTATAAACCAACAAACAAACTTATTATATTGACTGAAAAAAATAGTTTTTCTGTCAGCGTCTCTCCAAATTTATTCTCTTTCTATTTTTGAAATTACTTTTTAAATCATTGCAGAACTAATCTCGAAATTTGACAAAGCGACAGTTTCATCCGTGCACACTGCAGTAACCCACAAAATACCGAAAAGCCACAGGCAATTTAACGCGCTGCGGAAAACGAGTGCCGCACTCAAATTGAAAGAATCCGCGTTACTTGATTGCTTTTTCCTATATTTTCATGGATTTCGTGCTAGTTACTACTCAAAGTTTATTTCTTTTATTTATAAAAAGTTTGTTTTCCACTGGAGCACATTGTGTGAAAATGTTAATAATATAAAGAAAATAAGTTTTTTTTTAAACTGGCTTTTATATAAAATAAGGCTCCGTTTTCATCTATCAGTAAGTATGTATAGTCTCACATCAGCTTATAGGTACGACCTTTATATAGAAGAAACTGAGTATACGCACAGCGTTGGGACAACCGTGTCAATTTTATTTTACACTTGGTTACCCACCGAATGGCATATGTGTGATATGGGAGGATTTTCTTCTTCATTGGGTTGTCTGCGATTTCTTTACTGTGTGATAACAGTTTTTGTCATATTCGTTTTCATATTAAATTCCACATATGCGGGCAACAGAGGTAACACTTTGTCTGTATAGTAGGTATAGTCCGTTCCAACGGGGCGAAAAACTTACTATGGACAATCCTTCGTATGTATCGTCTCAACGTCATTCTAAAACATGATATTTACAACAAGTTTTATTGTATCGAGTGACTACTAACAACCCATTTGAAAGTTTTTACTAAGAGCAAATGATAAACAAGTGCATCGGACAAAACAATATAAGTACTTTTTCAATGTTTGTATTTCGCCTGCCGTTGGAACAGAGTATAGAATAAAGCAAATTTGAATTAATTATCTTACTAAACTTTTATTTGCATCGTTATGGTGATGGATGACGTGTGTCCTCAAACAAAAACCGATGCAAACTGCTAGTTGTTTTTTTTTAAAGAAAAAAGTGTTTTATGAGCGCTGGATGGGATTTAAACCTGCGTCTCCTGGTTATACGCACCAAGTGTCTTACCGAAAAGAAAAAAGATCTAGAATCTCGTTAAGACTCAGGCGTTTCTTACCTACTAACTAGTAATAATGAAAAAAAAAACAGGTTTTATGTTCGTCTGCTATTTTTGCTGCAAAGCGGAAAAACTTTGCTACTGCTTATATTGTGCATATTTTGTAGCGAATGTCTTAAAAAAATCTTAGATTTCATTAAGCAAACGTACTAACAAGACAATTAAATTTCACCACCAACATCCCGGTAATCCATGCTAATATTATAAATGCGAAAGTGTGTTTGTATGTTTGTGTGTTTGTCCGTCTTTCACGCCGTAACGGAGCGATGGATTCGACATGATTTTTGGCATAGAGATAGTTTATGGGCCCGAGAGTGACATAGGCTACTTTTTATCCCAGAAAAATGCACAGTTCCCGAGGGAATAGCGCGCGATAACCGAATACCATGCGGGCGGAGCCGTGGGCAAAAGCTAGTATTTTATAAATGAATAATGCAATTTTGCAATAATTTTAGTAAGTAAAAATATGCACTAAAATGATTGCAAAACAATGAAGTATATAAAAAGTTAAAATATAAAAATAACGAAGTTTCATGAAGCGTGGCACATTTTTATGGGGTAAAATTGGGTTATACGAGTAGCTAAGTTTTAAAGGCGTAAATATACTACGTTGGCTGACTTGAAACCTCTTTAGTCTGAAATGACATAACTACTAACTTTTTAAAACTAAATCCATAGTTCCCGTGGGAGTAATTGAGGCCATTGTTCTTTATTATACAGGCATGAAAGAACATCATTGGCGAGCAAATGTGTTGGAAATATAGATTTCGCCAATAATAGGGCATTACAAAAGCAGGTAATAGCAGGTAGATAGTGGTCTCGATTACTGAAACCCTAAAACCTTTCTTTGATTAAATTACACTCGCCGTGTTTATAATGCCGATATTTAGTCGTACCTAATTCCAAACAAATTTCTGTAGTAATTGGATATCGTACGGATCTGGTTTCAATGAGCGAATTCAATGAAAGAATTTAAAGATAAGCCATTAAATTAGTTTCTTTAAGCAGTCGATTTGCGGAGTTTCTGAGCAAATCTCCCGGCCGGCTGGCGTATCGCAGAATCTATTGTTCTTTTGAAATTTACTGGCACAGTGTCGTAAACAGCCAAGCAAATTATTTTATTGTTATTATTTGAGTGTAGTTCGAAATTATTTTACTTTTGTTTTGGGTTCGCTATGCTAAAGCTAATTTTGTTTTGTTCTGTATATATGTTAGCGGCAAATCGTAAAATCCGCCAGATAACGAAATTCCTAGGCATAAAAATGAAACAGTGCCATTTCATGATATCCTAAAAGTTGGCCAGGCATATCACGATGTGAATGAGAAACAATACGACGGATCGATTAGAGCAACGCACGAAATATCTAGCTCTAGCTCTATACGAAACGAACGCCGCCGCCGCCAACATATTATGTATAGGTTTTCGTATTTTGTACGGAATATTCAAAGTTTAGGTATATTTTATACCGTTATAGTTTTTCTTGTAAGTTTGATATACTTACTTACCTTACTTTTTTAAATTTTTTCCACCCACCGGTTTAGATGTAGAGGTGGGGGGGACGCTCGATTTTATTGCAAATTTGCACTTTCAAGTTGAATATTTTGCAAAAAATCACTAAATCGAAAAATCGTTTTAGCAACCCCCTAATGATTTTCAGAGACCTATCCAACAATCCCCACTTTTGCTTTCCGCATCCACCGACATCGCGCAATCTTTGTCGTTTTGTTGTCGTACTTAACAAAGTTCTAGCCCACAAAACTTGTTTTCTTCTTTATAGTATGTATTTTAAGACATTCGAGTTTTAGATTTTTTAAATTTACTGTTTTATTTTAGATGAAAAATTGAAGTAAGATCTAATATTATACTACCTAATGCTCAAACATGTTTAAACTGAGCATAATTGAATTGAGATTTGTAAGAATTGGAAAAACATTCGTCCATGTTTGAATTTAAATGTTTTTTTTTCTTCTTTCTGCTTGATGTAGCAGATAAAATATACATTCTTATAGTGTTACAATATGATCCAATCATTTGTTTGAGCGAACTTTTTTGATTCACAAATGAGTCTTCATAATTTTATTGTCGTCAAATATAACACCCCTAACACCTTTTACCCACAGCTTTATTTGTGTAGGCAATGATTATAGTAAAGAAACAGCATTTAAAAGCAAACACAAAATAAATCCCTCTTATTCCCTATTCTGCGAGAATTAAAAAAATCTTTCCTAGTGCACCTACCTCTTTGAACCTCAAAGAATACCTATATCTGCAAAATTTCAAGTCTCTCGCACCAATGGTTTCGGCTGGACGTTGTCAAAATCAGTAAGTATAAAATATCCTCTTCATTCCTTATCTCGTGGAAAATTTGAAGTCCAAATAACAGTTTTGATCATGAAACTACCGTGAGACTCACTCATATTAAATTATATTGACCGGATTACTCACGTATTAAATCGAGTTTAGCTCGACATGTTTCGGGTTATTTCGAAACCCTTCATCACTGGAGCACGCGACTCGGCGGCTGCCGCAACACGCGCACTACGCGCCACCGCTCTGATCGCGCGACTGTCCGACGAAACTAACTCAGGCGCACAACTACCCTCATTTTCATCGTCATTTTTATTGTCACTATCAAATGTAGGGTAGCACACAACACTAACAACATCGCTCCGTAAAGGCACGTTTACACCAACCGATGACGCAGCACGAATAACACCAAATAACAGTTTTTAGTTTCTCGTTTTTCTCTTAGAAATTTATAATAGTTAATTATTGTTACGGTGACAGACCAGCTTTGATTTGAAAATATAAATACCTACCCATGGGAATTTCAAAAACTCCCTTCTCAGTGCACCTTTATGATTCTCCAGAAATATGGCCGACGAAGTTTAAGCGTCCAGGATCTGTGGTTTAGGCTTTACGTTGTCTGTCAGTCAGTCATTCATTAAGTAACGTTTCTCTTTTATTCAGTTAGCATAAATTCGAGTTATGACTACAACATTATTTGTGATATACTTTAAATTCGTTAAAAAATACAATTTAAACGTTTTTAATTATTCTAATGCAGCCCTAATTTTAATGAAATATTTTACCTCTGCGTATAGGAGAAACCAAAATACTAACTGACGCCACAAACAGAGGCACATTTGGGCACGCGTGTGCTATCAGGGACAACATCATATCTGCTTTAAGAGATGAGTGAGAAAGTTGTTATTTGTTCGATCGGACCAAGATCGGCGGAAAGTGTAAAATGGTTCTTGCACGAACTGAAATTCAAAGTTCGCGGAGTATTTGAAAGGCACTCTTTGTTTTCAGCGATGTGTACAGACAGGTGGAAGCAACTTTTCGTTTTAGTCTCGAAGTTGGAACCTTGACTAAGTTTGCAACACTTTTTCAAGTAGGTAAATAAGAAAACGAGAGCAAAACAGGTACTTAAACGAGAAACAACCAGGAAGGAAATATGTCGATCAAGTGCTGTCACTTATTTTTTTGCTGATAATCGTCATTAGTTGTTAAACGTCTCTGAATCTGTTACATAATGGTCGTAAAATATAAAGAAAAAATATAACAAATTCGTGTAACGAAAACATGATTACGTACGTCTCGTATGTTGGCTTTGGATAGAAGCCAAAGATTCGAAAGTACATACTGGGCTGTCATAAAAAATCTTGTTTTAAGGTGATATTAAAAGAAAACACAGCAAAAACTATCTATCTTCTTTCACATCTGCCATGTATACATACACGTAGATTCACGCGAATGTCACAGATTTTTAATAAAAGCAGCGAAATCTTTATAAATTATACAGACTTTATGACGTATATTAAACCCAGATTCTCATTAATTCTAAAGAATTCACGAACACGAAACATATATTTTAACCCCCGACGCAAAAAGTGGGGTGTTTTAAGTTAGACCGCTATCTGTGTGTCTGTCTGTGGCACCGTAGCTCTTAAACGGGTAGACCGATTTGAATGCGGTTTTTTATTTGAAATTAATGGTTTCTAGCAATGGTTCTTAGACATGCTTCATCGAAATGAATTGAAAGCAGGGTTTTTTAGCGATGGTTCCTAGACATGTTTCATAAAAATTAGTTTAGCCGTTTTTGAGAAATTGAACTTTGAAGTCGGGGGTTTTCTAACTTTTTTTTGTTGTTTAGGTTATTTATGTTATTGTTTTAATTTAACTTTGTAATTCTTAAAACAAGACTGTAACTTTTAAATTATCAAATTCAAATTCAAATTAAAAAAAAAAAACATTTATTTGTAAGAATACAGTAAAATGATCTTAAAATCTAATCGAATTGTTCTCTCTTCCCCTATTTATTTTTACTGTTTTTGCTGTGATGTAGTGTGTTTTTTAACCGACTTCAAAAAAAGGAGGAGGTTATCAATTCGGTTGTATGTTTTTTTTATTTTTTTATTTTTTTTTATGTTTGTTACCTCAGAACTCCGTCATTTATGAACCGATTTGAAAATTTTTTTTTGCGTTCGTCTAGGAATGCTTTCAATTAGGTCCCATAAGCACCAAATCAGGATCTGATGATTGGATCCTAAGGAAATCGATGGAACTCTTCAAATGTTGTAGGGACACCTATGGTAATTTTGATATATTTAATAGTAATTCGTGCATTTGCTCTTGAAAATCATCATTTGGTAAAGTGGAACTGATGATGAAGACCACAGTTGACCATCGGAGTTACTACTCAATAACAAATAGGTATTTCATGGGTTGAATTTCAATTGCTTTAACACAGTTGCTAAGCAATTTATGCTCCTCGGAACACATATGGTGAAATGGAACGGGTGGTGAAGCATGAGGACTCCTCAATAATGAACATCTCTGCATCGGAAAAAGCAATTTTTCGTAAAAGGTGATGAGCAGTTGACATTAAACTACTGTATCTTAGATGTTTTACACTAAAAAGCGTGAAAAAAAATTTTATAACAAAAAATGGAACCGACTACAAAAAACCATGAAAATAATTTTCTACCAGTCTGAAGTCGGTGCCTCAGCACGAGCCAGCAGGAGTGATTTAAGCCATTTACTCGTATAGTTGTAGGTGAGGTAGACGATTATGGTCCACTCCTGCTGGCTCGTGCTGAGGCACCGACTTCAGACTGGTAGAAAATTATTTTCATGGTTTTTTGTAGTCGGTTCCATTTTTTGTTTTAAAATTTTTTGTTGTCAATAAATATTGTGAGTTTGAGTTTGAAAACAAGTATCATTAGCAACTGAACTGAGTCTGGGTTAAGAAAGTGTTAGCAACTACTGTTTGAAGCCAAGCTGACTCTGATCGGGTCATCTCTAGTGTGTCTAAGCTGCACTCTGGCTCCCAGAGGGGCTGTACGACGCAAGCAGCTTCGCTCCGATATCTAAAACGTGCTCAACACCTTATTCAGACCGCACTTGATACGAACAAAGAAATAGCCACTTACGTGACTTTAGCACTTTTCCATACAAGTCATGTAGTTCTCTCTACAAGGCTTGTGTAATGTGTGGAGGTCAAAAATACTTTTGTTGTTAAGGTAAAGAAAGAGTATAATAACCTAACCAACAAAACTTTGGAAGCCCTCAACTTTGTCACTTCAAAGTTCAATATCTCAAAATTGGCTGAACCGATATTTATGAAACATATCTAGGAACCGTCGCTAAGAAATCTTGCTTTCAAATAAAGAAACCGCATCCAAATGGGTCCACCCGTTTAAGAGCTATGGTGCCATAGACAGACACACATAGAGGTTAAACTTAAAAAACCCCTATTTTTGCGTCATAGGTTAAAAATAGGCTTAGTCGGGATTACGTCTACACTAATGATGAAAGTCAATAAAAGCTCTGATCCCTTCCAACATTGTATTAAGTACTCTTTCTGTGCCATCACTGCCATTGACTTTAAATATATGCTAACGAAAACATATTGCTGTAGCACACACGTATTGAAGAAAATTCAAAGGTTGCAACCCCTCAGAAGACCTTTAAACCTTTTTTGTGTAATAAATTAATACCAGCCCTGGAGGCAGGTCCTTTTTTCCAACGTCTTGACAGGTCACCGGAATAATAATATATTACATTTCAATATCACTTTGAAATTTAAAACGTAACGCGCGTTTTATTTTTCAATAATGCCTGTTACGTAAAACGCTTAGTAAGCGCTATTAAGGAAAGCAAAAACTGGCCGTTAAAAATTACCTTCACTCTGGGTTCATGAAAAGGAACCGGTTTAATAGGCTAATTAAGATTACGAGAGTAGAGTGAACAAACGAGATCTAATCTGCCTATTCTTTACTGATGAGATCTTAGAGAAACGCCATTTTCTTTTCGGCTAACGATAATTGCTTGAACTGCCACTGCCCGCTTGAGAGTGCAAGTTGCTTCCTTAAATTCCCTTAGAATTTAACTGTTTGGTTGGACCTTTTGGCGTGCATAAAAACCATAGTCGTTTAATGGCTATTTAATTATTAATCGGAAATAATGCTTGAAAATTTTATTTAGGTACTTACTCAATTCGGAAGTTGTGTACTTAATCAAAATTATTTTAGACTAGCTTTTGGCAGCTGCTTCGCCCGCGTTGAATTCGGGTATCGCTCACTGTTCTCTAATTTTTCAGGGATAAAATTAGCCTATGTCACTCTCTGCCCATAAACTATCTTTATGCCAAAAATCACGTCGATCCGTCGCTCCGTTTCAACGTGAAGGACGGACAAACATACACACTAACATACAAACACACACTTTCGCATTTATAATATTAGTATGGATAACACAGTATCAGCTAAAGCAATATGGAAGCTACGAAGCTACGATCGGAACGAACACACTCACACAGACGCGCGCTCTACACGGCCTCTAAGGGGGTCTCGCGGTACTGCAGTACCCTCAGGGGCCGGTGTAGAGCGCGCGTCTGTGTGAGTCTCATAATAATATATACTGTAATAATAATGAGCTATGAAACTAGATAATAACATCATAAAGTAATGAAAATGTTTTCCGTTCTCTTCTCTTAAATTAATAAAGATTGATAAAAGAATAGCATTCGATAACTGATAGGTAAAACTTATTTACAAAGGTTCACCTCCATGAGATATCTCGATATAATGCGCGGAACTAGAGTGATTGATCGTGGATCCAATAGATTGTAGCACTATTCTATATCTGTGGAGAAAAAAGTGAGCGGCAACTCGAGCCGGGGCTCGGAAGAACTTCTTTAACTATTTATGAACCATAAAAGTCTGCCGATAACGCTTAAATCCGAGCAAAGTGCCTCTTATCTAGTTCGCCCTTTGTGCCGCGTGTCGTTTATAGTTTGTGAGCTTAATACGATTATGAGTGTTCTATAGCGGGATAATTCCATCAGAGCTCTGAACGCAAAGGGTCAGCCCCCGTGGTGCAGTTACAGGAAACTTTTGAAAAGTCTTAGTTTAGTAGAACTTGTTTTAATTTCATTTAGTGGAAATGAACAACATTTACGTAGGGACTAAAATACACATAAGTAGTTTAACGTTGATCTTTCTTTATGGACAACTTTATAGAGTGCCAGGTAGGGGAGAAAGGGATAACGGCCAGTTAAGCGTTAATTGAAATAATAGAACAAATAAAAAAAAACATTATTGCAAGTGCGACATAACAAAATTTACTTAATTGGCTATCATTTAAGTCCAATAAACATCACATTAGTATCTAATCAATTTTTGGAATCGGATATTCAAAATGAAGCGTGGGAAATGGACTGTATTAAAATAATGCGAATAATTGATGAAGTAGAAATATAATCTGACTTGAAAACATAACCGTATGAGAGCACAACAAAAGCAATAATGACAATTAAAAAATAGAAAAATATACAAAAAAAGAACTTTACAAAAAATACATTAAAAAGGTAGAAAAACTCCAAGGAGTTTGCTACAAATATGATAGGCGAAATACTCAGTAGTAATATGTACAAGGTCACAATGAAAGAGACACCAAAGCGCCAGGCACTTAATATTAGTATGACAAAACCCCGAAGCTAAATAACCGAAAATGACAAGTCACATCTATGTGGAAATGTAGGGTATTGGATGTATGTAACCTGTTACTTTATGTCAAGCTGGACTATCACGCCAAGTTTGATAAGGGTCCATCCAATACGTTGGCTCATAACATGAAAAATAATATTAATATTTTTGCCTCCGCATCATAAAAGTGATCTCTCTCACGGCCATATGAGGATTTGTGAAGGACTTCAAAAAAACACAGACAGCAAAAAGTTGGAAACCCCCGGTTTTGTAACTTCAAAGTTTAATATCTAAGAACCATCGCTAGAAAACTTGCTATCAAATCTTGCTATCGAAAACATATCTAAGAACCATGGCTAGAAAACTTGCTATCAAATAAATAAAAAACCCTCTTTTTCAATTGATACTAAAATTTAACAAAATTGATTAAAATTTCCGTGTAAAAGATGGCAGTCAATCGGATAAAGTTATAGCGAATAAAAACGATAGTATTTATATAGCCAATAGTCAATTTAATTTCAACTCGATACGAAATCGAATACGAAAAAATATTTTTCACACAAATTATTTACTACTCGTAAGTTAACATTTTTTATAAATATCGACTTCACATAAGTCCACGGAAAGAACATGTTTAGTCACTTAAGCAACTTTTTGAGTTATAGCGGTTTGAAAGTTGGTCATCACGAACAATTACTATGGTTACAATTTCTTTAAAAGTAAAAAAAATGTACATTGATTTTGTACTACTTACACTGATTTTTTTTTAAAAAACGAGAGAAAAATACTTTAATTGCACTGTCGCCCAAACTACATTTGAATACTAAATTTCAAGTCGATGCTTAACCGTTGAAGAGTACCATCCTGCGGAGACGATCGTGACTGGACTATCAGGATGTCTCTACCAGATTATTGTTTTATTACGAATTATTTACATAATTATGCCAAATTTCGAGTCAATCCGACTAATGGAAGTTAGTTTAATTTAACTTGCAAGATTTGCCTACAAATAGACAGACAGACAGATGACGGGACAGGTGAAACTAAATAAAAGCTAGACTAAACTAGACATCTTCTTTCCGTGAACCCTTTACATGCATTGTTTAAATGGTGATTTAAATTTTCTACTCATCCCGTTTTTTTTCTTTCTATATGGATTTTTTTCATCATAGGTACCTAAAATTTGGTCAAAAACTTACTTTGCGACCCACGTTTTTCTCGCTGTTACTATTTACACCCACTTAAATAGAAAGTTATTGTTTCATTTATTTTGTCGTTACAATGAGTTTCTGTAAAGGCGTAAAAAATACAGACTTGACGTCTTTCTACAGCCCCACGAATGTTAATGTTGCCAAATACTTATTTCCTTTTTCTTTCCATGTTAATTTTTCTTTTATGGGGCTCAGAGGGAAGATACAATTTCTCTTACAAACGATTACACCTAATTTTGCAAATTTTGTTTTCTTGTGCCTTACTCACCAGCGTGTACGTTGTAAGGTAATTTGGTGCACGGAAGCCTAAATTTTACGTTAACCTTCCGAAAATGGACATTTCGTCGTTGTTTTTTAGGGTATGGTACCTAGTTGGCAATAAAAAATGGTGAAACTAGTTATTTGAAGAGATAAAAAATATTTATAATAGCTGACCCGGCAAACTTCGTTACGCCTCATTTTTTTCATATTTACTCACCTTTTAAACCTTCCCTGGACTTCCACAAATAATTCAAAACATAAATTAGCCAAATCGGTCCACCCGTTCTCGAGTTTTAGCGAGACTAACGAACAGCAATTGATTTTTATATATATAGATAGACTAGTAACACACGTAAATCATTAGATCGAGCAGCTGAATTGAAATTCCGCGATTTTTAAAATTTCCATGGGAATTCCCGAACATTAAATCGTTGTTTTCATTGACGTTACTTACATTAAAGACAATCATGTCAAATTTCAAGACTCTAAGCCCAGTGGTTGTTGTTTTGAGATTTTATCCCTATCCCGTGGGAATATCAGATTAAAAGGTAGCCTATGTTTTATTCCGGATGTCCAGTTAGCTACATACCAAACTCAATCCAAATCTGTCTAGCCGTTTCGGCGTGAAGGAGTAACAAATATACTCATTCATTCACAAACCTTTCGCATTCATAATATTAGTAGGATTCTATTTTGCTGTTAAAAGATATGCTGAAGAGGCAAATGAAGGGAGTAGGCTCATCAAGTTGGGAAACGATGTCAGGGGACACACATCTTTGAAGAGGCTAACTGTACACATAAAAACACGCGAATTCTAGGTAAGACGAGATTTAGTAAGCTGATATATGTGTGATAAACTCAGTCATAAGTTGACCTGGCTCCGACTTTCCGGGGTGTGCCTAACTGCGATATCTGTTTGCCTTATGATCTTTGGTGTAGAGTAGACATTTTTGAGAACAACACTTTGGAAGCTATGTTTTTAAAACTGACCAGCGATCGAATTATATCTCGACGATTGCAGACAATTGCGACTTGATTGCAGATGAAATCCAAGATGTACCTCACTAGTTTAGTAACAGCCTATTATCTGGCCTTGAATATGTCTAAATTCACATCAAGCTTATGGTGAAAAGCCGCTTCAAATAATTTGGCATCGTTTAAATGTTTGACGATACTTTACTTCGGAGCATCTCTTTAGCTTCTTTCGATTCGATAGTGGGTCTTGCGTAGACTACTGCTACTACCTATATAACAGCATAACCAATATTACTTGCTGCTTTTTTTTTGGTACCACGGAGGACGACGAAATTTATCTGACGTGATTTTGGAACAACGCTTCACCATCGCAGAAGACTTTTAGTCTTTAAGCTACCTTTTGTCGAGTGTTCATCGCAAATGCTCCTTGTTCCACTAGCTCTTATATTTCTCTGGTCTAACAAAAGTAGGCGTAGTCTTTAAGCTTAAGTTGTCCCTAAAGAAATTAAGAAAGAAATCGTGTCACAATAAAAAAATACGAAACATTTTTCTCTTATCAGAACTGCTGAGAAGTACCTAACTGAGTCTAAACTCCCCGAACGCCACAATCTAGACAATTTAGAATATTTCTAAAAATCTTCTGAGCAAGCGTACTCCACCCAAGACCATTTCTTCCCTTTCCATTAAACATGATTCTGGTAAAACGCTAAACTAGCGTTTATTTTACATAAAATAATACAAGCGATCCATCGAATAACCGCATCCTTTTTAAAATTGGTTTATAAAAAAAGCATAATGCTGCCTGGTAAACTAAAGGCTAGGCCCCGATTTTATAAACTAGACGGGCGACAGATGGCACTAATGATTTGATCTAAATGTTTTAGCTAGGTAATATAGATCTCAGCTTAAAGAGAAAATCCTCAAATCAATATTGTAGGTACTTTGAAATTTTATAGTCACTTGTCATCTGTGACTATTGTGACTATGTGAAATAGTAACCAGAAGTGTAAAGACTGGGTGCATCAGATCAAAGCAGCAGAGCGTTCTCAAATTTAAGGAAGTAGTAGTTTATGGCTGGAAGAGTTTACTTATTAGGAACTATTATTTTTTAAGCTTCAATATATTTTTGTAAATTTCATCCTCTGTTGCTTGATAACATTTTATTGTGAATATTCAACATTGCATTTTTTTTAAACTTAAAAACGTAAAGTTACAAACACAATGTAACATCATAATACGTTGACCTGAGCACCGCTGAACGCTAAAAAATGCTCTGCTCATTTATGATTTTGTCGATTACATTCTGGTTTTAACCTCAACAATGAACCCCATGGATGACCGGCGGCAAAATATCATCAACGAAAAACAAATAGCAACAAAATGTTTTATTGAGTCGCATCGAAAAGGAGTAATGAATGTGAAATTAAATATGCGTATCTGTAATTTTACCCACGCACGACTGACTTTGAGAGTTATATTTATTTAGGTAAATTATTTTTTAGTAACGAGTAAAGAAAAGGTTCATTGTGACGAATTATGTTGTTCCATTGATGAATGTTTATCTAGTAATTAAAACTTGACATTTAACTTATTTTGATATTATATTAGTTTTGACCTATTTCTATAACAGTGAAAAGTAACCGTGAACATAAATTGAATATTGTAGTATTTTATATTTTGATGGAATTTTGTGTTTAGTATAGATCTAAATTAAACTTTTACACAGATAGATCACAGCGAGTAGGTTTATTTTATTAGAAATACTACGAAATAAAAGAGGACATTGAGTGGACTTAGTCTATTAATTTTCTGTAATTTTTAAAACAACTAAGTGCCTACAGAAATTGTTAAGTTTTTAATTTTTCATACTGAAACGGATTAAAAATAGAAAATAATATTCAGCGATATTTTTAACGATAAAATCAGATTTTCACCTTCCAATTTTCAGCTAAACGGTCGGTCATAATCCCTTAAGCTTCTTTTATCAAATAAATATTTCCAATCGCCGAGCATGGGGAAGTACGCGTTCATTTCTTATCTCCGTTCACTTCAATAAATGCTCCAAAATCCTTTATATCTGTGTAATGAAGTGAAATGAAATTTCATACCGGACCTGAGAATCTTGATTTAAATTTCAGTAAGCAATTTCCTTTATCTCCAAAATCCGTATCACAAAGGGTTTCTTTTTTAGGATAAAAAAATACTTATTTTTATTTAGGTCGGACGCGGTTGGGATTTTAATTTAGCTCTTTATTTGATGAGATTGTGACATAGAATCCCGTTTGAATCCGTACTTTGCCGTGATAAATCTTAGGATAAATTTTACGCCAGGCGCGGTCCGAAGGGAGGGGGGGTCACAGGGAGCATGCCCCCCCCCCCCAAAATAATATACGTGAAATTAAAAAAATCTTCTAAAAATTAACAAAATATATAAAAAAAAATTTTTGCTCCTAGCCGCGATCCGATTCATGACCCCCTCCAAAATTTCAGGCTGTGACCGCGCCTGATATGCCCCGCCGTGCTCTACTCCGAATATTTTGTCTTTGAAAACTAAGAAATATATTCATTCATCCTCATAAGAAACTCATTTTTTATTTCAGTTATTACACAAGTACCTTAGGTAATTTTTCTTGCCTAACTTGTTCAAATACAATTATATATATATAATAATATAATATAGGTAATTTTTCTTGCCTAACTTGTTCAAATACAATTAGTACCGTCATGAATATAAATGGTTCATATAATTCAAAAATCTAAGTTCAGTGTTCATTGTGTACCTATATTATATCGCATAAACAATTTCACCCGGAAAGTCAAAATAACAACAATTTTCCATTAATAAGTAGTAGTCTAAAATTGCGAAAATAATATAAAGATACCGTTTATTCCTAATCATTCTTTTTCTAAAACTAAGTATAACAACCTTATAACAACACATTCTTTCAAGAATGTTTCTCACAAGTTTGTCACCTGTCTTCATTGTGTCAATTTCGATAAACTACTTTTATACTTTCTTCGTTTTGCTTTTACTTAGTTACTCGTATTTGGTGGTCTATTGTTTGGAAATAAATGGTTGTGAAAGCCCAGAGTGTCTATAATGCGTTATAAAATTTCGTCTTATAAAATTTCGTTGCTACGACAGAACTCAGAAACCTATGTCATCATCTGTAAAAGTCATATGCCTGATTCAATCCCAGAAAATACGCTGAAGAGTTTTAGTGTCGGTTTATTTTATGACCCAGCATCTGCTCTCAGACAGAGGCACTTATTGAATACCCATATTAAGGTATGGACGATTTATGGCCCACAAACTTATAATAAGGTCTTAAGTTGTGTGGAACTCTAATTTATTTTCGGTGTCCATTTCAGACGTAAGATTCTTAAAAGGTTCTATTCAGTGCAAAATAATAGTTCTCTGTTTTGTCTCGGCGTGTGCGTTCAAATTGTAGCAGTACTGTGCTGCCTACTGTTCTGCCTCACTATTCTGCCCTCGTGTGAAATCGGCATTAAAAGTCACTAAGTAACTACTTGCTCTTTTATGATTATCATATATTATTTACAAAGTCAATTTTAAAAATATTTAGACACTAACAGCAAATACAAAAATATAATAAATATGTATAGTGTCGTTGTTGATATTTTTGAGTAGTTTAAATTAAACATAGTATTTTTAATATTATAAATTTAGTTTTGACACGTGGATATTTTTCCAGTCAATCGTTCTGCGTGGCAGTTAACCAAATCCAACTTTCTAAACTCCAAATATAATACTTCACCCAAAACCCCTTCAAATAACACAAGAGTTTATATTCAAAATCTCAACAACATTTTTCAATTAGCCAAACAATTCTCAAAATTTTGTGAATTCCCGAAAGAGAAACATTGCTAACTCTGGTTTAGTAAATGAAAGTTTGCGATCATCCAATATCACAACGAGTACAAACTTTGGGATATACAAAGCTACAAAGCTATGTTGTTCGCGGTTAGCTTAACTCTCAAAGTTTTTTCATTAGTACGTCTGTTTCACGAAACACTGGCTCCGTAATGAGTTTAATGTAAGAAGGCTATGTGATTTTCTACGTTACCGTCCATCCGGTAGCACTACTCCGGTATTTAAATTGCTTAATTCTAGAGATTTCCAGCTTAAATATGGAATAAGACGGAACAGTGGAACAATCTTGTTAAAAGTCTCACGGAAAACGGAAGCTGAAGGAATACTCACTTACTTTATGAAAACCCATAATTAGATTTTTAAATGACTTGTAAGTAGATAAATTAACTACAGTTTTTATTCTTGTTTTAATTTTAATATCCAAACAACACCCCTCAAACTAGTCATAGCATAAAACATGTTCTTCTGTTTAAAAATAACAACACAAATTCTTACGGTTATGCAAAACACTAAAATTATTGTTATGCTTAAACTGGCACAATGTTAATTGTTGTTGTAAAATAAAAATAAACCTTCCTGTTGCTGTTCTTGACAATACTGAGCCATAAAAATATGTCAGCCGAAGGAGGAAACTTTTCATGTATACCGAATGTATTTTAGCAGAGTGGGAACATCAGATTACAGAATAGTAATAAAACAGTCGGAAAAACACGCTTACTTCTCCTTAGATGAAAATCTCAGCGAAGTATCGACATAAAATAATATGTCAACTGGAGTGGCTTATACAAAAATAGCGCCTAGTTCCTAATTTTACATATCGTTGTACTTTTTGAATCCGAAAGTAAATTACTAAATTGCATACAAGGACCAGCTAAAGGAGAAAGATAATTCGTTATAAAAAATAGCATCGGAACTATTTCATTTCGACGGGTCTCTGATTCAACTTCGTATATTAAATTTTATGAAATTGGAAAATCTACTTTAGGATGTGTATGGATTGTTCTGGCGCTTTTGAAATTTCGTGGTAATTTCGACCTACCTACTTGAAAATGGGGATGGAAGTTTTTCAGGAATTCCAAATAAATTTATTACGAGTGTATTTATCGGCAACATGCTGTAGTATGATTAGTAAAAATGCAGTCTTATATATAATATGTATCGAATAAAAATATTATTTTATTGAATAAACAGAACAACGCTTTATTAGAAAAGTAAGGTATTTGTATGATTTTTCTGTTTGGAGTATCTTACAAAGTTTGTCTTTGCTATAAATTACGTGCTTATTCAAAAACTTACTCCTTCATTGTAAATAGAAGATGCATGCCTAAGATATTCTGGAATGCCTCAATAACAGCCGCAAACTATGACTAATTTTTTTCAGTTCGTAATGGGTCCTAAATTTTATCGTCGTTATGCACAACACACAAGCGTAATGACGTTTTTCCGACCCTTAGTTTTACGATAAGCTATCAATTTTTACATAGACGCATGAAAAAAAAAACAATTTTATTTTTCTACGGGATTCCGAGTCTAAACGTGACAAATACTGCTATTAAAACAATTTCCTCTAATGTAGTAAATTTGGCACCACGCCAAAAGCGTTAAGAGATTTTTGAAATGTTCTTGTTTGCACAGAGTGATGAGGACAAATAGTGCATTTTTGTGATAAATAAACAAGGGGCGACAAACAATGGATAGTTAACGATACCAGTCGAGTGTACGCGCCGTAAAAATATTTAAAATTTACGCTACAGACTTTTAGTTATTCCGAACAGGGCGCGGAACGAATATAAACATGCAAATATTCCGATTCCACCAAATCAAATTCTCGCACTTTAAAGTAATATATAAACAAAGTTTGTTCATTTTATCGTAAAACTTGGGAGCTGTTTTCTTGAAATTACTCGCGTAAATAATGGAGCCATTGTCACGAAATCCATCGCCTGGTAACTTAGATAAATGTTCTGTTAAAACAGACGGATGGATGAAAAGGCTTTAAAGCCAAATCCGGCAGATTCCATAGTAGATACTATAAAGCTAATTGACATTTTTAGAACGCGTAACATGACGTTTTAATTACGTGATTCCTTAATCCTTAACAGCTTTTATTTTAGATAAGATGACAGTAGTCGACTTTAGATGTATTGTACGTATTGTACATTACATACCTATTCACTGAACTGATATAATTAATTAGAATCTCGGAAACGGCACCAACGATTTTGATAAAATTTGATAATAAAGGTTTTCGGAGATGACAAAATAATAATCAAGCTTGTTCTTAACTCTGGGAAAACGTTTATTAACGAGTTTTAGCCCGAGCAAAGTGCGGTCGCCCAGGTACTAGCAATTAATGAGTTGGTATGAAAACAATTCTAGGTTACCATCCTAGGTACTACTATAAATAAATCCAACACATGTTGGCGAAATTTGTACGGCTGTCTATGCCACAAAAAAAAAAACACATCATATTTATATTCAGTATCTCAATTTTATTAAAACCACAGATGTTTAAATAGTCGGTCCAAAATACGCAACTATTTATAAACTTCAAAGCGCTTAAAAGCAAATGTCTTCGAGCAAAACCGCCCTACAAAATCACGACCAACAGGCCCTTCGGCCCTCTCATCATATCGGGTAGTGAAAGGACTAGTTTTTGAAAGCCCCAGGGGCTAGGCAGGAAAATGAAAACAGTAGGGCCTACTAAAGTGTTATAACCTGAATAGTTTTTATAGTTTTAGTAGCTGGAAGCTGGAGTATTTAGTTTTTGCGAACCAAGTTATTTAATTTTTTAATTAGGGTAAGGTGTTCAGAAGAAGCAGATTTCTAATTGAAAACTACGTTTTGAAGTGTTTGTATGTATTGATTTGAAAATCAGCGTTGCACAAATTAAATGACCCATTCATCCCAAATTGAAAATACAAACCGAAACATAGATGCACAGAAAAACCAGAAAAACAAGACCAACACTGGCACACATGACACATCTGGGATGGGATGTTTAGGTTTCACGGGATGACCGTAAAAGTAAAAATTTGGAATTGAAATAAAAAATACAAAAAGATTCCAAAAAACCAACCATTCATCCCAGCCGTCTCACTATTGGCCACAGGCCGAAAACTTACGTATAAACTTGTTCGAACGCGCTGTTTGACGATAGTCGCTGCCACCGCTGCGCTTCAACTAGAATCAGAAGTATCTAATGGCCACCGCGTAATTGTATTAATGTAAGGGAAGTAGGGGGTTGTCGGTCAAGCAGATATAGACGGATGTGAAGCCGGTAATCCCACCTTCCGACCCAGGCTTGAATAGCTTTTCTCAAACTGACATGAAATAAAATATAAAATAAGAAATCAAGCTGGCGGGACGCTAGTCTGGTCGCCCTGTTGTGTGCACGCGTGTCGCGCTGGCTGCTGGCGTGGCGGCTGCGGGACGGGTGCTGATGGCGTAGGCCGTGTCGCAGAGCAAACAAAAGACGGTTTTGCTTTGCCAGCCAGCGGCCTGCAAAGTTGTATGAAACCTCTTTGCAAGCCGTGCAAGAGTGACCGCGCGCCAGCAGGCCAACCGCAGCGCCTGCAGTGCGATACTTCCCGGCCTATTATTATTTGTAACACAACGTCAATATTTCATGTTATGTTTGAGAGAAGCGATTTAATACCCATATGTGCTCCGATTCAAAAGTATCGGAACCAGAGTCGAATCTCCGTGAAATCCCTAGTTTAGACGTGAAAAGATTACAAACGAATAAACAGACTTACAAACTTTCGCTTTAGTTGGATTTTTATGAATTATTAATTGTGTTTCACTTATGAGCTTCATAAAGAATAATAAGCCAAATGTTAACAGTCATGTTGTGACTGCTACAATAGGTATGTTAAAATATTAATTCTAGTCTGTTCGCTAAAAACAAAATTTATATTTAAAAATGTATAAAACATGCAAAATTGTTCGACATTGTCGTTTCATCTAAAGGCTACGATAATATTTTTGAGATTGTAATATTACACGATAACACGAAACAAGAGTTGAAAGGGAAGGAAATGCGGAACCTGCCGACAGGTATCTCCGGCCATTCATTTCCGCCAAAGTTACTTTACGTTCACTTTTTGATGTTTCCGTTTTTTTTTTATTTTGTTTTATTAAAATTGTGAAAAAAACAAATATCTTAACGCAGTAAATAATATCTCACTGCCCGTATTTATTTTGGACGTGTATTATATGTACGATATATTATTAATGTACGTGTAGATGTATTTTGGTTGCGTTTTAATATTCTGATCCACTGTTGATGCAGCACCTGCTGTAAACTAGTCCTTTCTTCTTTCTGTTAAAAAGTTGCCTGGAAGAAATCGCTGGAAGCGATAAGGCTGATTGTGATGACTGCTTAACTTGTAAATTTCTCTGTGTACCTGTTTTCTGTATCGCTTACTATTTCTGGTGTACTTACAATAAAGAGTCATTGTAATTGTATTAGTACAGTCAGCTGCAGAGAAAGGGTACCCCCCTGTAATGGCGGTAGTATGGATACCGCCGTTACAGGAGGGTACCTTTTCTCTGCAGCTGACTGTACATTACTGTAGAGGTCGGGAAGTAGGGGGTTGCCGGCCAAGCAGATATTGATAAGCGGATGGGGATGCGAGGTCGGCAACCCCACGTTCCGGCCGAGGCTTGTATAGTGCTTTTCTCAAATATGACATGAAATAAAATAAAAGAACAAGAAATGACGCTGGCTGGATGCTAGTCTGATCGCCCTGTTGTGTGTGCGCGTGGGTCGCTGGCTGCTGGCGAGGCGGCTGCGGGTGTTGCTCGGCGCGGGAGTGTCGCAGAGTGCGCGTTGAAACAAAAGACGGTCGCATTGCCGGCCAGCGGCCTGCAAAGTTGTATGAAATCTCTTTGCAGGCCGCTAGAGTGATCGCGCGCCCCTGTGCCGAGCCGCAGCGCCTGCAGCGCTATACTTCTCGGCCTATTATTTATAATACAACGTCAATATTTCATGTCATGTTTGAGAAAACATTTGTGAGCAATAGAGCTTTCAGTTCCAGCACTTAGCCTGCGCGGAGTACTCTTTGTTAGCGTCTGTTTTTCTAGATTTAGACATCTCGCATTATTAGGACCTGCTTAACGGTCGTAGATATGATTAGAAGTCTCGATATACCTACAGGTTTAATTTTAATTTGTAGTGATTTGATTTAAAAAAAAATTGACATTAGTTACTAAATTACTATGCACAAGAGTTTAATTATTAAATTTAATTTAGTTTAAGTACAATACAATACAAATACTCTTTATTACAATTACAAGGTACTAGTTTTTATTTTAGTTTTAAATTAGTTATTTAAGTATCTTCTTTTTTTGTTAAATGTCATATTTAAGTGTTATTTATTCTTAGTTAAAATACCACTAACAGGACTTATCATGCTAAAACACACGAATTTATTATTTGTCAACCGACTTCAAAAAAGGAGGAGGTTCTCAATTCGGGTACATGTTTAAATGCGCGTTTAAATACACCGATCATAAATTCAAGAGCTTCGGAATTTGAAGTTCGTATTATCGTGTCCCAATTACTATACTTACAAAAGGAGAGGGCCATGTAAGTACCTCTAATAGTGCTCTAAAACGAGTGCTGAAGTAGAATAACGTCTTGAAGTCGACACGAAAAAGGTCTTTGCTCTAACAACGCAAGGATTATTCTAAATGAACGTTCTCTTCTACTTATAAGATAAGGTACGGTGTGAGTCGACATGGACAGTTACTGGATAAGGAACTATTACTTACCACCGTGTAACTGCTGGAGCGTATTCTGTTATGATTTCACGTTAATTTCCCAATCTCTTAAAATTTTACTTGCCGCCAACTACCTACCCATATCATATTAAACACTTTAATCGAGTATTTTTACCCTTCTATATCGTTAAATGGTGGTCATTTTATGATTGTTATGTTTTACGTGTGACATCTTTCATACAGATATAATTGTATGATGAGACAGCTGATTTTCACCGTACTACCTTGGCAAATATAACTTCTGCCAGGTGAGTTACTGCCTACCCAATTCCCTTAACTGTTTATTGTCAAGCAGCTCGCACCGTTTGTTCTAGCTTTAAGCAAGTCTCGGAGCCTAGTATTAACATATTTAGGCTCAGCAAGACATCGCACTGTCTTTAGTCCAAAGTAACTGCGAATTACTTTATTAAGCAGCCAACGTCCTTATCTGCTTACGCAAGGGTCTGAGTAAAGTTTTAACTAGCGAAATAATGAGACGTGAACCAATTTGTGAAGTAGCAAACGTTATTAAATTCAGTATCTAGTTGAAAGCTACTTAGAAAGTGTTCTTAGAAACTCTGTATATCAAAAGAAAAAGAAAATCATATAGTAGCACTTTGTTGCCTATCCGTTTGTATTTTCTTTTCTAGTATAATATACGGCTAAAATAAATATAGGTAATGCAGTGAGATAAACAGCAAAAAATAAATAAATTATCATAAAGCTAATTATTACAAGATAACAGACAATGCTCCTTAAGTCTATATTTAAATAGCGACAAAGATTTTGCGCGCCATAAGTCAATCGTTAAGGAATTCCACAACCGAATAGCCTGGACAGTATAAGAATATACATAGAAATTGGAGTTAGATAGAGGAATGGTAAGGAGAAAGTTCTAAGAGCAACGAATAGAAATTACGTAGCTAAATCGCTCTTTGAGTTAGCAAGGAGTTCCAGAGTTAAAGAGAATGCCGTGAAGAAGGTGTAGAATGAATGTGAGAGTTACGGCGAAAGCGGATTGGGAGCCACTTGAGTTGTAATACCTAGTAAGTATTATTAAGGAAGTATTTCATTACATAACGCGACATTAAGTCCCGGGATTGTTAGTAGTTATGAATCCCTTTTTCCGTTCCGAACAAATGCCGAAGGTAAATGTTACTTTACATTATTTACTGTAACTCTTCCAGGAACGTCGCTTATCTTAATTATTTCGCATTAGATTAGAGCCTTTTGTTTGTATCTAAGTTGATTTAAATAAAGCTGCCTTACTTCCGCCCCCTTGGATTAAAGTATTAGGCAACTCGTATTGTTATCGCTATCTCGTTCATTTGCAGCTAACAATCCAGCGCTATTAACACGCAAATCAACATCAAACATGTTTAAATTTTGAAATGAATCATGTTGAACTAAATTTAATGTGATGCACATGGTCTACAAGTAATTTGATACCCCTTATAATTGTCGTGAATTTTGAAATTTTCCTTTTTGTATTTATTTTTATAATGATGATTGGGATCGATTTCCATCTCTATTGCATTGTTAGGGTCTCCTACCTTTTCAAATGTTCTATTTTTCGGTACAATTTGGAGAAATTGTAAAATAAAGGATTTTCTTGTTGAATTTATTCAGATACCATTGAAAATATAAACTCTATTGCATTATTAGTCTCAAAAGAACAACATCGATTATTCTTAGCTTATTACTAGTCCAATTTTTCCAATGATTAAGTTAAAAAAAAGCTTAACATGTATTAAGTCGCTGATAAATATCATGTCGCTATCAAGCTATCAATGTTGATAGCGTTTCCAAACACCTAATAACGTTTTATGAGCTGAAGTAACTGGTTTAACATCAAAAGGGGAATTACTTGCAAATTCTTCGCATTGATTTTAATTGTATCAGATTAGTGCCCAGATAATGCCATTTTAACATCGGTAGCAAACTTCGCTTCAAAAACTGGGTTATATAACTTTCAACTATGTACTCGAGAGACTTGATACTTTCGAAAAGTAAAATTTTCAGAACTTTGTTATTGTTAATAAGAGTAGGTACGTATTTTTAACCGACGAAAAAAACGGAGTAGGTTCTCTAATCGACACGTGTAGGTATATTAGTTTTTTTTTATAATATACCAACACGTGTAACTTTTTAAATAGTAGTCCAATAATGACAATTCTTTTTTTATTGGAAAACGTATACTTACCATATAAATTTAGAAAAAAAAACCTACCCTAAGGGTAGGAAGACAGGGTATAATCGATTGTGTAATGTATGACCCGGCATAATTTTTTACAGAGTGGTCCGATTTAGATAAGGAACTATTTTTTCATTGGTTAGAGTATGCCTTAAAATTGGTATTATATAAAAAAACCCCAAGGGTGGAAGAAAAGCATAAAAATTTTCTCCCCATCTGTTCTCCAAGCGATGTAGCCCGCCCATTGCCATTTCAACTTGCATATTTTTACACTGCCATTTCAACTTGCATATTTTTACAGCTATGTCGGTGACTTTAGTTCTTTGACTTCGACGGATTTCCGTATTCCGAATTCTATCGCGCAAAGAAACTCCAAGCATAGTTCTCTCCATAACTCGTTTCTGCTCTTATTTAGTACGCTCCGAATTATTCCGAATAGCCACGACTGACCGACTCGCCAAACTCATGAACAATTGGTTGAATGCACTAGTTTGAGTGAAAGCGAGTCAAAAAAGAACGAATTGGTAAAAAACTTAAGAAAATGACTTGTTGTAAGTAGTACCTTGTGCTCAGAATTGCTATAGGACTTACCTTAAGTTATTTTTAGAAAGAATGGAACGTCGACTTATTTATACGAACAGGTTGCTACTACATACAACAAGTCTTTTACCTATAACGGATATTGGAAAGGGAGCGAACCATAGACTACGAATAGTAATCAATTTATTACTTACTGGTATACCTACTAATAGAAATGTAGTTTGCTGAAGCTAATTGAGAAAGGAAGATAAATAAATACGAATGTATCCGACGAAATACGATGAAAAGACACTCGATGTGTAAACGAATCCTATTCCGAAGTTTCCACTGCTTTATCAATTGTGTTTCTAAACTTCAAACTCATAAGTCCAATTTTAAGAATTTTGAGATTTTGGTATCAAAAGAAGAGGCAAATAAGGTGGATTGTAGATTGGATAAGGTAGGATCGTAGGAGTGTGGTGGTAGAAGGTAGAGTGGACATATCTGAGTTTGAACTTTAGCAATCACAAGAGGAACCGATAGTTACCAAAATTTGCTTTTTTCGAAGCTTTAAAGCAGTTCATATATCTGTATGGTTCACAATAAGTAATTATTTTTCAATTTAACAAGCTACTCATTAAAAACTTTAGGTTATATATTTTTAATAATAAAACAACAAATAATTATCAGTGTCGTGTATTCAATTTCAGTTTTTACAGTTATACTCACTAACATTAAGTTTAATATCACAGTTGCAAAAGTAATTTACAATCCTTTTATTTTATTTACAAAATTACTTAACAAGTACAAATACCATTACAATGCTTGGCACATAAAATAACATCTAAGCGACTAACCACCATACTTTGTTACATCCATTGTTTTACCATAGACCAATGATAGTTGTGGTCGAGGGTTTTTCTCTAGTTACGTCCACGACTCAACTCAAAGATGTGGTATGAATGCAATGTATAAATGTAATTCAAAAGGTAATAAACGACTGACTCGAATAGTTCTGTTATGACACAAAATTCACCCATACAAATCTATGCTCAATTATCTGCGGTACAACAAGATCTTCCGCTTTATATTTAATTACATCCACATTTGTTTCGAGTCAGTTATAATATCAACTCGCAAAATCATCTGATGCGAATAGTGGTGTTAGTTTTTTCGCCGTCGCATCAAACTCTCTTTCACGTTCTTTACGATGCATGATTTCATCATAACTTGAGTTGAGGCCCTAACGTACTTTTATGACATGTTTTAATCTTAGGCGTCAAAATATTACAAACCTTTCAAGTTTTTCAATATGTAATGAATTAATGATATCAGTAAAACATTTTTAGTAAGTAAGTATCAGTAACGTTTTATTTATTTCTTACATTACACGTTTTCCTTGTCCAATCCGTCTGAGAATATAAAATGTGTTTACGTTGAATCAGATATAAATTCCGTACAATTTTCTTCTTTTTCCTTAATATTATTTTTTACATCTACCACCAGCGTAACCAATATTTGTAAATTTGGGCAAAACGAAAAAGGATAATTGATATTCAACAACAATAATAATATTATTATGTACAACTCAGATAGTATCTTAGTAGCATTAGTGACATATTTACATTCATATTAGGTATTAAAAAATTGAAACGCATATTAATAACTTTGTAAACATTTCAAACATCTGCCCAACAATCGGAAAAATATAAAATAAGAGAAAACGAAGCTTGCAATATTTCCAATTCCTACAAAATGGTCAATTTCACAGCCAATTACGTCATCTGCTACCTGTAACAAACAGATAAAAATGAAATATTGTATCCAATAAACCCTGTAAATCTTTTACCATTCTTTTGACGTTCAAATACAATTTTCCTCCGCTTTTGTTCACATGGATTTAGGTACCTACACTTATTTTGTTTGAGTGCATTGAAAACTGTAGTTCCCGGGATTAAAGATGAACGCTAAGTAATTAAGAACATCATTTAATGAGAAACCGAGGAAGTTTCTCATTTTAATAATAACGCTTGCGTCATGCCATTCAATGATTTTTATTTCATATTCACGAAATTTACTATGCCTATTAACTGAAGCAGCCACAAAGTTCATGCTTAGATACAAGCATGATTAAATTTCAAAGTAAACGACGTCAAACGCAAATTGGCCGTGTTGCCAGCAAACATAAATACTATCAACGCAACCATTTGTGCTCCAAATATCCGCCGGCCGCAGGTGTTTACTATGCATAGACTGAATATCGAGGTCCAAAATAATACATGTCATGTGCCAGTACTGCTGGTACCGCGCCGTGAATAATACCCGCGTAGAGTGAGCCCATCTGCCCTAGCGGATGTACACCATATTTTGCTCTATTTTCTATTGAAATGGAACTACGAGAACGCTCATTTAATTCTAATTCTGTACTAATTCCGCGCTGAACGACTTGCTGAATAGTCCACAGCTGAATAGTTAATGCCTTACTCAATGGCAAATCCTAATGGACTATAGAGATAAATTAAGTACAATTATTCATTGCTGAAAACAAGAATAATGGAGTCATAGGCTGAATTTACGTGACGTTAATGGTGAATTCGTTAATGGAGTTGTGGAAAAGAATTCGTTGTAACATTTATTACGCAGGCTTAAAGCAATGCCTAAACATTTGTGGGAATTGCGAAATATTTGTTGGTAGGCACGAATCTACGCAGTTTTCGATTAAACCGGAATGTTTTGGTTTTCCTTTCAATAATTTCGTAGCAGATTAACGATTATGCCGTTTGTGTTTGTCTTGTTTTTGTTTACAATGTTGAAGAACATTACGTTATAGGTACTATATATCAGTGAAAGATCGGTATGTTCTCATTAAAAAAATATTTGTAATGGTTAAACTTAATTAAATGTAAATGTATCTATAAGTTACTTGAGATTGAGCTTGGTTTATTTGTAACTTCATTACTCGTTCATGCTTTGACACACCCATATCGATACCGGAAATCTCAATTGGCGTAAAGGACATTTTAAGACTTTACAGTACAAGCAAAAAACGTTCACTTTATTGAAAAAAAAATTATAACTCATCTGTTTATTATTGCATAAAAATAATGTTAAGGGAGATTATAGTTTTTTTTATCTCTTCTATCAGATAGCATTATAATTTTTATTGGAAAAAGCATATTTACGGAGATAATGTCTTTTACTACCCCCAATTTTAGATGTCGTGTTCTTTACACCTGTTGATAACGTGACTTTCAAAATATAACCTTCAGTCGTAAAGGTCCCTTTAGCAAAATAAAAGGGCATTATTACTGTCGTAAGAGAAGGAAATTGACAGAAAACGGGGTATAAAGAACATGAAATGGTACAAATTTAGATTGAAATAATTAAAATGGGTTGTAATTCATGGAAAAAATACAACACTTTTATTCATTACTGTAAGATTTTTATTATTCTAAGTGCAAAACTATTTTTTAGTTTACCAAAAATAGGCCTTATACCTGTAATCACACATCAAATTTTAGTTTTGTAGTTAAAAATCAATATTTATAATAAAGTTTCTTAAGTAAAATATCTAAACACGTAGGGCCGTGTTGCACGACACGACATTTATTTATTTATTTTTATTTTAAGTTTAGTTTAGTTTTAAGTTAGTTTCTAGATAAGGTCCTCACTGAAAATCAGCGCCACGGCTTGCCGTGGCATTATGCTGAGTGGGGACCTGTTTAGCGTCATGTATGTCTTGTATTTGTTCTGTTTTTATTTATAGCGTTAAATAAATGTATTTTCTTTCTTTCTTTCTTTAACTCCTTTCAAAATGGAATAGTAACATTTAAATGACACTTTGTAGGTAGTTTAACTTTAGTTTGTTTTATTTTTACAAGTACTTTAGTTCTAATTATAATTTTTCCACCATAAAAGATATAATTATTAATTTTTCTTTCCACTTGGAAAATAGGATAAGTATTTAGTTTAATTTAACTACCTATTTACATGCATTTTAAAAACAAAACTTAATATAATAAGTAATCTATTCATAATCAAATATGAAACACTGTAGCGAATCTTTACAACAACATAGTGAGTAATGAAAATAATGAAAAATTCAATAGGTAAGAAAATAATTTACAAAATTGTGTGTATGGTTTAGCAAAAACAGACCATTATACCTGCATCAAAAAATATTTTTGTAGCATAATTATCAGTCAAAAATCAACATCTTATAATTTTTTTCAAACAACTAAATAAACAAGACCTTTAATATTAAATAGAAACTTAAGTACAAGAGGTATCGATCTCTTAATTTTAATTTCTTCTTTTTATATCAGTAAGTATTTTAGTTATAATAATATTTTTTCCATTATCATGAAATATTTAAGTATTTTATCAATGTCTCTTTCTACTTATAAAATTGTATTTAGCACTGTTATTCGCTGTTCTCTTGTTGTTTAATATACAAGTATTTTAGATGAACTAAAATTATAATCAAAGTAAACTAGGCAACATTGTAATTGATCTTTTGGATGACATACTTAAGGTGACCGCCTCAAATATAATAAATACTTAATGAAATCTTAAGAAAACTTTTAAAATCGCACATAAGTAGTTAGTAGATTTTTTTGGTTCGGCATTGTGTAGACTACTTGTCACAAAGTGAACTTAGTTACAGCCACAGAATAACGTAAAAAAACACAGCAAAACTGCATACAAAAAATCGCGCGGAGCGGCGGCGGCGCAGGTGTGGTATGAACCTGTTTGTTTACGTTTGTTCGCTTAGCTAGCCCTTACCCCGCCGCCACGCTCCCCCTCGTGCCCTACGTACACCGCTCCACGTCGTATGATGTCTCTGATATTATTGCGATCCATTATTAAGTTATAATTTATATATAGCGTACTCTGTCTCACACAGTATCTAATATGAGCTACGAGTAAAATCATCAAAGTAGCAACAAAGCTTGGGTTGTAAAGTCATTTAAGGACATCATTTTAGTCATTTTAATTATTTACTCCCATATTAGCTTGGGTTGTAAAGTCATTTAAGGACATCATTTTAGTTATTTTAATTATTTACTCCCATATTTTTTATGAGTTGTAACAGTCTTTTAGGTCTTAAGGGACACACGTAAGTAGCATATAAATTACGTCAAAAGTAAACTAGGTAGTAAAGGACATCAAAACAGAGAAATCTCTTTACACCCAGATACACTATGTAAATAAAGGTTTACGTCCAAGCAAAGTTTATAAAATGTCCTTTAAATCATTTTTTTCATAAATAATCTTGAATAAGTTGTCCAAAATGAAAGTGGTAAAGGTCAATTTTTTAATCGTAGCGTTGCTTGGAATATACCATTCGATAGAGAAAAAAAAGCTGTATACGATGGTACTTAAAACTCATTTTCGCATTTTTGTCCTTTACGCCATTTGAGATTTCCGGTATCGATATACTCTGCAATCACATTATGCTTCAGTTTGTGGTAGCAATTAAGTTCGTCCCTCAGGCGTCTCGATATTCTCTGTTCAAGTATGTTATTACTTAGATTAAACATTCGCAATATGAGCCACAACTAGGTCGAAGCGATCAACTACAAATTTAACTTTGTACACAGAATTTTAGGCGGTTACTTATTATTAAAATGAACATCAAAGGTTTGTTGATGGCTCAGTACCAAATCGTCTACGAATGAAAACTTTATATGGTCTAAATAGTAAAACACTTAGTTCGCATAACGTCCATGAAGAGGCACGACCAGATAGCACCAAGTCTAAGTATGTATCTAAAATGTCCAATGTTCGAATCGTTCGAAACGTAAATTACTTAAAGGTCAGAATCGCAAAACGTCCAAAACATGTAATGTCATGTGTATCACGATGTAAAGGGACTGAGTTTAATAGTTTAATTTTGGACGCTTTGCTTTTTTTTTTGGTCATTCTGCTACTCCGATTAAATGCTTCCAATAAGATTTGATGATTTGCTCTTTTGGGTGACAGCGTTTTTGAAAATATGTAGCTTGAACATTATGTTACACGAACTAATTGCTATTTTGATGTTCTGCGTTTTAAATATTACGATACGATGGGGTTTGCGTTGCAGGAAATTTTATTACATAAACGATTCGGTACCTAATGATTTGCTGGAAAAGTTCAAATGATAAAAAGAAAATACTTCGTTTAATTAGTTGCGGTATCTATAAACTTGAACTACTATAAAAAGAAGGTCACGCTTCAAATTATTCGCTGATCTCTTGTCTCCTTGTTGAGTGCTTAATTTGTATGCTAATTATATTCTGATATTATACGGCCGCCACATCTAATCGCTGTGCTCAATCGATTTCATCTACGTAGAACAGTGTTTAAGGTTTCAGTTCAATGTCCTTTATAACAGTTATGCGGTGATGATTAGTGTAATTAAGTCTTTTTTTAGAAAACTACGCGACTTATTCATAAACAAAAATTTTCTAATTTTAGGCAACGTTATAGTGAAAATGTGGTTCTTAGTATTTTTGTACCGTGTTGGATGCCCTAATGCCTAAACCAAGAACATGGTTTACATCCAAAAAATAAAATTTACCTGGAACATTTAAACAATCATTTTGTTTCAATTTTCATTTTTATTTCAAAATACAGTCACCACGCTTTTGACGCGTTACACTTTGGACGTCGATAAATGCAAATAAACATCTATCAATCACAATAAAAAAATCATAAAAAGCATTTACAAGAATATTCAGTCAAACTAACTGCTTAAATATTGTTTGAACTACGACATTTGAATATTGAAAATAATTAGCAAAACCGAATTGGGCAAGATATAGGTTTCACTTACAGTTTGTTCTGGCTCTATTCCTCAGTCCCAGGGACACATTTAAGACACAATCACAGCACTTTCAGAGTTTTTTATGAATAATTTAAAAGAGCGCGCGCCGGCCGGCATTCATTTCGAGCTGTCAATTTTGCGCAACTGGTTGGTGGCGCCGCCGTGCGGGAGAAAGCGGAATGTTCATTCAGCCAGTATGTTTTTGATATGTGCAGGAGGTTTTAATGCACATATTACTAATTATATCTGCCCAATGTAACGTACATAAACCCCCCACCGGGAATCTACCCCAGATTCCCCAGTTTACAAACAAAACCAGGGATGGTATTGAATAAGGTAAGTGGACTGTATAGTGTAAGTATTTGTTGACTTAGTGAACTAAACACGTGTAGCTGTAAATTGAGTAAAATAAATGACTTATTTCGAACCTAAAATTGTCATAAACTTGACACCTTCTTGCGTCAAATTCATGCAAAGAAACAAAGGAAAATAAAAATTATGCTGAATCTAATTCCATTGGAAGTGGTCTAAGCTTTACAACGGGTCGCGTGTATTCGCCATTCTGGATTTTTACTTTTACCACCCGTACAACTCCATCAGCTCCTGGATAAAGTTCCGTCACATGACCGAGATGCCATTGAAGCGGAGGAGCGTCAGCATGCATAAGAACGAGTTCATCAACTTGAATATTACGACAATTCCTATGCCATTTTTGTCGCTGCTGCAGCGTGTGCAAATAATCGTTTAATTGCAATGTACGCGGACCGATATGTAAATAAATTTTATGAAAATAGTCGATAAGAATTTTTGTAAAGTTGCACTTTTTAGGAAGCAATAATGGATACTTCTTTTGATACGGTAGTTCGGCGAAAGACAACCTACCCCCCACCCTGAGAAAACCGAGGGGGTCGACATAAGGTGCTAACCTTTTAAGTGAAGAACTACAGCTGTAACCATTGGAAATTGCTTGGATATCAGCTGCAAAATGCTCTCGCTGAACGGATTTAATGAGCACATCGTGTGCGTTCTTTAAATCTGATAGAGACGAAGGACCTGTGTTCCTATTAGACTTCGTCGATCTACAATTGTTAATAAATTGAAAACAACGAGCTAAGACATTTTGAAGTTTGCTAAAACTCGAATATTTTTCAGTTAAATTATAAACAAGATTTGAGTCACGTGTTGTGTTTTGCACGCTAGTTTGAGCCAAAGTCGCGCATGGAATTTTGAGTTCTGGCACATTTGCCGATTTAAATTGATCAATTGATTTTACTGGCCAATTCTCTCTTGGTGCGTCTAGCCAGCTCGGTCCTCCGAGCCACTCCGCTGTCGATAACAGCACGGAAGGTAGCGCTCCGCGCGAGCACACGTCAGCGGGGTTGGACGCGCCGCTCACGTGAAACCAACAATCGCTTTGCACGGTCTCTAAGATTTTGGAGACACGCGAAGCCACAAAGGTTTTGAGGTTGTAACTGGGTGTATTCAACCAACTCAGCACCACAGAGGAATCGGTAAACAAGAGTATTTCATGAACAGGAATTCGTTCAGACAATATTGACTTCGTATATTTGACTAACTTGACTAACAAATGCGCAGCCATTAGCTCGAGACGTGGAATGGTCACTGTCTTCAAGGGTGCAACCTTGGATTTGCAATGACCAAACTGACCTTCGAATCACCTTGATTGTTAAAACTACGCAAATAGATGACCGCAGCTATTCCTTGAACTGAAGCATCGCAGAATCCTAGTATCTGGTAGTAGCTGTGCTGTTTGACAGTAACCTGGCGCTCGTGGCTAAAATTCGACAATAGCGGGAGCTCTGACATGTAGGTGAGCCACTCCTTTTCTAGTTCCGGAGGCAGCCGCTCATCCCAACCCAGCTGTTGGAGCCAGAGTTTCTGCATGAAGCATTTCGCGTAGAATATGCAAGGAGCCACGAAACCTAAGGGATCATACTGACGACCAATCTGTGACAAAACACTACGCTTGGTGATCGCCTGTGAAGCTGGAAGTGGGTGGAATACGAAGGAAAACACATCTTCGGCGGGTCGCCACTGCAGACCTAAAACTTTTATGGACAGGTCCTTGTCATCCTCGAATGCAATGGGCGTTTCGCGGTGATCAGCTGGAACCCGAGCCAGTACCTGGGGACAGTTGCTAGCCCACTTACGAAGCAGAAATCCTCCTCCACTCAGCAACTCTAACAGTTCATCCTGTAGCTTAGCTGCTTCATCATAGCTGCTCACTGACCACAGAAGGTCATCGACGAAGAAACCTTTTTTTAGAACCTTGCTCGCTAAAGGATACTTCTCGCAGTCGTCGTCAGCCAGCTGATGCAGGACACGGATCGCTAGGTACGGACTGCTAGCAACACCATATGTGATCGTGTTTAACTCATACACTTTTAAAGGTTGATCAGGTTGAAACCTCCACAAGATGTGTTGGTAATTGCGTTGAGATTTTTCGATCAAGGTCATTCGAAACATTTTACAAATATCACTTGACAAGCAAATTTCATGTATACGAAAATTTATTAAAATCTCGTTAATATCTGCTTGAAGCTTAGGACCGGCGTAAACGACTGAATTCAAAGAATTATTATTTGTCGTTTTGCATGAGGCGTCAAAACTACTCGGAGTTTTGTCGTGGTACTTGACGGTCGGAGAATACAGAAGTGAGGAATTATGTACTTAGAATCCACAGTACCAAAATCACCTACGCAAGTCATGTGACCAAGGCTTTCATATTCGGACATGAATTTATTATATTCTTCCTTAAGTTCCGGAAGACGATTCAGCTTTGTTTCTAAATTGTTGAAACGACGTAACGCTTGTGGAGTCGAATCGCCGAGATCAAAACTGGGTTTGAACGGGTACTTCACTGTATAACGTCCCGTAGTATCGCGACTGTGTTCGTTTTGGAACAATTGTTCGACATACAAATCTTCTGGTTTTTTAGTGACGTCATACGGCACGTTTTCAGTCTCCCAGAAAGAGTTCATGATTTTATCGATACTACTAGTTTTATTAGCAGAGAACAAGTTGAGCGAGGCTGTATTTGACTCACAATCGTCACTCAGTACTGTCTGACCAGTAATGACATATCCGAATATGGAATGCATCGCGACGGGCAAACCCGGGTCACGTGGTAGTATATTTTGACCGTCATAAATGTAGGGAAATAAGTCACCTGCGATCAACAAGTCAACTGGAGCCGCCGAAAAGTAGTTCGGGTCAGCTAACTCTAGATTTTTGAAATTATTGATAACTTTGTTTGATAAGGTTACTGTAGGTAAGTTGCTAGTTATATTACTTACGACAACAGTATCAGTGCTAAGCACCGGACCAAATGAGTTTCGTGGTTTAATTGAACATGTAACCAGACCGAAATCTTGCACTGGCGCACCTCCCAGACCCATGGGTTCAAACTGACACTTGCGTCGAGACAAACCCAGGCGCTGGGCACACTCTTTTGTCATATAACCGGACATGGCACCGCTGTCAATGACTGCACGTACGGCGTGGTAAGTTCCCCATCGATCTGCGACGTGCACCATGGCAGTGCCTAACAGCACGGTTGAATTTGACGAACAAGTCAAGCCGACGTTTGGCATTGACCTTTGACTTTGATTTTGACCATTTGAAACGTTTTGAATACTTGAAATGTTTTGACTATTTGAACCGTTTTGATTAATTGATGAATTTTGAACAGTTGGAACTGTATCTAAGTGAATACTGTGATGGTGCGGTTGTTTACACAGCACACAACGCACTTTTGACGTACACTCGGACAACGAATGCTGACGAAAGCAATTTTCGCATAATTGAAGCTGTTTCACTTTGTCAAGACGCTGCACCGGTGTTAAATCAAAAAACTCGAAACATCGATAAGTTGAATGCGGTTTGTCGCAAAATAGACATCTATTTGAGCGTTCGCTATTATTCTTACTCACAGCTGATAAGCACGGCTTTTGGAACTGCTTCGGTGCACTACTGTAATTAGCAGCATTATTATTATTTTTTCGAACAAAATTCGGCTTTGCAGAGGTGTTAGGAACACTCTTAGGCGTAAACTGAATTTTTGATGTACTAATTTTAACCTCCGACATTTCCAAAACACGCGCCTGTTTCTCTACGAAATTAATCAGCTGTTCGTAAGTAGGTATATCGGTTTGATCTACTGATTGTTCGAATTCGCGCCTAGTGACGGGGTCTAAATTTCGCAATCCCATATAAAACAGTATGAAACTCGATAGGTTACTGATTTTCAAAAGTTTCAATGCTTTAACACACTCTTGATACGTTTGTAAAAATGTGTTTAGACCAGTAGCCGACTCAGTTGACAAAGGCTTAAATTGAAACAGCCGATCTAAATAGCTCGTAGCTAAGGCACGAGTGTTCTCAAATTTTTTGACTAGCAAAGCCCATACTATCGGATAATTATCGGCCGTCACTGGCATCCCTTTGACCACAGTCAATGCCGAACCGCTGACTGCGGAGAGCAGGTAATAAAACTTCTCAATGTTCGTAATATCATTGTTGTTATGAATTAAACTCGTAAACGTGTCATAGAATGTTTGCCAGTTTTCTAATTTGCTATCGAAATGGAACAATTCTAGTTTAGGCAGCCGCGGCTTAGCCGACCGCGAGTCTGGCCCGGCAGCGCCCGGGCCGCGGCCCGCGGAGCGCGACGAAGGTCCGCTACCGCTGCCGTCACACGATTGCCAAGTGTCGCTATTAGCCTCCGCTACACTCAGAATACGGAAATACATGTCGTCAAAGGTTTGAATTTCCTGATAATTTGGTTTAAATTTCGGGTTTTGTTTCTTATTGTAAGAATTTAACTCGAATATGCATTGTTCGAAACATTCCCGAGTCGAATGAAGTTCTTTGAGTCGCAAATTAAATTCGGTTAAACGCTCTGGTGGAGTTGATTTGGATAGTTCAAATAACGTTTGACATCGTATAAAAAGCAGTTCTTTTTTGTTAATAAGTTGTTCGACATCGAATTCTTTTTCGTCCATTTCGAATTAAAAAACAAAAGACGCGCGCGACGCGTTGCAAAGAACGAAAATTGAAAACGTTTATTTTATACGTATTATTCTAGGTAAATAACTTAGATTAGAAATAAGCCTGTTACCTTAAAACTGCGTGAAATGTGTGTTTTATGTGTATGAATGTGTATTTAGTTTGCAAACTGAGGATCCGGTTCGATTGACCAAAATGTTTGAACTACGACATTTGAATATTGAAAATAATTAGCAAAACCGAATTGGGCAAGATATAGGTTTCACTTACAGTTTGTTCTGGCTCTATTCCTCAGTCCCAGGGACACATTTAAGACACAATCACAGCACTTTCAGAGTTTTTTATGAATAATTTAAAAGAGCGCGCGCCGGCCGGCATTCATTTCGAGCTGTCAATTTTGCGCAACTGGTTGGTGGCGCCGCCGTGCGGGAGAAAGCGGAATGTTCATTCAGCCAGTATGTTTTTGATATGTGCAGGAGGTTTTAATGCACATATTACTAATTATATCTGCCCAATGTAACGTACAAATATTATTTAGAATTAATTTAAAAACAATGTATATTTTTTGTAATTCTTTATATTTCGTATGTAGCGGAAAAATTAACTGGAAATCGGAAAACTGCTACTTAGCGTGTAAAGGAAATAATCAGATGAACAATTAATCTCAAAACGAAAAGTAGGAACTACACAAATTCACTGTTACCTATTAATGGATTTTTTTTATGATTCACTCATTAGCTTTTTTTAATATTTGGTGGGAAAATTAGTCTTATATTTTCCTTTCAAAGCGTTAGTAAGTTCGAAGCGACAGAATAATTAATGTAACGTTTAAATATGGCTTGCGGATATTGAATTAAAAAAAAAAATAAGGCATCACGTGTATATTTTTCCCCCGTGTAACATTATTTACACTTCGTTGAAAGGGAATCCAAATATTGCACCTTCAGGTTTACACTTGAGGAGAGAAGGTGTATGTAATCGAAATGGAAATAAGCTTCTCTGAAAATTAACTTTCACGCTGTTACGAGTATTTGATTTTTGACTTGATATTTTTGTCAAGAAGTCTTCAAAGGTCATCAATTATGCTTTGAATGTATTTCTAACGAAAACACAAAAGCGAAACCCAAAAATGTATGCACTAATATATGCACGTGGTAGTATATTTTACCAAGTATACTTAAAGAGTTACCACCTGACACCTTTAATAAGACATGTGACAAACCAGTTAGATGTAAGCAAATTGTTAAAGCTGCTGTTTTGGCGTTGCAGTGTGCTCCTCAACAATAATTTCAAGTCTTGTAAGCGGATGGCTCGCGTCTGTGATCGAGTTTATCTCGACATGTCAGCTGTACTCTGTTTCGGACGTGAGTGCCTTAACCTATATCCTCAGTCGCCTCTTACGACATCCACGGAAGAAATGAAGAGGTGTTATTCTAACCCGACACCTCACGGTTCAATGTCGTGGTCATAAGTTTGAAGATAATGAGTTTCATATGAAAATTGATCATTGATATGAAATTGATAGATCCTCTTCTTCTAAGCCGCAATCTGGCGTCCGAAGTTCCGATCTGTTATTAGAGAGTGCCGCTGCCTACTCTAGCATCAGATTCCTTAGTCGCCTTTTACGACATCCCAGCTGTCGGGTGTGTCGAGCGTTTATTCCGTACGATTTTTGTGGTCACATTTTTGCTGAATTGGAGGAAGATCTGTTAGAGTTTCCAAATTATCGAGTAGCAGTCTAAGACGTCTAACTAAAATCAAAAATGTCATCAAATTCTACCTTCAATTCTAAAAAAATTGACCACGGCAATGAGGTTGAAATGCCAAAAATTGATATAATATTCACCTCTGATAAACAGCGTGGAGGTCGGGATGCACGGGGACATGAGTGTGGCGATGCGTGTGCGGTGACGCAGCGGCCGCAGCGTTGATCGCCCGTATGCGCGCGCGCAAGCGCTCGTACTGCTCCGGCTGATACTGCGCCGCTATCGATACCGCTGCGCCGGAGTACTGCTGTGATAAAATTGGCCTTATAGAACAATCCGTTGTGACAGTTTGAAATTTAATAGTGGTATATTTACAATCACATTTGAAATTTACCATGAGCTTTGCGGTGAAGGAAAACATCGTGATATTCAATGGCGTGTGTGAAGTTCCTAATCCGCACTGGGCCCGCGTTTGAACTATGGCCAAGCCCTGCCATTATGAGAGGAGGTCCAGCAGTGGGACATAATATAGGCTAGGATGATGATATTTACGATAATTACGAAGTCGAGGTAATTTTTATTTATATTTGAGGGATTGAGGGAAAATTTTAAGGAAAGAGAGCCAATATCGCGAGAATTTATCGATTTTACAAAAACACTTGCTTTTTTTTAAATTGTCGAAATGTAGTCTCTAAGTGTAGTGTGTATTGGGAATAAAATCTCTGCCAGTCGAGTAATTACCTTCAATGCCGCCGCAGCCTGTTCGTGCGTGGCTCTCGTCAGGTCTCTTCCATCCACGCTCAGTATCCTGTCGCCCCGATGCAGCATGCCATACGCAGCCCCTCCTGCCGAAACCCCTGACACAAAAACTCCACAAGCATCGTCCTCGACCCCGCTGGCGGTGTCAACTTCGCCCCCCAAGCCACCAACTATATCCATGCCGAGCCGTGACCCAGAACGGACTAATCGGACCATTCGAACGCACCTGGAAAAAGTTTTTTGTTTTAATATTTTCAACCCCTTTCCATGAATTTAGTATGGTAACCACATAAATGTACACAAATATTAGACCTGGCTATATTGAAATTTGGTGTGGCACAAAAACAAATGAAGTTGTTAAAAATATTATTCGTTATAAAATGAATCCCTGATAATTAAACAATGTAATATCATTCATTTTGTGGTAGCATGTCTAAATTCGCGGGGTTTGGAAAAGAGTAACTCGTGCACGGTGTTTATCGCGATTTATTACTATAAGACAGCCAGTAGGCTTGTGGATAGTATACAGTAGACAAAAAATGGTGAAGGAATTGTGGTTGTGCGCACTTTACGAGTACACTAAGTATATGGTATTGAGTCGGGGTTTTTGCTGACACTGTGGAAATTACAAACCCTGAGTTTATGTAATTGAAAATGAAGTTGGAAAGTCGATTCGTCATTCAATTTGAGCTCATTTCCTGGTATCTTCCTTATTTTCAACCATTTCCCAATTTCGTATCACGCTAAGTAATTTAAGCGAAAAATTTCGTTCCAAATATATTTCCTATTTTGTGTATGGAACATACTTCGGTAAATATTTTACGAAACTACCATAAAAAGAAGTCATAACTGCCACAGTCTGCTCCAACAAATCAAAATTTATGTCTCTAGCTCAAGCACATCCAGTAATTTTAATCACATTCGACGCTAGTTGTAACACCAGGCATACGCGATACGCTCTTGCCAACAAAGGGGGTGCGAGTTAACGTTTTATAGTTTTTGATTCAGTGCCAAGCGATGGCATGGCAGCAACGCTGAACACGTTAGTGTGTGGACATGAAACGTGCGCGGAAACAAAAGAGGGTAGGTACCTTGGGATTTCATTCGGCTCCTCTTCCAAAAGTTCATGAAGCGTGGAACACGAGGTGGCTTGAGTCTTGGCTGTACAAAGAGAGGATTAAAGTTTTTGTTACATTAATTTAATAGAGTGTTGAGGGTTTAAAAGAAACAAAGGGTTATGTGAATGTTTTAGAATAGCCTTTCTGGCTCTATAAGATTTCAAAGGAGATAAATAAAAAAATAATAAATAATAAAAAAATAATATTCTTAAAAGATTTTTAAAGGACTTTGAGACAAAAATTATGAACTCGTAGCTCAAATTACTTAAGTAAAGAACTTTTATGTACCTTATTTCACTAATGCTTTGCTAACAATCACTTCAAAATGTTCTCTCACTATAAAGTTGAAATTATAACGGATAAACTTGTCTCGAGTTATTAACAAATACATTTTCTTGGAAGCCGAAGTATTTTGAGGTACACTTAGTGGCTTATTGACACTTAGGTACTTACAACGTATATAAGAAGCTAGAGTAATTTTCACGTATGTGTATAACAACATTAAGTAATTTCATTTGTTAATAAAAATGCGTGCTAACTTTCTAGGTGACACTCTTTCCCGGCCCGGATAATACCGACATGGAAATACCGACCCTGTTTATCGTGTACACACTCCTGTCAGTTTCTATGGGCGTGTACACAAAAAACAGGGCCGGTGTTTCCATGTCAGTGTTATCCAGGCCGGGAAAGAGTGTCACCCGTACAGAAAAAGAAAGAAAAGAAAGAAAGAAAATAATTTATTTATAACAGCAATGTACATTAAGGTTAGGAAAAATAACAAAAAGAAGTGTTGCCGCTATAAAAAGGTCTCGGCTCAGCATATCGCTGGTTGAAAACCAACACTGGTATTCCGCCGGGGCACACAAGAGTGAAATTACGGAAAGTCACACAAAACAAATTAAATACAAAAATAGCTACGAGGCTATAATATGAGTTGGCTGTATAGCCCACATACCATTATTATTAAAAAAAAAACTTAAAACTTTACAGTTCAAGCAGAAAAAAAATATGCAATCTGATATGCACCCTTTCATCACTACTATTAAAGTAAGAGTGTACTCACTAGAGTAGAGCGGAGCGGTTCTTGCAACCGGCGGGACAGAGCCAGCAGGCAACACGACTAGCGTCACATGCTCGCCTGTACTCCTTAACGCTGTCACTGCTTGGGCGTGCGTCGCCCCAATTAATGAAGTTTCTATACCCTAGATAAAAGAAAAATAAGGTTGACTTTATATTCGCAGAAACGACGAGTAGAATAAATGAAGGCGAGACGAATCTAGGATGCTGGTCTTATTATCTTATATGTGACTAGCTTATGCCCGCAACTTTGTCTGCGCGGATCCAGGTTCTCGCGTTGTGGCACCCTCTACCGGAATAAAAGATCGGGATGTTGATCTTTGGGGTTGAAACTACCTATATACCAAATTTCATCAAAATCGGTTCAGTGGTTTCGACGTGAAAGCGTAACAGACAGACAGACAGACAGAGTTACTTTCGCATTTATAATATTAGTAGGGATTATGTTCCTTTCGTTCATTGTTTTTGAGGGGTCCATATTGGCTCATATAAAAAAAATATTCGATTATTTATAATAATACCGCTTTGTAATCATAATAATCGTTTCTCCGAAAATTGTTTATCATAATTCTGTTTTTTAAATAATTATTTTTACTACTACATTGATCATAATGATAAATATATATATTTTTTTACTCATAATGTCATCACAGAGACTTTACTTTAACACTAATTTACCGCTGCTGTCATTCCAAACTCTACCATTTAAATAAGTTCATTACTCACATCTTCATCCCTAACAGCCAATATCTTATCGCCTAGTCTCAGTCTGCCGTCATGGTGGGCCGCCCCACCGACCGCTATGTGGGAAACAAAAACGCCTCCGCCTCCAGCTGCGTCGTCCGCTCCGCCTGCTATGCCAAGGCCGAGACCCCGCGCTCCTCTCCACAATGTCACCACCCTAGGCCGTCGGGCTCGACGTACTCTCTGTTAAAAAGAAAAAAAAATTTGACTTACCAATGGTCACGAAGCGAAAAGGCAATCACAACACACAAAACGACCGGATGGCTAAGTGGTTAGAGAACCTGACTACGAAGCTTGAGGTCCCGGGTTCGAATCCCGGCCGGGGGAGATATTTGTATGAATAATACGAATGTTTGCTCTCGGGTCTTGGATGTTTAATATGTACTTAGGTATTTATTTATCTAAATAGGTAAGTATGTTTATCCGTTGCCTAGTACCCATAGTACAAGCTTTGCTTAGTTTGGGACTAGGTCAATTGGTGTCAAGTGTCCCATGATATTTATTATTTATTATTATTATTAACTGTGACAACAAGTTACAATAATACCAGCATTGGTAGAATATTTCTAATGCTGGTAAAAAACTAGTAATGTGGAGGGAATATTTGTTCCCATAACAGATTAACGAAAAAGAGTTACATAATCTTAATCCCATCATGGTTTAAACGTTATATGGTTCAACTTTAAAAAAAAAATTTAGAGTCATTGTCACTCTCCGTAAGTACTATTAGCAGAGCATAAGGAAATAACCAAAGTAAATAAGTAAGCACTAGCCAAAATATCTATGACGGTTTGAGCAATAAGGCAAAACTTTGTGATAAACGAATAGTACTTTTACGTAACATTAAATAGGTGTGGTTTCAGAATCCCTTGTTTTCCTTGTTGATTGACGACACTGTACTCGACTGCGTTCAATTCAAAACGAAATCGATAATCCCTTAGCTTAACTTTAATCAATTCGTACTGCTCATCTTAGGTATATTAAATCTCAAGACGAGTTGTCATGCCATGAAACTTGGCGCTAAGTTTAGTGGCTGCTGTGTTAGTTTTAGTACTGGACATAAAGTGAAACTTTAGTTTTGAAAAGATTCTTATTATTTTTAAACTTAGTCCACGATTTTTACGTTATTTTGTTTTTTTTTGTTTTGTTTTGTTACCATAAGTATAATTGTTCTTCGATATTATTAACTGAGTACTTACTAATCTGACAATATTTCCAGCCTTTTGAAGAGCATCCACGGCCACAGCGTGAGGGGCATTCTCTACCGTGACCTCATTCACCTGAAACAATAGTAAAAGTTGAAAGTATTCGTACAACTATCAAAGTAAAGATCCTTATGTATAAAATTTACAAATTACACGATTCCAATTAGTGTAGCGTTTTTGCTTCGCAAAAGATGCGATTTCCCCGAATGGCTTGTAAAACTATAATTTAATTATAAATCTATTGTCTTTGTTGGCTTTAAAAGCAAAAAAATAATAATGTGAGGAAATTCACGATTTGCTTGAAATTTAAACTATTGTGATGGAATTTGCCATTGCAATTTCCAAATAAACCTTAGTCTAGACTATTTACTTACACACACTTATTATTAAAAGAATATGACAGTAAATTATTGTACAAAAAAGATGCAATAATTATGCATACTTATTATGTTATGATGCAATAGCGTAAAAATGAGTTCCAATGACTCGCCGCTACGATCCTTAGTAACAAATACTGATAATAAATTGTTGGAAAATATGTTTGGTATTCCATACAAGGCTTAAAAAGTTTTGTGAAAAAGTGATTACGGAAGCATGTCGATGCTAACTACGGTTTTTAACTACCCGATAAAAAAGTTGGAATACTCGTACGTAGAAGTTTTCTATTTCATTTCCGTACCACGAGCTCAGTATTGCAAGTATATCTATAAAATTTTATGTATCGACTGTCATACATTCATTTTCATATTGTGGGCGGATTGTGATTTATACTATCACTATGTTGAGCTGCTATTTTATTAGTTTTTGTTGCTTCTCTACTTTCTGTGCTTCTGTACCTGCTATTTTTTTTCTTTTCTATTAGCTGAATGTTACACGTAGTATTAAAATTATAAACGACGATGATAAATTATTGTCATCGTACTATATCATTACGAAGTACTTAAAGTTCTTTTAAATTATGACGATTAATTGCTGAAAGATCCTCACAGCCGTGAATGTCAAATGTTTTGAGATTTTCTCTATTCTGTGCTTTTATTTGAGTTATAATTTTCAGATCGTTCATATTTTATTTGAATTATAATGTTATAATGTAAATATGTACTACTTACAAATATAATTTCACCTACATCTTGCGTTTGGATCAGATTCAAGAATGGATATGTAAATACGAACCTAACCTAACCTAACCTAACAATTAAAATACAGTCAACAAAAAGCTAACAAATTTAGCATATTTAGTAACATTGGTATCAGGTATAGGTAACAAGCTAACTTTTAGACCACTGGCAATGCAATAGAACCAAGAAATAAAAAGAAATAAAACACATTTTTGTTACGTTAGTTTATTTTCCAGACGTCTTGTATTCTAAAGTAGTTTTGTGTAAAAAAACTGCAACTCCCTAGATGCAAACAAAAAGCCAATTCTACGCTTGCAAAATTGCAAGCAATAGCTAGTCCTGACAGTCTAGTGAGTTCTGTTATTTCCCCAGGGCGGTCATATCATAGCGTAGCTACTGCTGCCCCAAATTTTATAGAAAAAGTTACACGAAGATCAATATGGCGACCTTGTCCAAACAGTTTTTTCGCTTCGATTCTGCGTTAACTGCCATGTTTGTCCTTCGGCTCGACAACAAAGTTATTAACCTCTTATACGGCTACTCGAGAGGAAGACCGATTGTTTTATATTGCCACTTTACTTGGTATTATTTCATGTCAAAGTATTTTTGATAGAACACAATAGATATTGGTAGTGAATATTGGTTTTATTTGTAAGGTACTGAGTAAAATGGTAAATAGCTACTTATAATCCAAATCCTTTGGTTTTTCTTATCATCCTAGAAAACCTATAGTAGAGCTATGATGCCTGGCAATGGATAGTGACTATTGTAGGTATCTGGCCTATTGTACGTATCAATATCAATAGCTATGTTCATGGGCTGTTTGAGTCATAAAATTTAATGTACATACAAAATTATATACATCCATAAAATACACAAAACACATAATACATGAATCGATTGATTTTACTATAAAGTTCCCTGCTTGACTACGGATCCATGAAAAGGGCTCAAATTTTAACCAACACAAAGTTGTTACAGAAGAAATCTATTCAAATAAGATCGGCTTATTTAGACCACAACACGTGACTGGAATTAGCAGATGAGAAAAAGATCGGAGTTGTTTCTATTTTGCGTTTACTGTTTCAAATTAGAGACCCTTTTCGTAATATTTTGAGTAATAATAAAGGGTATTTTCTAACAGTACTAGCTGTTGCCAATTGCTGTTGCAATTTTCCGGGATAAAAGTTGTATTGAACATTCGCTTTTATAATTTTAGTTAGAACTGACTTACTGACTGACAGATGGACAGCTCAAAGTCTATACCCATTGCAGCTAGCTTTATCCTTTAAGTATCATAAGATTGCACTAAGAAATTTATTTTCTATATCCCCACGGAACAATGATACTTATCTATATAATGAACAATGTTTTTGGTGAACAAAGAATTTGTTTGTTTGTTTGTTATATTATTAGACAAGGTAAAAAGCTTGATAGTAAAAAACAAAACAAATAGTAATTTGTCGTAATTTGAGTGTAGGTAGGTATATATACGTTTTTAATTTACCTTAACGATTTAAACTGTTTAAACTTAGACATCCCGAGTGGCAAAGTGGAAATAATCGTAGTGTATCAGTACGAAGAATACTCACTCACAAAATCCCGCTGTCATTACGTGGCATAATAATATTATTGTATGCGTGAGCTATGGAGTTCTCTTCTCCCTGTGGGCGTATTGTCTAACGCTGGGACGTTCGCGATCGCATTCACCACGTCGCATTCACATTCTTACTATCCTCATCTTACGGTATAACAAAAATAACTAACGAACACGATTGTGAAATGTTTTACAACAATAAGGCCTCTGTTCTTTTACCAACTATAAGAATTCTTTTTTATGGACACAGAAACATTAGACTTACCTGTAATAAAATATCTCCTATTTGCAGTCTGCCATCCTTCTTCGCAGCCCCGTTCTCTGCCAGCCTCGTGATGCTGACGTCACCGCAGGTCTCTCCGCCCGCTATGCTCAGGCCGAGACCCCCCGCCCCTCGCTCCAACGTCACGTCCGAAGTCTCCCAAACAGATTCGTTATCTGAATCCGAAGGCTGTGGAAAGGTTTTTCATTGTAATATACAGCAGCCTGTGACGTCAGTGGTTAAGCTAATGATAATGGATGCGGATGGTGCGGGTGACGGGAATGGGATTTGAAAAGCGTGCAACAACACGTCACAACACAAGGTATTTTGAAACAAATCTGGGATACTTTAGATCGTTGGGTTAGTTTGATCAAACATTTCTGAATGATTTATAATGGGAGTTGATGATGAAATCACGGCTCTGACTCTATACTGTCGAAGTAATTAAATCGCATACCAAGTTGTTAATGCCTATGTAAACATTTCGTAATTCTGCCAACGAAATTATCGTGAACTTGCTAGTGACAAAAAAGTACATTTCTCATCTGTACTTTACCGCGTACTTTGAATATAGACCAACATGGTGGAGACATTTTGTTGATAACATTTGTAAACTTATTTATATGTATTAGAGGATTTAGAGGTGTTCTTTTCCAATTATCTGCTGACACAATGGATTAATTTTATAACAGTGCTGCAGTGTATGTTCAACGCGGCATTATTAGTTTGTTTAGTCTTCTTGAAGATAGTTTTTGTTATATTTGGTTTATTTCTCAATAGATATCGCATAAAGATTTTTGTAGTAGCCGATAAAAGGCCTGTCAATTTTGAATTAAAGTCGTCCGTCCGACCGTCGTCTTATTCACATCGGTGCGTTTGGCATTCAAACATGGTCCTTGTAAAGTGATAGTTTTTCACTATCAAAATCCTATTTATTGTTGGTTATTGATGAAACATCTGTAAAAATTCTGACGTGCATCATTTCTGGAAGTGTGTTATATTACAGTCCATGTAACAATATTTGATTTAACTGCAATATTTGATGTAATATGAATTAAATTTACATAATGCTATTTACTTACGAACTAAATTTTAACGATAACACATAGAAGGTTTTCTTAATGAATCTAACTAAACCTAACTCAACGCGCAATCAAATTATTAACAATCCTGTAAAGTTTATGTACTATGGAACTACATCGAACGTGCTATGTAGGTAGGTTGAATCGAACCTGTTTGGAACATTACAATCAGGACAATACTCTGACTTGATTGCTATGTTTAGTTCACAATACCAGGAAACCAGTACCTTTAGGTAGTCAACGTTGGAAGGTGGTTTGATTTTATTATTTATCATAACAGTGGTCATAGTGATTTACGCTCTGTTAAAAACTTAAGCGTCTCTTAGTCGGTTGAAATCAATTCTGTCGATCCCTAAAATTATTTCTTATACCCGTTAGCGATATCTTGTTTTAAAGACAATGACCACGTTTTTTTTAGAACACTGAAACTGAAACATAATTTAATTAATGAATCCCATCTACGAGTTCTCTAAAATAATACTACATTATTAAATGGTATAGGCAAAATGATAACGGAGCATAAACAAGTCGCCCGTAGCGTGTCACGTACACTCCGCACGCTCGGTTGACAACCCTACTCGAATAAGAAATGTTTCTGATACGTTTCGGTAGGAATGTCAAATTAATGAAAGTCATACGCGGTGAGACGTCAGTAATGTTTTATTGTTGCGGAGTTTTTTTAATAATACTACTGGTATGTCTCAGGGCGTTCTACGGCTAAACTGCCGCGGTTTTTCACCGCGAGACTTTGTGAATCAAGTAAACTAAGGCAAGTGGCGGCAGTGACGGTTTAAGTTTACTTTTATAAAAAGTCACGCGATTGAAAACCGCGGTGGTTTAGCCGTTGAGCGGCCTCGGCCTATCTTCCATAGAAAATCATAAGGTATAAAAGTTGTACCTAGTGGATTCATTGATGATCTCTCAGGCAAAGAATCTGAGGAGACATTATGGCTTGCACCTTTGACCTTTTTGTAAGTGCAAAATTACTGTTAATTCTGAAAGTGTAGGTAAATGGGCTTTTCGGGGACGGAAATCATCGAGAATAAGTCTGGATACACCTGTGAAGCAATTCTACGGCGTACAGACCTATGTCTTCACAGATACGACTGAATTTTGTTCCCAATTTTCACTTGCGGGAACTTCAGTACAAGCTCTCTAATCTGAAAAGAGGCATGTGCCTAAATATCGTTATAACAAGTTATAACGATAACAAGGCTGTAGCGAGGACTTATGAATATGAAAAAAATCTACGCCGGTACGGAAAAACCTCTGTTGAGAACAATCCGGAAAGAAGCTCGACGAGTACAATCCAGATATTCGAGATAATAGTTACACCATAATGACTAGTTAGTTGAATAAAAATACATAGATTGATGTAATGACAAGTTAACTAAGCCTAAGCTCACACGTAAGTAAACATTCGTTGGCGGATAAACAAACAGCCTCTCACCCTAAACGTAGATATAGCAGGTATACCTACTTACCTTCTCCGTTTCGTCGTGGGTAAAAAGGAAAATCTTAATTTAATATTAATATATTTCGATTGCCTGTAAACCCTGTCTTTTTTGTAAGTTTATTATTATTAGCAAAGATTACGTGAGGTTAGAGATAGGATTACAAATCTAAACGGGAAAGCTATGCATGTTTTTTTTTATTAAATTAGATATCACTGTAAAGAAAATGGAACATAAAAGATGGATGAAAGCTAACGAAAAGGAAAAAAAATTAACACCTGTGCTGTGCAGGGTTGTTACACTAAAATAATTACGAGTACAAAAAAAACACTAACGAATGTCTGGCTATGAGGAAAAATAATTTATTGCAGCGCAAGTGAAAATTTTCACGCGACGCGAGCTGTTACACTGAAAAATATATTCCAAGTACCTAGTTTAGGCTCTTTTGATAACTATTTTCTAGAGTTATGCGTGGTCACTAAACGGATCGCTCCCAACTAATACAAATGTACAGATGTACTATTTTGGTCTTTTGCCAGATCACGAAATTCCTAGGCATATCGTAAAATGGTGCCATTTCATGATATGCCTAAAAGTTGGCGAGGCATATCACGATGTTCCTGAAAAACAATTCGGCAGATCGATTAGAGCAACGCATTCGTCGATATTTCTAGCTCTATACCAGGCACATCGTGATATATTGAAAAAAAAAGAAAAATTTTGGTACGACGAGCGAAGGGAGGAGTTGTTAGTAAGAATTGAGACCACAACGTACGAGTCGAGCGAATGAAGAAGCCGGCATTCCTGGGAATTTCATGATCTGCCTAAACTGGCCAAATCATGAAATGGCGGCGTTTCATGTTATGCCTAGGAATCTGCCTAAACGTCACTAGACAAATCGTTAAACGGAGAGTTTGAACGATATGGCAGATGTCCCTTAGCCAATTCATGAAATGGCGCCATTTCACGATATGCCTAGTATTTTCGTGATCTGGCGGATTTTAAGATCGGTCGCCGACATATGGATGGTTCGCTCCCGATCTTATAAACGTTCCGTTGCTTTGTTTGGTTCGATTGGCGCTGGCGAGCCGGTCAGTTGGAGCTTTCGGAGTAGTTCGGTGTAATTTCGCCCGATTGTTCTCTCGAGATATCGTACCTACCACATATAGCAAGAGCAAAGGAGATGAGAATAGTTAATTTTAGTAACTGTACTAAGTAGGTACTAAAAAGAATCTTGACTTACTAATTATTTTTAGTACGACTGTGCTTGTTACTAACATGTAAGGTATACAAGTCTACTGTTGTATTTTTCACCTATGATGAGTTCTGTGACTTTTGAAAAATTTCCGAATTACGCATACTACGAGGGGTGATCCAAAAGTAATGATAATTGATTACTTTTAGTGGCCGAGTAAAGTAAAAAGAGGTTTTATTTTTTAAAGCGGTTATTGGCTAGTAAAATAAAAAAATAATAATTAAAATATATATGTCTGTCAGTGAGTTAAATGCATTTATTCGTGACTTGTCGCATTAAATTCGTGAAAATGGAGAAAACTGAAATGAGAGCCGTTATTAAGTACTTCAGTTTGAAAAAAAATTGTACTAAAGATATACACATTGAATTGGCGGGAACATTGGGGGTTTCTGCTCATCCGTATTCTATAGTTGCACGCTCGTGCAATGAGTTTAACTTGGGTAGGACATCAAATAAAGACGAACACCGCGAGGGCCGTCCGTTCATCGTCTGTACTGGGGATAACGTCAAGAAAATTGAAAATTTAGTTTTAACTGATGGAAAGGTGACAATCAGATATTTAAATGAAGTCACAGGGATCTTTTATGGCAGCATTCAAAGAATTTTAACCGAAGAATCGCACATGAAAAAAGTATCCGCTCGTTGGGTGCCTAGAATGTTAACTGACGACCAAAAGAAGATTCGTTACGAGAAGTCATTAGGCAATCTTGAAAAATTTCAAGCTGACCCTGAAACTTTTTTGCGTCGATATGTCACCGCGGACTAGTCTTGGATTCACCATTTCGATCCGAAGACCAAGCAGCAGTCTATGACGTGGAAGCGACCGTCTTCCTCGACACCGAAGAAATTCAAGGTCGCCAGTTCAGCGGGTAAAGTTATGGCGTCCGTTCTGGGATACCGAAGGAGTCCTAATGATCGATTACTTGGAAATAGGAGCCACGATCACAGGCTCATACTACGCCGAACAAATAAAAAGATTGCGGGAAACCATCAAAGAGAAGCGACAGGGCAAACTACGTGCTGTTGTACTGTTTCACCAAGACAACTCATCTCCTGATAAGGCCAGAGTTGCAATGGCTGCAATCCAGGACGCAAGCTTCGAATTGCTAAAATACCCCCCGTATTCACTAGACCTATCCCCCAGCGACTGTCATCTGTTTCCACGACTGAAGGAACACCTCAGAGGCAAAAAATATTTAAACGACAAAGAGGTCATAGCCGCTGTAGAGGCATATTTGGAGAGTCGCGAAAAAGATTTTTTTTTAAATGGAATTCGCGGTCTGGAGAAGAGATGGATTAAGTGTTTAGACTTGCTTGGAGATTACGTTGAGAAATAAATTTAGTTTTCGGCTACTTGAGTTGTTTTACATATTAGTTATCATTACTTTTGGATCACCCCTATGTTCGCAAAATGTTTTTTAAAAATAATTTCTATTTTGAAACAAAATAATCAAAAAAATGTAAAACTGTTCTTTTTAAAAATATATAGCAATATCAGTGTCTGTTAAATAGCCTCCATCGAATACGATATGATATATATAACTGTCAAACTCGAAACGTCACAGAACTCATCATAGGTGAAAAATAATATAAGTACTCGTATCTTCCATAGCGCTTACCTAAACTATTCAAAAATGACCATATTTGTTTACCTCCCGTAACACGTAACTATATTTTCTTTTATGCGTTTGTGATTTTATGTGTGATTGAATCACAAACAAAGCAACAAACTTTGTCATTGACTTTATTAGTAGGGTAGGTACTTGAATTAAGACCCGGCAAACATATGCAAGGTGGCATAGTGCTATGTTGTTGCAGCAAGACGTGAGCTTGTCTTGTCAATCAGCAAGAGCAACATCATGTCTGACTACTAATTAAATTAAACATGATTACGTTTAGTTAACGTTCGACTACAGTGTGATCCTCAATCAGAATTAGAACTGTATATTTGTATAAACAAGCCCTCTATTGTTCAAATTTCCATTTAATACTCACGAAATTGGGATATTGTTTGAAGTTTTCTTAGACGCTTTTATAATTATTATTTTTTAAATAATCTGACTAGCAATTGACTATAATAAGAGCTTATACTTTATAAAACTTGTCATAGTACTAACGTAATGACGATTTGAATTACATTACTGATTTGAGGAATTCCGTGCTGCTTAACACGGGATTCCTATGCCGTTAGACTTAGTTAAGAATTTTAATTTTAAAATGCTTCGGAGCTTTTGTACCTTTATATTCTGATTTGTACATTTTGCGAATGTACTTTTTATAATGTTCTGTGTCTATATAATTGCAAACTGTAAAATTTTGCGTAGGTATTGAAGTTTTTGTCATTGGTTACATTTTGCGTTTTATTCACTTTGTTATGAAGCGTTTTTTAAGCGGCTTGTCAGTATCATCCTTGGCCTACGTGTTTATGGAATTGGAGCCTGATGGTACAAAATACATCTCTATCACTATTATAGTTTAGTCACTATCAAATCGACGAAATTTTTCGCAAGGGTGTAGTTTGCCGGTGATTTTCGTCTTTTGGTTGATCTTTTTTACACGATGGTCAAACCACATACAAACACGTAAAGTTATAAATATTCATAATAATAAAACAACACTAATAAAACTTGTCACTCGTTGTAAATTACGAGAACTGTCTTATACCCGCGTTCGCGTGCGCATTAAAAAGTTTCCCCTGTAGTCCGGTCGGTGAAATGGGAGTCCCTAATAATTAATCTTACCTATTTCAGTGAAACTGTGAGTATAATTGTATTGCAATCATTATGGTGCACATAAGTAGAATACGGACTCATTTTATTTTGTTATTTAATTATTTTGATCTCATTTCAAGTTCAGAAACTTTGGCCTTCAAGCAGAATCAATAAACGCAAACGTGTTAAATTTGGTAAGAACAGTGCTCAAACAGTAAAATTCCAATATAGCTGTTTTTCTGTGTAAGTATAGGTACATAATCCTTCTATAAAGAGTTGTTTTAGTTTTCACTGGAGACGCAGAACCTACACACGAGCATTCAATTCCTATGTCCCATATTCTATCAACAACGAGAATATAACAGAACCTGGTGGGGAAATGAAGCGGTGGCGCAGCAAGGAACAAAAGTGTCATGGAGTCGTGATAATATTGTCAAGTGAAACCTGGTAGCTTCCTGCCGCGCGTCGGGCGGCATCCGGACTCTGCGTCTCCCGCCCGCCCTCGTAGTTCCCGACGTTTGCTGCAAATAAAAATATTTTTTAACAATCACGTTTTAAGAAAAGTCTCTCCGTTCCATTTTTAATATGTATACCTATTACGAATTTTAACTAACTGTAAGCATTTGTAACTAACTGCAGGAAGTAAGGAATTAATAATTCCCAAGTAGTTAAAATCAGCTATGTCAATCTCAGGATTCAATTCGACTACTCAAATATATATTGCGTGGGTTGTTTCAAATTATATCTGTGTGTTTGTTCAACAGCATTCCTGGCCTGTCGAGAGAATATTAGGTTAAATTTCGCCTCGTAGTTTTGTACACATATAATAGAAACTGCCTAGTTCGTAACAATAATACAGTCGGCAAAATAACGAAGAATTATTTTTTTCGTCTCTTATTTATTATTTTTCGCGTCGAGTATTAATTAATAATTTTATGAAAAAGTTCATATTTAAAACACTGCTTTAGTAGATTTTTAAATATTTTCACAAGTTTATTTTTAGTTATGATAAATCCTTAATTAAGTAATTTTGTTTCTCAGAAAACAATAACGATTATTTGTTTAATATTCATGGTCTATGGAAGTTTGTACTACTACTACCACAGAATAAGTAGTGGTAAATCTGGTAATAATAATAATAATATTCTTTTATTTCGGAGATTATCCATAATTATGATGTTAGTAACAACTAACAATGAAAAATCTTATTGCCTTTGTTAGTACGAACAATATACACATTAACAATTATACAAACTAAACTTACACCCTTACTAACTGGCAAATGCCTGGAGATCCATCTCCGTACGAAACGTTTCGAAAACGGAAATTCTCATGGAACGCAAATAATAAGTCATCATCATATCATATCGTGGGACACTTGACACCAATTGACCTAGTCCCAAACTAAGCAAAGCTTGTACTATGGACTAGGCAACGGATAAACATACTTATATAGATAAATAAATACTTAAAAACATATTAAACATCCAAGACCCGAGAACAAAAATTCGTATTATTCATACAAATATCTGCCCCCACCGGGATTCGAACCCGGGACCTCAAGCTTCGTAGTCAGGTTCTCTAACCACTTAGCCATCCGGCTAAAAATCAAAATTAAAAGACCAATTAAATTCTTCTGACCTATTGCTTTGATCTAGACCATTTCTTATTAACACTATTACAAACTAGACATTCTCGATATTTATTTTTAGCAACTAAAATAAAGGCAAAGATTTTCCAGACCTTTTCAAAGTGGCTGACATTTTCCAGCTCCGCCTTAAATACTAACTGATTGACCCCAAAACTGGAGCACAGTGCTTTATTTAGCCAGCTAAAAAAAGAACGTGTTCACGCGTTGATAACGTTCTGACCCTATGTTAAATAGAACAGGAATCAAATACAGTTCAAAGATGACGAGTTAACCATTAAGAGTCAAATGGATAAAGGTACGAGTAGGTACGTTATCTTGATCGTTTGGAACTAGAGCTTTATTTCCAAAACAATATTGTCCATTACAAGTTTCGAATGGCCGTAAAGATAACGTTTGTTCACTCAACCCTTCAATTATCAGAGCTATCTTAACCGTTCAACGCACTAAAACGGTACCACTTTTGTGTAACGTAACTGAAATCAGATAATTTGTTATACTCACAACAATGATACGGATTAAACAAAGGAAGATGAAGTATAAGTGATATGTACGCATAGTTATAAGGTGCGCGCGCCGATGCAAAAACCAGTAATAAACTAGCTATTGAACTAGACGGTGGTTTGATTACGAAAATACCTCAGTGTCGATCGAGGATATAAGTACCCGCGCTAAAAAAAAAAAAAAAAATTAAAAGATGTCGTTTCTCGGAAACTTATCGAATTTCGACTACAAGACCAGTGAGTGGCAAATATTCTACAGTAAATTAAACCAGTTTTTTGTGGTGAACAAGGTGACGGAGGTAAATGATAAACGCGCTCTTTTGTTCACGCATCTAACGGACGAAACCTACCGCCTAGTTCGGAATCTAGCGCATCCAAAAGACGTGGAGACGCTTGAATTCGAGGAGCTGGTCGCATTACTCAACGGCCATTTCAAGAAGAAGCAGTGCACTTACGCGGACAAAGCCAGATTTTACGCGGCGACAAGGGGTCCAGGCGAGCAATTAGGAGACTGGGCGGCGCGATTGAGAGGTCTAGCGACCTTTTGCGACTTCGGCGCAGCTCTGGAAGCAAATTTAGCCGATCGTTTCGTCCTAGGTTTGGGCTCTGGCCCTGAACGAGATAAATTATTCGAAAACAGGGCAAATTTGTCTTTGGCGGCGGCACTAGAGATCGCAGAGAAAGCGGAGGTTGCAAGGGAAGCCAAGACTGAGATGGCGAGCAGTATAAAGCAAGAACCAGTGTTCTACGCGGCAAAGGCGAGTGGATCGGGCCGGAGCGGCTGGGGCAAGGCGCGCCGTGGCGGTGGCCGCGGCGGCGGCGGTCGCGGCGGCGACTTCGGCGGCGCGCCGCCCATTGCCCAAAACCAGCATCAACATGATTTCCGGTGTAACATCTGCGGTATGAGAAACCATGGCGGAGACAGTTGTCGTTACAAGCGGTATCGATGCCAGAAGTGTGGTGTTATAGGGCACTTAAAAAAAGTGTGTAAAAGCCAGGCATCGCGTGTGAACTGCATCGCAAGTGAACTTGAAGAGAACTTGACTGACGAAGGTGACCAGTGTTGTGAAGAATGCCAAAATTTTAATCTAAGGTACGTCTCAAATAAACCGATTGTCTTAGATGTAATTTTAGATGGTAGAAATATTTCTATGGAATTAGATTCTGGTTCAGGTGTGTGTGTCATTTCAGAAAAATTATATACACAGATGTTTGGAAAGTATAAATTGAATGCTTGTAAATTAAAGATGTGTTTGTACGACGGACATAAAGTCTCACCACTTGGATTTTTTACCATTCAAGCTACTTATAATGGTTTAACGAAAAGCATAAATATTTTTGTTTTAAATAAAGGTGGGCCGCCTTTACTTGGTCGGGATTTTATGTCTGCTTTTAATTTGGAATTGACTACAAGCATCAATAAAATTAGCGGTGACAACGACGTGAACCAATTGTTAGAACGATACCCAAACCTTTGGCGCGATGAGCTTGGCTCGTTTAACAAGTTCAAGGTTAACTTACATCTAAAAGAAAATGCATTTCCAAAATTCTTTAAACCGCGCTCTGTACCCTTTGCCTTAAAAGACAAGGTCAATGACGAACTGGACAGGTTGGTAAAATTAGGTATTTTACGCCCCGTAAATTACTCTAATTACGCTACGCCTATAGTGCCTGTTCTTAAAGACAATGGCACGGTCAGGATTGCTGGCGATTTTTCTGTCACCCTTAATAAGGATCTCATAGTGGACAAGTACCCGCTGCCTCGAATAGAGGAAGTTTTTGCTAAATTAGGTGGGGGCGAACATTATAGCAAAATAGATTTAAAAAATGCCTATAACCAGTTTATTTTAGATGACTCATCGCAGGAGCTCACTACCATCAATACATCGAGAGGTCTATTTAAATATACACGTTTAGTGTACGGTCTCGCTAATGCACCAGCTATTTTCCAAAAATCTATGGAAACCCTACTCTCGGGCATTGAGGGCGTGAGCTGCTGGCTTGATGATATTTGTGTTACTGGCCCTAACAAAAGTTCACACTTAAACAGGCTAAAAGAAGTCTTACGCAGACTAAACGAAGCCGGACTTCGTTTACAAAAAGACAAATGTGAATTTTTCAAAACCAGTATTACTTATTTAGGTTACGTGATCAGTAAGGACGGCTTACAGACGTGCCCAAACAAGGTTCAGGCAATTTTAAATGCTCCCGAGCCCACTAATGTTACGGAAGTCAAACGGTTCCTAGGTGTAGTAAACTACTACAGAAACTTTATACCGAACGCGTCATCATTGATGAGCCCACTACATGAGCTATTACGCGCAGGCGCTGAGTGGGAGTGGGGCGAGCGGCAGCGCCGCGCCGTGTCCGCCGTGCGCCGCGAGCTGGCCTCGGAGCGCGTGCTGGCGCACTTCGAGCCCAGCGCGCAGCTCGTGCTGAGCGCGGACGCGGGGCCCGGCGGGCTGGGCGCCCTGCTGGCTCAGCGCGCGCCCGACGGCAGCGAGCGACCGCTGGCGTTCGCGTCGCGCTCCCTCACTTCGAGCGAGCGTAACTATAGTCAAATCCAAAAGGAGGCGACCGCTATTATATTTGCTGTGAAACGTTTTCACCAGTACCTGTACGGTCGTAGTGATCCGTTTATTCTTAAGACGGACCATCGTCCGTTAGTTTCAATTTTTAACACCCAAAATGGAATTTCGGCCACTACGGCCTTACGGTTACAGAGGTACGCCATTATACTGTCGGCATACAATTACTCTGTACAGTATACGTCGAGTGAAAACAATCTAGTGGCGGACTATTTTTCTCGCGCGCCTCTGGCTGGCACTACCAGTGATAGTGACATGGAATTCGATTCGTTGTGTGCACTCAATTTTTTAGATACGGTGTCAGCGGCGGTCACGTCACATGACATCAAGCAGGCCACTGAAAATGATAAAACTTTACAAACGGTCATTAGATACATGAATCGAGGCTGGCCGCGGAAAATAAATTGTAAGGAGATCGAACCTTATTTTTATTGTAGGACCGACTTACAAGTTGAAAATGGATCATTATTGCGTGGGCACAAAGTCGTAATTCCAACGTCTCTCAGAGAGCGAATGTTAGGCGAGCTCCATAGCACACACCTAGGCATAGTCAAAACGCCAGCAAAAATAAAAAAAAACGAAAAAAAAGGCGCCAAAAAAGAACAACTAAAAAGTAAAAAATAATTATGCACTACCCAGCTGTTGCCCGCCACTTCATCTGCGAAGAATTCGTTTATCCCTATCCCGCGGGGACTATGGTGATTTCCCGCAAAATTAGCCCAAGTTAATTTAGTATAAGTACCTAGTAATATTTTTTTTATCTAAGCGTAGTCGGTGTCGGGGGACCGCTAAGGTTAATACTTTAAAAATACAACATATGCACTTTAGTTTCCTGTTAACCTTAGCGGTCCCCCGACACCGACGACGCTTAGATAAAAAAAATATTACTAGGTACTTATACTAAATTAACTTGGGCTAATTTTGCGGGAAATCACCATAGTCCCCGCGGGATAGGGATAAACGAATTCTTCGCAGATGAAGTGGCGGGCAACAGCTGGGTAGTGCATAATTATTTTTTACTTTTTAGTTGTTCTTTTTTGGCGCCTTTTTTTTCGTTTTTTTTTATTTTTGCTGGCGTTTTTTATTTCATGTTTTTTAAACAGCTCGTCGTGTTGCTATCAATGCATTGTATGTAGAATCAATTACTGATCGAAACGAATCCAAACACGACATATGTGCTATTATTTTTTATAGTGTAGGTACTAATGTGCTGGATATCTTGGCGGCAGCATCAGCTCATCCTGTTGCCACTTTTTCATTGTATGTAGAATCAAATACTGATCGAAACGAATCCAAACACGATATATCTGCTATGGTTTTATCAAGAGTGTATCTACTAGTGTTCTGGATATCTTGGCTGCAGCATCAGGCCGAGAACTGCATAATCTTGCATAGTTACATAGCGTACATAGGTGTTTCAAGTTTTAGGTCCCAAATATGCTTGAAAGTAAAGTAAATACCCATTATGCGTCTAAGATTCCTACCGCAGCGAACAAAAGAGCTGATGATCTTGAAACAGCTGAACCGATTTTGATGAAACATGTCTAAGAACCATCGCTAGAACACCAGCTTTCAAATAAAAAAAACCGCATTCAAATCGGTCCACCCGCTTAAGAGCTACGGTGCCACAGACAGACACACAGACACACAGACAGACACACAGACAGACACACAGACAGACACACATAGCGGTCAAACTTATAACACCCCTTTTTTTGCGTCGGGGGTTAAAAAGAAGTGTAACGCGCGTGCTAGGATGTGGTGGCCCGGCATTGACGGCGACATCGAGCGCTGCGCGGGCGCGTGCGGCGCGTGCGCGGCGCTGCGGCCGGCGCCGCCGCGCGAGCCGCCCGCGCCGTGGCCGCGCGCGCCGGCGCCCTGGCACCGCCTGCACATCGATTACATGTCGATAGGGCAAAGGGTATATCTGATTGTAGTGGACTCGCATAGTAAATGGGTAGAATGCTTACACATGGAGCAGGGTACCCAAACTCGACATTTAATAACGAAATTAAAATATTTATTTTCAATATTCGGTATACCTAAGGTTTTGGTATCTGACAACGATGCTAAAATAAATTGTGCCGAATTTAACTTATTTTGTGCTAACAATGGTATTAAATATATGAATTCCCCTGTATATCATGCCAACAGTAACGGCCAAGCAGAAAATTCAGTCCGTAATTGTAAACGAATGTTAAAACATATTTTAAAAGACAATTTATCTCCACAAGTAGTACATGAACAATTGTTAAGTTATTTGTTTGAATATAGAAATTCAATGCATTGTACAACCGGTGAATCACCAGCTAAACTCATGTTCGGAAGAGAGTTGAGAACCCGCCTAGATCTAATATTACCCTCAGAAAAAAAATATAACATTGACACGGCAACCGCCGTGTGCGTGAATCGACGTTCATTTCAAGTAGGTGATGATGTGTGGGCCCGGTGGTACAGTGCAAGGAAGGAAAATTGGGAGTTAGGTAAAATCGTAGAAAAAATAGGTAACAAAATGTATAAAATATTTGTAAATAAATATGAGACGGAATGTATTAGACATGTGGATCACCTATTGAAATACAAGGGTATTGCTTCAATACACACTCCCAAACAAAACAGTGCCCCTTCCGACGATCGATTGCCCTCATTTCCTTCTCCGCCTGTTTCAAGTAGTGTATCAAATATACCTAACGAAACTGTTGGTGAAAATATGCCACCTACGGAAACAACGACGGAGGAAGCTTGCCCTGAAGAGGGCTACAGTGTTGCAGAGCAGGCTGGGGATGAAATTTGGACAGATTGTGAGGGGGAAGCGGGTGAGCGGGGGCCGTCTGCGCACGAGCCCGCCGCCGCACCGGATGCGCCGGCGCTGCCGCCGAGCGCAGCCGCGCCGCCGGAACCGGCCACAGCGGCTGATCAGCTGACGGCCACAGCTGATCAGCTGGTAGGGCGTCATCAATTACGCCCCAGAAAAAAAGTTAGTTCTAGGTACTAGATTATATACTTACTAAGATATTGTTTTAAAATAGTGGTGAAGGGATGATATGTACGCATAGTTATAAGGTGCGCGCGCCGATGCAAAAACCAGTAATAAACTAGCTATTGAACTAGACGGTGGTTTGATTACGAAAATACCTCAATAAGACAAATGTATTATCGGTTTGAAAATAGTACCCTTATAAGCTCTGCGACAGGTCTAGACTTGGTCTTAGGAGGGGTAATAAATGACCTGGACTGACTGACTGATCGACTGGCTAGACTAGACATAAGTTACAGGGAATGAGATACTGTGTTGTACGGGTATTATACAAATTCGAATCCTACGTGTACGTTTTTCATTAGCAAAACTTGAAATAGCGCAAGTAAAACGAACTTAGTAATGGAAATAATATGTATCAATTTAATTGCTTTTCAAAATAAAAGTTCTTTGCCAACGCTGGCAACTTGAATAATATTTTGCTTTACTTTTCATTTATTCTGCCGAGGCTATGCAAATTTAACTTATGAGATCTCTCGCTACTTTTATTTGATTTCAATTACTTAGGGAAATAATTTTAACGCGTTATTGAAAATGGAGGGAGCTGTCATAAATCGGCTTCAAAAAGAGAAGAAGTTTCTCGATTTGGTTGTATTTTTGGAAGCTTTTATTTAATTTGCAATTCTTAGCCTTTAGGTCATGTTTTGTAAGTCTTATTTTACTTTGATCAAGTGATTAGATTGACTTGAAATTCTATTTTAATAATTGTCACTACTTTTAAAAATATTCGTATCTAAAAATAGATAATTTTCTGATTGAACTTTATGAACATTATGTCAAGGTTCAATTTTGTTAACTTATTATTTTAGATAGGAGATTATTTCAAAATAGTGACGTAATGTATTTTGGATGACGATACAAATACAGTCAACAAAAAGTAGGTACTTAATCAGCATAAAAAGCTTTTAGTCTAAATAAAATAATACATTATGTTGGATTTTACTTGCTGTCAAATATGTGATGTCATAGATGCGTGTCATGACACAGATTTTTTTTTGTGTCACAGGGTCCACTTATTACTTACAATGTATTTCTTCTATAAATATCTTCAAAAAAAATGTTAATAAATATATTTGCACGGTTGCTAAAAACTTCAAGTAAGTGGTAAAAAAATTGTTCACAATTTTCCGCATATTTGCATTTTGCGATTTCATAAACCGATTTATATCAAAGTCATTATTAAGTTTATGATGATGATGTCCTCCATGGTCATGTCCGACAAAGGTGAACCTTTAGCTTGTTTAGCTAATATGTGCAAGAATATGGCTGGCAAAGCCAAACTTTGTTTTAAGTTTAAGAAAAGTATATGATGCCCAATATTATGTAACGTATGCGATTGTCTCAATAATTTAACGTCATGAATATTATCACCTTTCAAATATATGCTTAAAATTATATTACATAAAAGATCAAGAGGATTAATAATCAATTAGTTTAATTTTATTTATAACTTCAAAGTGTGTGGGAGAGTTTGTATTTATTACTATTTACACGAAAATTTGACGATTATTTGCCATAAGTACAAATAGTTTACAAACCTGGAATAACAAATTAAACAAATCTTTAAATCTCGTAAAATTGCACAGTTCTCGTGTGATAGACATATATACATTGACCATCCAGCCAGACCCGAAGAACTTTATCGAAACCTTTCGCTATTTCAAATTCACGCCCCGTCTAGGTAAACAATTGTGAGTGACACGTATGGTAAGGTGGGTCAAACTGCTATTTTGATGAAGGCAAAAGGTACGGGCCTTCTCAGATTTTAGAGATAAAGGATAGACCTGTCGATTAGAAGTTAAGTATGCACTAGGTAAAGGCTAGTTTCATTATTCTCTGACTAGTTCACTGCTCCATTACAACAAAAGAAAATTAAAAAACGTCAATTTTAATTGAACAACATCAATTCATAGTCGCTTATGTGATGAAACTATGTTTAATTACAGTCTGCTATCGTCTAATAACCCGCTATAATGAAACACAGACATGACATCTGCAACATAAGCTTTGTCATACTCGTCGTAACTAAAGTCTCTTAAAGAATTTAGGCAAAACCACTTCAACAATAACGCTGAGTAATAAAACACACACACACACATACAACTGCCGTGGTGACCTAGTGGTTTGACCTATGGCCTAATAAGCAGAGGATCTTGGGTTCAAATCCAGGCTCACACGTCTGAGTTTTTCGAAATTCATGTGCGAAATTACATTTGAAATTTACCATTTACGTACGGTAAAGACAAACATGACAAAGAAACCTGCAAAAACGTGTGTGAAGTTCCCGATCCGCACTGGGCTCGCGTGGGAACTACGGTCCAAGTTCTCTCCAATTCTGAGAGGAGGCCTGTGCCCAGTAGTGGGACTTGTGCAGGCTGGCATAAAGATGATGAAGAACACACATAGCTATCAAACATAAACTACTACCTAATACTTTTGTTACATAAGTACTAATATGCATATTAATAATAATAATAATAATAAATATCAAGGGACAATTCACACCAATTGACCTAGCCCCAAAGTAAGCTTGGCAAAGCTTGTGTTATGGGTACTAAGCAACGGATAAACATACTTATATAGAGAAATACATACTTAAATACATATATACATCCAAGACCCGAGAACAAACATTCGTATTCATCATACAAATATTTGCCCCGGCCGGGATTCGAACCCGGGACCAATGTAATTAATATATTTAATGTATCTTAAAATACTCTTCTAATACTTAATAGGTTAGTTATATAGGTAAGTTTTGCACAGTATTTATAGAAGTGTTTTGAGTGTTTCATTTCGCCAACAAACTGTCATGCAGTTTGGCAAACAAAATGTGTTCATGTACTTAAACACTGTGTAATTGTTAAAATTAAAAAAAACTCACATTCCTCGGTGATCTGCAGCTCGATCTTATCCAGGTCGTCTTCATCGTCGAAGTCGGTCTGCACGGTGACGTCACGCGTGTACTGTTGCAACGTGATGACATCGAACGGCGCGCGCTCGGGGCTCGGCGCGCGTTCGCTAGGCGGCGCGTCGCGCGCGCGCCTGCACGCCGCGCAGCCGCACAGCGAACCGCGTACGCGCAACAGCCACACTAGCCCGAACAGCGCCATCCACGTTGTCATGCTGACTCCGGCACCATCACGCTAGGTTGCACTGTCACACGCCATTTTCAATGTACCGTTGCCATGTTTGTTTAGTTGCGTGCGTTTTTATGTTTTGGCACTGGCATTTTAGAAGTTTTTGCCACTTCGCTTGTTAACAGCCAGGCCCATCGGATAAATAATACGGTCTCTAATTCAACACAAGTAATTTTCCCGAACGATTAATTTTCGGACTGTTTCATATGGACGACGATTTTTTTGACACTGTAAGTACTTCAGGATTTTTATAACACTAACCGGTACGCTTAACTATACTGTTCTACAGGACAGGCCTGAATTATAATTATACAAAACAGTTAACCACTTAAAAAAAACATTCATTTGAAATACATACTTGGATGAATCATATTCATTATAATGGAAAAATATTCTCGTCAAAAAGCTACGATTTCAAATAATAGCACTAGTCATAATTTCACTACGTCCTCTATCAACAATTATAGCGTAGTTAAAGGTGTTCATAACAATAATGAAAATTAATTTATGAAATAAAATATGCCTGTTAACTTTATTTAGACAGAAGAACAACGTTTATTTATTATTTTTTAGAAGTACCTATTAAATGGCATCGTTGTGTTGGTGGCCAGTACCAAATTTGGAATTAGGTTCGGCCAAACAAAAAAAGTTTTTATGTAAAGTACTAGTAAAATTAAGCCAAAGACTAATCAACAAATTTCAATCACTTACATCCCGGGACAGATATAATCAAAGCTCTAAGAACCATCGCTAGAAAACCTGCTTTCAAATAATAAAAAAACAGCTTTCAAATCGGTCCACCCGTTTAAGAGCTACGGTGACACAGACAGAAACAAAGACACACATAGCGGTCAAACTTATAATACCTACCCCTTTTTTGTGTCGGGGGTTATAAATAAATCCAAATCGTCCTGACTTATGAATGTTCCCTAAAATTTTTCGGAAATCAAAAATAACACGTTAGAGACATAGACCCCGTATAATGCTTGTCATCGGGTAAGGACTGCATTCAATATAACCATAAGGCTTTGCGAAACTGAAGTGGCAGTGGGCGGGGCACATTGCACGCAGGACTGATGGCCGATGGGGTCAGAAGGTTCTCGAATGGCGTCAGCGGACCGGGAGACGAGCTGTCGGTAGGCCTCAAACAAGATGGAGCGACGACCTGGCTAAGATCGCGGGATCGCGGTGGATGCGAAAAGCACAAGACCGGTCTGAGTGGAGAGCCTTGGGGTAGGCCTACGTCCAGCAGTGGATGTCTTTCGGCTGACATGATGATGATGATAAGGCTTTGAATGCAACGAGTATGACTTGCTTTAAATTGACAACTATATCTAGTGCCACTTACGAAGACGCGTGATTTTGTCAAAATTTGACATTAATAAGAACCACGGCACGCGTCATCGTGAATGACTCTTACCTATACGCACAGGTAATTAAATTATTATACTGAGGTGAAATATTGAGTCCCTTTATTCAGGTAGCAGCTTCTTTCCGTCTCACTAAACTACCTATTTTTTTTCTGTCAGTTTCCTTTTTTATAACTCATGCAAGGAAGTCGCTCTCAATCAGGGGGACTACTTACTACGAAATTATTAATATTAGCATCAGCAGGACCGCGAGATACGAAAGTTGAAATTTGCACTTTGTTGTTGGGCTACTACGAAACTCGTAAATCGAAGTTCGTATCGTACCATCCCGCTGACGCTTATAATTATTTAATACGAGAGTGAGAGGGTCGGTACGATACGGACTTCGATTTTCAAGTTTCCTAGTAGCCCTGCTGGGTGGAATAATGTTTATAACTCAACTTCCAATCTCCTCCCTCAATTATAAATTTTATGAAATCAACCGCTTGCAAAGTTAAAAAGTTTGAATGTATGTTTTGACGCTGAGTGTTTGATAATTAAAAGCGCCAGGCGCTTGCATGTTTGGGCCATTATAATAACTTAAAACAGCATTGTGCTTTCCGAGAGAGAGCTAAAATTTCCCCAATGCGTCCACTTAGACAGCTGAAAAAGGATGAGTCGGAGTTTTACTAGGATAATAGTGAAAAATGAACATAAGTTGCGTTCGTGGTTTGCATTTAAATTCGTCTGTGTGGCGTGGGGGCGTGTCGCCGTACACAAGCGGGAAACTAATGGGCGTATCTTGGCCGACACTAAGTAGTTTTAGGTCAAATTTCTAGCAATGCGTTCAGATAATCTGAATTCAAAATGTTTTACGTAAATCATGTTTCCTGTGTTGATAATAATTTTCAATTCAATTCGATTCTTCATTGCAACAATGTAATGCTGGTCTTTGTACAGGTCTTAAAATATAATTGGGTCACACGAACCTGATAGGGATAGACCAGAAACATTATAGTTTTAATTTTAGCATTTTATTTTATTGAGAAGTGGAAAAACAAGAAAATCCTGTACTAACAGTCCATTAAGATAGTGTACATTTGAAGCCGTGTTAGTTAGGTTAAACACATAACTTCTATCCCATTTCACTACCTTTTTTTTATTTTACGCTGTGTAACGTCGCACAAAAACATTAAGATTCTCTGTACCTATCGAAATAAGAGAGGCAAACACAAATAATGAAAAAAGGCGATCCAATTTGGATTTCATGGAAACTGAAATCGATCCTAATTAATTCACAGAATTACACGCACGTTTAATGTCACGAAAAGAATCGGAAAATCTATAAAATGATAAATTACGAAAATAAATTGCCGCCGCTAGGTTATAAATGACAGTCTTTACGGTAAAAGACTATGAAAAATATCAATTCGTCACAAACGAGCGAAAATTTCTTTCCCGCGAGAATAAAATTAACGTTACGAAAAATGGTGAAGTGTGACATTAACAGATCAAGAGGTTCTGTAGTTTTTTTTTGTGGTACTTTGGAATCCAACTAATATTATCATGCGAGTGAGTATCTGTGTGTTTGTTACTCCTTCGCAACTTAAAAGGCTTATAGGATTTGGATTAAAATTACCTACATACAACACAGCTATCTTTTATTCCGATAATCTCAGTCCGTAGACATGGAATTTTGTAAGATTGCGATCTAATTTTAAGGAATGCGGATAGATATTTAATTCAATTAAGTCCGGGAATTTCAATACAAATACTTGTCCTAATAAGTCAAGCAAGCTCAGCCCCAGATTTAAATCTATTTATTTAGAAAATTACACAACAACGGCGTCACAAATTAAAAACATGACATAAAGTAATAGGTACTTCCATATCCTCAAAGATCGTGTTGCAACATGCAACTACCAAGATCATACGTAAATAAATATAAGTGGAGAGAGAGAGAGTATCAATGGTTAGAGTTGTTCATGCTCGTACTTAGACTGGTACTGTTGCCATCAGGTATTTCGGAGCGGCCCAGGTTTTTTTTATAGGTATTCGAGTGGATGGAAAACAAGCAAGTGGGTCTCCTGATGGTAAGAGATCACCACCGCCCACAGACACATGCAACACCAGGGGGATTGCAGATGCGTTGCCAACCTAGAGCCCTACTCTTAAGATGGGATACCTCAAGTGTCAGTAATTTCATCGGCTTACTCTCATCGCCGAAACACAACAGTGCAAGCACTGCTGCTTCACGGAAGGATTAGCGAGGAAGATGATGGTAGCAATCCAGGCGGACCTTGCACGAGGTGGTCAAAAATATCGAAAAATTCACTCTATTATTAAGGTGTAAAATACAGTTCATGTATCGATGTTTTAGACCACCTTAGCTGCTCCAAAATAACTGATGGCGACTGTACCTACAATAGTGTTCTAGTAATGGAGACTGTGGTATTTCCCTGTTCCATATTGGAATGTGTCTTTCGTTTTGCCATTTGTTTCGGTGACAGTGGTTATTCAAACTAGTATATTCAAGTAGTCGTTCACCAAGTCCACACCGTTCAGTTTGATGCGGTTGGCGTCTGGATGATTATCTGATTTACTTAATCGGAGCTATCCGGAGTACTTTGGAAGGATTCAGTTCGATTGCTGGCTCTTAAAATATCGCTACTAGGAGCAGAAAAGAAATAGGAATATTCAATCTAGTACAGTGTTCTGACACTGCACCACATTACACCGCACTGGTACTACCTACACATGTACATATAGGGTACATTTATTACAAAAGCATAATCGGTGTTCTTTAACTGTTTGATCCTGGACACACTAGATTTTCCGCGGAAGTTGCAATGCAACTTCTAGTTTATTTTTTGTCTTTAAGACCGGGCATAGGTACTCTCAGTCGAGAAGAGCAATAAATTTTATTTTAGCAGACACTTAGCACATTATAAAGGCGAGAAAATACTTGAGAAAGGTCGATTCTCGCCAGCCAGTAACATGTTACTCCTTCTGCTTAACGCAGTAAAAGGATTTAATCTATCTTTGTTGCTTTTACCAAAACTTGTACACTTAACTTTTAAGTGAAATACTCTGTCAACATTTAAAATTCATAGAATGTTTCATAAACAAAGCTGAGAAATAAAATTGTAAAGTTATTCTTTTCTTGTTTTTTGTTTAGGTTCCGTACTTAAAGGAAAATGAAACTCGTACAGGATTCCTCTTTTGCGTTTGTCCGTTTCGTCCATGATCAGTTTACTGCAAATATACAGTACCTAGCAACTAAGCTGAAATTTGTACGTGTAATTCATTTCTGTGACTATACCTAATTAGATTTTTTTTAATTCAAGAAAATAGATGGATATTAAATTTGACTATCTCTCTCTCTCTCTTCTTCAGCCCATAGCCACCCAATGCTGAGTGTAGGCATCCTGCATTGCTCGCCACTCATCTCGGTCCAGTGCTCTCCTCATCCAGCACCTTCCCGCCACTCTGACCAGGTCGTATCTGACTATAACCTTTTACAACTCTAGTCCCTATAGTCACACTAACTTGCACATTATATACACAGCTGTGCACATACGCGCGCGCATATTCCCCGTGTGAAGTACTGTGATAGTGGCTGTCCGCAAAATAAATCCTGTGTCAATTCAGAAAATTAGTAAGATAATAGTTGACTTGTATAAAAGTGGCATAGGTTAAGAGCAAAGCTGACCTTTTCTTTTTAGAAAATTTTAAATCTGTTAATCCCACGAAACCCTAAAAGCGTGAAGGAAAAATCGCAGTATTATCAATTTTTAAATTTGTGAGAGCTTCCCGATTCGTGTCTCGTATTATTCTAAATTGTAGAAGACAGCGGTTCCCTTTAATAGTCTAAGGAAACGAAACAAAATGAGGGGGGAATCTTGGATTGCGTACTTAATAAGGGGGGAGGATAATTTTACAGACTTAACAGCACACCGAATTTACGAATCTAGCATTTTAAAAAAGGAAACTGACTGTTTTGCTATTTTAAAAAATCATTGAAGAATAATAATTGTTTATTAAGTTTGTGTTGTAATGTTTCTTTTTACGAAGCTGTAATAATTTTATATAAGTGTAATATTTCTGGAATTGGCTTAGTAAGCCCTTTCATTAGATATCACACACGATAGGTTTCAGGTATTATTTTTTTCATACAAAAAAATGATGATCTCCTTTTATTTTTTTTATTATTATTATTCAACTGAAATAAAGCTTCATAGGTATTAAATACCATAAGATGCCAAATTCAATTAAGAAACATTACTAACAATAGAAATCTTTGTAGGCACATTAAAAAATAGCAGGAAGTTGAATACAATTTTCGCGCTGTTTTATACATCGTTTATGGCAAAGCTCCAGTAATTATTGTTGACGTGAGTTGGTAATCTGTCGTTAAGTAACGCCACGTTACTGAGAATTAATTATATCATCTACTTAATTGTGTAACGCCGGGTATATGCTCCTTGATGAAAAGCAATGTAATTATTAAACATACGTGCAGACGCGTGTGATAAAACCTTTTGAGAACCACACAATTTCCAACCGACTAAATAGATTGGTTTGACTTTGGATGACAATAATGTTGAAGAAGGAAAATCTTTAGTTAATAGATTTAGATTAAAAACATCTAAATTCTTAACTGCGTACTTGAAAATTAAATTAATAACGTTAACGAAGAAGAAATAACTATTTAACTGTCTCCTCAATTGTAAAAGGCGAAAAACTATTTTAATATGAAATAACATAATGAACAAAGAACAAATAAAACGTAAGTTTACCCAAAAGAAATATGATGAAAGACTTCCAGAATTTGTATTTGAAAGTCTAATATAATATCTATCTCTACGAACCAATTACAGTTGATGTATCTAACTCTCTATTCGTTTGAAAACTACGTTTTTTGCGATACTATTTTGCATCGAGAGTTAAGAAAGGGTACCTAAATAAAGATTTTATGAAATCATAAAATTACAGCTCTACTGGAATCCAAACTCCATGCAGATTTTTTGTAATTAAAAGTATGCAAGCTTCACGCTTATTTAAAAGGTTCAAAGCGGTTTGCTAAAACACAACAGCACACTTTCGGGTAGGTCAGTTTTACATCAAATATAGGATGTGCAGGGAAGAGAGAATAAAAATGTAACGCTTTATTTGATTTCTGACAGCGAGTATCCCCCGGCGATTAGGTGGATTGTTAACTCGATTCAAAAGCTTGTTACCCACGAATTGCACGGTTCCGACGTAAGGATTTAATTACTGCCAAAAATAACAACATGTATGTGTATTTAAGCTCCTGGGATTAAGAGATAATAAATAAAACATCAATGTTTACTTAGTAAAATGGCGCAGTTGAAAGGTTTGACCAACCGCTTCTAAAGTTCACACTGGTAAAGGTTATAGCAATGTCAAACTAAGGGGAATCCTGTATAATACACAAACTATGTATAAGAATAATAATGCTTTAGAATAATTTAACTACGAGTATCAGGGACAAGCTATGCTCGTAGTTATCAAGGCCTATGGAAGTCTGCTACTCCAGTGCACTCGCATGTCCCTGTACACTTCTCTTGAATTGATATAGCCGTGGGCTTCATTATATTTCAGGCTAACATGTTAGAGTTGTTAACTAAGACTCACATTTATAAGCTTTGACGAAGAAAATAAATCCAGTCAAACGTTTTATAACAACATTGAAGAGACTGCAATATTAGGTCATTATAACCAGTGGTATATTAGATCGTGTTGAGATTCTTTTGGTCGTTGTATCCGATATGTCGTTATAACTGGTGTCGCTAGAAATGGTTTTGATGTATTGTCATCAGTAAACTAATTTTTAATAACGCATAAATAAATTCTTCATCTGGAATGTGCCTTCAAAGCCAATCCCATTAACTTATTGGCAATGGGCAGGTAGAACAGAGAGAACAGATGACCCTTGGGGCGACGTGTTCTGTCATGGGGACCGCCGATCGGCAAGCAGCGTAAGAACGTCCCGTCCACCAACGAGATTGACAGATGACCTGGAGGAGGGTTACAACTATAGGCTCACGGTGGATGCAAACCGCTTACAACCGAAGCAACTGGAACTCTATAGAGAAGGACCATGTCCAACCAGTGGACGTCCTACGGCTAATAATGATAATGAGCTGTAATGTGCTCGAGTGAGGACAGTGTCACGTTGCATAATGATGATCTATATAAAACCTTTACGTAACAGAATAATGCTAAATATAATAATAAATAAAAAAAAAAATAACCCTTAGAGAGAGCATTCGAGCACGTCAAATTTTTATTTTCAGAATTGGGTTTTTATGGGCAAAGTTACTTTTAGCAGGATAACTTAACTATGCTAGACGTGGGATAATAAATTTAGATTTATTCGCTATAGTATGCCAGACTAAATATTCTCACGGGTTTCTGGCTCTAGCTCAGCGGATTAGTGAAGATTGACTTACAAATGAACCTTGTTATACTGTAAATTTCCTGTTAAGGCTTATGACCAGCCTCGTCCCAAAGATCTCAACTATTTTTTTTTTTTTATTAGACATCTGCCTATTCCATAGCTTCAGTAGTTTTGTTTTTTATACATAAGGTTATCAATAAAAAGGTTATTTAAATGAAATGTAAAAAAGGGTAAAGGTTACATTAGGTTAATTAATCAAATCATGATAACAAAATTAACTACTAGAATAATATTTTACTACTTAAGTATATATGTATTTTGTTAGAGTTAACCATATTTTGTGACGTAAAAGATACATAGAAAACAATTGAATTAACCGAACTTTAGCTTGACAGTTGACTCTTTTCTTTAAGAGCTGTGATGCCACAGAGAGACAGACAGCCATTGGAGTCAAACTTATAATACCCCTCTTTTGCATTAAAATTGTAGTTTATGCAACTGTTACGTAATAAGGCCTAATTCCGTACAGTTGCATAAATTACTTTATTACTTCATACATTACTTCCAGAACCACTGAGTATGGATCTGCATTGCAACTAGAACTAAGTCTGCCCCACGACCTCGTGCCTGGTGAAGCAGAAGCCCCGCCACTGCTCCGGTGCGGTGCGGTAATGTTCATTACGATATCGATTTCGGTATCGCAATGACCATTACGTTACTGCCGTGTTCATAATAGAATCCAGTATCGTAATGCTGGTCATTATCTATGGTTTTTGAACGCATAATGAAGGATTTACTATATGGGTGTAGATGAATAATATTGTGTGGCAAAAAGAGCGTCAGTTGGCATCTCCGTACTACTAATTTTCGGTGTACCTTCCTAACCGTACTCCGTATCGCTTTGCTCGTATCTGTGTACCACTCTGTAAATACAAACTTTTGCATTTGTAATGTTGTAACTAGTATTAGGAGGGTTTGATTTAAACGAAAATTGTTTAGTTCAATGGGGGCTATCGCGAATGAATTTTCCGCTAGAGGCGCTAGTGTAGCGTGAGGTCAACGAAATGTCAAATCTCATAGTTTTTGGGTGAGCTACGCGGGTTTATTTATAATTAGAATAATTTTGTGAATATTTTGCATTACCTGAAATTAATTATGGCAATTATGCGATAAGGGGCAATGAACGTCTGTAATTTGAGACAGTTTTGTCTTTCGAAAACTTTTGCCCTCCCTTTTTTCCGAACAAAACGGGATTATGCAATACTGTGGTTGCTCAATATGTTTATGGTACTGTTTTACGATGTCTTAAATATGATTTTAATCTAAACTTTGTTTTCACGGCCATTATAACAGACTTTTAAAAACCTCACGCAACAGTGGCGCCATCTAGTGAGAGAAAAAACGATAGCCCTATTTCGCTTTCTACGGTATCCATGAAGGGCAACAGTTGAAATTGTTGTATAACATCCGAACGCTTTCGAAACGTATTGAGCTCCAGTGTGCGATATTTTACGCTTCGTTGTACTAAACCGTACTGAAATATAAATCACGACTTCGCTTCTTACACGTTTTAACAATGTAACACGTTGGCGTAGGAGTTCGGATACTAAGAAATTTCCTGTTGATAAAAAGGTGGAGAAGGATTTATCGTTGATTTCATGTTACCCATGTTTATATATTTATATCTTTAAACGAGCAATTATTGTATATCTACTATTTCGGGGAACTTGGAAACGGCTCGAAAGGTTTCAACGAAATTTGTTATGTGAAAACTTTCGGGACAAACTGGGCCATTCTACGTTTAAGTAACCATTAATTAATGTTTCGTGAAATATAAGGCATACCTAGTGATTTCAATTTAATCTTTTAAAGCAAAACAACTTTAAATTTATAGAAATTTTGTGGAAAAAATTGGTAATTCTGCAGAAAATACACCAACTTCCATACAAATGGCGGGGATATGCATTTCCACTGCGTTACCTACTTTATAGATAATAATGATTACTTTTTATACGTAGTGATAATTTTAAATGTAAGCTCAATTATGTGCCTATTTAAATTTTTAATGATAAAACTGAGCACTTTACCGTTTTTTTTTTTAAATATATATTTGAAGAGACGACATTATGTACAAAAATGACTGGTGAACGAAAAGTAGAATGACCCAACTATCGATCTAACTTAGTCTTATCAGAATTATGATACAGTCGTTTAAGCAGCGTTTACACCAATAATGTGCGAGGATGTGTTGCGAGGAATGTGTTTTTTATTAAGTAGGTAGCCAATAGAAACGCTTTATTTACCACGCCTAGCTCCGCTCAGCTATTTTCACTAGAGATATGCTGTTCGAGGATGTGTAAATGAAGCGTTTTTATTGGTTGATGAAAAAATGCAAAAAATGAAATTAAGTTTATTGTCCCTAAACACTTCGGCAAACACAGCTCGGCAAAAGGAAGACGCTATAAAAACAAATTAATAAAATAATGGCTACCCGCCAATACAGGAGGCTATAACTAAATTTGAAAATCGAAGTTCGTATCGTACCGACCCTCTCACACTCGTAATTATTTTTAAAAGTAGCTGAACTAATGTAGTTTAGTTTGAGGAGTATGATCTATGTTTTGATTATTTGCCCATATTACAGGCCACACCTGGTATAGGGTTATGGCAGTGATTTTGGTTCGAAGTCCTTAAGGTGGTTTGTCACGGTCAGCTAGGCACTACAGCGCCAGTAGATGGCGTTAGTGTGCAAATTCCACGTATTTTATTTTTTTTAGGAATGAAAATGTGGATATTTTTATAAAATAATGTACATAACGCCTGTAGAGTGAAATTTGTAATATATCCTACCAAGTTTCAGATGTACTTTAATTTAGAAAATACTTTAATTTGGATTACTGCAGTTTCGACTGATATTTTCGCACACATGCTTGTAATTTGTTGTAAACAAAAGGCTTTGTTAATTTCGTTACCATGATCAAAGAGCAGGATGGCCTAGTTGTATAAGGCTAGAGTTTACCCTCAGCGTAGCTTAGGAAGTTCGGGTTCAAACCCGTTGTAACAATTAAGCTTTTTTGTTTTTTTTTATAGTTCTCAGTTAATAACGTTAACGTTTGAAATGTGTAGCTAAAAATGTATAAGGCCTAATTTAGTGTAATAATGTGTAGCTAAAATTTTAAGTGAATCTATCTATGAATATGCACAACTACAATACCTATTATGAGACTATAATTCCTCACATCTACTCAAGGGTTGCTTGGTAGAGATCCCTTCGAGGGATAAGTTCCCCTTACAAAGTATAGGAAACCGAATCACGTACCAGGGAACCTTTTCATATTCAATTACGTGATTCAGTTTCCTTGACCGTAACTCAACGTTTGTTTATTTATTTTTTACAATACAGTTTACATACTATGAGAAAATTAGTAATTATCATTATCATTATCCCTACACATACATACAGACCTCCTTTCACAATGAGGGCTTGGGCGTTATTTTCAACGCATTTGGTTGCACGTTTCTTCACGATATTTTCCTTCAATGAAAAACACGTGAACATATGAAATTAGACTTGTTTATTTTTAATTCAAATTTAATTGGTTGGGTAGTAATCGAAGGCTCTATTGAACAACAAATTAAAAAATCCATCACTAAATCAGTTTTTATTTGTTTATTTACATCAATCAATCAAATGTTTCACGCCACTTTTCCAGTCTTGTGCCAGTCTCTTACACAGCTTACCAGTCGACAATGTATCTTTTGACAGTGTTTTTCACTCTGTAATTAATAAATTTTCATGAAAACAAAACATATTTTGAAGAAGGATATTTTGTCAAATGAACTTTTCTCTGAACTCCAAAATTACCGACATATGAGGCTCAAAATTTAATCCGCTACCAAGGGGCTGGGGACTTAGAAAAAAAAACAGTAAAAACAAAACTGTCCTAAACACCTACGGTCATGGAAACTGAATAACATAATACCACGGTGGAACCTTTTGATATTTAATTTGGCTGTGGTTTCTTTGGAAAGTGTATGGAATGTCAATGTGATATTATTAGCACAAAGGTTCCACCCTGGTACACGACACGATTCACTTTCCTTGACTGTCCATTCTGATCTGACTCTGATCCATTCCAACTCAGACGGGCAATTTTATAATAATTACTAGGTTTTGCCTGCGGCTTCGCCCGCATGGCATTTGGTTATCGCGCGCTGTTCCGGAACTGTGCGTTTTTCCGGAATAAAAAGCAGACAACTCGACGTGAAAAACGGACAAATATACAAACAAACACATACACTTTCGCATTGATAATATTAGTACGGAAGTATGGTTATGGTTTTCAACATTATCATCACCGTCATCATCTTCATATTATTAGCCTCAGGACGTTCACCGGCGGACTTTAGGCCTCTTCCATAGTTTCCCGTGTTACCAATACTTAGGCACTCGCCACGCTTGATAAGCGTGTTGGCGAGCGCAGTATATGTATATTGTGCTAAGCCTCTACAGTACTTACTTTTTAATTTCCTTATAATGCGTCTTTTTCGAGACTAGAGTATTGATGCTTTATATGTATTTTTTTCGCAAAGTTCGTGGCTTCATAGTTTCCAGTGTGAATTATAATTCAGTTCAATACTTGAAAATATAACTGCATTCACATTATAGATTATGGATAGTTATAATCCCGCTAATTTCGAGGACAAATTACGATAATTTAATTTAGGACGAAATGACTCCAGTTTTTATAATGTCATGACAACAAACGAACAAAAATGATGACTTGACATTTGACAATTGAGAAGTTTTTATTGTTATTTTATGGAAAAAGCTAAAGCCACAAGCCATGCAACCTTTGTCTGACTTTATCACTCCTAATTTATAATCCGTTAATGCAATTTTCCGTACTTATTTGTTAATACGTTCATGTTATGTGATTTCCTTCCTAATTTCTGTCGGAAATCTAAAGAATTAGCAATGCATTGTTCGTTGTGGTTCAGTCTTTTGACTGACGGACTTTGTACCTATGGCCAGCAAAAATATTATTAAAAAAAAAAGGGGAACGCGCTTCAAAATGGTAATTATGTAATTTTGATCAGACAAACCTAACGAAATCTGGCAACGTCGCTTAGCATCGAATTGTCGGCGAGTTGACAACGTGGCTGAAACGCACACTACTAACCGAGCCGTTGGTGTACGATACTGTCACCGTTCACTCACATATTAACAAAAATGAACCAAAATAATCATCTAAATTAAGCTATTAATCAAAATCTTTCTTTAGGTAAATAAAAAATGCCGCAACTAAATAACTAAATAAACGTCAAGGGATGTGGTTTTAGTTTCAAATAATCTTTCAAGCGCACATGGTTGGATAAATGAATTAGTATGGAAATCGTGCCACCTTAAGACGATTCTATAATAGGGCCTATGGGAACGGAAACGATACATGCGTTCAGTACCTTTCGTTTCTGAATAGGGCATGAGTGCGCGAGAGCTACCTTTGGCGTAACGTGTACTTATGTAAGCTTGCTTTTGGATTCCAAAATGTTTATGTTACTTGAACTGAAATGTATGGTTTAAAATTATTTAATTTTGCTAATTTTGGGTGTACGAGTACATCCCCAATCCATTTTTTTTGACAGTGGAATCATTTTACATCATGATCGGTCGGTAGCTCTATCTCCTAAGATGTTTAGAGTTAGGTGCTTAACCAAAATACCCCTGTAATTAACACAACATCCCTGTAATTTTTATTTTTTATCTTAATATTTCTAATTTACTTAGGTTTGCTAGCTTTCATAATTAAAAGACTTTCTGCCGAGTTTCTTTCGGTACATTCTTCTAGTCAATGATTGTCTTTCCGAAAGAGCTTTGAATAGGTACCTCTATAAAAAATTGACATATAAAAGAACCCTTTAAAGAATAGGCTGCGCAATTCCCAAAATAAACGTTTCGTTTTGATCAGTTCTGTTAGTCTTCAGAAAGCAAAGTTGGAATAAGAAAGTAAGTACAAGTATAAAATTACAAATTACAGACGAAGTTGGTCGCTGAGTTAAAGTTGCATGGAATAATTCGGTTCTTTCATTTAAATGAGAACGTTTGTGCATATTCAATAGACACTGCGCGAGGCGGACTAATCTGAAATTACCAGTAAAATATTAAATCCACGTAGGTACCACGCCTTTCATAGATACGATACACACGAGCCACCTGTGTAGAAAACTAAACGGTGAGAAAGATTGGGTACTAAAAAAGCTTTTCTTTTTTATAGTGTTTTTTGATTGTGTCTAATTATCTCAATTGTCTGCTCGGCACTATATTTTATAGACAACTAAGCTGTTTTATTTGAGTTGCTTCATAAAGAATATTTTGTGTTTACATAAATGTAGAAAACACGCAAAAATATCAAATTATTAAAAAGACAATTTATTTATTGAAACTCATCAATACGTTGACAAAAAACTTTCTTATTTTGTTTTTTATAAATATGATTTTGTTTCATTTTGCTTTCAATATAATCAATTATAAATAAATCGTCTACAGCTCTTATTGTAGCTTAAAATGGAGTAGATATCGTCCCAGGATAAAATATTGATTAAATGCCTCCCAACGTTTTTAGGGCTCATCAAATTAATACAGCCAACTTATTAAGCCCTCGGTAGTATTTTGAGCACGAAACAATTGCCATCCCATTTTTGTCCAAGTTCCCGCTGTAATTAGTTTAGCAAGCAATTAAGTAAACTAGAACGATTGCTTAAGCTGTCACGGCCGCGAATTTGCAAATTTCTGGGACACGAGAATGCAAACCATGTTTTTACTGTGTAAGTCTGGTATATTCTTGCTTACAATCTTCTTATCAAAGTCAAAGTCAAAGTCAAAATCTCTTTATTCAATTTAGGCTATGACAAGCACTTATGAACGTCAAAAAATCTACCACCAGTTCGGAAAAAACCTCTGTTGAGAAGAATCCGGCAAGAAACTCAACGAGGTAGGTATTTAAAAAAAACAGATCCACAATATTTATAAATGATATCTATATGTATGTATGTATGTATGTAAACTCTTTATTGTACAAAATAGGTAAAATACAGTTGACAAAAAAAAATAAAAAATGTACAAAGGCGAACTTATCCCTTAAAGGGATCTCTTCCAGTCAACCTTTGAGTGGACGAGAGGAGCATTCAGTCAGGGACAGACAAAAATTATACATACTATACATTACAAGTATTTAACACAATTTTATTTTTAACACAGTAGGTTCACTATTTGAAGGGATCGCTAATGTGGATCGGAATTATTTCCAAATATCCCTGTCGATATTTACGCACCTAGCTCGCATCATCATAGTAACCCATAGAAGATAAAATAATATCGTCACGATTACATATTTGAATATCGAAAGTTAAAACACCTACGGTTCAAATGTCGATGTTCAAAATGTCGAAAATTAAAATATCGATTGTATCGCAATATCGAAAGTTGTTATACCTATGGTTAAAATGTCTAAGAATGTAATGTAGAGTGATTAAAATATCGAATGATTAAAAATGTCCCTAAGCATTATATCTAAGTTATAAATATCAACAAATTTGAATGTCGAAAATGAAAAATATCGTACGTACCAATCTGTTATATTTATTGCTCCTTTATCTTAATAACATTTATTTTACATAATCTAGTAATTTCTAACCTAACCAAATCAAATATTTTGGTAATTCATCATTTTATCGAAATATGTATAAAATTCAATGGGTTAGGTTAGAGTTGCATGACGGCGCGAAGCGCCTCAGCTGCGCGGAATGCGTCAACCCTGTCACGTGATAGTTCACACATAAGATACCTATTCGATACTCTGTATATATGTATATTTATATCTTTCGATACCACTTTCGTAGATAATAAGATTTTCGATATATTTGACGTGGGTTATCTAACCACTCGATAAATCAAAAAAATAAAAATATATATCTATTTTGAGGTAAGTACGAGTTCTTTCTTAAAGTACTGTGATATTTTTTTATAGAGCGATTTTTTTTTCTCTGGATTGCCTAGTATTTATTTAATGTTTGTGCACTAAGAACCTATTTTCTCTTATCTAGTGTACTGTGTGTACTTGATACATTTTTTTTTCATAGAAGCTCAATTTAGAAGGTCACGTCAATCTCCTTTGATGCGTTTTGACTTATTTAAGTTAGTTTAGTCCTACCAAGAAAATCATGAGACATATTTTTTATTACAAATTGTTGGCAGGTTGGCAATGCAGTATGCTCCGTACACGCAAACACTCAGTCACCCACAAACGGCAAATTGCGAACATTCGCCAAGTCAACTCAATTTGTCTGCGTCGCTTTAAGCCGCATTATGTACTTATACAATTGATTTTTTACACGAAAAGCTGCCAATTGAAATCCTTTACAATCAGTTACCTTCAACCTCAAGTGCATTCCTGAGCTAAAACCTAATTAGAAAATTTGTAACTGTCCTTTTTTTCGTATGTTATATTCTCTAGACTCTTTGATTAGGTTAATCCTAATTTTGAAAAAACAAAAGTTTTGACAGAATCACTGACTGACAGACTGAGAGATTTGTCCACGCCCAACCCAAACCCCTGGGCGTAAAAAAACTAAAATTGTGCAACGGTTCCCTTTACGATAGGTACCGATAGAAAAGAAACACGGAGGGAGTTTCCAAAATACCCACGTAACATGTAATTTTGAAATATAAGAAAAACCGCAAGCCAATATTTCCATACAAAACGAATCAAGGCTAATCTTCCTCTTAGACCATCGTCTCATTTATTCATGGGCTTAACTGTTAACCTAGACACTGACTTTTTATGGTTTATATTATTTTCTTCATTTGTAATTCAAATGAATTCCAAATCACAAACCAATACACGTCACTGCAGTCTAATAAATCGGTGACACTATATACAACAAACACTGAACTTGTCTTTGAAACTTATTCCATTTTGAGTACGATAAATCGCGAACGAGGGGTACAGAAGTCGACGGGACGTCTTCCCGCCCCGACCTCTAGTTTGGCACTGAATTCTCCTGATAGGGTAGGACAGTTTACGCATGCGAATGATGCTGTACTGGATGCTTTCACCCTGACGAGTGAGCTCTCTACGAGCGTTTGATAATGAAGCTCAGCTCTTAAATGGTTTGAGAATGCTGGGTCTACTTGATGTAATCTACAACGATGTGCGTTCAATTTAGCTATGATAATACTTAAATTTCACGTCTAGACGACGGTCTTGTCTGCCCTTGATATTTATTTAGTAATTCATCTTTCTTTGATGTTACAAATGGGTGATATTTTTTCGTTTAATAATACTTCAAATAATAAAAAAAAAGTCTTGTGAGACTTAATTTTTTTATTAAACAAAGTACCTTATTGTTTCAGTTCATTGATATGGATCTCCGCAAAGTACCGCCTGATTCATTAATTATTTAAATATTATTTAATTACCTTCATTTTGTAAAAAATAAGTATCTACTTTTTAATCTCTGCATCCTCGTAGTACGAGTACCTACCTACCCAAGCCAAATTGTTATATTGAATTTAAATTAAGAATATAATAATTTATCATTAGTAAAAATACCAACTACTTACTGGTAAATAAAAAATGAAATTAAATTCTTTATTTACATTGAACGGGTTACATCATGTCAAGATATTATTTAAATAATAAGGAATTGAAATTTAATTAAACTAGGTCAATAAAATATCCTAAATACAGAGTTGGAAGAGACGGCGGGACGATTCTTGACGAATATGCAAAGGTCTTAGGGTATTTAGACAGAGTTGTAAAGGTCAAACGGGAAGGACTTTGCGCAGCAGAAGAACACTGTAATTATAACCCAATAAAAAAGTAAAAACCGTCTTACGACAGAAGATAGTAGCGCGCTTTCTCGCTGCCAAAAATATGTTTGGCATGGAAAGGAAATAATATCTTTAACATGTGTGTTCCGCATTTTTGTGAAAGTTTTGTCTTCATTATCCTACCCGCGGCTATGCTCATGTGAATCACTAGATCCATCAGAAGATTTGAAATTCTAAAATTGTACTAAATTGTCATGTGATGTACCTACCTACAATAAAAAGTCAGTACCTGGGCGACCGAGATTTCCTCGGGTAAAACTCTTTAATAAGCATTTTTTTCAGTGATAAGACCAAGCTAGATCGATTTTTCATCCCCGAAAACCCCTACATAATTTCAAATTTCATCGCAATCGTTAGAACCGTTTCCGAGATCCCCAAAATATATATATACTTACAATACTTATATAAGAATTTTTCGTTTAAAGGCAGATAGATTGTATCTACTGCAATTATTTTTTTTTAATTCTACCATGGTCTTTTGATTTTTCTTGCAAAAATTCTACCATGATCTTTGTTTACGTTAAGTACACGAAAAAAAATTACAGTAGATACATGACTGCATGATTACAAATTTTGTACATCAATAATATGCGATACCTATAGAAAACAGACATACATGTACTATGTATTAGCCAAATACGAGTGAGTAGTCTATAAATTTTTAAACAAGTTCCTATCAAATGCACATGTCGCTAAAGTCGAACTTTCAAGTTGACAGACACGTCTACTGGCATTATTGTTACATACAAACGATTATCAACTTTAGGGTGGTAGACCACATAATATTGCTTGTTGCTCAAGAGTGATTAGGGATTCATTCCAGACAACCTTTATGACTTATGACACAACGAAGTTTTTTTGCATTAATTGTCTTTTGATTTTTTTCTAGCTCTTTTAGCGTGACATTTTATAGTAACATACAATTTTTTTTAATCAGTAGGAAAATAACAATCAGTAGAAAGATAAACACTTCCTGTAATACTTAAGAGGGTGGCGGAAATCCTTTCTCTTTATTGTTACCTTCAGCACAAGTAAAACACTCTGCATATTTATCCAAGCTTTCTCGAAAGCAACGTGGCGTGCTGTCTTCCCGGGAAGTTCAGTTACTCAACAACATTTGCCTTGTGGTGTTTTGTAGTATATACGGACAGTATCAGACACGTAACCCTTGGGGAGAACAGCCCTCTAGTGGCGACCACGAACCGGAAGACAAATTTGGCAGGCCTCCCACTAGGTGGACTGACGACATCGTGAGAGTTACGGGAAACCGGTGGATGCAAGTGGGGAGCTGTCGTTCATGGTGGCGTTTTAAGGGGGATGCCTTTGTTCAGCTGTGGACATCTTCCTGCTGATGATGATGATCAAAGACATATTTTGTAAACCATAATATGGTATTAAGGTAACCATAAGGTAAAAAATTGAAAAATAATTGCTGTAAACGTAGCTTATAAGACTACTTGACCAAAAATGACTGTCACATTTTTAATGTAGCGTGGAAATTTATGTTTTTAAGTTTTTTATCTTTATACGTATTTTTTGGGGTTTCAAATTATATCGATTCCATACTAAATTTCATCTGTATCGGTTTAGTTATATTATTGATATATATTGATAATTGAGAAAGTTAAGTCCGGATAAAGCTTAGGTATACAATATAGAATACACATATATAGCCACATATAGCGGTCAGCTAAATGGACATAATATGAGTATAGAGAGCAATTTAATACAAGCAATAAGCTAATACAGAAAATAACAAATAGAGATCTATATATATAAAATTCAAAGTCCTGACTGACTGACTGACTGACTGACTGATATATCAACGCACAGCCCAAACCACTGGACCTAGAGACTTGAAATTTTGCACATAGATACCTTATACAATGTAGGCATCCACTAAGGAAGGATTTTTGGAAATTCCCACGGGAATGGGAAAAATCGTGATTTATATATTCGATTCTGAGTGACCCTATCTCAGAAACTATAATAACTAGACTCTTCAAATTTTATACAAAAGTAGGTATTACATTAATTAAAACATTATTTTCAGGATTTTTCTAAATTCCCGCGGGATAAGGAAAAAACGGGATTTATATATTCAGTTCAACGGAATCCCTTGAACAATAATTACTAGACTCTTCAAATTTGGCATAGAAGTAGGTGATTATAATAGTAAAAAACTGTTTTAAGGATTTTTGGAAATTCCCACGGGATAAGGAAAAAACGGAATTTATGTTCAGTTCAACGGGATGGATGTTTCGTTTTACTGATCGTAGAAAGCTGAAATGCGGCATGGAGGTTGCTTGGAGAGTGTAGAGGAGCATTGAGAGTGGAGTTTTCAAAATTCCCACGGAAACGGGAAAAAATGGGATTTTTCGTTTTACTGGTCGTAGAAAACTGAAATTTTGTATTTAGGTTCTTTGGGGAGTGTAAGGGAGCACTTCAAAAGAATTTCCCGAAATGTCTTACGAGGACGATAAAAAACGGGATTTGTCATTTTATTGGTCGCAGAAAGCTGACATTTGACATATAGGTTCCTTGAAGAGTGGAGGGAAGCATTAAGAGTTAATTTTCCGAAACTGTTACGAGAAAGGGAAAAAAACGGGATTTACTGGACGCAGAAAGTTGAAAATCGGCATATAGATTGCTTGGGGAGTGTAGAGGAGCATTAAGAGAGGACTTAACAAAATTCCCTCGTGGACGGGAAAAACGGGATTATTCGTTTTACTGGTCGTAGAAAGCTGAAGTTTGGCAAGTGTGTTCCTTGGAGAGTGTAGGGGAGCGTTGAGAGAGGATTTTACCGAAAATTATTACGGGAACGGGAAAATCGGGATTTTTCTTTTTCTTTCTTATTTATTTAAAAAAATACTTTTTTATTCGAAAGATCTGATAACGTGATCACGTTACGATACGTTTTTCAGATATTTTCTCAAGCTATTTAAGTATTTGCGTCTGATAGACATCATCTCATGTTGATGAGCTGATGATGGAACGTAAAACTCCTTTACGGTTAGGAGTTGAGGATATATTTTTAATATTATTATAGGTACGTATAGACCGATAGTTGTATTCTTTCAGGTTATTAAGGTGAGCTGATGATCGAAGGCTTAACTCCTTAACGGTTAGGAGTTAGAGGAAGTTTCTTTTAATATCATAATATGCAGGTCTAAGACCTTTAGTTGTTTTCATTTTGGTTACTCAGGTGAGCTGATTTTGGAAGGTAATTCCTTAACGGTTAGGACACATTATTACCTACGCCTAACCAATTAACTCAAAGAGAGAAAGAAGAAAAAAAATGTAAACTTTGTCTGTTTCTTTGTTTATTGGGGGTAATCTCTGAAACAACTGAACTGATTTAAAAAAAAACTATTAGTAAAAGCTTTTTAAAAATCGCGGAAAGTGTGGTTTTCTATTGAATTTACATATTCCTATCCCACGGGAATTCTATATCGCATAGGTACGAAGTCGCGGGCAAAAAAAACAAGTAGGTTTTTTTAAATTTCACCCCTGTACTGAAGATGTGAAACAAGGCTTCAAAGTCGATTTTTAAATTCGAAAATTTGCTAATATAATCCTCCGAAAAATCAATTAAAACACGAACATAAAGATCGTGAAAAGTAAATCTGTGCTACCCCAAATTTAACGCGAGCGAAGCCGCGGGCAAAAGCTAGTTACCTTATATTACAATACGACAGTTCGGTGAAAATACCTCCGCCCGGCGGGTATTTTTGTTTTTGCATGCAAACATTGATGTAAAGATACGAGTATAGTAATATAAACAGGTAAATAACTAGAATCCAACAAGGCACATGATTTTTAAATCAACGTAATATAAATGAAAACACATTTTTCTGTCATAGGTATCTGAAAATGAATAAGAACTGAATACCTACGGCAAATAAAGATTGGTCTAAAGATTAACCACTATTGCTTTCCTCGAAAATTCTTGCTATGTGTGAGGTTTCTAATCTATGATGAGCTTGCGTAGGAACTACAGCTGAACCCTCACAACTTTTAGAAAACTGGATAGCTGCTTGAATACAAAGCGGTCTCGGGTTTGATCCCCAATCGGACAGATATAATGTACAGTGGGGGTAGGAAAACCTTCGTCAGTTATTAAATTCATTCCTTTACAAAGTCATAGACTCTTAGTACTTTTTGAAACCAAAGTAGTAAGTAGACCAAGTGCATATCAAATTATACTTACTCGACATGATAACATGGATCAAAATTGTATACACCTCTAACATATATCTAGTTTCATATCAAAACAAAACCTTTTTAATAAACAACTTCGTAAAAGTTTTATTCAAATAATGTTCTATTTAATTGTCAGTGTTTGTCAGTGCCAAGGTGTAGGTATAGGGTTGCTATGGTCACCTTATTATGTTTAGCAGGTTGACAGGTTGACGCAGTATGTCCTACTCAATCGGTAAAGCAGATTAGCGCTCATACTGAGCAAAGGAAAATATATCTTAGGGTGACGAACCTTTTTTTACTCCGACTGTACTAAGTATAAGTTCGAACGTTTGCTCTCGAGTCTTGGATCTTTAATGTCTAATTACGTGGTATTAATATAAGTATGTTTATCTGTTATCTAGTACATATAACACTAGCTTTGCTTACGTTGGAAAAAGATCAATTGGTGTCAATTGTCTCGTGTTATTTATTAATTTATTTTGAAAGGACGCTTAGGTATATCAAGCAGTGAGATGTTAATAACTGTAGCACAGAATATTGTAAGCATATACAAATTGTATTAAAATGTCGTCAATAGTAATAATTATAATTTATTTATTTATTCAGAAAACAACGATCCGTATATTATTAGTGGTTTAACTATGTTAGTATATTGGACAAGTGATAGCGTTGTTTTAATTAAACGTTGCATTATAGAGCTCTATATTTTTCATTTATATTTCTTGCACAGTTTTGCAGTGACACGTATTCCATACGATAAATAAATAGAGCTCTCATCTCTTATAGATATCATCGTATTATTGTCGGAAGCGAAGGCTTTTTTCTCAAACCTTCAAACCTTCGACCTTTCAACCACACAAGGTGTATCACCTAAGAGCCCGTGAAGGGTCACATCGATCTCTAATTTATGTGTCACCTATAAATAGATTCCTGTATTGAAATTTAGAGAAACGTTGCGTAAGACGTGGGGCCTTGTTATGTCGTGGATTTAGATTTTATTAAATATGTAACGCAAGGTCAAGTACTTAAAAGGTTTGGATTCGAATATAAATAAAATAAAAAAATATGATTAAAGGCTGACCTGGAATATAATAAACCTGACACGAGGGCAGCACTTCTACGTTTTATATAGCAATATTCTTTACACTTAGGTATAGTCACGTGCAAAAATAAGTATCTATACGAACCACTCAAAAATATGTTACTACAGCCTTATTGCGTCGGAATAAGAGTCTGTGGTACTTATTTGTGAAACTTTGAATAAGTTCATATTTTTACACTTGACTGTACAATATACCTGCCAGTCATATCGCCAACGATGTCGGTGATGTTATTTAAATGAATACTTTTTAATCCCTCAGATTTTTTCTATGACAAATACTTTTATACATTGTGAATTGCTTTCTTTCCAAGCAAGGGTGTGGATAATCTTCGGCATTTTAACGCGAAAAAACATAAAATAACACTTTAAAATACCACGCGCAAACAACCTCAAACTTCGACAGCAGTAGACAGATGACATTTGAATTTAGTGTTACCAGTGCAAGAAATTTGTTCAATTGGTTTTCCACAACATGGCAAGGTTTTTTTATAATTCTGCTGAGCCTTTACGTTTTGACACGAGGCATGATGAGGTTTATGCCATCATCATCAGCCGGAAGACGTCCACTGTTGAACACAGGCGCTTGTATGCACCGGTTGCCCGCAACTCTCGCGATTACGTTAGTCAACCTAGGAGGTCTAACAACTTTTCACCTGCCGGTTCATTTCAGCTTGATATCTCCATGTGTGTCTAAGAAAAAGAATCGCTAACAGGAGGGCTGCTGGATGGACAAAAAGCGATCCTATAAAGGTTTGGTACATTTTTGCCAGCTTAGGTACGGAACCCTGATAAAACCAAAGTAACTAATAACTAAACTTTACTCGTAGATTCAATAATTAATTAATTATATGTCTGGCGAATACTAAAAGACTCACATGAAAAAAAAACTATAAACTTTCATCACATAAAATCACATTTATGTTTTGCAAACATGTCTTCTCTGAGGCGCTTACAATACCCTTCAATACTCTAATCCTGGCCACTTGTACAGTCAGCTGCAGAGAAAAGGTACCCCCCTGTAACGGCGGTATCCATACTACCGCCATTTCAGAGGGGTACCCTTTCTCTGCAGCTGACTGTACTACTCGTATTATCTATTGTGTCCTTGCAGAAAGTATTTTTTTGCAAACATGTCTTTGTAATCCCAGCATAAAGCTTTTAAATGAGAATACAAATTTCACCTGCTGTCACAACACCTCACTACATAAAAGATGGAGGGGTAATAAATTTCCCCCCGTGCAAGCAACAAAATTTCAGAACTGAAGACACTAACGTGCCAGACATATAACGACGTAAAACACAAGCTGAGGGAAGAACTCGTTAGCTATAAGTAATCAGGTACGCGTGAAAAATTGGACCTGGAAATTTTTATACTTTTTGAGGACGGTTACGACCTTCTGCAGCTGCGAACACTGGAGACATCCGTCACCCTTGAAAGTTTGAAGCGAACGCAATAAATCATAAAATGCTTCAAGAAACCGATATCGCACAGTTTTATTGGAAAATTTCGTTCAAACATAAAATTCTTGAATGTTCCTCGTGTGCTTCTAATGGGGGGCTTAAATTCTTTCGGGAGGGAGGAAATGAAACGACCGAAATTTCTTCTATCTTGCAATAAGTTTTATTCGTTTAAATTGGTCTAAATGGTTGTCTGGAAGATATCTCTTTAAACGACGAGCCGCCTGGTGTACCTAAATAATTTTTATTTTTATTAGCTCACTGAATTGATTTTTGGTGTTCAATTAAGAATATTCGCATTGCACTAGTTTGATATAGCATCGAAAATAATACAATACAATACAATACAAATACTCCTTATTGTACACCAGAAATAGTAAGCGATACAGAAAAAAAAAGGTAAGTATTAGGCTGCCTTATCGCTTAAAAGCGATTTCTTCCAGGCAACCTTTTTACAGAAAGAAGAAAGGACTAGTTACACTACTAACACACACACATTATTAGTTAGTAACATTACTAACTTGAATACTACTACAGAATAATTAATAGTACCTACTTGCGTTACAACTAGGTTTGTTATAGAATTTAACGCCGCTAACTAGTAAAAATATAGGGCACTTATTTGACTGTTGAAAAAAGTCCTATATAAAGGTCCATCCTTATCCTTAGTTACCTTTTAAATATTATCTATATAGATAAAAATTAATCGTAAAATGTGTTGCTAAGCGCAAAACTCGGGAACGACTGGTCCGATTTCGCTAATTCTTTTCCTGTTGTGTTCGTTAAGTACTGTCAGGAGGTGTTTATGGAAGAAAATACAGAATAAATACAACGAGAGCGAAGCCGCGGGTGACAAATAAATAAAAAGTAAAGCTAGTAAATTTATAAAAAAATAGGTAGCTCTCTCTGTCTTTTTGTCTAATTGTTACCTTTTCACGCTTAAAACAGTGAACTAACTAAGGTGAAATTTGGTATAGAGATAGTTTGAGACTCTAGGACACCATAATGATATTTTTATCCCGCAGGACCACGCGAAAAGAATACGTTGCTGATGGTGTCGCGGGCAACAGATAAATAAAAAAATTGACTTTCACTGCAGTCTGATAAGTTTATCAAATGATCAGACTGTGTGAAATATAATTCTTTGATTGCAAATATTAATTTTCAACGTAATATTAATTTTGAAATACATACTTATGTATTTCGAAATACAATCAATACTTTTCCCAAAAATGGTATGAAATGTTGCCATCACGTCATCAGAAACGTCGTAGAAAGTAACGAATCCTGGAGACTAGCTGCTAGTGTCCAGGAAGTAATCTCGAACTGTCTAGGAAGTAAGTATGAAATTTACTTCGTGGAAAGTAACGGGTTTGGAACTGTCCAGGAAGTAAGTATGAAATCTAATTCCTGGACAGTAACGGGTTCATTTAAAATTTTGGAGCCCGTTACAAACAGCGCGTGGGCCGTCATCATCATCTTCATCACCACCAATAACCACCATCATCATCATCACCAATAATCATGATCATCATCATCACCATCATCATCGTCACCGTCACCACCAACCATCATCAAACATCATCATCAACAACCATCATCGTCATCATTTCCAATAATCATGATCATGATCCTGACCTGGCGGTTCAACCACCAAACTTCTACTCGTCTAGGATGGCTTACATACTAGTCTCTGCAGTAATAGGTACATTACTGGTAATTCATCATACTTATGATGCTACGAGTATCGGTCAGGTCTTTCCTTAATTAGCTTAACAAGAGCTAACTAAAAGATTATAAAAAAACTACCTCAAAATCACAATCAATACTAAGCATTTTCCCCAACCCTAAGGTGAAAATAAAATACATATCGATCACAGCAACCTTTGATATTAAATCTGCTAACACACAAACCCCGAGCAAGTTATTTCCGGTATAAACGTACTGACATGGATATAGATCAACAAACAGAACGAATCTCCTTTCAATTTACACGAGCCGATACAGTAATGCAAATACCAATGTCAACTGATACCTGCTTTCCATAAAAAAGAGGTCGAGGGTGCATCGAGTCCCGGAGCCTGGCATATAGATATAGGCTTAAAATTAGTGGAACCAGTCACTTTCTCGCTGGTAAGTTTGTGAGAAAATTTATCGGAAGAAATCAGAAAAAGGTTTACATTACGAGTTTTATTGCATAGCATAAGTACTCTGAAATTCAAAATTTTGGAGTATTGCTCTTCCATTAAAAGCTATTAGCGTGAGCGGAACGGCACGTTATGTAAGATAAGGATGATTCTGGATACGTGATTAGAAAAAAGCCCACACAACTCAGTAACAAATTTATCTACGAAATTAGTTCAAGTTTTTGTTTCTAATAACAATATTGAAGTATTACTATGACCCTATTATTAGCCTGTTTGAATTTCTTTAGGCACTGTCACGATAGCAATGTAGCTAGTCTAGTGGCCTAGTTACTAGATCTAGTTCATGATGTAAAATTCACTTTGAGTACCTACTATAGCTGGTATGACAAAACAAAGCCAAAGCTTTGTCTTACATAAACATATATTTATTTAATTATTAACCTGTAGCTTGCGATTTTGTTGACTAAGAATGTATCCTATCCCTCGGGAAATGTCCAATATTCCGAGATAAAAATGTTAACTATTTAGTTTCTAGGCATAAACTATTTGTGTGCCAAATGTCATCCAAATTCGTTGAGTCATTTTTGTGATGGAACCAAACTTTCAAAGAAATAAATATTCAAACTTTCACATTTACAATTACTGGGATTGTTTCAACTATTTTAAATATCGACGAAGATTTTATCAAATGAAAAATTTTCGCTGCGGTACCCAAAGATACTAACTATAAAAAATAACGGCTAGAGTTAAAATTGAACGAATATTTAATGATTCCATAATCCCCAGAGAGCACCATTAGCGACACCTGAATTCAAATTAAATTGATTCAACGGCAAATTGTATTAAAAAGGCAAATTAATTCAATTTTCGCCGGGCGCAGAAGCTAAAAGTATCCTATCTTCCAATAAAATTGAAAGGCTTACCAGCTCAGGTCTGTAACTTATAGCCAGATTATCATAACTTAGTTTTGCAACTGATGCAAATCGCTGCAAAATTCCTAGTACGGAGACTAGTTTACCAGGTTAGCGAGAAGTGAAACGCTTAATCTTTAAAAAGGTAATAAATTTTGTGGATGGATCAGAATTACCTTCTCAGGTTTGTGTTTTGAAAACTCATTCATGTCTAGTTCTGCATTTTGATTTAATAACGTATCAAAATTGATAATACCAAAACTCTACGAATTGATCAAACCAAGAGATCTGGATTGTGAGATGACTTTAGCTTAAAAAAGAAGCTGATAAAATTAATGAAATTTCGTGTTGTGAGGATTGCGTAAAATGTGAACTTAATAAATATATTGTATAAATAGATTGAATTAAGATCAAAACAGAAACTGTTGAACTTGAGGCCTTATTGTCTCATGTACTCGGATATAATATGATCGTTTTCATCATTTCTTTCTGTCACTGGTAGGTATGAGATTGAGATAAAATAAGTTTTCGTAAAAAAAAAAACATTTTTTTTTCTGACTGTACTTTTTGTTGACTGTTCTTGTAATGTCACCCCAACTACATTTGAATACCCAATTTCATGCCGATGCCAAAAAAAAAAATAAAAAAAAAAAAAAATAAGTTTTCGTAAAAAAAAAAAACATTTTTTTTTCTGACTGTACTTTTTGTTGACTGTTCTTGTAATGTCACCCCAACTACATTTGAATACCCAATTTCATGCCGATGCCATTAACCGTAGTATTGCATGACTACAATCATTAATGTTAGTGTTATTGTTTTTTAATTATTCTTTTCTATTTTGATTTTGTATTAAATATTGCCACAACTTTAATTAATTCTAAGATACCAATTTATTGTTTTGGAAACTCTCTTTCTCTTAAAAATGCTGCACCCTTCCGGGTTTCATAATGTTAGTGCTATATTGTACTTTTGACATGTGAATTCGCATTTAATAAATAAATAAAAATAAAATAAGAGTTCCGTCCTGTGGAGACAATCCTGGCCGGACTACCAGGATGTCACTCTCAGATTATTGTATGGTCACCAGATTTACAAGATTTGCAAGATTTGATCCAAATAAATAAATAAAAAATAAATAAACGAAACAGGGCAAGTTAATTAAAAAATACGACGCCATCTTATGACTCAGCTGACTCCATTTCAGTATTTTCTGATCTCACAATATCCCACTTTCCAACTCAATACCTATTATTAAGCGGAAGTGTGTAAGTCTTTGTTTTTTACCTCTTCACGTCTAAACCGCTGAACCGGTTTACATAAAATTCGGTACCTATACAAGATAGCTTGAGTCCCAAATAAGGACATGGACACAGTTTTTTTCCCGGAAAATTGAATAGTTCCCGGGGCATAGCGACAAAAAATTCCACGCAGACGAATTCGCGGGCAACAGGCTAGTAATAAACTATTTAGATACCAAACAATCATTTATTTTATGTATCATTCTGTAAAAGTAAATATGCGTGACATTATTTAACTCAAGTCTACCTATAGTCTCTCAATAATTACGTTGCTGAAGTCTCCGTCAACATATACGTCACTTTAAACACTCAATCACATTCAGGCCTACTCGAACCCTAGTCACATCCAAGACAAGAAGCTTGATCAAAGGTTAATTCCATTTGCCACTGGATTTCGCGGAATGTGTGACATGTATTTCAATGTCAGATAGATTTTAATGAAATTCAATCAATATTGAGAAATGATAAAAAGTTTCAATGATTATAGCTTTGTCATATTTACAGACTCTGAAAGTAAGACCGCCTATTGTCTACCTGATTTTTTATTTTTTGAGATGTCTCTGTACTGTTTTGGTGATCAATAAAGAATATTTGTATTGTATTGTATTGTTTTGGAATACCAGCTTTCATAAACAGGGTGCAGGATAGAAAGAAGTGGTGTTGTAAAACGGTTGCAAATAACACAAGAAACTTTGTGGCATTAAATTTTTTCATCATCGCATCATCAAAAATGTCGCGATGACATTTCAAAACGTCAGAGCTTCATAGCCAACAAAGTTGCAGACGTTAGGTGGCACGGATGTCGTACACAGAGCCAATACACGCCCACAGAAACTGACACAAGCTTCTATGGCATAATTATGGGGAGTACGCGAAAAACTGGGTCGGTATTTCTATGACGGTATTATCCGGGCCGGTAAAGAGTGTTACCCTTGCGTTCTTAGTATTTTAAACATGTCATAAATCGACGACTCTGACTACAGCTTCACTCTTTTATTATTATTAATGCTCTCAACTTTTCTTGCATCTCGTGTGAAGTTTATACATTCCAGAGGGCTTATTATCTAAGGTACCTACTCAGAATCACAATCGCTTTCTCCACTTCTTTCTATCACATGAAAACTGAAAAATGCGATCGCGAGCATTCACCATGTTACCTAGACAATACGGCATCTGCAATAAAAAAAAAAATAATAATAATAAATCCATTTATTTCAGGCAACTTGGCCCATACAATAAATACCTTACAGACTAACATACATAGTTTTTATAATTAATAATACTTAAAACTAATTTGGTGACAAAACGGCGTGACTCCGTTGGGTCCCAGGTGATATAATCTAAGTCACTCAGCGGTACTGTAACTTTATACAGGTGAAAGAATGTTTGAAATTGCTTCAATGGTTTTGAGTTTTCTGTATAAATAAAAATAAATCGTACCTAAAATATGTTGCTAGCGCAAAAATCGCGACGGGTGGGCCGATTTCACTTTTTTTTGTGTTCGTTATTACCAGGAGAAGGTTTTTATGGAAGAAAATTTAGAAGTACTGAAACGGGGGCGAAGCCGCGGGCAACAGCTAGTTACAGATAAACACAAATCGTTTATCTTTATAATATTAGTTCAGTAGTTTAGATTAGTTCTTTGTAAATGATATTGCGGGAAAAAACTAGATAATAGAACCAGGAAAAATGCTACATAACTATTAAATGATTGCAAAAAGATACCAAAGTTCGCAGAGTCTGGCGCCAACGTAACCCCTTTATACTACTCAACTTTATTTTAACCTTGACTGAGTAAATAAGTCAATGTCATTCCCATATAAATATGAAAGGAAACTTCCAACTTATCATACTATCTGAAGTTAAGTGATAGGTACACTCAAACCCCTCTACAGTGAAGAGTTTCTTATTGTCACAGAGTTGGGAACTATTTGGAATGCCACAAGACTTCTGTTACCAAGTCACCGAAAACTCCATAAATAGGTTTGGATGTCTTCCAAGTCAATTGCGGGTTACTGTATGAGAGATTTCTGATCCGAAAAGGCTTTTAGCCGACTGTATATCTACATTAATCGTTGGTACTACGTTTTGTACGCTAATGAAATTAATATTTGCCTTTATTTCTTTATGCGCACCTATTTCGCATATTAAACATTATTAAAATAATTTTAGCATTTGTCGATCAAAAGAGTAGTTTAGATATAAAATATTTAGTTCACAATATCTTGTCTCTCCAAAGATTAAGCAGTCAGTATTCTTCACAATCAAAATATAAAGTTTATTTCTTCTCTAATAGTGCAGGTGTACAAATGTTTCTTATTACCTAGCTTATTGAGTATCCCACTGCTGTGTAAAGCCTTCCTGGTACAAATAGTTTCAATACAATACAATCAACAGATTTGTAATCTGATGTTCGATATTGTTCACGTTTAATTACCGCACAGTACAGTTCAATAGCACCTAATGGTAACTGACGGTTAAATGTGATGCCGTCTCCGTCTTTTCGAACAAAACAAATAGAGACGGCATCACATTTAACCGTCAGTTAACACTAATCAATAGATGCTGAAACAGCCCCTAAATTACACTAAGCCCAATTAAAAATATATTTTTTTTTATTCTACTGGAAGGCAAACGAGCAAGTGGGTCTCCTGGTGGTAAGAGATCACCACCGCCCATAAACATCTGCAACACCAATTAAAAATATCATAGTACCTTAAATTCTTTACATCGCAATTTTTTTTTTCCAGTGATCATGATTCGATTACCATGTATCTAAGTACCAAGGATCATATTTGTTTTTACAAAAAAATATTTATAAATAATGATACATTCTACACTTTCACAAATTATTCCTGGCATTAGCCAGTCTCTTTGCACCTACAAGCACTAACGAACGAAAAAACAGCGTTGTAATAAAGGAAAGCTTTGTGTCTACAAGTGGCAACACAGAAAAGCAAGATGGCAGTTTTTTCTATCGGTCTCCTCACAATTGGCTTTATCCTTGCAACGTAATATTCTAGCGAATATTACTAAGCTGTAACAGCAATAAACTTATTTTCTGGATGATTAACTAAAATTACCAAGCTGTATAGAGTGTAAGTAGTTACAATATTTTACTTTGAAAGCTAAATTAGACATTCTGGAAACGCCGTAAATGTTATTATTATTGATTTTGTGAAAGAAGATAAATAATGCCGCACCTAAACGTTTTATCCAAACACTGTATTCCATAGCAAGCAAATAAACTATTTCTGTTATTATAAAATTAAGCAATTTATTTCACATTTTAATTGTTGAAATAGGTACAAATGTCACCACCGCGGCATGTGGCATCCTACCTTGTTCAAAAGTTCAAATATTACGGTTTTCTTTGCCAAGTTATAAGTACAGTTGAGGTCATAACATAAATATTACACCATTGTGAAGTATACATGTTGTATACACAGACAGATATTGTGTTTAGAAGCATAAATGGTTATGTAAAAGAGATGTTAAGTACTCGTAAAAAATAATATTCTTTTTTTACAAAATATGAATACTAAATTTTTGTTTTTAAACGATTATTGATTAATAACTGAACAAACATTTTGTGAAATAATTTAAATGGAATATGTTAGTAATACTAAATTCAAAGTAGAGGTTAGTAATCTTAAATTTAAAAAGTTAACTGTCAAAGGAAGGTCAATGAACTGTAGTATTATTATGAATTTCAAAGCAATTTAAAAGCATCCATAAGTAACTATGCTTTTATGAGCCATAGAGTCATAGACTTTTTCCCGGACTTATTATGTATATCATTAATGTATTCGTATTCGTGGACCTTTAACTGTCAAATAAAAGTGCAGGAGTAGAAAAAATATATTTTGTTTATTTTACTCTAAGCCTGTTGACTTTATACATTACCCTGGAAAACGTGTGGACAGCGAATTTTTCTAAAAGGTTTTTCTATCCGCAAACATATTAAAAACGCTCCACAATCATTATTTACCCCTAGCAGTAAATCAAGGTGAGGGTAGGTAAGGATCGGACTCGATTTCCGTGGGGCAGAAAGAGTTGAATATAAATCATTACTTCAACGCTTTCCCTTGATTTATTCATATTCAGTGTGAGGGAGTGTCACACGCATCCGGGCGGGGTGTCGTACCGTTATTTACGATTTCTTTTTCCTTTAGAGTGTTAAACGTTCTGGAGTGCACAGAAAATAGTTGTCTTTCATTTATTTTCGTCAAAACACTTGTATACGCAGTCCAAATGTATTTTTTAAGCTTAATTTGAAAGTGGATACATGGACAATTGAAAAATGGACCCATTGTAAATAAATTACAACAATTGATCGAATCTAATCGAATATTAATGCATGCTACCTATAAGGAAAATGTTTGTTACCTACTTAATAACGCAATAACAACTTGACGGATTTAGTTGAACTTAACGTGCGGATAGACAAAGATCTGGACTGAGACATAAAATACTTAATATTCTTATAAAACTTTTCCGTGGGGTAATATTTGAACTAACCTAACCTAACTCTTGTTCTTCACGATTAATACTAACTTCTTCTGCGATCAATAGATGGCGCCTGATTGCATGCACATTATTGTGCTTTGAAAATATTACCAGACTTTTATTCACTAAACTCTAAATTTGTAAATGTTTCTCGGGAAGATATTTTTAACGCGGACAAAACCACAATAAGAAAATATTAAGCACACGCACACATGTATATTTTAACTTCTGCTCCTGCAGATGTTCACGCTCAGAGCCACGAGTTTCAAAATCAGGTTCTAGAGGGCTACTACAAAATTCGAAAATCAAAATTCGTATCGTACTGTCCCTCTCACCCTCGTATTAAATAATATAAACGTCAGCGGGATGGCGAGATACGAAGTTCGAATTTTGCACTTTGTGGTATAAGGCCTGATCGTCCATCAGAAGTGCATCGGAATTGTCATTTAATCATTCCATTACGTGCACGCTTTACTCACCGTTAAAAGTGTTTGATTTTTTTATTACAGAAGTCAGTACCACTCCTGATGGTTTATTGCTCTTTTTTCCTTTCCACGTATTTAGAACGGTGTTGCTGATTTGTGGAGGAATAAATTGAATTAGGGTGTGCCGAGATTAATACGTTGCGTAAATGTCGTACAGGTAATGTTGATTTTCGTTAATCGACGCTTAGGGAGCTCAGACGATTCGGATTTTACTATTATTTTTCTTCTAAGCAGAGTAAGAAAGAAAGAATACTAACCTTTGAGCTTCAGTGCAGAAATTTCTAAATGTTTTATAGTAAAGTATCTTAAATTTAAATACAAAAGTAAGTAAATACAAAATTACATCACACGATACAGCGCAGTTCCAAACTTTTTTTTGTCATTTGTTAGAGTAAGACACTAGATGGGGTAGATTTTTTTACTTGCTTACATTTTTAAAATGTTTTTTGACAACAGTATGGCTTTGGGTCAACATGGCTCCAACAGTTTGACTGTAAAACCTGTGTGACAGACGGACTGACGTACAAGTAATAGCATTGGAGTTCTATTCGGATCCCTGGAGTATGCGGAACCCTAAAAAAGTGTCGAATTTTGTTTTATTATCTAACTAGGAAGGAAGGAAGGTGGAGTTTTTTAAGGAATCTTACCGATTGATGAACAAAATAGATCAGTTGATGAAACGTTAACAAAAAGTACAAGAGATGATTATTTTATTAAATAGAATAAAAATGGTTTATTTCCACAGTTTGAAATAATTGATAAATGATAACATTTAAATACGAGCACACTAATCGTGCAATAATGCAATCTTACTTAACTCTAATTCTTAAACAATGTCATCACTGATATCTCTACAAATACAAATTGTGTACAGATTGTGAATTTGCTATATGCTACACAAAACCACGTTTTAAGCTCTGATCTATACCTAGTCGACCAAGCGATTGCTATAAGGTAAACGTGTGTGTGCTCGTCGCTGTTCCAGTAGTTGCCATCTTTAATCTTATGTCATTAGCAATAGAGATAACAGCAGGGTGTCGTCTGTTGGGCATTAGTGTGTCGAGCACTCGTACGTTTACTTTACTATTTTTTGTCAGTTCCCAAATCACAACAAAATATGAAAACCCGACTGCATAAAAAAATATTTTATCAAAAACTAAAAAGTAAAAAAAAAGTGTAGTAATCTAAAACTCGGTTAAGTAACTTAAATGTTAACAATCGGGACCCCAAAATCGTGACATTTTTTTTGTAAACGTTATAATAAAACTATAATTTTCTGATGACGCTTACCTAACCTAACTACCGCAAACGCACTTAGTAATATATTTCCTTATCTGCCTCATTTATTTTACATACTCTATTGTTTAAAAGTATTTAAAATTCATCTCCGTTACTAATTTTTGCCATAAAGTAATAATGCTCAAATTTTAGATCATTAGGTAACGAGCTATTTTTAGAACGGTCACCAATTATGTAAGTAATAGGCTAGACGACAAAAAAAACTATTTAGTCCGTCAGGTGAATAATTTAAAAATATTGTGCACATATTTTTTCTTTTGTTTAACAAACAAAAAATGCTGAGGATACAGTTCTTAGAAGTTTCGAGTGACGTCACTATATACGGTAGGATTTTTACCTTATTGTGACGTCACAAGCACCCTCTCCCGAAGTTTGATGATCTAATACCTATGTTGATTTTTAATAAATAGATAAACCTAAAAATACGTGTCCCATATTTTTCCATAATCTAACTGTCGGACTAAATAGAATGATATATTTTTAACCAAGTCGTCATCCCTATTGTAGTCTAAATGGATTTCTTTTTAAAGTGGCAGTTCCAATATTTCAGCCAGTTCAATGATTTAAATATACGGACCGTTCCTTTCTTAGCATATACATTTTTTTTTTTTTTTATAGAAAGACAATCTTTCGAAGTTCCGAACCAGTTCTAAAAACTTTTTCAATATTTCTACCTCATTTGTGGCCTTCATTCGCCCCGCTGCTGGGCACATAAGTTTTCTCAGAATGCGTACACATGCGTGATGAATTGTAATCTAAAGCAATATTGCATTTAAGAAAACAAAGGACGCAACAAAAAATTAGAATGTCAACTAAATAGTCAAACAGTAAATTTTTGTATGGTGTGGTAAAAATTCAAATATAGCTGAACTTCTTTGATGGCGCCGCTACTTTGAAAAAAAAAACTGAATCGACAAGAAAAACATAAAATAATTACCAAACCTGCTACAAAATATCTTTAGAATCGGTTGAGATATTATGCAACCAGTGGAGTAGAACAGAAAGTCAAACAGACATGCGATCGCAAGCACATCAATCTGGAACGGAGACACTTCACGCTCGCTTGATAAACGTTTGATAAAGCGAACTAGTTAGGTAGACCTAATCCTGACTTAATCATGTTTCATACTACTTAATACACATAATTAGGTGAACGATATGTTTACATAATTTATCTAAAGTACTATCGAACCAATTAATTCCTGGCCCTTCGTAGAATGTTTTCACAATAAGAATGACAATGATTCTCCTCGTTAGACAATGCAATGTCACTGTGATATTTTATATAAAAGTTGAAAAACGATGTGACAGCGACAAGGTAGAAATTTTTTAACATTATCTTTGACCCTAACATATCGAAACTAACCTATTTTACTGTCAAAGCAGTACGCTTCCTGACACGCATTCATTAAAAGACCGATTTCTACTTGTGTTAAGCTAATGAGTTTGTTAAAATATGATAAATGACGATATATTATGTTGCATTTGACGTGATGCGGAAACCACATATTTACGTCCACTTGCCTTTTGAAGGCAGTGGAGGCCAAACGACTATTTAATTAGTAGAAAAAATAAATATTATCTGCTTTCTTTTTGTAATACAGACCTTGATCTTGCCAATTTAGGTTACTACCGACTCGGCTCTCTATTTATTTATCTTTTCAACTGAACTTTATTATACTTCTTTATCAAAAAACTTAATGCAGTTTTAGTGTTTGAAGATTTAAGATTAGATAATGTTTTATTTCTTTACACATTGTTGTAACATTGATAAAAATATGTTATGCATACATGCATATCAAAATAGTAGTCTAACATAGTGAGATAGTCTACTAAATGGTACGACTTTAAATAAGATAAAAATTAAACCTTATTCTGATTCTGGTCATCTGATTCGAGATTCTGTTCATCTCCTTGGTGGACGCCCTCACCGCCGACGCCGCCGAAGTCATTTGATGACCTGGTTGAAGCCGCTGGTTCACAGTGGATGCAGCCGTTTCTAACTGAAGTAACTGGAGGTCAATGGGGAGACCTATATCGATCAGTGGATATCCTCCTACAGATATAGTACTGTAATAATTATGTAAGTGAGGATAATGTTTCTAAATAAGTAAATAATAATAATGAAATTATTAACGTCGAATCAAAATTCTTGAACTAACGAGTATCTGAAGTTTTGCATAATGCATAAGGAGTAATAAAGTTAAGGAAATCTGCGATTCGTTTTTCTAGCGATTCTGTTCTTGTCGTTCTTTCCCACAGCTTTATATTAAATATATATTTAGCCGATTTTTATCAAAATATTTTGAACAATTTATAAACGGACGAATATAGGTACCTCTATCAATATTGCTAGAAAGTGTAGAAAGTAGACTTGACATCAAACTTACACACGCATATTTTCTATCTACCAAATCTAAGTCAATCGCATCATGGATAAATGAGTAAAAATCTCGCGTTACTGTTAGTTAATTACATCTAAATACAAATAAAAATATGGACTCGAAAAAATCCCCGAAAACATAATAAACCGATAACGACTCTATTAAACTTGCCGGTACGTTTTTTCCCACGTTTATTTTCCACAATCGTTTATCGATAACACTGTAGAAAAATTAAATATCTCTCGATTAAGACGAGTTGGGACTAACCTTGTCGTTTATAAGCAGTGATTTAATTGTTAACACAGAATAGGCGATACACCTCAAAGTTGGCTTAGTTTGTACAATGCAGAGCTCGAGTCGAGTCGCTCTACTCGGGGCCGCCTTAACGGGCCTTAGGTGAGGTTATCGCACAATCGTAACTAAATTGTTGGTTCTAATAAATAAACTATTTCATTTCACAATTGAAAGCTTCCAAAATTTTACTTAGGCTCATTTAATTTATATGTGGTTAACTATCATTTCCATGTGTCGGAATATTGAAGTCAATTTTTCAATCTAATAAATAATTAAACAGTGGCGCAACCTCGATACAATTCTTTTCTTGCCAGATTCTTTAAATTTTTACCACTTAGCTCCGTACAAATGTATTGGAATCTGTCGACTCCATACCAATGAACATAATTTTTTTTTCTATTGACGGTACCTATTTTAACGATTTTAATGATAAAAAATATTGTTTTATATATCATTTCTGCTAACTGTACAGATTATATTGTATTATCATCTGAACCAATCGTCAATCGGACCGTGAAAGGTGGATAAAAATCAAATCGCAACATTTGTTTACGTCGCTAGTTACAAATAGAAGAGTGTTAAAAACTGTCTCAAAATAATTGTTGAGCTTATAAATAATTAACGCTAAAACGATACAATTTGTTGCGTAGCCTGGTAAGTTCGGTGCGAGGGGCGGTGGATGGGCCCAGCAACTACTCGTTCCCGGATGGATTCATGTTCGGGGTCGCCACTGCTGCCTACCAGATTGAAGGTGCATGGAATGAAGATGGTAAGTTTTTTATAACTTTATTTATAAACTGAAACAACTTTGCTCACCCGCGAACTTATGCTACCTCCTGCACACTGTAAGAACACACATGTGCTCTAACATCTCGTAGCATGATGAACAGTTCTGTTGCTCTGAAGATGAGCTCTGGTTGAGTTCGAAATGCGTCAATGTAGTGTAATGGTGGCGGTAATAGATGGGTTTGTGTGTGTTCTTACAATGTGGAGGTGGCGGAACTGCATGAAAACACATTTCTTGCATAAACTTAGCTATCATAAGGTCGCAGGTGAGTCAAGTAATTGTTTCAGGTCATTGATATGATACGTAAAGTAACGCCTGATCAATAAAATGAATACATAACATACGTACATAAGCAAAATTGTTTGTAAAAGGAAATCCTTACCATCCTATTACTTACAATTGCTACCATCGATATGGATGCATTTACATATTTATTACGGTTGATTAGCATTATACAAGGTGTAACTTATACCTGCAAATATCGTAATGACGTTATAAAACTGATGAGGAAAACATATTAAATTTTAACGTCATCATTATTATTCATAAAATAAATATTATGTAAAAGGAAAAACAAGTCCAAGTAAAGTACCAATACCAAAATGCAGTTATCTTTCCAAAACTTCCCCAATATTTTGACATCTTCACGAGCTTATGATAAGTACCTAATTAAAAAAGATAATAAGGTCATCGACCTTACATAGAGTCAATAATCTGAGTAAGTAATATATGCGCTCGTAACTAGAGCCAAATTAAGTGGGCTATCAATTTTTAAACAAGTTTTAATCAAATAAGTATGTCGCTAAAGTCGAACTTTCAATTTGACAGACACGTCTATTGGCATTATTGTTTTATGTTTATGACATGCAAACGATTATCAACTGATACCACAATTTTTGATGAAAATAGTTGAATTACGATTATAAAGATCGTCAGATAAAAACAAATAATGTAATTATAAATGGATATTATTAACAAAATAAAGTACAATATGAGTTCAAAATAAAATTGCAGTGTCAAATTAGAATTATATTTTCAATTTTAAACGATAATAAAATAAAATGTACCTATTAAAAAAAAGCAATTAAGTTTTAATGCTTGTTAGGGTCCTACGGGACGTTAAATGAAATAGTGGACTGTATATTAAGGCTGGTTTAATCGCCGTCTAATTACAATAAAATATTCTTAATTTTGAACAAACAAAAATGAATTATTAGGAGATCGTCTAACGGCGGTGGAGATCGTATGGCGAGTGGTCGCTGCCGGTCGGAGCGGCGATCGTGTCGTCACCGTGTCGTCCTCCCGCGCGCCTCGTCCCGGGCGCAAGTTAAGCCGGTTCTCAACATGCTATCCTACTAAAGTTATAATAAAAATAAACAGAAACCACATGCTACAGAATAATAAGGAATATAAAGTAGATAGGTAGGTACCTATTATTAAAATGTCAACACAATATCAATTCAATGTACCTACCTAAGTATACACTCCAAGTGTACAGTCAGCTGCAGAGAAAAGGTACCCCCCTGTAACGGCGGTATCCATACTTACCGCCATTACAGGGGGGTCCCCTTTCTCTGCAGCTGACTGTACATACCATAAAATGGTAAGAATGCGTATCGTTATGATAACTAAATGTTATAACTAAATTACTGAGAGTGGTAAATGGGAATTATATGAGAGGCAACAATTATTCCTATTTGTAACAATACCTAGTAGTATTTGCATTACCATAGGCAGGTGGTTTGCAGGTGGTAGGACCTTGTGCAAGGTACGCCCGGATTGCTACCACCATCTTGCTCGCTAATCCTGCCGTGAAGCAGCAGTGCTTGCACTGTTGTGTTTCGGCGCGGAGAGTAAGACAGCCGGTGAAATTACTGGCACTTGAGGTATCCCATCTTAGGCCTCTAGGTTGGCAACGCATCTGCAATACCCCTGGTGTTGCAGATGTTCATGGGCGGTGGTGATCTCTTACCATCAGGAAACCCACTTGCTCGTTTGCCATCCAGTCGAATAAAAATAAAAAAAAACATAGGCCATTTAATGTTAGCTACTCTGAATTTGTTAACTTAATGGACTGATAATGTGCGAATAACCAAATTAATGCAAAATATATGTTGAGGATGTTGCAAAATTAATATCAGCAAGTAGGTCAAAGGTATCTCGCCAAAGTGGGTTATGTTATTTAATTTCATCGTAATTTCGACACGTTTTTAATAACCCAATTAGTAAAAATCTATGCATAAAATGACCTTCAGCAATTTTCCATGATAAAAATTTTCGTTATTATCCACTATAATATGCTAATCAACCATCGACATCCGGTTTATTTACTTTATTTTACATTTTTACTTATTTAGTCTAGAACAAAATGGACTGAATTACTTAGAGACATATTTTTCTCGTCGAAAATACCTAGCATTTGCTGGTCTCATACTAATAGGTACCTACTGTCAGTGCCGGCTTTAGGGGAGGGGGGGAACCAGGGCGGCAGGCTGGTGCTCCACGAGGCCAACAAAGCGCCGCGTGCGCCAGCTTAACCACTTCATTTGAATAGCTATTTTTATCGAGCTAATGGGAAACTAGACTCAGCGTATTAAGCTTTAATAGACTTTTTTACTTAAAACTGAATCGTGAGTTATCTCGTAGGAGTCAATACGAGTACCTATTCTATCTCTGAATGTCCTGTGTTATCTTCAGAGTTGGAATTAAACCTAACCTAACCTACTGAATTCTATAATATGACATTTTAAAAAATCCCTGAAAACAGCACGGTTCTGTATATTTTATGACAAACGTTGGTATGGCAAGTGAAATTCAGACAAGTAAAAGTATACGGCCAATAGCATGACTCGCCCGGGGTGCCTAGCCCCTCAGCCTGCTAATCTATCCCTGCTAACTGCGCTAGCCAAGCCTGGCCAAGTCCAGCCCTGCTTACTATTATAACGCTTAGCCCACGCTTGCTCAATGACCAAGACAAAATAAAAATAAAGCACGTATTCTGTTGAAAGCACTAATCAAGTTACTTGCTAGTAACATGATTGAGGTTCTGGGTTCGAATTTTAGTAGGATCTTGTATTTTAATCATATCACAGAAATATTTGTGCCCGTCTATTAGTTAGCCCGAGACAGCTATCTCACAAAACTCAATGGGTATCGATTTAGATTCATCGATATGGGTGGGTGTATAATATGCCATATAATGGCAAACTTCACCAGCCCAGTCCAATTTATTTATGCTTAGAATTTTTGACACTTATACCTGTTTTGGAGGGCAATTGTTTTGATTATTAAAACACAAAAAAAAAATTGCCTTAGATATAATAATATCAATCCATTTTGTACAGTTTGATTATGTCACACTGACACTGACAAAATTGGAAATAAAAGTATTTTCTTTACTTTTTTATTTATAATTTTCACATTCGTTAAAATAAATGTAGAGCAATTTTGATTTAACTCACTGAACATTTTAATTTTCATTCTCTTCTAGTGATCTGATTGACTTGGAATTTGGTACAAATATTTACTTAGTATGGATAACAGTCCAAGCAAGAACAGATACCAAAAAAACTTCGTTTTTTTTTCAAAACCATGTTACATTTATCATCGTAAAAAGGTAGATGAAGGCATTGAATAAACACAGTCAGTGATATTAGGAGGCCCCTAAACGATCAATTATATTGTGCAATATTATTGACCGTTTAGGGTTAATATTGAAGATTACACAATGATTGACCAAAAGTTTGAGCGAGTTTAATTTTTATTGCACCATATTTTTATATTGCATCGTGTAGGGTCAATATTGCACAATATTCAATACTATACTGAACACGAAAACATTGTGCAGCTCGTATTATTGTGCAATACAATTGCTCGTTTGGATTCAGAGCGCCTTTCAATCTTATTGTGCAATAAAAAGTATTGTACAATGTTATTGTAGGTCTAGGGGCCGCCTTATGCACAGTTCTGTTTTATAATAAATCACGCCAATCTCTTAGGTATGTACGTATCATTAAAATATATCTAAGTATTCAAACTGCCTACTTCCGTATTCCTGTGCTATACTGTATATTCGAGATAAAATCATACGAACAAGGTGATCGTAGTAGGTACAGTCAAGAGCAATGTAAACGGACCGGATTTCTTGTAGGGTTAGTCAAAAGATCAGTGGACATGGCAATCCTCTAGCTAAATCGAGCAAATAAGACCTGGGACGTAGTTTTAGACAAGCTATACCGTAGTTAGACCGTGCAATTAAAATTCACTATATTTACTTTAGAATTCATGATATTATAACAATGAAACAGTCGCTAATAAATGTCAAAGGTAATTTTATTATTAAGAAAAAAATTGCATATAACGTTTTAAACTTTCGTGATTCTCACTCATTGTGTAGAATAGCGTGATAAGTCCCGTTATGGTATTTTGACTAAAAATTGCATAGTTCATGGGTAGTTACTTCCTTGTTAAACAATGTAAGTGGCTTATTTAGTTTTTACAAGATTTTATTTAACTTGCAGTATATAATGTAGGTATGTTATGTATATGTTTGCAGGTCAATCTTGCAAGTTTAATTTGACCCACTTGCAGAGTTCGGAGATTAACTTTAAATTTAACATAAGTACTTATATAAATCTGGTAACAATACAATGATCTGGTAGTGACATCCTGAGTGTCCATCCAGTGTAGTCACCGCAGGCTTGGTGGTTAATGGCATCGATTTGAAATTTGGTACTTCTACGGAAGTGTAGTATAGATGACAATGCAGGTACAGGTAACAAAAAAGCAGTCAGAAAAAACCATGTATTAATAATGTCAAAAAAAAAAATTTACCTATATAAGACGTCACAACATTTTGACAGTGTGAAGATTGTAATTGCATATTGATTGTGTTGTATATATTTTACGTTTTTATTTGCATTTATATTGATAAGTAATAGCGTCCACAAATAATCTCATAAACCTATTTTTTTCTTTACAGGTAAAGGTGAGAGCATGTGGGACACATTTCTGCACAAGAATCCCGACTACACGCCGGACCGGTCTAATGCGGATGTAGCGACAGATTCATACCATAAGTACATGGAGGACGTCGCGATGATCAAGGATCTGGGTGTGGAGTACTATCGACTGTCTATATCTTGGCCACGGTAAGTTTAGCTAAAGGCCGTCACATTTTTTTATTTATTTTTCCTAGTCATGAGTGTGTAGCCTTTCAGCTGTATTAAAAAAAAATGTTGTAAGTCGCGAAGAGACCTATATGAAAAAAAAAATGAAGTATATAGTAATCCCAAATGACTCCGTAGCAAAATTTCGAAAGTCAAAATTTCTAAGTACGATATTCCTAAAGACAAAACTGCGAAAATCAAAATTTTTAATGTACAAAATTCCTAAAGATATAAAATTCCTGAAGATTATGTTTAGAAAATATCGTACTTAGGAATATTGGTTTTAGAAATTGTGCTACGGAGACTTCCAGATGCACTTAATGTTATTTTTGAATAAATGGCAATTTATGGAAAAAGTTTATTAACGATCTTACCACATAACCACAAAAATTTGCCTAATGATTTATTTATTGACTGATTTTCTTATTAATAATTTGAATTAAAAACAGATTTGGTAAAATAGATTGGTTCTTAGCATTTTTTAACAGAAGAGACATAAATCGATTTCATAAATTCCGTTGTTATTGCCCACAACTTGTATTGTAATTAAAATTAGATCGTTCAATTTCATCTTCTACGGTAGTTATAATTTGCGTAAAAGAAATAATTTCTTATAGCTTCTACACCTAACTACTTCCCTTCTACACCTAATTTCTAATAGCTTCTCTCCAAATATTAATAAATGTAAAGTACAACAAACCAAAGATGTTGTATTCAATAAAAGCTAACCTTATCACAAGCAATTCAGTTTCACCGATTCCAACAATGGCAAATTTATTCGCACAGGTTGCTGCCAAACGGCACTGACAACAACATAAGCAAAGCTGGCGTGAGATACTATCGCAAACTGATAAAGGAGCTCCGGAGTGCTAACATAACGCCGGTTGTTACTTTATTCCACTGGGACCTGCCAACACCTCTCATGGATTTGGGCGGTTGGGCTAATCCTATCATGGTGAATTACTTCAGAGATTACGTGAGGGTTGCCTTCAACCTGTTCGGTGACGTGGTTAAGATATGGACCACTATGAATGAGCCGCATCAGCACTGTTATAACGTAAGTTTATTCATGACATGAGGATTTTATTACAACTGTATATTCAAGTCTCTTTATACGTTGTGGATGTTCAAGTCGTAACTTTTTTCAGATTCCACAAATGCGACAGTTAATACTAGAAGTAGCTTTATTAATGAGATCCCATACTATCTAAGTAAATTAACTATGTAATTATGTTAAACAACAACAATGACCAAATACAATTAGGTTTTTGCACTAAATTTTCTTTCAGAAGAGGCTGTTTTTTGTGATGTTTTACTGAGCATTTGTTCACCCAAATCCTACTCATATTATAAATATGTAAGTTTGTGTAACTGTTTGTTACCCTTTAAAGGTAAACCGGCCAGATAAATTAGTTTGAAATTTGGAATGCGGATAACTTGATATGGAATATCACATAGGCTACTTTTAATCCCGTTGTTTCCGCGGAATCGGAATTCCAAAATTTCAATTGTTGTTTATGCAACGTTTATGAAATCAACGATATAATTTTTAGGAATTCTCATACGATTTTTGCAAAATCTCCGCATTTAAATTCCACCGCTAAATGTAATAGTTCGAGCTATGGGTAATGGTTAGTAGGTATACATTAATAATATGGTATGCTTTGTGAAACAATTATCATTATCAGCTCCGGATATTTTGACGTCACTACTTGCATCACAATAACGTGTAAAAACAAACGGGAACGCTTGTGAATCATTTGAAACTGTTATATGAACACCTTAGGGATATAAAATTAACATTTGATCTAGATCAGATCACCATTCAAGGCGATCATGCAAGCCCGCTTAAGATTATATGATTAGCAGATTAAAAAGTAATCGCCCTTCTGAATATCATTATTGGCGATCGAATCCATTCATAAATTACTCGGGTACGACCATTTGTTCCAAATTAGGGCTCTCGAATTAACGGCAGCGCGCGCTTTGTGCTTTCTAAGTTACGAGCCCTTAACATAGCTGGAACGGCCGCATAGAAATTTATGCTCGAATTTTAAAAACGCCTACATAACTGTTGTGTATTTTAGACTGGTTAACGCAGTAAGCGACATGAAACAATAAACAAACAGTTATAGGTGCCTACTGAACGTGATATTTGATTAAATACCCAAATACAAGAACCAAATGCATTACTTATATAAATTCGACATGTATTGTAACTTCAAACTTCAAACACAATGTACATTGTTATTTGAAATAAATAAATTGAATTGAAATAAATGAACTACGCCAACTTTCGTATTAGTGTTTTTACAAGCTTTTATTTAGTTTCACCTATCCCGTTGTTTGTCTGTCTGTAATCAAATCTTGCAAGGTTTTTTTTTTATTTGATTGAATCCGGTCTGGTCTGGTCTTGGTCCGGGGGTTGAATCTGTGCGGACGGGAGTTAAATTCAATCCAATTTTATGAATTAAATTAACTTAAGGTACGCGGAACCAAACCCGAATGTGGGTCGGTCAACTTTTTCTTGTACCTTGTTGCCATGGTTACGTCCTCTGGACTCTTTAAAACCACGAGTTTGTGTTTTTTTTTCTGTGGTTAAATTCATTGAGCATAATTTTTTGCCAAAGTTACAAGCTCATTATTTTATAGACTATCTCTAAGCATATTAGTCGCATTTATCAAAGCAGTTTTTTTATTTGACTATTCTTGCGACTTCTCTGTACAAACCTTCCATACTTGAAGGGTCCATGGAAAGAACATAAGTTATAGCGGTTTGAAAGTTAGTCATCACGAACAATTACTATGGTTAACATTTCTTTAAAAGTTAAAAAAATACATTTTATAATGTTTTCAGGTTATTTAATTCGATGGTAAGTTATGGTACTTTGTGAACTCTACATTTCGAGATTAAAATCTCAATTAAAAAAAAATACTAGACATGTTCTCTCCGTGAAGCCTTCACTTATTAAGCATTGTATTTTGTTCCAAGTTGATTTATACAATGAATCAATTTTTTTTTTATTTACTTAAGTTTTTTTTCTAATTTTAGGGATATGGAAGCGATTATTTTGCACCCGCAATAAAATCTCACGGAGTAGGAGAATACTTATGCATCCATTACATGTTGTTAGCACACGCCGCAGCCTATCATCTTTATGATCAAGAATTTAGACCCCATCAAAAAGGTATGATTCTTATAAATATATTATATATATCAACATTACATAACATAATGACATATTTGTCAGATGTTAATGACTTTACCTACTATTTGCTAATGAACCGGACAATTGCGAGTTGGACTCTTGCATCGAGGGTGCCAAATAAATTTGTAGGTTTGCCACAATATATATGCTAATATGTATACGATCATATATAAAAATCTAGCGCCAGGAGAGTCCTGCTTCTAAGCAAAATGTACGCAATGTGGATTCATTTAATAATAGGTGGTGTGGATCCCCTTCATTTTTTATTTAATTTTATTTACAATTTTTGATGCTGTAAAGACAATAAAAATAAAGATCACATAAATTCAGCTGTATCAATAATGGCTCTCGAAATACAGTCTTTTGTCAGACAGACAGACATACATACAAAGTCAGATAGACATAGAGATTGACGATGCGGCAACATTAATAGGGTTCAATATGTCACCTTTCGGGTACAGAACCCTAAATGTCAAGTGCTCTGTTATTTACTTCGCATTAAGCTGCATTTGACTTTGGAGTTAACGTTTTAAATTATGTTTTTTTTTCTGCAAATAAATGCCTAAATAAATAAATTTCTTTACCCACATGTAGCAAAACTAATATTCTCTGAAATCATCAATTTAAATGTGTAATTGGTTATTGCAGGTAAAGTTGGAATAACGCTGGATGCCTTTTGGGCCAAACCAAAGAATAGCTCGGACCCAGCAGACATAGAAGCCGCCGAAAGATATTTACAAATGCATGTCGGTAAAATTATCTGCTTTCAAATTGTAATTAGAGGTATTCATGTGAGATCATTAATTATTTTTTTTTAATAGCTAGGACTTTTCGCGCATCCAATCTACTCCAAGGAAGGTGATTATCCTGATATTGCACGTAAAAGAGTTGATTCCATAAGTCTACATGAAGGGTACACCAGATCACGGCTTCCTACGTTTTCACCAGAAGAGGTTTGTTATTAAATGATACCAACTGTTGACATCACTTCCAGTTTGTATATATTCCACTGAACATCCGTGTGTTCATAATTATAATGTCTGTTAGTTTAATGTCTCTTTTACATAAAAAAAAGTTTGACTGGGGCAGTCACATGGTTGCACATCTCTACCACAATAGTTGTAGTTTATTTTTCTCTCCAAACTAACGCCTAAATCTATAAGACATTACATATTTCATCATATTATTTATATAAGTTCCCAATCCGCACTGGGCCCGCGTGGGAACTATGGCCCAAGCCCTCTCATTCCGAGAGGAGGCCTGTGCCCAGCAGTGGGACGTATATAGGCTGGGATGATGATGATTACATATTTAATTTCCATTTTATTTCTAGGTAAATGCTTTAAGAGGCAGTTCTGACTTCTTTGGATTAAATCACTACACGACGTTTTTAATGTCGCCATCGAGCTGGGAGAGCACGTGGTTAATACCTTCATTGGACTCGGATACTGGCGTCACATTAGAGCAAGATGCAAAGTGGATCAAACCTGGAGCTGAGTGGTTTACGGTGAGTTAAAAGCCCTTTTTAGGGTTCCGGAGCCAAAATGGCAAAAACGGAACCCTTATAGTTTCGCCATGTCTGTCTGTCTGTCTGTCTGTCTGTCTGTCTGTCCGTCTGTCTGTCTGTCTGTCTGTCCGTCCGCGGCTTTGCTCAGGGACTATCAATGCTAGAAAGCTGTAATTTTGCACGAATATATAGGTAAACTATGCCGACAAAACAGTACAATTAAAAATTCAAAAACAATTTTTTTTAGGGTACCTCCCATAGACATAAAGTGGCGGTGATTTTTTTTTTCTCATCCAACCCTATAGTGTGGGGTATCGTTGGATAGGTATTGTAAAATCATTAGGGGTTTGCTAAAACGATTTTTCGATTCAGTCATTTGTTTGCGAAATATTCAACTTTAAAGTTCAAATTTTCATAAAAATCGAGCGTCCCCCCCCCTCTAAAATCTAAACAGGTGGGTCGAAAAATTTGGAAAAATTCAGAATGGTAGTCAGTATATCAAACTTTCAAGGAAAACTATAACGGCTAAGTTTTCTTGAGAACTATTAGTAGTTTATGAGTAAATAGCAGCGTAGGGTATAAAATATACCTAAACTTGGAAGATTTCGTATAAAATACGAAATCCTTAGAAAAATATTACTTAATTTTTTCGTAATGGCTACGGAACCCTATTTTGGGCGTGTCCGACACGCTCTTGGCCGGTTTTAATCATAGCGCTAGAGCAAGAGTACAAATCAAAGAAATATTTTCTAACAAATACTTATTTTATTTTTGGCCGTTGGGGCCGAAAAGTTCTCGAGTGGAGGCCGCGGATCGGCAAGCGCAGCGTAGGACGTCCACCAACGAGATGGACGGATGACCTGGTTAAAGCCGCGGGATCACGGTGGATGCAGGCCGCTGCCAACCGAAGCAACTGGAGGTCTATGGGGGAGGCCTATGTCCAGCAGTGGACGTCCTACGGCTGAGATGATGATGATGATGACTTATTTTAACTTTAGAAACGAATTGCGCCTACGTTTTACTGTTTTTGTGTGTTTTTGGAACTAGGATCCTAAATAAAGTCTGATAAGATATCGTACTTATAAGCTATGTTATGTTACATTACAAGACGTCATTTGCGGCAGATCTACTGATCCGCATGTTAGTGACCATACAGTTCGAAATATCGCACCAAAATGACCGAGTTAATGTACCTATAACATATTTTTTTTATCATATTTTTTGTCCAAGACCGAGAGCAAACATCGTATTATTCATACAAATATCTGCCCGGCCGGGAATCGAACTCGGGCCCTCAAGCTTCGTAATCAGGTTTTCTAACCACTTGGCTATCCTGTCGTCTAATATGAAAAACGAATTATTTTTTTCATGGTTACAGACAAACTTCTTGATAATACCTTTACGTATTTTAAGTCGTTTAAGATTTGGACCAAGAAAAAACATTCCATTCTTGTACTCGTATCATGCCACGAATAAATAGAATTTCCCAGAACTGTTAACGCTCTGTTGCTAGCCGACATAAAGGAATTTGTTTCTGAGCGTCGAAATTAGGTACAAGCGTAGGTGCGGACGAACTTAGACAGTGTATTCTCTTGTAATTAGGAAAAACAAATTAACTACACTTGGTATAAATAATACTAACGTATTTATGTCATACTTACAGTTGTTAATTCATCGTTTAGTTCTTATACAGCACATAAATAACACGAACAATTGTACGTCATGATCATGGTGTATCAGCTAAAATATGTCCACTGTTGGACATTGGCCTCCCTTACTTCGGTAGGAAACAGCTTGTCTCAACCGTGAACCCGCAACTTTACTAGGTCATCCGTACATCTCGATCATCTCGGAAATACGTAAAACACCATATTTGGTATTATAATGTCATACGGGGTGTGGCCTGTAATTATGAGCAAATAATGAAAACATAGATCATACTCGTCAAACTGAACAATATTAATCCAGCAACTTTTAAAAATAATTAGTTTTTAATTTTTATTACACTTTTAAGTTTATTCGAAGAAGCAATGTAAAGCGAAATGCTTGATGTTCATAGCGTGACGGTGATGTCAGTTACTGTTGTATTCTAGGATGGCGTACATTGATAGCAGTATTGATTTTTGTATGAATAAAGAAAAATCCAAAGACTCCATTATTTCAAAAAGTCGCTGAACTAATGTTGTTCAGTTTGACGAGGACGACATATGTTTTAATTTTATGTTCGTATTACAGGCCACACCCGGTATATTGAAATACTTCTACGATTTTGCATGTTATTCTGCATAGCCTGTGTTACAAAAAAAAAAACTATACTTATCCTAAGCTGCATTCGAAAGATTTGCTGAACCATTGAGGTTATATATCATTATCGAAATTAAATCCTAAACAAATATTTTGAACAATCAAGCCTGCAAACAATGTAACTTATTTTTACGAAAATACCTATGAGAACGCTTGCATAGCTCCAAACACTAAATCCAAATATTTGTCAATCACAAAGTCAAACTTTAGTTTAATCTCTGTGTTTACGATCGTTAAGTATGGAAATTTTGTTATTTATGTTAACAAGTTTTGGCATTTGCCCGAAGGCAGCGAACTTGTGCGGCAAATTTAATATGAAAAATATTTTTCTCGTACAATAAACCTAATTTTATATTGATAAAAGTGCGAGAAAGAAATTGCATACCGTTGACCTATTCTAGACGAGATAAAAGTATGTTAAGAAGCAATAAACGCGCCACACAACACAAACTTATTTTATAAGAAGGAGATGAAGAAACTACCAAGTACTTTTCAACAAAATATATTTTATTAATTCAATGATATCGGCTTGCTAGGTGATAACGGGACAATTTATACCAATCGATCTGAAGTCTTAAGCCGCTTGTAGTTAGACGTCCGTTGTTTCCACTGGACAAGTCCGTTTTTTTGCCGGACTTGCGGTGTTGCATGGCTTAGTCGCCGGACAAGCGTCCGGAGCATTTACACACATTGTAAGCAATACAACACCGCGAGTCCGGTAAAAAAACGGTTCGTGAAACGACATATGTGTACAAGTGGCCTTGTCTAACTAACACATGTGGAATCTTATTCGTTTTCACCACTTTTTTCTGACACGCGGTATAAGACAAGGGTAAAGATAGTGAATGCGATCGCGCGTCAACGCGTTAGACAATACGGCCTCTGGTAAATAAGAAAAGTTCGAACATTCAAATTTGTATTAATCACATAGTTAGGGCTATAATATATACCCATATTATTTCACCGGGACTCCATGGCGGCGCAACCAGCCGCCACCGCCAACAAAATGTATGCAACTCTATGAAAGGTATCTCACCTGGTGTCCACTTGGTTGCGCAAAGCTTCATACATTTTGTTGGTGGCGGCGACTGGTTGCACCGCCATGGTGTCCCGATGAAATATAGCCCTTAGTACAAATCTTCCTTAAAAAAAAACTCTAGCTCTATTAGTTAGGGTCACTAAACGCTAAGGCTAACCGGGTTTCAATCATAATTGAAAAGCATGCCTATCTAGGCAACCGAGCTTCGCTCAGGCTAGAATACGCGTTATCCCACAAATAAGACCAAGAAGCTAGATTAATTGTTACCTGCGAAAAAGCCCGCATGGCAAAATTCGTCCAATTCTGATGCAATATACTTTATCAAGTCTATTAGCCTCCCCCTTCTCATTTCCCACCACCTACTCTACATTTTTTAAATATATTAGTGCATAAAATACTTAGTTCTTTACTTACAGACAACAGGAACCTGTAGAGAAATACGTTAATGGGTTAAATAGGGGGGGCACAATCAAAACAATTAGAAAAATAAATATGGTTTTATTAACATAAATTTAATATGTAAATTAAATTAAATAATATAATAATAATAACAAGACAAAGAAAACTTGTCTAAGAAACCTTAACTTAATATATCTATATGTTACTATAAAAATTAAAACTATAAAAAGAACATGTTAAATACCACTTCTTTATACTTCAAAAGTACTTATAATATTACTAAGGCATCGTAAATGCAATCAAAAAAATAACTGCACTTATCACCTTCAAGAATAAAAGGTTTATGAATTATTTATCTGACACTGACAATCATTAAAATTTATTGGTTTTACAATCTAACATTCAAATGCAGAACCATTTATAACTACCTACAAAAATGCAATAGTGATTATGCTTTATCACTCGGATAATAATTTCATCTCTAATTTACTTATTCTAATGATTCAATTTCAATAGACACCAATTAACACATAATTTGTCGCATTGATAAAATTTTACTGCAGTGTAAATATAATATGTAATAATTACCCAATTACGCAGTAGTAAATAATCCAGAAGTATAGGTGCCCTGATTGTAATTATACTAAATAGTCACGCGAATAAGTAACATGCAATAGATGCCCTGTTTCTCAGCGAGTCTTTATCCTAAACGTAATTTATATGGATTTAGGCAACTATCCCCTATGGGATCGATAGTCTTAAAATATATAAAGGACCGAATTATTCGCTTCATGAAGCAAGAGATTTAAAAAAAGTGGTGACATCCTATCCCAACTTTACCTTAGATAAAGTGTGCTCTTTTAAACTTGATGAATGAAAAGCATGCAAAGGTAACGTTCAAGATGTGTATATAAAGCAAATAAACGTAACATAGAGCAATGAAAACGAGTCTCATTTTGTAAATTTATAGGCCTTATGCTACGAGATTCTAACTTCGTACCGTCCAGCTCACGCCAATAGCATTTAATAGGAGAGTAAGAGGGAAGGCGTGATATGAGCTTAAAATTAAGGAGTAGCCTCCTGACATGTAGGTTCATTGTCTAACGCGAGCATTAGTAACTGCAATGACCATGTACCATGGTGGAACCTTTGTGTTACTATGTCATCTCATACTTTTGTTAAGGAAATCATAGTGTAATTGATAACTATAAGGTTCCTTCCTGGTACATGAATCAGTTTGTTCGACTATACAAGTTTTGCTTAATTGGTGTCAATTGTCCCATAATATTTATTTATATTTCAGATATACCCGCCAGGTTTCCGGAACCTCATCAACTGGGTGACTAACCAATATGGAAAAGAAATTCCAATCATAATAACTGAGAACGGTATGAGTGATTTCGGCGGTATCAATGATTACCAACGCGTTTCTTACTACAACGAATACATGACTCAAATGCTGATGGCCATCTACGAAGACGGTTGTAACGTCCAAGGATATTTTGCTTGGACTCTGATGGATGATTTTGAATGGAAGGATGGTTACGTGTAAGTGTTTGATTCACAATTTCTTTGTTTCACCTCTTGCGGTTGTTGTATCTTCAAATCTGTATAATATACCTCCTCCTTAATCTCTCTCTTGGAGTCTAAAGATCTTCTCCCACTACACTATATCATAATTATCTATCTTAGAACATAAAAAGATGCGACAAATTGTCATCTGTATTCAGCGGTTGCCCGTAATTCTTGCGATTCCGTCATTCCATCTAGAGGAAGTCCTGCAAAATCTGCGTCTTCCAGTTCGCGGTCACCGAGTACTCCAGAACGTTTCTCCTCCAACAGTTATCCGTTCTTGGAGCGATGTGGCCTACCCAATATAAATAAAAATGTATAATCGACGAGTCTCTGACTGAACTCAGAATTGCGAGTTCTGTGATTAGAATGAAGCCGCAGTCGTATGCTAGTATTTCACTAAATATGCCGGTCGTACCTATATTATCCGCTCAATGGAAACTAGATTGACACGAGTGCAGGGTACATACGGTTGGGCGGCTGCCGTTCAAACACTTAACGCCGTAGCGGGCTCCCAGTCGAAAGGTAGGTACTAACTATTATGTCAATTAAGAGTGTAGTTTTTGATTTTGATACAATTTGTTAATTGTACTTTCCATTCCATGGCATTTTTAGCAGATCTGCTACTAAAACAATGCACGAAGCACACACTAACATAAAAGGTTAATGTGTGTTTAACAACAAAACCTGTTTTCAGGGATATAACGATTATTTTTGGATTATTTACCAAGATCTTGACAACAGAAAATGTTATTCAATGTGTTTTAAAAACACCCTACAAACCAGAGTAGAGCAATAGAGTGAAAAGTCGTCGCAAAAATAAATAAACCCTGAAACTAGTTACTTAAGACTAAATAAAATTAAACATGGCCCCCATGCACTGTGTCCAAGAGGCTGACAGCATGTTTTCGTTAAATAACGATGCTAAATCTTAGAGAATAGACCAGACGCACTTCCAAATATCTGATGATTCTATGTGCACCAAAATCTAATGTACCTACTCAAGGTCTCAAAACCAACAGGAATAAAAAATGTTGACGAACCGAAACACTTGTCTTTTAGTACTGATAGGTTACAGATAAAAAGTGTATGCCGTACAAGACCCTGGTATTTCGCTAACATAAAGGGAAGACAGAATTATTAACCTATCAGTTACATTGTATTACTAGAATGATATTATTGACAAAACATTAATGAACTTCGAAATCTAGATGACTTGTTACTACTTTACTGACATTGATCACTAATGTTCGACGTTTATTGAGCACTCGGGCTTAATACCTATTTCTTAATGAACAATTACAATTACGACTGCAATTATATTCATCCAGTTGTAATTGATCTGACGTGCGTCACGATTTTGTATAATTAATGGAAAAGGTGCACGGTTTATATAGAAACTCATACACGAGATAGTGTCTGGGTCACACGCAGTCAGAGACTTGCTCTAATCAAACTTCTGTTTTCGTTATTGGTTATGACTAAAAATATGGTATTTTTTATAATTGACATGAAACCTCTGTTACACCGATCTCTTGGAGTCAAAAATGTATTTCGCATATTTGTAGTCACACTTATGCCCCGTTACATTTATAAAATCGGAGCCAGGGAACTGATTTTCGAAATCACACCTGTTAATTTTTTACCCCCGACGCAAAAATAGGGGTGTTATAAGTTGGACTCTCAAGCAGAGGATCTTGGGTTCAAATCCAGGCTCACACCTCTAAATATTACGAAATTCATGAGCTAAATTACATTTGAAATTTACCATTAGTGAAGGAAAACATCGTGGAACCTGCACATTAAATGATGTGTGTGAAGTTCCCAATCTGCACTAGACCCGCGGGGAAAATATGGTTCAAACACTCACTCTAAAAGGAGGCGTGTGCCTGGCAGTGGGACGTATATAGACTGGGTTGATAACAATCAAGCATCTTGTTGGTATAGGTTTGGGTACAAAACTTATGGGGACTGTTCCCACGTATTATGACCCCTGAGGATAGTAACATTTTGATACTGCTTTCCTATAGTTTCTCAATAAACCAATTTTGTTTCAGATCTAAGTTTGGCTTATACTATGTGGATTTTGATAGTCCAGAAAAGACCCGCACGCCAAAACTGTCAGCAATCAACTACCGCGAGATAGTGCGCACCCGACGCATTAACTTCGATTTTATTAAGAAGCCATCACCGGCGTAGTTCAATAAACTATAGAAAATAATTTAAAATATGTTGTATGGGTAGATGTTCGAGTGTCGATGGGGCAACCCAATGGTCCCAGTAGTAGCCATCTTTCGTCATTGCTAATCGAAATGACAACGGGGTATCATCTACTGGGCATGAGCACCTCAAATACTAGGACATTTACCTTAGGTTGTTGCATAGAGTTTACTTTATTGTTTGTCGGAGTATTATTTATTTAGTTTTAAATTTAGAGTTTTGAGATCTTAGACATATTTACAAGGGGGCTTTCCACTTTTATCAAATGAATATGTCGCTAAAGTGGAACTTTCAAGTTGACAGACAACGTCTATTGGCATTATTGTTTTATGACATGCAACGATTATCAAGTTTAGGGTAGTGGACCACATAATTTGACGGATGGTACATAGAGTATATTACCTTACATTCCGTTATTTAATTTAATTTTTTCGTACTTACTTACATAATAAATTTATTATTCGTGTGACCGTGAATGATTCTAATTTATTTGTGACCATATTTTTTGCCAATTTTGTGAATTTGTTTTGATTGTTCTTATTCAGGAAAAACTTTGGATGTCAAGATCATAATCAAGTAAAATTTGACATGACACTTCCGTCAGACGATTACTGGTACATAATACATACCTAGTTGTTATGGTCCTATAGTGCTTGATTCAACGTAGTCAACTATATTGAAACCGAGGGATACCAAGAAAAAAAATTCTTCTAGCGGGTTCTATGCTAGCGTGTGCCCCCTATCTCATCTGATGGAGGGCGCAAATAAATGCAACTTACTAATTCAGTGACTACTTAAATCTTAATTAAATATTTCATATAATTATAGCTGACAATTCGTAGCTTAAATAAAAAAAGGGCCACAAATAAAAAAAAATGTTTTTTTTTTTCAATCACATTAATTGCATTTTAAATGCTATTTAACGTGCCAACTATTACAATTAATTTTTTTTTATTTGTGGCCCTTTTGTATTTAAGCAGCGAATTATTTGCATCATACATAACGACTACAATACTTTTGTCATCTTGTTAACTTTTCATCAGTAGCGTACTTTATTTTGTCAACTGCAACATTAATTTTAAATGCAATCAACGCGCATGTGCAGGTACGTAGTTACGCAGCAAATCTGCGTAAGTTCCTGCCAGGGTCGGACAAGCGAAATAAAAAACCTTTATTATATTCATTAATTTTCCTTAAGACTACTTACCTCACAAAAGGGAAAGAATTTGGTCAAGGTAAATGTTAGACGGGAATTAATTTGTATTTATTTGATTTTTCCTACTAAGTTATTTAGAAACAGGCCCTCTTTAGAACCCACTATGCTGGAACTTCAGGAACTCAACAAGCTATTACTTAGTGTTTCTAGTACCTGTAGTAACAACTCCAAATCGATTATTGGGTAAATGTTGATAGCGTAATGTATTAAGCAATTATATTTCATCGCTTCATTCTTCGATATAAGAGTTTAACAAGTAGTCCCTCAGACATACAGTAAGTATAAGTTGACCTTTTTTAGTAAAACAGGTTTAAGGAAATAACGCAATATTATTGTACTTTTTCTTTATAAGCAGATTCATCAATAACGTCACTATAGTGCTTAGTACAAAATCAGATCAGTTAAAGAATTTCAAATTCGTTTAAAACTTGTTGTACAGTTGTGTTCATAATCTTGTGAGCAAAAATTTGATCAGAAATAGCTGAACACACTTCTACGCCGTTAACAATAGAGTCGTATTCAAATATTTTTGATCAACTTTTTGTTTACAAGTTTATAAACTCGACTGTACTAGGACGTGCACATAAGGAAAACATAAAAAAATGCATAGTTCGAACCTTAATTGGTGTTTCAAACTAAATACAACACAATTTGTAATTCGTGACTGGGCGACCTCAAATGGACCAGGAACTAGGTTTGCTCAATATTGACAGCGATAATAAACCTGTTTCACAGTGCATTTTGAACAACAATAAACATACTTTCAACTGGTTACTCATGTTTTTAATTTTTATTATACCTATTGCAACTGAACGTAGGTAAAAAGTTCAGGAGTTAATAATACTACCATTACACGAAAAAAAGGTATATCTGACGTATTTTCTTCGAAATTACAATTATGCGCTCGGTAAAAGAAAGGCGCATGTTTAAATTTTATTATTTGTTTCTTAGTTTCGGGAAAAAATCTCAGATGCGTGTTTTTTTCTGTATGACGACGGAATAAGGGCTGGTAATATAACTTCGTTTTGTACGGTTAACAAGAGGTTTGAATACCAATAAAAATAACAGTTTTTCTACTTATCAATTTGCGTATATGCGGTTGTTACAGCTGTCCGACCGCCCGTAATTAGCAACACGTGCTGATCGTAAATTTTCACTGCCAGGATAATTAATTAACGGTGTTTTGCGACTGCTTTTATTAATTCTGATTAAAATTAGTTCAATTAGTGATGACGCGACCACCCTGAATGTCGTATAAAAATATTAACCAGCATAAAAAGTTCCAAACCCACGTACACTAGTAAGTAACAAATACTAAAACAGTTACTTTGCTCACCCGCGACCTTATGATAGCTAAGTCTACGCAACAGATGTGTTCACGCAGCTCTCAGGGTAAGAACACATATCACACAAACCCAACTATCGCCACCCCCACACAATAATAACTCGTTTCAAATTTGTCATGTCTATGATATCGAATTGTTTTCTTTTACTTGTCATTATGACAGATTTGAATTAAATATACATTATAAATGACGGCAAAACTAACGCGTCATAATCGCTTACGCGCATCAATTTGTGGAAAACTTACAAAACTACAGCAGCAACTTACGCAGTTGCAAACTACGGTCTATCATCGGCTACCAAGCCTAGAAATTTACCATATAAAATTGATAATGTTCAAACCGAAATAGAATTACATTCGCAAGATATTGATCTTTTTCTGAAAGTGCCACTCCATTACTACTGGCAGTGGCGGATTAGGCATATAGCAAGAGTAGCAAATGCTACGGGCCCCGCGCATCTAGGGGCCCCGCTGACCAATGCTTTCTCATCGTAAAAAACGTCAATTCAGATAGAAGCATGTTTTTTCCTAAATTAATGTAAATAGAACAAAACCAACACAAAACACCGCCAAAGAAAGAGATCAATATGATCGACTTAAATATAATATTTTACTTATACTATAAACTTGAAGCAAATCAAGGGCCCTATGATAAAATTTGCTACAGGCCCCGCGCTGACTTAATCCGGCTCTGACTACTGGAGGTTGGCCGTTAGCTCCGAAAATTTCTCCCTATCTTGAGCAATCTGGAACAGTTGCTCAGCACTGTTGATCCCGGTCCACTCCCAAGTCCACTCCAAGATATTGATACAGAAACTTAACAACGTCATACGCCTGAAGAATGCATCCTACAACTAAAACTGAAATTAAGATGAGAAGCTCTACATCATCCAAATTTGCGGCGGAGGTGTCGTGTCTGTGACATTGGATTGATTTCTTTTACTTGTCATTATCATTGATTTACTTATAAAAAAGTATGTTTCGATATAATTTGAATTTCAATTATATATACAAGCAGAACTCGTCCTCAGACCAATGTAACCGTTTACCATGCTACCAGATTTTAGACTAACAAACCGAACCAAACATTTAAATTCATCATTGCAAATGCCTTTGTGCCCACTTTATTATTTTCAAGCAAATATTGGTAATATTCATTGGTTGCCCTAAAAAATAAACAAGTAGGAATGTGAAAGGATTAATAATTATATTGATACCTAAACTTTTTTTTCTTTGTCATTGTGTGGCCTTCCGTATAGTTCCATTACGAATAGTGGGATGTAGGTAAATTACAAAGTACCTACTTAATTTTTAATGTACCACTTTAGTCACAAGGACATGTTCATTTTCTCGGGAAATACCGGTTTCTAGCAATTTCTCGATTTTGCAATAATCGATCGAATCACGATAATAGCGTCGTTTTTCTGACAACGTGACGTTTGTGTTGTCTAACAAGAACACAATAACGATAGTGGAACTGATGTGATCAATGATGAAAATCGACGAATATCATGAACATTTAGGTTGGACGTGAAAAGACGCACGATCATACAATATGCTGTATCTGATACGTTGTGATCCATGGTGCATAACGTATCATAAATACCTTGTAAATTAACGTCATGGTGAACCCTTACTTAATATTCACCAAATTCTGTATGCTCAAGTGGATCAAATATAGATCAACCCCTACGTCCATAATGAAACTTTACGTCACTCCTATTTCAGACAATCCCCTGCTTGGTTGTCTGCCCGAGAATAGAAAGTTCAGAATAACCTGTACTAGATAACTTTATGTTTACTTTGAGAATATTAGATGAGTTTCCGAACGGTTGTGAGCTAAGTTTCAGAAGTCTGTATTCATCCTTTCCAAATCGTTTAAGCCTAGTTCAACTTCTAAGTGTTATGTTAAATAATTTACAACAATTGAATGAATCATCGAAAAAAAATTGAATGATTGAATGAATCGAAGCAACTGGAGGTCTATAGGGGAAGCTGAATTGATGATGATGATGGATGATGAATGAGTCATATGAATGAACTAAAATCACTAATTAACGTCCATGTTGTATAACTTGCGGGCGTTCACATCACGACCACATACCATTTTATAATTGACGTCAAAAGAAGGAGGTTAGCAATGACCCGTGTAGTTTCAAAGTTTTTTTGTTTTGTGTGCTTAATGTCATAAGTGTCTGTATGTATGTTTAAATTTTTGTATATTTGTATCTCTAAAACTATAAATTTTCTTTTTTTTATTTGGACTAGGAATAGTCCAACTTAAGAAAAAATCAAGTCTTATCAAACAAAATAGGTGCAGCAGTTTTGGAGATACAGAATAAAGTGTGTATTTATTAATTAACTGTCTAAAATTGCTAAGTGTTTTCCGAGTAAGTTCACTATCAACGTTAACGATGAAACAGTCCGGTGTCTCGTGCTAACACAGTTCATTAAAAGGCGATAATTAGCTAACAATAGCCATGAGGCAGAACCTAGACCGTTTTCCATTTAACTAGTGGAGTAATTACCCCGAAGGTATGCACAACGTAAAGTGAACCCTTTCGTAACGAAGTGAACATTAAAATCGTAGAAGAGTCCTACGTAATGTAACGTTTTCTGATTCAACATGACGCAGTGCGGTTAGGGAATGAACGGATTAGAAACCACGCAATGGTGTGACGATTTTAAATCCGTTTTTATTACGTTCCTGAAAATTGGGTCGGGTTCGGGTTGTAATGAAGCCATTTTCTGCTTGCAACTTTATTACTAAAGGCTGACTCATCTCACGTTGGTCCCATTATCTTATTTTGAAATATTTTCCGTTTTTCTTCAACAATATTTTACATTTTGTACGTCTAACCGTAAAAAGTTTTGATAAAAATTATTATTTTATTACTAAACCACTTGTTGTGCAAACGGGCTGCGGTGACTATAATAATATGCATACTCATGTGCCAACTTTAGTACAAACTTTCCTCTTGGAAATATCTGCCAAATTTAATAATCATCGACATAGCAATATCGCTCGTAAACGAATATAGGTAATCGTTGGAGGAGAAAGGTGCACTGACAACATCACCAGAGTTGCGGATAAGCGGTGGATGCAAGTGACATTCGCTGTCGCGTTCTAAGGCCTTCGTTCAGCAGTGGAAGTTCTCTGACTAATGATGATGATTAAATTTCAAGTCTTTACCTCCATTGATTAAGCTTATTTAATTACAATTAACAAAACCGATCTTCGAGACGTTTAAAATTCCAACTACGCCAACTTTAACCAAAGCGATCAAACAAGTTACAGATAGCATAGAAAATTTATCTACCCAAATTTCCATGTAGAACGGTTTACTCAACCTTCCCCGACATTACCAAATACCCATTTTGCTGGAACGTTAGACGAAATTAGTTTTGTGACTGAAAATTGTACGTTCCAATGCGCGCCAGACTCCCCGAAGATAGCGTCTGAAAGTGATTGCACAGGATATTTTACTTGCAGTATAGACGAAACGGACCAAGTGCTAGTCAGTGCTGCGCTCTGAGGGTTTCGTATCAATTTCATCATCATCATCATCATATCAGTCATCAGCCGTAGAACGTTCACTGTTAGACGTAGACCTTCCCCATAGACCTTCAGTTACTTCGGTTAGAGACGGCCTGCATCCACCGTGAACCCGCGGCCTTAACCAGTCCATCTCGTTGGTGTACGTCCTACGCTGCGCTTGCCGATCCGCGGTCTCCATTCAAGAACGTTTCGGCCGTAACGGCCATTTATTCTTCAAACTACTCGTATATAAGGCCTGTCTATTGCCACTTCAATGCTTCGCTTGGCTAAGCAAAAAGTAAAAAAGGATTTTTAATTTTAGGACTGAAAGTAGTGTATTAAGTGAAAATTTCGAGCTATTAGGAGCTATATCTGATCATATAGGTACATTTGGACCTACGCAAAGTAACGTCTTATTTTTTTACCATTACTTGCGCTAACCTTATTCTTACTGATTTTCATATTTATAAATAACCCATATCGATACGATGTAACCTTTAAGGTTTAATTCTCAAGTTTTGTATTATCTTTTAATGCGTGAACTACGAGTAAAATTATTCTTTTCACAGCACCAAAGGACCACAGTATGATATTTATTTCTGTAATTTCAATATCATAACACAATACAATTATTGTTTCCGAAAATTCCCCAACCTCTTCGGCACAATCTGCCATCGGTTGTCAAAAAATCGAAACTTTTATAAATTATTTTCATGCTGTATTACTTATTAAAACAAGCAACACTAGAGAAAAAAATAAACACAGGAACAAAAAAAAACTGCTGGAACTAAATTGTCAATAAGCTTAGATTTCGGGAAATAATTACCCACTCAAGCGACGGGTAACATAATACTTACTTATCTTCAGGAAATGGAACCCTGTAATCCATCTAAGCTATTTAGGTAACGAGTCAGATACGTCCTTCATTACATGAAGCCAAACATTAATCTGATATATCAGGAACTATCCATTACTCGGATGTGGAACTATGACAATGTTCAATGTACTTTTGGAAACCGCTTAAATAAACCCCCTTGCAAAAAAAACGGGCATTTTGTATTTTATGTGCATAGGTGCCCGTTTTTTTTGCAAATGGGTTTATTAAAGACACTAAATATACACCGTATGAAATAACATATAAATAAGTATCTACTGGGTAGTATGGAGACCGTAATTACCGTTTTTGTGTAGGTATAGGGCTGACTTCATGCATGCAACAGCGTCGAAATGACGGGAGGCTCATTATCATAATATGTAAGTACCTAATTTTATAATATGTATGTTATATTATGATTTTGTTGTATTGTTATTTTGTATTATTAGTTTGCAGTATTTGTTATTAATGATAACGAATCTAATAAAAAAAAACTATTGGAATTTGAATTCCAGTTTCGTTGAAATATACCTACACCAGACGACATTAGAACTTTAGTTACATACGAGTATAGTCAATTTAGTTCAGTTTAATTATGTCGAGTTGTTTTGTGTTCAGCATGTTTTGCTATTTCGTTTCTGAATTCAGCTCTAGGGTTCCTAATTAAAAATACAAACATTCGTAAGTACTTTACGTTTTTTTTTCTGTTTAAAAACCAATATGCTTCGGTTAAGTCGATATCCCGCGTGGCTCGGGTATTTTCGATACTTTGTTATAGACATATAAATAACCGTTGACCTAGAAAAAGAGTCAGAAATCATTTCTAACTCACGTTCATGGTATCCTCGACCCGAGCAGAATGTGTATGATAGTATTGTGTCGCAGCCCCAACCCTCCCCCCCCTCCCTCTATCACCTAAACGAAATTTTTCCTTAATTTTTCAGCATTTCAGTAAATATTCAGCGTTTTTGTGGCGTTTTTTCGTCATTACCGTTTCGGCTAGTATTATTGAAACAGATGATACTCGGGATTCTTTTTTTTATGAAAACTGAAGACGATCCCGATGCTGAATCTAACGTGATCAAAATTCTTGCGGACACATATAAAGCTGGCTAAGATCGCGGGATCGCGGTGGATGCGAAAAGCACAAGACCGGTCTGAGTGGAGAGCCTTGGGGGAGGCCTATGTCCAGCAGTGGACGTCTTTCGGCTGACATGATGATGATGATGACATATAAAAATCCAAAACTTATTCCGCTTAAAAATATGATATATGAATAGACTGAGTAAAATGGATCACAAAGTGACACACAACGCGCTCTGTAAGCAATATTAATCTGTAGTGAGGCAAGTAATGTATGGCACTGTATAGAGTGATATATCAACTCCCGGCTTTAGTGAATTCATTTAGCTTTGGCTTAATTAATCTCTGTTTGCTAATAATGATCGATGGGATGTTACTCGTGTTCTTGCCAGACCCATCTGTTTGTATTATAACTTTTACATGTGAAGATTGCGTTCGGTTCATTTTGCATGAAGCGAATTGCCTTTTTATTAATAAGTGAATTTGATTTTTACCAAATATTTAAAAAAGAGTAAACATGATGGTTTCGTTGATTTTAAGAGCGTTTAGAAATTAAATTATAATGGTCCTTCTATTATCGCATTGTCATCGGAACAGTAACAAATTTAAAGTTAATCTGAGCATGAGAAGTAGGTCGAAATCTGTATACGCAACATTTATAGTAAACAAACATAGGTACCCAAAGAAGAAATTTATAAAAAGTAACTGAAGTGCCTCCTTTCCTCATTTTTTTTTCATACACATTTTCTTTTATTCATACCTACTTATGTAAATATATTATATTCAAAGAGGCCAGTAACCTGATATGATGCACTTCCATATATATATTTTGCAACTGTTTTCTTTAAATAGATGAAGTTTGTTATAATGACGCAATTTGTTACTTTTTTTTTGTCAGTCGTTTTTATTTAAGCATTAGCCGAGCAACCCTTTTTAATTTTAGAAATGGTTACTAACATTTTTTTAATGGTCAAGAAAAACGTTCTTTCTCGGAAGGACTTCACGATCAATCATATCAGCTGATACATAGACGGCCACGGCTGCCTCCCCAAAAGCTCCACAGCAATCCATCCTGGGTCGCCAATTGCCTACATTCAGTGAAAACATTTAGGTGTTCAATAACTAAGCCAATGCTAATTCATCATCTCAGTCTTTATACGTCCCACTTCTAGGTTCTGCTTGTCACGATAAGTTATGTACGAATTTAATTTATATTTTTTTTACGGAAAAGTGAAGAGTTAAAAAATATCCATATAACACGTGAGTCCATGAGAGACCAGGTTTCTAAGGAAATATTTGATAAAATTTTCGTAATTAGTAGGAACGCCCGTGCTGGGAACTAGTTTATTTTATAAAATTTTCTTCTCACACAATATTTATGAGCCGATCAGTCTAATCAGTAGGTCTTGTATCAAATTAGTATTTCAGTATTTATTTTATTGCAACACCTTTTACAAAGAATATAAAAAATGATGCTCTGTTGGGGCGTAGCAATTTTAAAATTAGTTAAGTACATTAATTAATTTATACATTTACATATTATGCTCGCATTAATCGCCACTATCGCCTAATTATCCATTTGTCTTCAAAAACTTCATTAAAACCAAAACTAATTATAATTATTATGTAAACCATATCTACCTACGCGCAATTCGGTAAGAGTTTTGCAGAATAAATAAATAAACTTAAAGTCCTATAATTGCTAAACCACTGCGAAATGAAACCAGGAAAGCTCGTTGGTTCAACATGTTGGTTTTAACTTATCAACAAGTAGTTCATACGAGTTCCATGTTACATGTAATGAAAAGTTAGTCTTAAAATTCTGCTATTTCCTCTTTCAGGCACCTACTTCTCATATTTAAAATTTACTCATATTTGAAGTCATAACGAAGGTGCAATTCGATGGTAGGACCTGATGTGACCTATTTTTTTGGCACTAGCATGAGTAGATTACATAGAGTGGTGTACTACCGTTTTGGGCAAAATATTTTTACCGAATTTTACTTTCCAAAAGTGTTAAGTACCACTATTGACATTTATAATGATTTTTGTAGTAAACATTTCGCACGCAAAAAGATAGAGAAGTTTTTTCGATAGCTTTGCCATCAGCATGGTGGCTCAGCGGTATATACAGTGCTGGACTAGTAAACTGGAGGTTCAGAGTTCAAATGTAGATCGGACATGACTTAGTTTTTATTTTATGTTATAGTTCACGGCTTAGTAACATAATAGTAATCGTCAGTCGTCAGTAGTATTCGTCATCAATAGTGACTAATCACCATCACCAATTACCACATTTGGTGGTAGATGAACAATCTGTTACCAAAATCCAAGTGCCGAATGGGTATCTGCCGCGATTTATCTACCACTAAAGATACAATAGTTGAAACTATTCTAAATCTTGCCCGGACACCTTATCAGGACTTTCACTGACGGGCCGAAACTCTTTTACTTTGCGCTTACCTATTTCAAAACCATGGCTTAGAAAAACATTGTTCGCACATTTGCCGTAGAATCGACGTGATTCCCGCCCATGCTGAAAGGGATGTATCAACAAAAAAACCTTAGTGATTTATAGCCCGGAAAAAATACTCCTGATTCATGGCAGACATTTTTCCTCTCCAAAATATTCATAGAAAATGCTTGTTATTTTGCACTTCATTGTAGCAAATTTTATTTATCAGATCTAGGTACTCGTGAAAATGTAAATTGATTAAAACTTGTCTGGCTTTTGCACCGAGATTTAGATGCATTCTGGATGAGATGAAATGTATAAAAAGAAAGTTTTTTATGAGTTGCATAAAATGTAAGATTAAACTATAGGTTGTATTAATCAAACACTTGATTCCACTCAAACATCGCTCTTATTTATAAATCTTTAGATATATTACGACGCAATTTTCTTTCATTGAGAAACAAAACTCAATAATGTCTATTTCTTTGTTGTTCTATTAGGAAAATAAACATAATTAATTTAATGTACAACTGCAAATTACAAAAGAAGTTCACAACTTTTTGGACTTAATATCAAATAGTTGCCAAGAGTAATAGATACCAAATAACAACGAATACCTGCCTTTCACACAGACCCCAGAGTGCAGAATAAAACCTAGATTTTAAGACAGTTGCGACTGGCAGCATACAATTTAAATTTCTACTTTAAACATGAACTCCATAGATCTATTAGAACTTATTTGCAATTAGAGTAACGTTTAATTTCAAGATCGAGATAGATGTCGATGAAATTGATAGCAAAATTCGATGGCATGTACCTTTCCATGTGCAAAGAGAGTCACGGACAAAGAGAGCTCTTCAACTATCGCAAACCTACTTTTCATAATACAAGAGATTGATCCGTTGAAATAAAATAAATGTAGAAATAAAACAATCGCAATCGAATTTGTTGTTGCACTTTTTGCGCTGTACAAATTGGTCAGTGATTTGGTCCCACATTGTGCACTCTTCTCTTTAATTACAAGTAGCCTTCCAATTTAAAATAACGAAGTAAAAAAACATTCTTTCTGATGACATATGAAAACGAAAAGCGCCCGTTGGAGGCACTTGAGCGTCATTCCGAACGGGTAAATTGCCATCGAAATGTGTTACACATTGGAAATTGCCGCAATTTGTTAACGTTATGCGTCCCTGAGCGCGCTTCATTCAGTTCATGTTTAAAAATACCTATATAAATATATTTTTATTACTTCACACTAACGATACGAGGAAAAGATTAAAAGTATGGGCATGTTGAAAAACTGTGCAACAGAAAATGTTTTGATATAATATATTCATACCTACTTGAATAGAGTAAGAACAATTTTATGCTTATGGTTCATTTTTACTGTCAAAATTCTTAAAAATACAGGTTTGTACAGGTATTTACTATGGAAAGGCAAAAAAAACCTCTCATATTTCGTTTTCTACCCGCCAATCGTCGACGGTTATGACAAATAACGGTTCACTTGACTGAACGTTTCAAATATCTCACCATCATCATCACAGCCTATTTACATCCCACTGCTGGGCACAGGCCTCACACACCATTGAATTACTTCACAGGTGTGTGCAGATTTCCTCACGTGGTATTAAATATGTCACTCAAATGCACAGGCTGATTATGTTAGGGCGAAATTATTATTTATTTATTTTTTCCAGGAAATCATAATGTCGGAAACTCCGGCAAAAGCAAAGTTTCCGATATTATGAAGCGGGTAGCCAAGCTAAAGTAACAATGGGCTGGTCATGTTGCTCGAAAAACAGACTCGTGGTGCAAGGCTTTACTGGAATGGAGGCCATGGGGGTGCAAGAGACCGGTTGAAAGACCTCAGATGCGCTGGAGGGATGACATCGGGAGAGGTGCGGGCAGTAACTGGACGCAGACGGCTCAGAATAGATCGACGTGGAGAAAGCTGAAGAAGGCCTACACCAAAATAATTGAGAGGGGCTTGAGATGATGATGATGATGTCCAGGAAATTAAAACTAAAATATCGTACAAAAGTTTTCCTAATTTTTATTTAAAGTTGATTGTTTCGATCTAATTTAACGTCTCCTAAAATATTGGTAATTAATCTTATTAGCACCTAGTATAATTCACCTAGCTAATCTTTATTTTTAAAGATTCTAAGTGCTGGGCTAATGAATTGCCTTTAATAAGTAATTTCTCGATATTTCTACTACTTGCTTAGAAGTGTGTTGAATCAGAAAAAAATCGTAAGATAGTTCTCGTTATAAGAAGCGTTGGTATAGAAAGCAGGGAAGCATGCCCCGGGGAGTTGTGGTGCACATCTTTAGCTGGCTTCGTTTATTTTCTCTTCAAGATACCAATTTATTTTGCAGGATTCCTTGAAACCCGCGGTCTGTAGTATTTTAAGTTGTTCTTTTGTTAATATGAAGCTACTCAAGAATGAGATGTAATTTTTTTTAATTCCATTTAAAAGGTTAACAACCTTTCCAATAAAATCTTAGTTATTCAATATACTTTTTACGTGATAACGTGAATGTTGCGTAATTTAATTGAGTGTTAAGTGAGATACCAATGGTAGTGAAAGTGGAAACAGTCTACGCCCAAGCATGAGGGTAGACCGAGAACGATCTATGCAAAAAGAAAATTCACACGCATACTTTTCAGTTTACCCGTGATCATGATGCATGCATGTTACTATTGGTAGAACCGTAGAACATATTTTATAAACTACTCTAATTTGAAAAAATAAATCGGAGAAGCAAGGCAAATTAGTGTAGTTCATTGATATATTGATATGAACGTCCTCAAAGTGGCGCCTGAATCAATCAATAAGCAAGTCTTGAACTGGATATTTGATGTTTTGACTTTTTTTATTTTATTTTCAAGTAGTTAACAGTACCTATTGTTCGACGTTGATTTTGTTTTTGTGCAGGGCTGATACTGCAACATTAGGAGAGCCCACAGCTCTATTTAATTCCTTTTCAAAAACTTCCCGTGATTTATGTCTTTAATACGGTTTACGGTGTTTAGTTTTTTGTGTTGGGACTGTTGTTACCATTAATAAACATTTTTTTTCTTTCTTTCCAATGAGCATCTTCGATTATACGAGGTAGACGGTCATCCCCATCTATTTTAACTTTTACACTCTCCAGCAGCAAAAGTTTGACTGCACTCAAAACTTCACTCCAGTCCTCGTCCGTTTCTCAACCAAGTCTTTTCCCAGTGGCGAACGTGTCTCTTGCCAGGAACTGAATTCCGCGCGGAACCTCAACTCATAAACTTTTCAAACTTGCTCCTATATTCAAGTTTGTAAGCGTTTTAATATTACATGCGTTGTACGTTATAAAGAAAGTACGAATGTTTGTTTGTCGCCTGAATGGAGCAGGAAATAAAAACTGTATGTTGAACGGTGCACCGCACCCTGGTTACGTGTCACGCATTCAAATGGCACTGGTGTATTTCAGCTTCAGCTTTATTATTCAGGAACACAATATGCAAGCTAAGAATTATTTTTGCTCTTATTGGGTACAGGTTGTGGTGTAAATAAACATTTTGTGGCATATGCACTGAGCAGAAATATTTTAACACGCCACCACGTACAAGCGTAACGTGTTAGACCACATAAAAGTACTTTGTGAGACGAACTAAGTTTATATGGAAGGTAAGATACCAGCACCTGGATTGAGAACAAGCTGAAGTTCGGGTTCAATGGCGTAGTTTGAGAGAAGCCTGTTGTAGCTTCAGAATAATGACAAGGGACTTATTGCCAATTTTTCGTTTTTTTTTTCAACGTACACAGACACACATTTTTTTTCTTTTTATAGGTTATAGTAAATTGCAAAGCTCGTGTTTGGCATACATTTAAATGTAAGCAAAAATACAGGAATTTTAATTGTTGCCGCATCAGAATGCACAATTACACCGATACTTCGAAGAATCCGCTCGTTACTCTCCGCTGCATTTATAAACATTTGGCGTTGTTCCAGTGCTTATGCAGTATCTCCAAAGTGGTCGCTGACGAAGCAAAAACGTGACCGACTCGCGTTTGAAGCAAGGACGTAATTGGTCGTTTGGTTTCATGTTTAAACATGGCAGTTTAAAGATGTAAATTTTAATGTGTTGTTGCTATTATCTTTCTCCAGATGTGATGCTTTAACCATGCACTGGTTATGCCAGGAGAACGGTTTGTGAACGGTAGTTTAATTGTGGTTATGGTATTTAGTAGAAAAGTTGTGCTACGATGATTTTTGTGAGGAATTATAAGAGTTTCTTGGTTGGTGCTTTAACTTGGGCCGTATTGAAATTAATACTTTTGGTGATTAGAAATGATTTTCTTTTTGTTTTTATTAGTCTGGATGACCAATTTTTAAGTTATACAGGATGTTCAGAATAACCATGAACGACCATCATGAACCGTAGTTTAAGTAAATATTGAACGCTAAATGTCTCCAGTAAATCTACAGTGATGCGAACCTTGAGTCGACGTGTAAGTAAGTAGGTATCAAAAAAGTTGGGAACGCAGGAATAACTCTCACTCTCACGGAGTAGCGAGTATAGCTAATGGACGGTGAAAACGAAGACGGCTTGCCATCACGTGACCCACATGCTCATTTGTCTACTTAGCTATAAAGTAGTAATTTCTTGTAAATTTCTTCCCTCTTTCAATGTAAGATAGTCAAATACATCTAAAATTACTTTTCGCTATTTTTATACAATTCTGAACTAGCTACATTGCCGCAGTGCCAGCGTATTTTTTTCACAGTAATGATAATTTCATAGCGACGAATGCGGCGTCCGTAAAGTGCTGCATTGTTACAATAACAGTGAAGTGGAGCTACCGGAACCGGATGGGAACCTGACAACTGCCCGACTAGACAGCGACCATTGAAACTACCTTCAATCATCTTCAATAAAGTGTTTGTTTAGAGACTGTTATAGCATTGAATACTCAATGATAAATGCACTCTGCTATGGCTATTGTGCTCGCCAAATGCCCTAGTGCACTCGCTGATTCTGGACCAACTAGCGCTGTCCATTATTCGTATATTTATTTTAATGCATCACATTTGTCGTGAAGCGTATATAGGTTTTTTGTATCCGTGCATTACAGAACATTTTGTGATAAAAGCACGGGTGAGCACCGGGCTCATTTCAATTTTATACCAATTACAATGGAAATGGTATATTTTATTGCGCTACATTTGTCCATCAGCGTAAATGAACATCTCACGTTTATCAGTATAATTATTACTTTTCTTTATGCAGCCGCGTCATTCGCGTGGAAAATTAAAAATTGACTGACACTCTATACTTCTCTACACCTAGTGTACAGTCAACCAATTTGATTCATAGGCCACCACAGAACACTGTCGCAATTATATTTTACGAAATTCAATAAACATGGTTATAAAAAAAATACCTACTATGATAAAGTTCCACAGTGACTCAGGAATCAAATTGGTTGGTTTTACCGCCGTGACCCCCAAAGAACATGTGCCAAATTTCACTCTCTGGCTCAAATGATTTAGGCTGTACGATGTTTACCAGTCAATTACTCACATTTCTATAGTCTTCTTCCAACAAACTGTTCTTTCAGTAAAATGGTTTCTCTACAATATTTGAAATACGTTCCCTCCATGTGGCATAAATTATAGCCGTAATTTGCGCGACGTTAAAAAACGACTATTAGACATATTTTCAACGGGATTACCTTTAGTAAGCTCCCGATATACGAAGTGAGCGCAGTAGATACAAAAACAGACAGAAAGAGCCATGAGCCAACCATGAACGACCATCATGAACCGTAGTTTAAGTAAATATTGAACGCTAAATGTCTCCAGTAAATCTACAGTGATGCGAACCTTGAGTCGACGTGTAAGTAAGTAGGTATTAAAAAAGTTGGGAACGCAGGAATAACTCTCACTCTCACGGAGTGGCGAATATATAGCTAATGGACGGTGAAAACGAAGACGGCTTGCCATCACGTGACCCACATGCTCATTTGTCTACCTAGCTATAAAGTAGTAATATAAAGAAGTAATTTCTTGTGAATATCTTTCCTCTTTTAAAGTAAAATAGTCAAATAGTATTAAAATTACTTTTCACTATTTTTATACAATTCTGAACTAGCTACATTGCCGCAATGCCAGCGAATTTTCTTCACAGTAATGATAATTTCACAGCGATGAATGCAGCGGCCGTAAAGTGCTGCATTGTAACAATAACAGTGAAGTGGAGCTACCGGAACCGGATGGGAACCTGACAACTGCCCGACTAGACAGCGACCATTGAAACTACCTTCAATCATCTTCAATGAAGTGTTTGTTTAGAGACTGTTATAGCATTGAATACTCAATGATAAATGCACTCTGCTATGGCTATTGTGCTCGCCAATATATGCCCTAGTGCACTCGCTGATTCTGGACCAACTACCGCTGTCCATTATTCGTATATTTATTTTAATGCAGCACATTTGTCGTGAAGCGTATATAGGTTTTTTTTGTATCCGTGCATTACAGAACATTTTGTGATAAAAGCACGGGTTGAGCACCGGACTCATTTCAATTTTATATCAATTACAATGGGAATGGTATATTTTATTGCGCTATATTTGTCCATCAGCGTTACATAAATGAACATCTGACGTTTATCAGTATAATTATTACTTTTCTTTATGCCGCCGCCTCATTCGCGTGGAAAATTAAAAATTGACTGACACTCTATACTTCTCTACACCTTCACACAGTCAACCAATTTGATTCCTAGGCCACTACAGAACAGTGTCGCAATTATATTTTACGAAATTCAATAAACATGGTTATAAAAAAAAAAATACTATGACAAAGTTCCACAGTGGCTCAGGAATCAAATTGGTTGGTTTTACCGCCGTGACCCCCAAAGAACATGTGCCAAATTTCACTCTCTGGCTCAAATGATTTAGGCTGTACGATGTTTACCAGTCAATTAGTCACATTTCTAAAGTCTTCTTCCAACAAACTGTTCTTTCAGTAAAATTGTTTCTCTACAATATTTGAAATACGTTCCCTCCATGTGGCATAAATTATAGCCGTAAGACACCCTGTATAATTTGTGTACTTTGCGCGACGTTAAAAAACGACTATTAGACATATTTTCAACGGGATTACCTTTAGTAAGCTCCCGATATACGAAGTGAGCGCAGTAGATACAAAAACAGACAGAAAGAGCTTAACATTCACAATATTTATACGAGTTCCCGCACAATTCTAATGCCCATAATAAAGATCTCATTAACCAGACCAAATTTTTCTCTGACCCTAAAGATTGATCATGGAACTAACTTTTTCTCCCCAGGCGATACCTTCTTTTAGGCTAATCCATCTGAAGAGTTCCAAATTGTAGTTATTAATACACCAACGAGTTCCATGATTTAACGTTGTTTTGTTCTTGTGCAGAATTGCCTCAGATTGATGATTTATGAGATAAAGTTGCTGCCGGCGTTGTTACTTATTACTCGTTCAAGAGCGTCAATTTCTTACCAATAAGCGGGGTGTGTGTGTCATTAATACATAATAATATCGAAGTTTTTCGGTTTTTTGCTCTATTTGTGATCAATTGTGCCTAAACAGTTGCACGGGTTTTCGGAATAGACCTAAGATAGTATTTATCCAAGTAAGATCGCACAGTTTCCGCGAAAATTCGGTAAAAATAATAATAAACACATCGTCTTAGAAAATGTTGTCCATCAAACAACGCAGATAGTGGTGGTGGTTTTAACGTTCTTCGTATTAAGTTTTTTTTTTTATTCGACTGGAAGGCAAATGAGCAAGTGGGACTCCTGGATTAATATTTCAGTCGGCTAATGCCGTATTTAGATTTTACCCGTGCTTTTGCTAGTGTATGTCTCTAGTAATTTGTCGTGACAGTTTGAATTGAGTGTACAAATTTCATGGATCTAAAAATTACGTAATGGTACATTACATTAGTATTATTTTTATGTTTCTTGACGAAGTCAATTATGCTTAGATATAGGTACCTAGGTACAAAGAAAAGGTACCTGCCTCTATGCGGTAACCGCATCGAACCTTTTCTCTGCGTTCAGTTGAACGTGAATTAGATACGACAAAAAAATGAAAGAACTGGAGGAACCAATTTAATTGGCACATACTCGTATGTAAGCAGCTTGTTTTAGTCATAATAGGTACCTTGTTTTTCAACCAACTTATCTCCATCCCTAAGAATCCTAGAATATTCAAACATAATGGCATTCTAAGTAAAGATGATGTACTGTTGTAACAAAAAGTTTGAATATCGCATCATCGCAATATGCTTTTACCAAGATAAAATAAGATTTGCGAATTGACGCAAACACAATTCAATCTACTTTCCCATTTCAAACAAAAGGGGTTTCGTTAGGGATTCCGAGGGAAAAGAATAGTTAAGTATGAATATTATTCATAACCTCAAAGCCGAGAGACGTTCGAGGGAATATGAAGGACTCTGCATTTTGAACTAGTGGGTAATTTGAAACATTTCTTTTTCTGTCAGAGTTCCGTATGCCAAGATGAAAAAAGTTCAATATATCTTTTTTGTCAAGAATAAGCTTTTTTTTCATTAACGTTGACCTGTTACGCCCTCTAGAGCTGCTAGACTTTACTGTAAAGGAAAATGTGTACTTGGTCTTCTTCCGAATGATCAATAATCATAACCCTGTAATTCCTTTATGGTTCCCTATAGTTCAAAACCCTAAGGTTGGCTATGTGCTATGGCATCATAATGCGAGATTGTACTTAAGAATTTTGTGTTTGTGAAAATGCATTATTTATATTTCAAGTTAATTTGGTTAAATAATATCAATGTGGGTTCCTATAATTTTATCTTTGAACTAATTTTTCTTTAATGTTTTTAGATTTAATAAATAATATTTTTAATGGCTTTTAACGTTCGTCAACTCCTTGTTTAAGTAATTCAAAGGAGACGTTATTATTAGGTGCCCAAATCTGTTATGTAATAAGGGACGGAGGTAAATTTATTTTCATAATGAGGCTTGGCCCGAATACTTAATTAAAATTATGGGTAATATGGATCTAACATTATTAAAATATAAGGATACTTCACTTTTGATGTCTTAATTTGTTTTGGTTTAGTGCAAAATTGCAGATTCTGTGTACGAATAATGTTTTGAACGGTTGATTTTGATTTTCCTTTGTAATCTTATACTACTACTAAATAAAAGAAAACCCTTAATGACCAAAAATCTGTATTTAATATTTACATAGACCAATCTTATGAGCACCACGTATTAGTATGAATGAGATCGAAATTACTGGTCAACGATTATTGTTAATCACTAGATTTCACCCGTGGCTTAGCATCCATGGGTCAAAGCACAGCGGTTAAAATTTTGAGAGGTTATCCTGATAGACGTCCAGCTATTTACACATCAAATTTCATTCAAATCCGTCCATCTTTTTTAGCTTGAAGGAGTGATAAACAAAGACATATTTCTTACTGACCATGTTTTACTTACTTTATCTAGTTTGGGGGTCAAATTTGACTATTCTCGCGACCCACTTGCTCGTTAGCCTTCCAGTCGTATAAAAAAAAATACTTCTCTGTACAGTTGCCATCAGTCAAAAAAAAACGATACATGAACTCTAAAACCTTAATAATAGAGTGCCTGTGTCGACATTTTTGTCCACCTTGGCCGCTCCGAAATATCAGATTGTATTTTGGTTCAAGGTGATTAAATACAATAAATCATTTTCATCTCTCCTGTTCGGAAAGTTTAATTTTCATGGGTAGATAGCCGGATAGAAAATTGCGTTTTCTCCTCTAGGGTGGAAAGTATTTTTTTTTAATTTTTCGGCTACCTACGACATCGAAGATAATTGAGTTACGTCAATAACATTTTTTTTCACGTTTCGGCATGGCCATCTAAATGCATGTCGTGACCAACTCGATTTTTTTTTATAGTCAGCCATGGCAAGTGGACAGTCGAAAAGGTACCGTTGGAGGTTGGATAGGTATAAGTAAATTCAATTTATTATTATTCTCGTTTTTTGTAGTATTTTAGTTTCCTCACAGTCGAAATGAAAAGTAGAGTGTCTAACTCGGGTGAAATGGGTCACTTTCCACCCTTGGTTATCAATCTACTATTTCATTGTTATTATGTTCAATCAATTTCTTATTCATACCAGTTTTGCTTGTGATATACCTACTCGTAGGCAATCAACCTAACAGCACAGCACTCATGTTTTCTGATAATCTTGTTTTCAGGGAGTGTAAACATCAAAACCCTTTATGTTTCCACGCTGCATCGTCAAACATCATCACGTACCGAAGCGCAAAAAACATCGTTCAGCTCGACTGGGCTTGCAATTTCCATGTGTCGGGCTGCGGAAATGAAGGCCGAGTGTCGATACACGATCCAAAAACATTCTGTTCATACTGTTGACTATGGTTCTACGACTATGAATTGACAATATATTTACAAGCTATGCACAATAAATACCTACCTAGAAATCGGATGGACAAGTCACACCTAGCTTCATTTTACTCTATTCTTCATTTTTTCTAGTAGAAACAAGAGACTGATTAAAACAAGAGACGATTCAAGTAACCTTTAATAATTATTTAAAAATTAGGTACTTCGGCATCCAAACAACATTATATGAACAAAATAATAAAGGGGTTGTGTTGATCTGACCTCTGGGAATGGGTAAAATAAGTCATGCAATATTAAACCTACATTGACGTGTAACGATATTGCAAGTTAAATGAAAACTTACGAAAATCTGCTAATTTTTTGTATAGTAATTGCATTACCATTTTCATCCGCCAAATGGTATTAGATAGAGGTAAATAAAGATGATCAATGTGATTGTAATTCTGCACGATTAATAATGTATCTGGAGATAAGCGATAATTATCAAAAAACTATTTGAAAACACTATAAAACTGCTGCAATATATTACAGCTAACTACGTTTCCAATTCAAGTTGTAATAAAAAGTTTCTAACAATTTTCAGCATTCACACTAAACTTCATAGTTGTTTCGAGTAAATTTGCTACCACTAAACTAATAGAAGAGTAGTTTCTAGTAAAATCGTAAGAAAAACTATTATTATTACTGAAACCCTGTGTCCATCGAGTCCCGGCGCATACAAACGCCTCTAATAATTGCAAAAACCTAAAAGAGACCAAACGGCTGAGGAAAAAACAAAATGAATGTTTTATTTAAAACTGTACGGCGTATATCCAGTTTACCCAAAATGTCACTGTACTTTTACCTTAATGGGTATCCCTGAGTACTACATGTAATATCATAAGCTAAGTTACATCAATTTGATCTCATGTAAAGTCACAGCTATACACAAGAGAAGTTTTCGAGGAACTGCCGAAATGCGCAACACATCCTCGTAAGGTACGAACGAAGCATCTCACGCTTTCGGGACTAGCCCTTCATGTAAATTACAAATTTTAATAAAGAAGGATGCCTTTCTGAGTAAAAGCGCGAATGTGCCCATGATGTCCCTAATGTGCGCCTAATGTGTCAGAGCTCTCACGCCGAATTCACGCTTCAAATTAAGGACATTACAGTACCCTTGTATGCGATGTGTATGTACAATATGTATATGTTCGTTAGTGGTTGCGTTAACGGGTGGAGTTGGCGCGTAGGCTCGTGGGAATTCGGCAGTGTGCAATTGCAAATCGTTAGAAAACAGTTGCTGTCGATTCTGACCGTGCTACTGCGAAAACTTCGACAGTCGTTAACATGCGTTTAACTCAAGTCAGTTCATCGAAACCGACTTGAAACAAAAAGATGTGCCTAGTTCGTCGGAATAGTTATTGCTGTTTAAGATGATTTTTTGAGTTAAAACCAGAAGCTATTACGAGTAGTAGTAGGAATAGTCCAATAATAGTTTGTTGTTTTTAAGTTTTCAAATTAGAAACGTAAGATGTTTAGTAAAAAAAAAATAAGAATTTCAATGGTGTCAGAAATTTTGTAAAATCTACTCCTAAGGGGATGAAATAGGGAGTGAACATTTTGAATATTCGGTAGGTACTTTCGTGTTAACCATGACCATGAGTTTTACCTCGAATTTGAATTCTGTGCGGACGAATTCAAGGGCTACATAAACATAAGTCAGAATTCTTTAGATTCTCAATTGAATATTGTAATAACTTCAAATACTGTTGAAAATTAATTAATCATTAAAATAAGAGTCTCGTTTTATACCTAATATCGCAAAAGTGATATATTAGAAACGATTTATTTTAATTTGAACTCGCGCAAAAGCTTTTAAATTAAAGCCTTTTTAAGGCGGTCAGAAAGTTCAATTTATAAATGAGGATACTCAACCGACGGTAATGTGGGTAACATTTTACCGGCAACCGACAAAGAAGGGTAAACTTAAGCGAACGCTATTTCGGTACCCTACAGTACCCTTCGGAAAATACGCTCGCCCATTTACAGGCTTAAAACAGATTTGTCAGCCTCATAATGATAAATAACATTAAGTTAAAACACTTTTATTTGAGGGCTTAAAAAGATCGTTGGAATTTGAGTGTTGGGTATCAAGGCGCGGTCTATTGGGCAGGGAAGGCAGTTCCTTGATTTTTTTTCTAACTTTAAAGGGATTATTATAAACGGCGTCAGTTTAATTTTACAAATCACAAACGGCCTTTTTCGGTGTTTGGCTTGTTATATGTTTCAGCTTTTCTTTCGCAAATAGAACCAAATAAAAAGATTAGGTTCCGTCATAAGTAGTAAAGCTACCTTCCCATATCAGCTCTACCTAGTTTTACCTTAAGTGACAATACCGTTTTACTAACACTATTTATTTAGCACCATAATCATGATAATAACTATTTACGTTAGGTAGAATTCACTTCAGAAGATAGATATGAAACTTTTATCAGTAATTTAACTTTTGCAGGTGGTAAGACCATGTGCAAGATCCGCCCGGATTGCTACCATCATCGTGCTCGCTAATCCTGCCGTGAAGCAGCAGTGCTTGCAATGTTTTGTTTCACACCCGGTGAAATTACTGGCACTTGAGGTATTCCATCTTTGGCCTCTAGGTTGACAACGCATCTGCAATACCCCTGGTGTTGTAGATGTTTATGGGCGGTGGTGACCTCTTACCACCAGGAGACACACTTGCTCGTTTTCCTTCTAGTCGAATAAAAAAAAACTACTGTTATGTTGATGCTGTTATTCTGACTGGCATTAAATACAAAAACGACTTGTAGGGCGATGATAGCATGAGTACTTTACAAATTGCTATTAGTAAAACAGATATAAGCCGAAAATGCAGTGAATGGCTCCCAAATCAGGTCTTAAGACAGAGATTAATACGACAGCCATCTGCACTTTCGCGGTTAACCTAACAGCAGCCAAGCCGAAGTAAGCACCTACTAAATAATGGAATGAGCCTCTGAGATGCACTACAACGCGTGCATATTCAACCTGTGTCCTCCTGTATCCCACCGCCGTTCGTCGCGGACGTGAGGCATTCATCTCTTTCGCGCACACGTACTTATTGGAAAGGGATGCTTGTCTGAGATAAAACCTAAGCTTTGAGCCCTCAGGTACAGTTAGCTTCTCCAATTGGGAGCCTGCTTAGAGGTATGCAAATCACTTACAAGGATTTAGAATGCTAGGAAAGTGAGTATGTTTTATGCGGTGCCGATAAGCCGCGCCGTAAGCTCAACCGAAAGTAAAACGTTGTCTCAGTAAACTATATTGTGTACTCAATTGACAAGGCTGTCAAAGGCATTTATTGTGAAAATAATGTTTTGTAGGTCGAGCTTATGGTTTAGCCATGGTAACGGCATTTAATACGTCTTTCCACTGCGTTCCTGTTTGATCATATTGTTGTTACTGAGCAGCTAAAGTTTATAATATCTAAAAAATGTGAAAACATACGAGTTGATGCTTAGTTATCTGTATATAATTTTATAAATGTCAATCTAGCGTTCCAGGTGAAAGAACTTTTAGCCAAATTTATATGGCGCTTGGTATAGTAAACAGTACAGAAAACACAGTCATGTGTATAGAGAGAGAAAGAGAGGGACGTAGAACGTAGTGTAGTTAGAAGTTTTTTTTTATTCTGTGTCGCAGTGACAGAAGTATGGGTAGGCACTTTAATGTGTAAAAAACCAATATCTAATAAATATTATGAATAACATGTGTTTCACAAGGTTTTATTTGAATTTCGAAGCTCGTATGTAGGTAAGTTATAGTTTTAAAATTTGCAATTCAGTGATTCGGCCAGGATGCACGAGGGAACTCTTCAACGATTTATGGCATCGACTTGAAACTTTATAGGTACGAATATCGAATAGGTATGTAGTTTGGATGACAATGCAACAAAATGTAGGTACAGTCGGTAAAGCTTAAATAACAAATTACATTTTTAGCAAAACTCATAAAGATTGAATTTTGATTTCATGATTTACAAGGGCTTAGCCAGGACTTATGAAAACTCACACGTTTATGCACTTTAATTTTTTTTACTTATTTTAGCTACCTTCTAACTAAACTTTAAAAGAAATCGTGGGGCGTGAAAAGTTAAATTGACGAAGTTTTAATTCACCTAACTCTGACTCCCTTTTAGGTTTTTCTTGTTATGGATTCATAAAAAACTGAATATTATTTTGTTTTTAACTTCAAGGTAAACGGGTTTCAGAGTAATTATGAAGGAAAATCCTTTTGTTGAAAGTTAATTTCCATTTTCATGCAGAAAATCTCGATTAAATACTTTTTAAGAACAGATAATTGACCTACTTCAGTTGTTATTGAAATTATAGGTATTTATGCAATATATTTATCTACACAATAACAGGATCAAATAAAGCCGAGGAAGCATACTCGTATTAGACTAGGATCAGTGATGGTAATTGGCTCCTCGCTTCCAAACCCACATTTCGGGAGGTACGAGTATTTCGTTACCCAGCCACTCTAGTAATTGGTACAATACTCGTAATGCGTGATATTTTGCTGACCCTTTAGTAGGGAGGAGAGAGGAGAGATCTGCTTTGGATTTAGCGCTGGATTTTACAAAAAGCGAGTATCGATGGCTGTTAAGATCAAGCCGAGTGTAGTGGGCGCACGATACATTGTGAAAAACATCATTTCTCTTTCTCTTTTGTTATGGCTTCCGATGTTGACTTTATAGTAATCATAATTCTATTCAAACAAATATTCGAGATTCGAGATATGAGCTAAAACCTGAAAAAAAGTACCTTCAAACTAAAGCATAACACATGTACATTCAGAAGAAAATAGAAGCTCCATGAAATATTCAGTCTGGCAAGCTTTTTCTAATGTTATACAAAACCAAAATTCTGGGGTAGGTACCTGAAGCCTCCATGTACACCCAAGGAGCTCGAAGTACTGATAAGATGCCTTAGAAAAGATACTCAATTTGATAAGTGATTTTTCACGTTTTTTACGACATGTTTTTGTCAGGATAAGGTTTCATAAGAGCATGACTGCACTTCCGAAGATAAAATATCGAAATCTAGACAAACATTTTATCCAGTTCGTCCAAAACCATGACAAGATCGGAATAATAGCAAATGCATCTTTATAATTGATGATCGGTCGGTGACGATGCGAAAAGGACGAATTATTCGTTGATATTAGGTACCCATCATTCTGGTAATCAATCTTGGTCAACAAACAAATTGATTTGAACCACATGTTGATTCTTTTGAAAATATTTTGCTGGAACCTAATTTTGTTATATTATTTAAGATATTTTATACATTTTAAGGATACTGGTTCTTCGCTTACGGCGCCAATGAAGTTAAATCCAATTATAGCATCCCGACCAACCCATTTGAACAACTTGATCGCTTTTTAGGTATACGCCAATAGAAGCATGTCGTGCTATCAGTCGAAAATATTAGAAATAAGGACTCCTACGTTCCAAATAGCATCGGAAAGGCGGGAATAACGTACGGTCGTTGTAACAAATATATTTACACTTTACTAGTACCTTGTCGCTGTCATGTTTGAATTTTTGTATAAAATTGAAAGAAGGCTTACAGGAACATAGTATTAAAATGACTGATCAATGACAATGATTTTCTTAACAGGTAGGTATATAAGTTATGTAGAACTCTAGTAAATAATTGACTAGTTAGTTAAATATAAAACTTCCGAATCACCTAAAATGAAATACAATTTATTTGACACCGAATCGGAGTCGTTAATTAATTACGAATCAGTACTTGATCCAAATTGCGAAATCAATGGGCCCAAAGAATTATAGGCCATAAAATCTTGTAGATATTCGGTGAGGCCAAACTTGAGTATTCAGAAGCTAATGCCCAAGTTCCTGCTGAGAAGCGAATATCTAATTTCTGGCTAAGGAAGCAAATCTGCCGTGGTGCTAGACATGAATATTAAATGCTGAATATCTGGCAAACACAGAGCAACTATTACAGGAGATAGTAACGTGTAATCACCCTCTGCCAAAATAATATGACAGGCAACTAGAGTGGGAAATGTTTTGGTGGGTGTTTCATATTCTTTGAGACAATATTTTTGTACAACTTTGTACCAATGTGACTGATTTCAACAAATGTCAGATATGGGGGTGTAAGATACTTTTGCTACTTATCCTTATGCACCCAGGCCAATCTTCCTTAATTTAAAATATTTGGAGAGTACTGTGAAGTCTTCATTGATTATTTTGATTACTTTCAACAAACAATTAATTTTTTTTTAAATATCAGGAAACAATATCTCAGAGCAACTTATGTTGGCGAATAACAACCAATGAATTTCACCTCGCGCCGCTCCCCCCTCCAGGTTTGCGCGAGCAGTTGCTAGGTGGCTTTTTTAACAAACCTCAAAGTGAATCCCGTCATAAGTACTTGGTGGCCAGAGTGCAGACATTGTGGAAAATTCACTCCGATCGTGAAATGGAAATCCAACGCTTCACTTGCATTTTGTCATTAATATGATTTGAAATCCATATTCAAGTAAGACGGATCTGAAAGATCTAGTGAGCCGAAGCTAAATGTAAGACTCAGAAAAGATGGTGTAAAATAAAAGGTAGATATTAACCTAAAGAGTGGTTAACCGAGGTATCAATTTCGAAACTAATTTAGTATTTGTCGTTCATTGTGGCATTGTAAGGGGGGGCCTTTGTTGAGGAGTGGACGTCTTCTGGCTGATGGTGATGATGATGACCATTTTTAAGCCAAGTAAATGAAGACAAATGTGATTTTTCATATCGCCAGGGGAATTTGGTAATCCCCAAATTATAAATTATTTTACATACGAGACCAAATGGTTCACGCAAAATCGGTCACGTGTAAAGGCTCTTCACATTTTTAAGTCCATTTCCCAAAAACTACACCCACGTGAAGCCTGGGCACGTCGTTGGTATAAGTATCAATAATAAACCTTCTGTAAAAAAATATCTAACCGATGGCAAAAACCGCATTTAAATCCGTCGCTAAATTTAAAAATCTAAACGTACAGTACTTAATCATACAGACAGCAAGTGACTTTTTTATACTATGTAATGCTCTATTAGCCAATTCCTCTATTCTAAATATTATCTGTATTAGTTATTCTCCACAGTACGTTTCATCAACAACTTGGACTGTTGCGCTGATATTTGTCACAGTGAGATATAGCCTTGCGATAGTTTAACTAAGGATTGGCAATATTAATGTGACAGCGTTCCATAGTGACTCAACAATTAATGTTCACGGCCGCCTGTGGGTCTGCGTCGGTACACATATTAAATAAGCGTCTAGTCTACCATTAATTTATATTCATTTATCTGTCTAGTCCAAAAAATAATAATAGGTAGCCTTTTAAAATTATAGGCTCTAATCCTGTTTATATGAAAAGATGATAGTGGTAGAATGCAATCCAAAAATAATCTTGGAAGCCTATGTCATCATCATCATCATCATCTCAGCCGTAGGACGTCCACTGTTGGACATAAGCCTCCCCCATAGACCTCCAGTTGCTTCGGGTGGCAGCGGCCTGCATCCACCGTGAACCCAGGTCATGGCTTTAACCAGGTCATCCGTCCATCTCGTTGGTGGACGTCCCACGCTGCGCTTGCCGATCCGCGGCCTCCACTCGAGAACTTTTCGGCCCCAACGGCCATCTGCTCTCCGTGCTATATGGCCCGCCCATTGCCATTTCAACGAGCTAATTCGCTTGGCTATGTCGCCTATGTGTATGGAAGCCTATGTAATAGGGCCGTGGACTCGTTCCTGTGCTCGTGCCTCTGTTTATTAACCCCCGACGCAAAAAGAAGGCTGTTATAAGTTTGACCGCTATGTGTGTCTGTGTGTGTGTGTCTATCTGTCTGTCTGTGGCACCGTAGCTCGTAAACGGGTGGATCGATTTGAACGCAATTTTTTTTATTGATAGCACCTGCTTCTTTTAGCGATGGTTTTTAGAAATGTTTTATTAAATCGGTTCAGCCGTTTTTGAGATATTGAGCTTTGAAATGACAAAGTCGAGGGTTTTCCAACTTTTTATTGGTTAGGTTATGCATGATTAGGTAAGAACATTTTAAATTTACCGTAAGCTTTTTTAAATAATTTGGTCCCACCAGAGCTAGTTATGTAAGGTCAGATTTCGTAACCGAGGCAACTAGAGGTCTATGGGGGAGGCCTATGTTCAACAGTGGACGTCCTACGACTGATTACGATTATGATGATGAGATTTCGTAAGGTAACGTAAGATTTTGGCACATCGCTATTGCCATTTTTATGTTTTCATAGACCCTTCTATAAGTGGGTTTCATAAGGATCAAAGTATCCTTACCTTACTACATTTTAAAATATCGGGTCTCGTACATGTTACGAGCAAAATATTATTATATCGTTCGCCATCAAAGTTTGCCGCAGGCGCTTTTATAGCGCCTCCTAAAAACTTGATTGTTTCGAAACTCGTACGCACGCGGCATTAATCTCATTTATGAAGTTCGTGTATTATCACTTGTATGACGGCAATAAATATTTGTATGAAGCGAAAATGTATCTCGATACGATTTGTTACATTCGAACAGGCACTGATTCTACCTTGCCACAACATGATTACATACAAATAACTTAACTAAACTTACCTACATAAAGTAAAAAAAACTTACCTAAAATAAAATAGAACCTAAAACTAGGACAAATTATCTAAAAAGTACCCCTTAGGCAAGGTACTGAAGATGCTGGTAGCGTTTCCTCTTTGAATAGCTAGGCTAATTATTTGTCTGAGGAAGCTGCCAGCTCTTCGGTCACCTGTGACGTCTACTAATCTTTTGCAGGCACTTATTTAATATCGGAGACGTGTCAGTTATCGCTATTTGCTATCTCTTCTGCAAAGACAGACCACCTCTCTTCTCCATCGTGTACGCAGTAACAGCAAAGGCATTAGGACGCTTGCTAAGAGCGATCATAACAGTCTCCTCGTATGGCACTTTATTTTTATGTTTTCACTATCATAGGATTTAGGCATTAAATGTAACCACTAACCAAAATATCCGAAATTGATCTAATTTCCTAGCCCAATATAAACTAAACCACAAATTATTGAACACAACTTTCTAAGTGTTGGCTGAAAATCAGCGCTGTAGTAGGCAGCATACTTACTGCAGCATAATGCTGAGTCAATTCCTATTCGACATCATCAAATGTTTTTCTCTTCTGTAAATTATGTATTATTTTAAGTTTGATGTTGAAATAAAGTTATGTCTATGTCATTGCAGGGCACAGGACACTCCTCTCAGAATAAGTGAGTATGCGCCGTGGATGGGAACTTCACGTACACCCTATCAAATTACTTCACTGGTGCAGGATGTTTCCAAACTAGAAAGCTTGCTGTGGAAATTTAAAATATATGCATAAATTTAAGATAAATACATTTGAAATAATTTAACAAAACAGACAAAAAAATATAATTTTCTATTTGCTTTCTTCGAATTAAATGGACCCAGATAATTTGAGAAGCATACAGAAAACAGTCCTATCCCAATGAATTACAAGAAAACTTACAAGAAGGACGGGACTTGGGATGAATTCCCAAAATTTCAACTGCTAGGATTTGGTACAGTCAGCAACAAAGATACAGCCAAAGTCCTGTATACATGTTTTTGGCACTTCAAACGTATTTATATATTTTTTGCTGACTGTACTCCAAATCAGGCGCAGGTATTTTTCATGCAACCTCAATCAAATCTACTACGTAATTTTTAGGAATTTCCACTGGAATTTTTTAATAATGTTTACGCGTGCGACGCCGCGGGTAAGAGCTAGTGCATTATAAATCATCGGCATATAGAGTAATAATATAGAGGTGTTTTATAAACGGTGTAAGTAAAGCTCCAAGAGATACAGCGGGAACACATAAAGTATTTTATCAGGAAGGCGTAAGAATAGCACGAAAACTACGGAGTGTGATATGAGTCTTTGTACTACGCTGTAACTCTTTACGACCAGCTTGCCTCTAAATATTCTTAGATACTAGGTACTTTCAGAGTAAAGATTTGAAAAGGTCAAAATAAAACGACAACTAAAAAGTAAAAAATAAATATGCACTACCTAGCTGTTGCCCGCGACTTCTTCTGCGAACAATTCGTTTATCCCTATCCCGCTGGGACTATGCTGATTTCCCGCAAAATTAGCCTAAGTTAATTTAGTATAAGTACCTAGTAATATTCTTTTTATCTAAGCGTCGTCGGTGTCGGGTGACCGCTAAGGTTAACAGAAACTAAAGTACATATGTTGTATTTTTTAAAGTATTAACCTTAGCGGTCCCCCGACATCGACGACGCTTAGATAAAAAGAATATTACTAGGTACTTATACTAAATTAACTTAGGCTAATTTTGCGGGAAATCAGCATAGTCCCAGCGGGAAGGGATAAACGAATTGTTCGCAGAAGAAGTCGCGGGCAACAGCTAGGTAGTGCATATTTATTTTTTACTTTTTAGTTGTCGTTTTTTGGCGGCTTTTTTTGTCGGGGGTTTTTAAAATCTTTAATTTTAGTTTTTTTATTTCATGTTTTTTAAACCGCTCGTCGTGTTGCTACCACTGCATTGTATGTAGAATCAATTACTGATCAAAACGAATCCAAACACGACATATGTGCTATTATTTTTTATAGTGTATTAATGTGCTGGATATCTTGGCTGCAGCATCAGCTCATCCTGTTGCCACTTTTGCATTGTATGTAGAATCAAATACTGATCGAAACGAATCCAAACACGATATATCTGCTATGGTTTTATCAAGAGTGTATCTACTAGTGTTCTGGATATCCTGGCTGCAGCATCAGGCCGAGAACTGCATAATCTTACATAGTTACATAGCATACATGGGTGTTTCAAGTTTTAAGTCCCAAATATGCTTGAAAGTAAAGTAAATACCCATTATGCGTCTAAGATTCCTGCCGCAGCGAACAAAAGAGCTGATGATCTTGAAACGGCTGAACCGATTTTGATGAAACATGTCTAAGAACCATCGCTAGAAAACCAGCTTTCAAATAAAAAAAACCGCATTCAAATCGGTCCACCCGCTTAAGAGCTACGGTGCCACAGACAGACACACAGACAGACAGACACACAGACACACAGACACACAGACACACAGACACACATAGCGGTCAAACTTATAACACCCCTCTTTTTGCGTCGGGGGTTAAAAATACACATTGAAGACAGTGGTATTGTTTAGTACGTAAATTCCTATTTGCTTGACAAAAATATAGACCAAAACCATTCATTCTGAATATAATATATTATTTTACTTCGGGCAGTCGTTTAACAAGACTTTGCTATTAAAATTACAAAGGTCACAAATAATGACATTGTTTCTAAGTCAGAAAATTATTTCAACAGTCGTAGGTAGCCTTCTACGAAGCTGTTTTGAAATATAGCGATGCCTATAATATAGCGATGATTATAGGAAAACATTTAATAAAATACACAGTGCTACATCAAAATTCAAGTATTAGAACTCCCTATGTGTATTTATGTGTGTGTACGAGTTTTGGTTGATTAATTATGTATTTAAGTTTTTATTTATATAGATAAATACATAATTCAACGCAGGTAACGCCAGGCAGGCAGGCACCCAAGTGCTTATCCATAGTACAAGCTTTCCCATCCCATGACATTTATTTTTTAATTTTATGTACAGGTCAGTTATTGGTGCGGAAAAAAACAGTACCAACGGTGACTATGATACATATAAATTACTTCTGCTTTACCTTTTCCCGTGGCTCCGCATGCGTACACGCGTGCGTGCGTGGGTTTGAGAGGAAATTCCGCGATTTGGTAAAAATTCCCTTAGAAAATCGCATAAATTACAAAAATCGTAGATTTTACTAATGTTGCATACAAAATACCCCTACAAAATTTTACGTTCTCAATTTTCTCGTGACAGAAATTCCTTTCCGTGGTCCTGTGTATTTCGGCTATCTATTTATATAGGAACCAAATTTTATTCAAATCCATGCATTAATTTAGCATGAAATAGTAATAAGGCTTTCTCACTTATTTTATTAATAGCCGGTTTACTTAATTTTGAAGATAAACCGCGTCTTAGCGCGGCGGTTGTTCCAGGGCAAAGCAACCCGCTCAAAGAATAAAGAGGGAGAAATAAATTTTCTGCAGACGCAATCAAATAGTCCTCTGTCGTGGAAGAGCGATGTTTCCCACGTGTGCGCTTCTGCGAAATTTACAGCGTTATTTTGCAAATAATCCTCTTCATTAAGCTTGAATACACACGAGATAAACCAACCAAAAACGGGAGTTAAAAGACTCGCTGTGAAACCTGGCGTACTTATTAGTTGTGGCTCTATTGGTTTTTGAAGCGCTTTGTTTTGATTGGTTGAGCCAGTCTTAAGAAAAGGTGAGATCAGATCAAAAACAATTTGACTAATAACCTAACGCTGACAATAGCGTAGCGTTTCGAATAATCTTCTGCATCCGCATAGATTTTGGCTCACTTTTTTCACGTCTCTTTGAACAATTGGTTCGTTTACCTAACATAGACTAATTTAATTTAGAGAAAATGTTTATTTTACAAGTTTAATTATATCAGGAGAAAATTTAATTAAATCGATGTTATTGAGTGAACTATCCTACCCAATCAAAGAATTCTCGGTATTAATATTTAACTTCATATTCAGTTATTTTAGTAAAGCAAACTTTCAGAGTTGGAATTAAATTTAATTTCGTTCAACACCAACAAAATTAATAGCTTCATGCGTAAATTTCTTTGGAAGCTTAGGTATATTATTTGAATGACTTGTTAGATCAATTTACCTGAATTATTATATCTTATCGACTTAGTTACGTTGTTTTATAACAGAGTTCCGTTCCCTACCTTCTTGACTTCAGCATCAGATCAGTTCGAAAGAATCATTAACTTAAAGCTTCTTCTTAGTTGCTTATCTATTTAGGTATATTAATCATGATCGTTTATAGACGATCTACTTCATCAGGACCAGATTACCAAATGATACTTTCCGAATGTCGGATTGTCGGATTCCGAATGCTCAATCTTAATGCTAAAAATGCCAAAATCGCCATAGATGTGCCTATAAAATTTTAGGTTTGCCCTCGATTTCCCTAGGATCCCATCATCAGATCTTGACTTGGTGTCAATGAGACCTCTTCAGAAAAGTTTTCTTTCGAATAAAAAAAATAATTTTGAAAATCGGTCGACAAATTGACTGAGTAATCGGTAATCATACAAAAAAAAATCCAATTTTTGGAACATAGAACCTCCTCCTTTTTTGAAGTTAAGAAATAGCGTGCAGAACAACGAACCAAATCCATAAAAAGTAGGAATATTTGAACATCGATATGGATATAGGGTTACTTTAACAAGAAACAATTTCAATGTGACACGGTCCAGTGGTTCGCAGTCCCAACACAGGATCAATCGTAATTCGATTTAAGCAAGACCTTTTGACAGACACTGATGGCAGGTTGTTCCTACACCCGGGAGTCCCTGGACATATCATTATTTAGTTCTAAGGATGCGTGAAATTGAATCGCTACTATCTACCTATTTACATTGTCCAAAGGCTCTTTGCGGGGTATTATTTGGCATGAGTCGCTTACTTTTACTGATTATTCTTAGATTGGAAACCCTTTTCTGCGGAGTTTCTTGTAGGATTTTAGAGATTTTCAATTTTATGAAAACAGTCGGAAGAGAATCAAAGTAAATTAGGAACTACGTTTGTAAAATTGCCGTGTCAGAAATTTACAAAGATTTTTTTAGGGTTTGTCATTTTAAGGTTCAATTAGATGCAAAGAAGCCAGCGGTAAAAGCATTGATGTTTTTAAGGCCAACCCTTGAGTGGTTCAATAAGTACCAAGAAAAACTTAAAATTGTACTAACTTATATGAATTGTTAGCACCCATTTATAATTATGATTTTACAAACTTTCGCCCGCGGCTTCGCCCGCGAGGAATTCAGCTATCGCGCGCTGTTCCCTCGGGAACTGTGTATTTTTTCGGGATAAAAAGTAGCCTATGACACTCTCGGGTCCATAAGCTATATCTATGTATGCCAAAAATCACGTCGATCCGCCGCGCTTCTCTAATTGCTCTCTTTTGTCTACCCAATGTCTGCAGCAGATTCTCATAAAATGAGGCCGTAGGTACATACCGAGATCAAAGGACTCGCGCTGCTAGGTAGACTTGACATCCCACACTTCAATCTACTCGTGACCTCGGCCATTGTAAGGTGGTCAAAACGTTGAGGAAAATAATAATATGACTTGTATGTTTTAGTATGATTAGTCCTGTTTGTGGTACTTTGACTATGAAAGCATTTGAACTAACAAAAACCAAAAAAGCATTTTTAAAACACTTTATTTACGAATGAGTATATCAGTTTCAACGGCAGGCGAAAAAACTTATTATGTCCAACCATTCGCATGTACCTCTCAATGTCATGTTTTATAATGTCATTATAAAACATGATACAACAAGTTTTATCGTCTTGAGTGACCGACCACTGACAGCCCATGCTTTGAAAGTTTGTACAAAGACCGAATGATAAAAAGTTTTTGGTAAAAAAATAATTCTTAATACAAGCTTTTCTTGTACTTTTTTTTACTGTACTTGTATTGTCAGCCAAACTACATTTGCATACCAAATTTCAAATCGATGCCATTAACCGTTGAAGAGTTCCGTCCTGTGAAGACGATCCTGGCCAGACTACCATGATGTCACTACCAGATAATTTATTGTCACGCAATTTACATAAGTGAACCTTGTAAAAAAAGTGCATCGGACAAAACTTTCTTTTTCAATGTTTTTTCGCCCAGGTTTTTGTTCGACTTAAAAGTTTTCACACAAAAAATATTAGTTTCCCGTTCCAATAGATACTGAATCATTATGTGGGTGAAGAACACCCTTGTGGCTGAGAATGGGCTTCGTCTGCGATATAACAGAGTCTTTACGATGCTGTAGCGATCTCTTGCTCTTGAAACGCCTCACGAATATTCTCTAAGTTACATACTAATCATATCCCATATTCACTGCACAAAACGGCCACTATCCACTCACAAGTTACCTCTACAGATTCCCGTAAAGAGCTTTCTTACGACAGATTGTGAAAATATATGAATAATGTTTAAAAATATTATAATTATACTAAGAGGGCCTCTAGAGTTTCATCGATAAAATGAAATCAAAGATATGTAAGCGTTTTTATCTAAATAAAAAGTATCTGTATTGTGTTATGTTGTATTGATAAAACCATTTCTTAGACAGAGAATTTTGTAAAGAAATATATTTATTAGTATTTTTATTAACCAAAGTATCAACTCTGCAACCCTTATTTTCTTTTTTGGGTAGCATTAATTCGATACCAAATAAATCAATCACATTACAGAAATACTTACTTGATTAATACTGACTTGCGAAATTTGAGAACAACTTCTTACATAATATTGGATACGAACATTGCAAGTCAAATATAAGCTAGTAATAACCCATTTCCTGTTACAGTTGAGTACCTAAAAACTGAGGTTTATAAGCATCATGTATGCGACGAAAACTCATACAGACAAGCACCACCGTATCTCTAGTAGGAAATTGTCTTCATTTCCCGCAATGCTTGTCGGGCAGCTTCCTTCACGGAAAAAACCTTTGAAGAAAATTCTTTATGCAACCAGTTCAAAGCACTTTTTACACAATGAGAACTACTCACACCTCGTAAAGCGGAGAAAACCTGCATTTCAGCCTACAGTGCTCTACAGTGTTTTTGTTTCAATTCTGATATGCCAAGCTTATACGTATTACTGTGCCGAAAGAGCAAGATAATTATAATAAAAAAACTAGATTTCGATTGCTGTTTCATCGCAGCTGCAGAATTCTGCCCCGTGTTCATTTAAAAAATCCGTTCGTTATTCTGTCTGTATTATAAATGGAAGGTGTACCTATCCTATCCAACACTGTACTTAAATTGAATATTGAAAGCAGTTTGGATTTTTTTGTATGTTCTAATTCAACACACTTTCAGTTAGCTACTTAGTTGTGTAGGTATGTAGTTTATGTAACCCCTCCCAAAAATTCATTCCATAAAATGGTTCCAAAAATTATTATAAATAAAACACATCCGCCTGAAGAACGCACTGAAGGCATATTTAAGATTTTATTCACATCCAAAGACTGTATAAAAAGGCGAGAGCATTTTGTAAGCGCCTAAGCTGCGAGCATTCTGAATCGTCGCAAACATTATTCGAATATGTTGGCTCACAAATAAATATTTGAATTCGTCGTACGGCCGATGTGTTAAGCATTCATCGCGAAGTGTCATTTAAATGTGAATCATGAAAATGTACTCGGCACTCGAGTACCGAGCAAAATAGACTTTCAACTCGCCCTCTGCTTTGATGTACATTATAACCGGAATAAATTGCTTCACGAAAATAAATTAGATGTCAAATGTAAGTTGGTTAAGCGCCACGGTATTTACTTATAAGAAGATCTAATAATATGAGGAATTTTTCGATGTTGTTTTCGCGTTCCTTATTCGTTCGCTCACGTGAGATAACATGGTATCTGTGTGTACAGTCTTATAGTAAAACATGCGTCGCATTTCTCTAAAAGCTTTTGTCCTACATTGTTATTTTCTTACTCTGAATGCAAACAGCTCTTTCGTATTGTACTTAGTGCAGCTCCGAAGAAAAAGTTTGAACATGTTTCCGTTTCGTATTTTCCTAAATACTTTACAATTAGACAGAATTTTATCATCTCCTGTTTTTATACGTCCTTTTGCTGGGACGGCTGCTCGCACATTAAGACTTCTAAACGAGCCCTGTGTAGATTGAGAATTTCATAAAAACTACAGAATTCTTCGCAAGTTTACTTCAACTTTCTAAGTCCAGTTTTGCTCGTACATTTTTAAAACTCAGAAGTACCTACTAACATGTTCTGTTCAGGTTTATATCCACGACCACGGCATATGAGAAGGGGAAAAACGAGCAAGAAATCACCGCCGCCCATGGAAACCTACCAACACTAAGGGTACCTATCACAGGTGCTTTGCCGGTCCTTTGAGTGATAATTTTTTAAAGATCCTTAAGCTGTACCGCTCCGGAAACACTGCCCCAGGAAGCTGGTTGATAATGAATAGATGTTGAAACAACTTCTAAGTCCCGCATTGATGCCAAACTTAATTTACGATAAATGGGGTACAAATTATATACCTACTCAGTATAAGTTTAACACTAGTGCATTGCTTTCACTTTGCGGTACTTTGACGTTTCCAATCCTACACACTCGTAAGTCTTTAATACATGAAAAGGCTCCTGCAGCTCAGTATAAGTGTTTCGCCAAACCTTTTAAGAGAATTCCATTTAAACGCCAATAAGTCGAATGGAGCGTTCGCCTATATTCTCACAAATTGCTCTTGTTCAACATTGAAGAGGGTCTGTGATAAATCAAGGACTTCATTCATATCGAGGTGCAAAAGTATTCCTGAGTGAGACGGCGGGGAACCATCTCGTTGGAAATCAATCAAAGCTTATTACTCACGTATTTTCTTGAGTGGAGATTGAAATGTCGAACGTCTGACTTTAAAGTAGCCCGACGTTGCGTAAATTAACGTTGAAAATCTCAATATACACATAGTTAAGTTTTGTGTAAAAAATTACACTATCTGTGGACGGTTTTACTTGTCGATACAATGTCGATACCATCGTTATCTGATAAAAAATCACAAATCAGTGCTGCTATATCAAAAAGACTTAACGGATATGTTTAATTATACTCCATTTCTTTTATCATTTGAAACTCAGCGATAAATTAGCACACGTTTTTAAATGAAACATAGTAAATACCGCTAATAAATGTTCATGTAGGTGTTTTTAGTCCATTTGTGTTCGAAATACCGAGAAACGTGTGTTACAAACCTTAAATTAAGCGGAGTATAGTTGCGTTCTGATTTTTATTCTTTAATTATTTGAATTTCCAATAACTAAACGGGATACGGATTTCTATAGCGGGAGCGAGACCATAGGCGCAAGCTAGTTCTGTTATATATTTTTACTTACCTACGTTTTCCGGAGGAAATAACTAGTATTAAATCTTACCTAGTAAGTAAAAAACTTATTTTCTAAATGTTTGGTTGGTAACTCTTTTATATAGGCTCTCACAAAGACCGTAATTTTTCAGCTCTTCACTCCTTATTCTCCACACAAAAAATGTTTCAAGACCTATCCAAAGTTTTCCAAAAAGAAAAAACTTTTTCGATTAATCAACTTAAGGCGATTTAACTTTTTAACGCGTCCATAATAAAAAGCAATTACGGGCTGTAGATCTAATTTGGTATTCACAAACGACATCAATTTAAATGTAGTCTGTATAATTGGAGTGGTAATGGAATAGTTAAAAAGAAAATGTTGGAACAGATTAACCGGTTGAAAATTTAACATTCATCGAGTTTTTCCTGCATAGCAGTCAAATCTGCGACCACCGACAGATTAATGAAATGAAATAATTTATAAATACAACTGGTAATTTGTGGAAGAACACGTGAATACAAAAACCCTGCTAAATTTTAATATGATTTTAGTAAACTTTCATTTGTTTCGGGGATTGAAAATTTAACTTACATATTTTAGAGCCGAACAGTATCGTACGCGACGATGGTAAGCGGCCAGACGGTATGACTCGTTCCGTGGAAGCGAGGTAGGACACTTGTATGGGACGTCACCTGTGTGGACATGCTAGCTCATTCACACAACCCAGTGACGACTTCCATAATTGACGCCGCAGCAGCAACAGCGGAACAGCTCAAACGGCGCAATTGACAAGATTTCATATTTCTAAGACTATAATTTGATTCGTTCTCTGTATTCTGCTTGGAAATAAAAAGACGCTGATATTTTTAAAATTTCGCTACGATTATTATTATTTTTTTTTTAAGATGTGCTTATTCGAAAAGGGCTTAACTCCAAAACTACGATATAATAAATCCATTACTTTTGTCTAGTCTCTATTAAAAAAAAAGATCACGTAAATCATGCGTAAATCTGAAGTAGACGTTGTCAAAATTATGACAGCTCCTTTTTCTGGTGCAAAAGGCAAAGGAAACATATCTATTCTGTCGTAGTATTGGCAAATTCAGATACATTTTTTAAATTTTTTGTATTTTTTTTAAATATGGAGAAATAAATTATAATAAATATTTTGCCATGTTCAGGAGGCTAAACTCTTTCGATTGCTGTAGTAATTTAAAGGTGTTGAAAAAATTAAATCTTGTCAATTATGCAGCCCTTGGGGAGGGCTATATTTTGCGCCGTTTGGTGTTGAGACCCGAGGGCCGTGGGGGCCAGACGCACGCGATATCGCGAAAGAGATATCCGCGCGCCTCATTGATGTTTTAGAGTGAGAGAGAGAGAGAGAGAGAGAAACATTTATTTATACATATTCGATACACATAAAAATACATTAAATGGAAGGAAATTAAAAAATAACATCGAACAGTATAAATTGGGCCCCACTCAGCATAATGTTATGGCAAGCCGCAACGCTGTTTTTCAGTGGGACCCATTTAAAACTAAAAACATAAGTACAGGTTTTAGGTGACCAGAGGGCTGGCAACTATTTTGAGCAAAGGATTAGCCTTGCGATACAACTCGGGAATGCTGCCAGCCTTCTAGGCACAATAACAGCGACGGTGACCTAAGAGGGATTTTTTATTCATAGGTCAGGCTAGCTTATATATTTTTTGTACATAGTCATATTTTTAATTGTTCAATGTATTGTGTTTTATTGTTTTAAATAATAATAAAGAATACTTGTGGTAGATTTTTTGACATTCATAAGTGCTTGTCATAGCCTAAATTGAATAAAGGGATTTTGACTTTGACTTTGACTTACATATTTTATGGGTGTAATAAAATGAGATTTTTTTTGGCATACTTATCTCAAAAAACCGGCCAAGAGCATGTCGGACACGCCCAACATAGGGTTTCGTAGCCATTACAAAAAAAATCAAGTAATATTATGTGCGTTATAACACAATTAAAACACTTACTACAGTCTTAAAATCTATTACCAGATAAAGAGCGTATCTTCACGGCACTTACGTCCTTTTGTTAAGAAGCGCAGTTTTTCGGCAATAACTCAAAAACCAACCCAAAAAAGTTTTTTGAGAAACCTTACTATCTTTGCAAAAGAGCTGTCGAACTATGTGCCACACGTTGATGCGAGTTAAAGAATTTTTTTTTCAATTTCTGTTAAGTGTATGGAGTGCCCCCCCCCCCCCTATAAATATTTATTTTTGTAATTTAACTACAAAACTAAATATCGGCTTTGACAAGACATCTGTACTCCAAATTTTATTGATATTAATTTTGTAGTTTTCGAATAAAATGCCTGTGACATACGGACGGACGGACAGACAGACGGACTTGACGAAACTAATAAGGTTTCCGTTTTTGCCATTTTGGCTCCGGAGCCAAAAAAAAACATATGTTAATTTTGCATTTAAAAAGTACTAAGCTCGTTTTTTCAACTTTCAAGTACCTAAGTAAACTATGCCTCTTACTCCCAAACTATTTCAAAGTACGGGTAATACCAAAGAACATTCAACAAGTTTAAAACACTGCAACTATTGTTATGTAAGTTACATTTTAACAGTAGGTACAGTCGAGTTCATAAACTTGTTAGCAAATATTTGATCAAAAATATCTGAACACGAACTAAAATAATTTCCTTGCTCACCCGCGACCTTATGATAGTTAAGCTTATGCAAAATAGGCGTGTTCATGCAGTTCCTCCACCTCCACACTCTAAGAACACACACAAATCACACAAACCCATCTATTACCACCACCACACCACACTGACGCGTTTCAAACTTAACCAGAGCTCATCTTCAGAGTAACACAACCATACACCATGCTACCAGATGTTAGACAGCATGTTCACAGTCTGTATTTGTTGTGGTTGACGTATTCGGTTACCCTATATCGCCACGGGTTTCAATTTTTCGCTCCATCAATCCGCAACCAGTAACATCGTTAAATAAACTAAGTTTGCATTTGGAAATCGATCATAAAGTTATTACGTGAGATTCACACCTCGCGGCGGATTCCAAATAAAAAATAGTTTGATAAAAATATATTTTATTCGAACGTACTGGTATTTTATTTGGTTTAATAGCCACGCACATTGATTTTAAAATATTTATTAGAAAAACGCTACGCAGTCTTTTCTCTTCTCTTTTCTGCTTTTGTATAGCGAGAATTATCAAATCTCATTTAACTCAGTAATAGGGTCCATTGGCACCTTTTGAGTGCGGAACCTTAAAAACGAACCAATGACGGGCATTATGTTCCATGAGATAATATAGACTGCGGTTACGTATAATGAGCTCCTGATATTTCAACGCTGTCTTTATCACATTGAAATATGTGTGATTCCATCATAATTACTCCAAGAATTCGACCTTAATTTCACTCAATCTAATGAAAGTACGTAGATAATTCTGAGACATAATACTAAAGACTGATGTAACTTTTGTAGGAGCTATTAAGGCGTCAGTCATCAAGAGGAAGATGTAATTATCATCAGTGAACCCGATGTCTCACGCTTAAATACTCGTTAGAACAGCTAAGTCGTTAGACTTTTTTGTTAGCCTTTGCTACGTGCAGAACTTGAAAAGTTGACCGCGAAGTTTGCTGTGGAAGTTTTTGGCATGCTTTGAAATTTAATAGTTTGTACTAAAAAATAAGGGGATGGTTAAATAGAAGCAACAGTGTAACATTAGTTAGATCAATATTGAACGTTTTAATGTAATTTTTTCCACTAACGTTTCAGCAAAATTATAAAAAGAGATGCAGAAGCACTGTATAGGGTGGACTATTTACTAAGTCTAAAGACCGCGTGTCTAATTTGATCTTAATTCTTGTTTGTGGGATGATAATTAAGTTTTAAACTAGTGGTCGAAACGCTAGAATGTTCACCTAAAATGGTGCAGTAAATGAAGGAAGTTGTTGTATAGAGACCCAAGCATTAATTCCTCAGTCGATGAAATTTTGCTTGGTTATTGTATAGTATGAGCCGTAACTAAAATATAAAAAATCCAAAAAAAAAACACCTAAGTTAGGTATTTATAAGCTAAAAATCGTCATTACTTTTAAAAAACTCGTATCTCGAAATGGATAATTTTTCCGAGTGCACTTTATGACCATTACGTCAAGGTTCAATTTCGTTCACGTATTGATTTGAGATACGAGATTTTTTCAAAGTAGTGACGAAACACAAATCTGTTTATATTAGTAATTTAATTTAATTTCTGCTGGGATTGTTTTTTTTTATATTTCATATATTGTTCCAATACGTTAAATGAGTATGTCTATGTTGAAGAAAGTTTGAACGGAGCATTTTTTTTATTTAATTTTTTTTTTGGATATTTATACAATACTCTTTATTTATTGATACTTTATCATACTGTCAAGTTTTTTCGGGCTGAGGAATTACTGTTGGGTCCACTACCTTTATATACTGCACTAAAATTGGTAACATAAGAACTTTAAACAGAAGTAATGTTGGCCCTCTACATGTTTCTCTTGTGTGTCTCTACATGTATTAAACAGGTAAGGTTTACTTAGATTTTTCGTGATAATATTTGTGTCTCTGTTAATTTATATTTATTCAAATGTTTTGCAATATCTGTCGATCCTTACTGCGCTCTATTAATTGCTCTTGTCTAGCACTCAAAGGTTGACTGGCAGAGGTATTTTTAGGGATAAGTCCGCCTTTGTATTTCGCACTTTTTGTATGACATTTTTGTATTTCCTTTTTTACTCGTACAATAAAGAGTGTAAACAAACAAACATTTGCTGAAAGCATAGTCGAATGCAATTATCCCGATATTACGTACGGAGTAGAATTAGCTCCTAATTGATCATCAGCTAATCATTAGTTAATTGGTCATATTTGTAATTCAATAATCAGATATTATTGTCTGGTTGGAGTAATTATTATATCACTAGCCTTTGTCCGTGGCTTCGTATGCGTAAACCATTAAACCTAGCTATTGAATTGAAGTTATGTGATTTCAGAAAATTCCGGGAAATTCCCGAAAAATAAATCGTGAATTACGCCATGGTTATATAAAAAACGATCGCCGAATTTCATGCCTCTAACCCTAGCGGTTTAAAATTTGCGATTTTATTCGGATCCCGTAGTATGTTTGGGATAAAAGTAGACCAGACTTCATTAGAGTTATCCACCTTAGTTAGATGTCTGCATTCGACAGTTATCTAGACTAGTTTTTTGGTCCGTTTTAACTAACAAAAAATATTGCTCCAAATGAGTGACACTATTTACCGGCACGGATAATACCGACATGGAAATACCGATCCGATATTTCGTGTACACGCCCATACAAACTGGTGTCAAACTGACAAGAGTTTCTATGGGCGTGTACACGAAATATCAGGCCGGTGTTTCCATGTCGGTATTCTAGGGCCGGGAAATAGTGTCACCCGCTCCAAATAATGTCTGGATACCCGTCAAATTTCAAGTCTCTAGTCCCAATGTTTTAGTAACTAAGAAAGGAGGTAACTAAGGAAGAACTCGAAGTGGTCCGCGAAGCCGTCAACAACGAATTGGCAAAACAACGCGCCAGTCAAGTAGCGGTCGCAACCGTTTATGCATTAACAATTTTACTTTTACCGTATAATACCTTTAAACAGTTGGTGGTCCATTGCAGGGTTGTTGCTGATGCAGGTTTTTACTATATCAGCGGATGCTGATGCTGATGCTGATTTTCTCAGACCAATATCAGCGGATGCTGATGCTGATGCTGATATTAATAAATTACTTCAATAAATCATATAAAACAATAAAAGGCAATTTATACATAAAGAAAACACTTTCAACTAATTGTTGACAAAACAAAACAATCAAATGAGGGAACAAGTGACAGCTTTTATTGTATTACTGTCTGTGATTGGTCGTAACTTCCACGTGCCTCGCGGTAAGTCCGCCTTCAACAAACACGTTACGACTTGAATATCAGCATTAAAAATCAGCATCGATTGTTGCTGATGCTGATGCGGATGCTGATATAAAAAACCATGCTGATTATCCGCGGATGCTGATGCTGATGCTGATATTCGCAACAACCCTGGTCCATTGCAAGACAGAAATTTTATCAAACGGTCCCTCTTAACTAAAAGGTTAAGAACCGCTGGTTTAGTTAGACCGTCCAGTCCAATGGTCGAACGTTGAACGTTGTGACGTTACTCTTTTAAACATTATAGATAACTAGCTTTTGCCCGCGGCTCCGCCCGCGTGGTATTCGGTTATCGCGCGCTATTCCCTCGGGATTTGTGCATTTTTCCGGGATAAAAAGTAGCCTATATCACTCTCGGGCCCATAAACTATCTCCATGCCAAAAATCACGTCGATCCGTCGCTACGTTACGGCGTGAAAAACGGACAAACATACAAACACACTTTGACATTTATAATATTAGCATGGATATGGATAGTATATTAAATGCCTAAATGCCAAGTTTCATAGTTTTATCTTCGACAGCGACGAACTTCCACCATATACTCTTTCATATAAACTTATTTTTCATATAAACTTTCACCCCCTATTTTAACCCCTTAAAGCCTCTTTTTCGCAATAAAAGATAGCCTATGTCCTTTCCCAAGGTCTATTCTATCTCTGTACCAAATTTCATCCAAATCGGTTCAGCGGTTTTGGCGTGAAAGCGTAACAGACAGACAGACAGACAGACAGACAGAGTTACTTTCGCATTTATAATATTAAGTATGGATAATTATGAATCTTACCCATTACCTATGCATTATTTTACGCTATTCAGACTTAACCTACATAGGTACAGTCACCAGCATTAATATCTGCCACAGCGGAGCGTGCAAAAATATCTGACACTTCCTTCCGGCCCTAGAAATAGAGTCGTATCAGTTATTTATGCACGCTTATTGTGTCAGATATTGTTGCTGGTGATTGTCCATAGACATACTTACCTAATTTGATACGTCCCCGCACCACAAGAATCGTAAATATCTAACTATAAAAAACAATGTCAAAGTATTGATAAATGGATAGAAAGTATTTCAATTATGTTTTCTTAATGACGCAATAGAATTACTTGTGAAAAATGGTTCTTCGGCGTTGTTCAGACGTCATTTTATTTTACTTTTTCCTGGTTTTACCCAGCATCAACTTTATTAGTACCTATATAAATACCTATATAGGTACAGTCGGCGCCCTAACATAAGTATCCACTTTTCTAAGCAACTAGTATGAAAAAGTGGATACATAGTTAGGGAACTGACCGTACCTAAAAGGTATCATTTATGTAGCCCCAGAGATTAAATATGATGCGTACTTAAATCTAGTTTCGTCTTTCTATTTGTTTTCTATTAGGACATAGTTTTTTTGCTTGAGTAGTTTAAGACCAGTAAATTTGAGTGCGAATTGGGTAGGTAAGTATTCTAAAGGGCTGTTTCACCATCTATTGATTAGTGTTAACTGACGGTTAAATGTGTTGCCGTCTCCGTCTATTCGAACAAAACAAATAGAGACGACATCACATTTAACCGTCAGTTAACACCAATCAATGGATGGTGAAACAGCCCCTTAGTGGTTTTATTGAATCAAAGTAAGGCAACAGAACCCATTTAAAAATAGAGTCTAACTAAGCTATTTATGGCGTACGTAAAGTTATTTATTATGCAATGGGTACTTACTTCAAATTAGTGTTAACTTATCGCATTAGTTGACCATAGTTCTTATATTCATTCTTATATTTATTCCATTAGTGGCCATAATAATACTTTTAATACCTACGTAAATATTCGTAGTCAATACAAGGTAAGTCAAGGTGATTTGGCTATTTGTTCGAATGTTGTTCTGACATATTAAAATAAGTTGATTTCAGAACATAATTGTTTCTAAAATGATAGCATTAGGTTATCTCTAGTTCGATGCAGTTAATTGTAACCTTACTTAATTGCAATAGGTCGTTTACACACGTTTCAGTGTTTAAACTTTGGAATTTTACTACGTTTTATTCAAAAAAATGGTTAAAACATTTTTTTTCTAGTCTGAATTTTATTTTAAATAATTTATTATGTACCATTGTTGACCACTTAATTGTAAGCCATATTTCTACATATTTGACTTGTCTATCGCATTGGACATACCTGTGATGATGGATTTAAGATCTATAAAATTATAAATAAATAAATAAATTTTGATTCTTAATCACAGCGACTCTTAAAACTTGCACTGAAAAAATATTTTTTTTTATTTTATTTTTTTTATTCTACTGGAAGGAAAACGAGCAAGTGGGTCTCCTGGTGGTAAGAGATCACCACCGCCCATAAACATCTGCAACACCAGGGGTATTGCAGATGCGTTGCCAACCTAGAAGCCTAAGATGGAATGCCTCAAGTGCCAGTTATTAATAATAATAATAAACAATACAAATAAACAATAAACAATAGTAATATTACTGAAGAAACTGATACAAAATTTAAATCTACTGTCAAAAAGACGTTAATATCTAAGGCTTATTATAAAGTCAACGATTATATCATGGACAGGGATATTTCCGCACTAGCGATCCCTTCAAATAGTGAACATACTGTGTTAAAAATAAAATTGTGTTAAATACTTGTAAAGATATCATTTATAAATATTGTGAATCTGTTTTAAAAAAAAAATACCTCGTTGAGTTTCTTGCCGGATTCTTCTCAACAGAGGTTTTTTCCGAACCGGTGGTAGATTTTTTGACGTTCATAAGTGCTTATCATAGCCTAAATTGAATAAAGAGATTTTGACTTTGACTTTGACTTTGACACTGCTAAGTAATTACGATATTAGCGTTTGAGACTACAGCTCTGCTTCTAGGCGAGACTTGTCATTTCAATAGTATTTCACATCGAATAATATTGCACACCCATAAAAGACGAACACTTCCAAAAAAACCTTATGACAACCTAAACCTATCAGGTTAACAGGTTCCCTGCGCTGAGTCCCTGTCCCAAAGTAATGTACAGCGTTCTTTTGACACGTAATAGTACCTAATGAAAATGATAAAGCTAATGTATATTACATGTAATTTCCCCGTAGTAATTATTTTCATTGGTCATCTAAATGTGGTTCGAGAATAAAAATAATATAATAACATAATTCATTATTTACCGAAAGAACAACTGCATTATCTACACTAGCCATGAGGCACATTTGCCTCATCGACATGCCAGTAGTCACGCATGAGGCACGCATGAGGCACATGTGCCTCATAGGACAGGGAACCTGTTAAATCCCCGACGTTCCATACTGCATAAAATCCACAGCAGCTCAAAAATTCCATCACACTGTTTACACAAGTTTGCTGCGATTTTTCCCGATACGCAGCGCCTCGTGATAGTCATAAGGGTCCCATCGGAGCTCGCAGCGAGAAATATAGCCCCATAAATTACTGTATTATCGGACAGTCGATTCTGTTGGGCGACTGCTTCATTACGACGGCAAGGCGCCACAATAGACCATGTAATTGGAACTTGGAACATACATGGTGACGGGTTTATACGCTAGCTACTGGAGGGTACTGACGTTGGCTTAAGTTTATGATACTTGTGAGGAATACAATCTTATTTCTCATGAACTTGTTACAAGCTTTTATTTAACTTGGAACGATCGTATGCAAACGTTTCGTAGTTTTGAAACTTACAAAACATTTTGTTGGCCACTTCTTGGTATTCGGTTGAATTGAATTTTTTTTTTTTATTGTTATAACTGTATCGTTTCCATGTATAGTTTGAAGCCTCGTAGTAGGTAAGCAGGTTACCTGTAGCAGGAAACCTCGCTTTCAAAAGTAGAGTATTGTTTTCAAATTAGTCTACGCTAACTTAATTACTTTAATATAATGCTAATGTTGAATAACGCTGTTGCAAAACACACCCTTTTTTATTCAAGTATTTTTTTTTTTATTCGACTGAATGGCAAACGAGCAAGTGGGTCTCCTGATGTAAGAGATCACCACAGCCCATAAACATCTGAAACACCAATTTGGTTCCACATTGAAAATACAAACTGAAACATAGATGCACAGAAAAACCAAAAAACCGGGTAAGAGCGTATCGGACACGCCCAAAATAGGGTTCCGTAGCCATTACGAAAAAATTAAGTAATATTTTTCTAAGCATTTCGTACGTTAAGGACACCTTAAAGGCATCTTCTTCCAACTCAGCATGTCTTGTCACACGTTGTTTTTAGGGTTCCGGAGCCAAAATGGCAAAAACGGAACCCTTATAGTTTCGCCATGTCTGTCTGTCTGTCCGTCTGTCTGTCTGTCTGTCTGTCTGTCCGTCCGCGGCTTTGCTCAGAGACTATCAATGCTAGAAAGCTGTAATTTTTCACGGATATATAGGTAAATTATGCCGACAAAATAGTACAATTAAAAATTCAAAAACAATTTTTTTTAGGGTACCTCCCATAGACGTAAAGTGGGGGTAATTTTTTTTTTCTTATCCAACCCTATGGTGTGGGGTATCGTTGGATAGGTATTGTAAAACCATTAGGGGTATGCTAAAACGATTTTTCGATTCAGTCATTTGTTTGCGAAATATTCAACTTTAAAGTTCAAATTTTCATAAAAATCGAGCGTCCCCCCCCCCTCTAAAATCTAAAACGGTGGGTCGATGATTTGAAAAAATTCAGAATGGTAGTCAGTATATCAAACTTCCAAGGAAAACTATAACGGCTAAGTTTGCTTGAGAACTATTAGTAGTTTATGAGTAAATAGCAGCGTAGGGTATAAAATATACCTAAACTTGGAAGATTCCGTATAAAATACGAAATCCTTAGAAAAATATTACTTAATTTTTTCATAATGGCTACGGACCCTATTTTGGGCGTGTCCGACACGCTCTTGGCCGGTTTTTTGTGGAGTCTAAACTGTTACAAAAAACTTTAACAAAATTTATGATTCTCGGCTACATTGACCACATTGAAAATTAAAGGCTTTCAATTATTTAGTCAGTTTCAATTTGTAGTAGCCGTGGTGGCCTAGTGGTTTGACCTATCGCCTCTCAAGTAGAGGGTCGTGGGTTCAAACCCCGGCTCGCACCTCTGAGTTTTTCGAAATTCATGTGCGGAATTACATTTGAAATTTACCACGAGCTTTGCGGTGAAGGAAAACATCGTGAGGAAACCTGCACAAACCTGAGAAGTAATTCAATGGTGCGTGTGAAGTTCCCAATCCGCATTCTGAGAGGAGGCCTGTGCCCAGCAGTGGGGCGTATATAGGCTGGGATGATAAATTATTTAGTCACACCTCAGTTAAAATTTTTATACATAAACGAACAAAAATGTTAATTCCAGTGACTTCCCCGACATATTACTCGACAGAGTGCGTCTATTTCATTTAATTTTATTATTCTATGTGATTCTTTTGAACAGTAATAGGTAGTTAGCATCTTTTGTCCTCCATTAAACATTTCTTGAACGTTGTTGCTTTTATTACGCATGGTTTGGCAATCTCGTTTGTCCGAGTTCATTTTACTCATAATCTTGGAAATCGTTTGTAAAATCTTTGTTCTTTCCTTACTTAAATAATGTTCCTTTCTTTAGAACTAGTGTTTACCCGCCGTTTTACACGTGTACATCATTAGATACGGGGATTCCGATAATTTCCCATAGGAATTACTTACTTAAATAAAAAAAATGTCGAGTTCAGAAAAGACTACATTTTTCACTTCTCATGCTCTTAAAATGTTACTTTAGTCTCTATATATCGGGATTAAGGCTCGTTGTTAATCTCTAGGGATTAAAGTTTTTTTTAATTAACTTTGGAAACCCGCTCTGAACAGCCAATCAAGGCGTTTGTGAATAGAGAACTATCACCATTTTCATTGATTGGGTATAAGGTAACAATTATAACGGCGAGGGAATAATAACCACAGAATCTGCAAAAATATGAGAAAGACATTCAATTTCATGAAAAACGATTATAAATAACGAAAAAAAATATTTCATTACTTATATTAAGGATGAATTCATTTTATTATAGTCCAATTGGTTTTAAAAAATTTCAAGTTTGAATCTGTTGGCTAAATAAACGCAAGCGTTTAAAAAACGTCACTTTCAACATTTTTTTTATAATAAAATTTTGAACAGTTGTAAAAAAAGTAATATTGTAATTGTGTAGGTATAGAATATCGTTTTTTTCCTCGTATTCAAAGTGAAAAGTAGTTTTTTAATGCTAGACTATACAACCATAATGACACTCGAACTATAGACTCGCTCTAGTCGGTGGCAAAACATCTCGTATCATTATGGCTTCTTTTCGTCCCTCGTTGAACAATTTACTACAAAATTTTATAGGACACGGTAACAACACGGACGCAGCTTCAATCAATAAGATGTACGTGGGTTTATTAACCGGCTTCAAAAAAAGGGGGAGGTTATCAATTCGGTGGCTTTTTTTTTATGTTGTCTACCTGAGAACTCCGTCATTTATGAACCGATTTGAAAATTGTTTTTCTTTGGAATGTTTTCAATTAGTATCTGAATCAAGATTTTCAAATCAGGATCTGATACTTGGATCCTAAGGAAATCGAGGGAACCCTTTAAATATTGTAGTAACACCAATGGTAATTTCAATATGTTTAGGAGTAACTCGTGCGTTTGCTCTTGAAAATCATCATTTGATATAGTGGAACTGACGATGAAAACCAAATTTAACCAATGGAGCGACTACTCAATAACAAGTACTTCACGGGTTGCATTTCAATTACTTTAACGCAGTTGCTAAGCGATTTAAGCTCATCGTAATTCATATGGTGAAATGGAACGGGTGATGAATTACCAGGACTCCTCAATAATGAACGTTTGTGCTTCGGAAATAGCAATTTTTCGTAAAAAGTGACGAGCAGTTGGCATAAAACTATTGTATCTTAGATCTTTCACACTAAAAAGCGTGAAAAAAAATTATAACAAAAATGGAACGACTACAAAAAACCATGAAAATAATTTTCTACCAGTCTGAAGTCGGTGCCTCAGCACGAGCCAGCAGGAGTGATTGAAGCCCAACATACTCGTATAATTGCAGGTGAGGTAGACGATTATAGGTCCACTCCTGCTGGCTCGTGCTGAGGCACCGGCTTCAGACTGGTAGAAAATTATTTTCATGGTTTTTTGCAGTCGGTTCTATTTTTTGTTATAATTTTTTTAAACTTTAAATTTGTTTTTAAATGTGAATTAGTGTAACATACGTGTTTGTTATTTGCCAGTTAAATATCTACAGGAAAACATGTGAGTAGTTTAATTAATATACTCCACTTTGTACCGAAAAGTCTTTTCCAACAATACCTATTTTTTTGACTACTAAAGAGTTACAAATTAATAATGGCTGACTCGATATTCATAAAAAGCTGCCCTTATTTCTCGTAGTGCCACTAACTGGTTCCACTTAGACGTATTATAGCACAAAATAAGTATTTTGTGCTATAATACGACCGGATGGCTAAGTGGTTAGAGAACCTGACTACGAAGCTTGAGGTCCCGGGTTCGAATCCCGGCCGGGGCAGATATTTGTATGAATAATACGAATGTTTGTTGTCGGGTCTTGGATGTTTAATATGTATTTAAGTATTTATTTATCTATATAAGTATGTTTATCCGTTGCCTAGTACCCATAGTACAAGCTTTGCTTAGTTTGGGACTAGGTCAATTGGTGTCAAGTGTCCCATGATATTAATTTATTTATTAATTTATTATTATTGTCTTGTCTGCGTCTGTCAGCGGCAAATTTATAAGTGACTGATAAAGAAAAAAACAAACTTTACCATAAAAAACAATAAATAAGTAAATTCTGTATATCTGCGGAATATTCATTCACTCAATGGTTCTAACCATTGAGTGAATGAATAATTATTCATTCACTTGAAAAGTACCTTAAAAACAGTAAAATTATAAATTTGAAGTTTAAAAACGTCTCATATCACTTTTCTTTTTTCGCTTGCAATAATTAATTTTATTTTCGACTGTTAATTTCGTCGGTGCTAAGTAATTAACGGTATTTTTTCTAAAATTAAGGCTTATCTATGACGACAGGTTAGTGTTTTCCTCAAATCATTGTTTTTGTGTCCTTAGAACTGGTTTTCAATTAGGTACCTAGTATTAAGAATAAACAAAACAGCTCCGATAGCATCTGACCTTACGAGTAATAAAATGAGATAAACAAACTCATAACAAACTCACAGTGCTCAGTTTAACTTCACATCGCTTACAGCTCAGCTCATACATCGATAAAAAGTGAGTAAAAATGTATTTCTAAACACAGATTTACGTGTTAGTTTGCAGGGGTACGAGTATCTATGAACAAAAAGGAATTTTAATAACCTCGCTAGCCAATTTTTAAACTAACGCTCTTTGCTCGCAAAGATGTAACTTAAAATTCCTGTTTATTTGCATTTGGGCTACCGGGGTAAAGTTTGTAATGTGAAATGGTTGTATTTTGGTGGAAAAAATTAACAATTGTAATTATAATTGTCATTTTGACAAAATTTTATACAAAGTTTTACAGTTATCCATTGTTGTCCATCTCATTCCTTATGTATCTACAGTTTGGCAGTCTGTAAAGTTACGTCGTATTTTAAGAACAAAATGACATTAATTAAAAATGCCAAGCCCGTAAGTAATCCTCCTTTCTGAGAACAAAGTTGTTCCTACAGTTCGCAGTGAATCCATATACTCAATATTATAAATGCGAAAGTTTGTTTATGTGTTTGTGTGTTTGTCCGTCTTTCACGCCGTAACGGAACGGAATGGATCGACGTGATTTTTGGCAAGAGATAGTTTATGGGCCCGAGAGTGACATAGGCTACTTTTTATCCCGGAAAATGCACAGTTCCCGAGGGAACAGCGCGCGATAACCGAATACCACGCGGGGGGAGCCGCGGGCAAAAGTTAGTATAAGTATAAATACGACCGGGTATTGACGACCGGATGACCATGTGGTTAGAGTACAACGTCTGCTAGTATTTATATATTTCATTTCATCCTCTTTCGCATCCGCTTCATCTTCCGCTTCCTCATTCGAATATTCTTTCTCATCCACATCCTCTAAATTTATGCTTGACACTTCCTCTTCCTTCTCTTCTTCCTCAACAACCCCAAAACATATATATGAAACACTCAAGACTCGAAAGCAAAACAATCGTATTTTTGATACAAATATCTCCACCTAACTATGCGAGCGAGCGTTCAGCGAGCTATGGAGAGAGCTATGCTTGGGGTTTCCCTACGGCATCGAATCACATATGAGGAGATACGTAGAAGAAGAAGGGTCACCGACAAAGCCAAGCGAATTATCTTGTTGAAGTGGCAATGGGCGGGCCATATAGCACGGAGAGCGGATGGCCGTTGGGGCCGAAAATTTCTCGAGTGAAGGCCGCGGATCGGCAAGCGCAGCGTAGGACGTCCACCAACGAGATGGACGGATGACCTGGTTAAAGTCGCGGGTTCACGATGGAAGCAGGCCACTGCCAACCGAAGCAACTGAAGGTCTATGGATGGGGAAGGCCTATGTCCAACAGTGGACTTCCTACGGCTGAGATTATATGATCTCCACCGACTCGGGATCGGACCGCGGACTTCAAGTTTCTTAGTCAGGCTCTCTAACCACGGGGCTATTCGGTCATCTATATGAATGAATGAATGACAAACTTAGTACACGAATCCTGAATTCAGATTACTCAACTTTTTATTTATTTATTTCAGATGAAGCTCGTCATTAGTTTGATGCTACTGGCGTTTAGTCAGGCCAGAGTTATCGAAACTGATTGCGACGTTGTATCGATCCACAACATCAACCATGAAAAACAAGTTCTGTTAAAAAATATAAACAGCCCGTATCAAATGACAATCGACTATGACACCAACAGACTATTTTTCAGTTACACTGCTGAGGGCGACCCGAACGACATATTTAAATCGGGTTACATCAATCTAAAAACTAACGAATACAGTACGATTTCTGGAATCGCTGGGGGATTTGCTTCTGCTGTTGACAAACATAGTCAGAAAGTTTATCTAGGTGGACGAGATGGTGTGTACGAGTTTAATGCCGCTACGCACAAAGCAGACCATATTGAAGAAGATGGAAAGAACATTTGGCACATGTTTTACAGCGACAAACTGTACTACACAGATTATCCCAACGAAAATGTCTACACTTTTAAAGACGGCGTATCGACGTTGCTTCCAGAATTACAAGATACTAAAGCACTGCTTGTAGCTACAGACGGCAAGGACAATCTGTATTTCAAAAATTCTTCAGGCTTGTTTTGTTATAAAAAAGATAAAAGAGAGACCGTGTTGTTGGGTGATTACAACCTTAATAGTTTGACAGCTGATATCAATAATAATTTGTATTTCTCTACACCCGCGGGCTTTTATAACATTGATGAAAACCAAGTTGTAAATAAACTGGCAGATGTTAGCGATGTTTATGGATTAGTGGTCGAAAGTGATAATAATCTTATCTACGCGTCGTCAAATAGCATTATTCGACTGACACCGACTAAGAAAATTTGCATCACAGCTGAAAAAGTATGATTTAAGAAAATTTCGATGTATAAAAAACTAATATTGGTACCTAGTTAGTTATGTACCTTATTTAATTAGTGTCACTAATATCAATAAATTTCTACCAACGATAAAGTTACTTAATATAATTTAAAATTCGTTTGATTTTATTTGTCATTTTGATTATTATTATGGTTTATCAGACACAGATTGGAAATATTTATATTTTATACTTTATATTATTATGTACGTAAAGAAAGGGTATATCTTATATTTACATAGTTGTCTTATTTTTGTTATCACCAGAATCTATTAATTCTATGTAGGTATATAAACCAATAAACGGTCTTGTTTAACATAGACCTGCGCAGGTGGAACCTTGTGCAAGGTCCGCCCGGATTGCTACCACCATCTTGCTCGCTAATCCTGCCATGAAGCAGCAGTGCTTGCACTGTTGTGTTCCGGCGTGGAGAGTAAGACAGCCGGTGAAAATACTGGCACTTGAGGTATAATAATAATAATAATAATTCTTTATTTCCATAAAAAGGTACAAGGCCTCTAGGTTGGGTAATGCATCTGCAATACCCCCGGTGTTGCAGATGTATAAGGACGGTGGTGATCTCTTACCATCAGGAGACCCATTTCATCGTTTGCCAACCAATCAATAAAAAAAAAATGGCCGCCAGTTTCCATGGTTGGAAGGGGTCTGCATTAATCTCGGAACGTGCAAACCTCCTGCCTCCTACTCCTATGTACGGCTGCGTTCTACGGTTGGTGTGATGATGATGATGATGAAACGAACTTGCGGATCGCGGACCACTGCCACATTCAGTGCTATTGGAACGTTACTAGCTTTCCGAAAAGTGGTACACTCGCCCGAAGGTCGCCTTATGTGTAACCTGCCTACAAATAGCAGAGTTTGTATAGCTGTGGTCAAGTTTGGAGGTAAGATAGCCGATGAAATTATTTACCTAAATGTGCTCTCAACAACTCGACACACAAGAAAAAAATCTCCGAAAATACTTAGGTATCTACGAACTTTAAAGTCGTAGTCACGTAGGTATAAATCTAAAATGCATTGTAGAGCAAAATCAATCCCTGGGAAAGAATGAATTTTCTCGAAAGATTTTAATATTCTTTTTAAGAATAAAGAAAAAGTACGAAAGCGAAATAAAATATGACAAACTAACCGACGTCACATAACGAGTGTATCGCCCATAGTTTGTGAATAGAATTTAGTCGCGGGAATAAGTTTTCGCGATAACTGTGTTATTTGAGCCATTCAGCAGCCGAACGTGACTTCCCCTAGAAAGAGCCTTTTCAAAGTAACGGATTATTTGTGACCTATTCGGTAAATAACCGGAAACAAGAGGCAACGTATTATTTTGTCTATTTATGATACTCTTACGATAATTTCAGCGATTTAAGGAATAAATACTGAACTCTAGTAAAAAATAATGGTTTGGGTTTTTTTATAGCATATGGTATTTCTTGATTTGATATGATAGGTAAGTTCTTCTCGTGTTTTTATTTTTATGTGTATGTAAAATGTAAACCTTTGCCTTGCGCTGTTGCCTTGCATAATTACAATGCGTGTAATTAAGGAATTTTATAATTTAAATAGCCTAGAAGCTTATCTTAAATAAGATGGTGGAAATATATTCTATGATTTTTTTTCCGCAATTTTGTTTAATTACTTAGATAAATTTTTTGTACTGATTTTTGGTGTGTAAAAAAGAATATTTGTATTGTATTGTTTATTCAAATGATTTAAACACAATAAGTACCTATGTTATCTGGATGCAGGGATCGCCAGCGGTGCTCGGAATTTTATTCTTCTGTGAGTGTCAGACTATAAGAAAGCTCTCCAAATTTATTTTGCCAAATTTGGAACTCCTAAATAAACCAATTTCTATTAATATTTACCTTGACGTTTCAACCACATTACAGTGGCCGTGGTCACGAATAATTACTCGTGTTTTAGTTAACCCCCGACGCAAAAAGAGGGGTTTTATAAGTTTGCGTGTCTGTGTGTCTGTGTGTATGTGTGTCTGCCTGTCTGTCTGTGGCACCGTAGCTCTTAAACGGGTGGACCGATTTGAATGCGGTTTTTTTTTAATTAGATATCAGGTATTCTAGCGATGGTTCTTAGACATGTTTCATCAAAATCAATTTAGCTGATTTTGAGATATTCAACTTTGAAGTTACAAAGTCGGGGTTTTTCCAACTTTTTTGTTGGTTAGGTTATAGCGTGATAAGTCCCATTTGTGGTCTTTTGACTTTGAGTGAAAATCACGAAAATTTTAAAACATTATAATATCTAGTAAATTAACTAGATAGGTTCCCACTACAGACACGCAGCCCCACGGTTGCAAGGCGAGAGATATTGCCTCGTATATTACTCGTACATCTCGTCACATGACGCCAACTATATTACAAAACATCCCTGTAAGACTGCACCATTTTCTGTAAAAGGATCTAAAGTTTTAGAGTGTAAGAGGCTTCTTTTAACCCTGCAATAGGTTCAAGAAAATGAGCCTTTTCATATCTTCCTCAAAGGTATAGAGTACGTTTTTATGAGATTTTGTAATATTTGAACGTTGTGGAAATATACAAGACTCTTATTTTGCTACTAGCTAGCACGAGACTTATTCATGCATTTTTTTTTATTCGACTGGAAGGCAAACGAGCAAGTGGGTCTCCTGGTGGTAAGAGATCATCACCGCCCATAAACATTTTTAAAATATATCTTTAAAATTACGTTGCCATTTTGAGACACGTTGCAGCGGCCGTAATCACAAGCAGGTAGGTCGTGTTAGTAAAAATCACGTAATAAAGCTTAAAGCATATCACACATTCTTATAAAAAAATATATATATAGTACTTGGGTACATTGTATATAATGTCACATTGCAAAAAGTGGTGGCGATCTGGTCACTTACCTTTACATGCTCGTTTTCCATGTATAAAGTCTCTTTTCTTACCAATTTCAAAAGGTTGACAAATTTGACAAACTTGAAACGTAAATATAACATATGTCCAACGATTAATCTATTTTTGTGTCTACACGGAGATTCTATGAACGCTGCGTATTTTTCAGGCGCAGACGACGTTGACATAACGCAATTTATCCGAGATTTTGTCACATTTGTATTAAACTTTTGGGAACCTACGGTCTTTCTACATGACCATACATACATGACCTGAATTTTAAGTTATTTTCTTCTGTGTAGTTGCCTGCCCTTAGGTCTTTAACCTTAATACGAAATGGCAGTGATTTTCAACGTCTCGATACAAGCCGATCAAACGCGTTTCAATTATTCAATGTCACCCGGCACCTCTAAGGTAAACCAAGCCACACGTAAAAAGGTATTGTAAAATATTCCAGCGAGAAATTTTCGCGTACCAATTTTATAACTCGGTACATTGAAACTTCTCTACGTTGGGGCTTAGTGCAGTAAGCGGGCTCGGCGCTGACTGAGATATATGACTGGTACTGACCTCAATCGGTTCCACTGAGCCTTGATACGTGTAAAGATTGATATTGTGTCATATTTCACTTTAGCTGGTTACGTTAAGAATTTTGGAAGATGCTACTTGGTGTGCAAGATTGCACAAATTTTTTAATCTATTTGGGATTAAAGTATTTTTTTGTCTCATCATCATCCTCATCATCATGTCAGTTGAAAGACGTCCTGCTGGACATAGGCCTCCCCCAAGGCTCTCCAATCAGACCGGTCTTGTGCTTTTCGCATCCACCGCGATCCCGCGATCTTAACCAGGTGGTCGCTCCATCTTGTTGAAGGCCTACCGACAGCTCGTCTCCCGGTCCGCAGACGCCATTCGAGAACCTTTTGACCCCATCGGCCATCAGTCCTGCGTGAATGTGCCCCGCCCACTGCCACTTCAGTTTCGCAATTCTTCGGGCTATGTCAGTAACCTTAGTTCTACTGCGGATATCATCATTTCTGATTCTATCCCGCAGAGAAACCCCGAGCATAGCCCTCTCCATAGCCCTTTGAGTGACTTTGAGCTTCCTTATAAGGCCCATCGTTAGCGCCCACGTCTCTGATCCGTATGTCATCACTGGCAACACACACTGGTGAAAGACTTTTGACTTCAAACACTGCGGTAATTTGGATAAAAAGACACTGCGAAGCTTCCCGAACGCTGCCCAGCCGAGTCGGATTCGACGAGTGATGTCTTTCCCGAAGTTGGACCTACCTAACTGGACCGTCTGTCCTAGGTATACATAGTCTTCAACAACTTCGAGCGCAGAAGAGTTTTTTTTTGTCTATGATCTTAGAAATATGGTTTGTTAATCTTTTCTTTTCACTGAAAACCAGTGCCTTTTTATCTAAACCTAAATACTTGGTTAAGAATTTAAGTTTCGCTTTTTTGCAAAAGGCTAATGGCATAATTAATCAAGTACTTAAACAGCTATCATATAATTTGTTTACTATTTAACAAAGGTTGCATTTTAATTGCGGTTCCGAAATAATCACGCCTGGCTTAGGTACTTATCTGACTTAATAGTTTTGGTCAACTATCGGGAATATTTAGAACTGGAAGCACTTACATTTTCATTGATCCTGATTGGTTGATATTCTCCCCCAAAAGCATGCAACTCTTCAATAATAATATACCCAATCAATTACCCAATCATAGTATTTCGTTTAGCGATATTAGAATTTGAATCCCGAACGCCATCCGAATTCAATGTACAATGTCCTAAGTTGCGTTCTCACATGCTTTCAATAAGGAATGAGTTTTTTTACAAACCCCCTCACTACACAGGTTCTCATTGACTTACAAAACAAATGCTGAGTAGGTGCGATCGTGTTTTCGGCTCACGTACCGAGTTTATTTTTTTCTATCTTCTTTGTCGGATTCGATTACGGTTTAACGTTTGTGTCAAGACAGATGACCAATTTTAGTACCTACAGTTGCTTCTTGAGTCAAAATGTGAGTACATATAAACTTTGATTGCTGATCTTTCGCCATCACTTGCTATCAAAGTGTAAGCAATATAGCGTATACAGACACTGAGATCTCTTAAGGCCATGAAAAATCTACTCAATGTTTTAGTTCCAATCTGCGTCCAGTGATGATAAAATTTAATTTGGTGTCGTCTTCATTTTGTCAAATATGCAAAGTTTTAAGTATTTCATTTGTTATTTAGCTTACTTAATTATTTTCTTAGTAAGTGACCTTGCATTTTGTTAATAATATTAGAGTAATTACATAAGTATCAGTTCCAGATTTCCTGGCAGCAAGGCAAGATAAAGAAAACTCTAATAAAAACAACTAACGATGTAAATCCAAATTGAGAAAATCTGCTCATTAACGTTTGGCGGCAACCAACAACATCGCAATTGGCGTAGCGACAAATGCCAAATCAATAAGTCGAATTCAACATTTGTAAATTTTTCGCCGTGAAAGGTACGAGAATTCTGAATCAAGAATCATGATCAGCGGCGAGTCGAGGTATCCACATTCAGAAAAAGGTTAACGAACCGTGAAATGAATTACACAGCATACGCCGGTGTGCCCTGTAATTTATGCCACGTACAAATGCGCGAGCCTGTTAAAATCACACACGTTCAGATAAATGAAACGTTTTTACAAGCCCCGGCCGTGATTTCGTGTATTTGCTGAATTAGGATGTTCTTTTTCGGGTCGTGTGGACAGCACCCGTATAATTTTTAACCTTTCCTCACAATCTGAGGAATCGCAAATTAGTAGAAATAGAAATAAACTTAATTGTACAAGTACCAACTGTTTATCATAGTCGGGTGAATCCAAAAAGTATTTTTCCTCTTTCCATTTCCAAAAACATTAGAAAACAAGTAGTTACCTACCTATCTGGGGGCACGGAAGTGCCCCGCCAAGTCGAGTAAAAAAGCGGCACGGCCATACCTTTTCTTGAAGCAATTCAGACCATTTTTGATCCCCTATAACTTCGTTGTGGATAAAACTAGAAGTCTAAATTTTCAGTAACCAAGTAAGTATTGTATAAACACGGTATAATTCAAACTTCATTCAATTTAAACCAGTAGTTTAAGAATTATAACTAGTCAAAGTTTCTTAATTTTGTCTTGATCATCAATCATCAAAACTCTATGGCACTTCTAGCTAGCTAGCTAGCTAGCTAGCTAGCTAGAAGCGTATTTCTTGATTTATTTTATTAATTCATTTATTTTATTATACACAAAACACTAATCTAAATTTGAAGCTAGCTAGCTAGTTACGCAAACTGCGTAAATAACTTTGTAATCCCATGTAAATGTAAAGTTACATTTCCAACGAATGAATTAGTTTACCTGTAAAATATAATGGAATAAGTGTGCATTGTTAACGCAACTTATAGTTTTTTTTTTTCTTTTAATCGACTGTCGGCATCGAATCGGCAACTCCGGTATGCGGGCCCTTTTGCTCTCTTCTCTTGCATTCCATAGCTTTATCAGCCACAGCAAATATTACTGACGCCTACTTTTCTCACTTAGCATTATTGACAATGCGCGACCTCACTATGCCACGACACGATGAATCTCTTCGATTCTACGAGTTCAGTAAATCGAGGTTCGCAGACTTCGCAGTAAATAACCAAGTAGTTTGCTGTATTCCCACCGGCAGCCGGGTGCTATCTCTACGCCTACTTCACGAAGCTTTATGAATAATTCTTTTATATTTTCGCTTCGTTCAATGTACTACGTTGAAAATTGCACTCGTGTGTATCACTTTTGATAGTTAGATGTTTACGATTCCCAAATTTTAAGTAGAACTTGGTTTAGTGGCTTGGCTGGGCTGGGTTGGCTGGCTTGGCTTGGTTTTGGTATTTTGGCTAGAAATTTTTGTTTTTATTATTCTGGAAACTTTATTAGGTACAGGTAATATTTTTCATTGACCTTTTAAGCTCCTGTTTTATTAGTTTTATAACTTTTTCACGTTGTTCTCATCATCATCATCGGCTAGAAAATGAGCGCTCTTGAACAAACGGGTCTCCTCCTTAGAAACCCCACAAGTAACGACAGCCTCCCATTTATATCCACCGGTTATCAACAACTATCGTGATTTTGTCATTCTACCTACTCGTGGCTGAGAGGGCTGCCGACGCTACGTCGCCTGGCTCATGGTCCTCACTCAAAAACTATTCTTACCCATCAGTTAACAATTTTTCAAACGATAAAGACTCGTTTTGTATCTATCTAATCTGATATTAGACTTCGGTCAAGTTAGCAGCATCTCATTCAATATTTTTACTATTTCGTTGTTACCTAATGATGGATATATCCGTCAGAGAATAAGTATTATATTAAAGTCATCTTCACGCAATGGCATAAGTTTCAAACTAGCTTAATTAGGTAAGTTTTAGGTATTAAGAAGGTGAAATATGCACTGACTTTTATGACTTAAGTTAGGAATTCGTTGTTGACTCATAAATTTTCACTGGCGTGGTAGATATCCACCACTTTAACGTTCTCACCTGCAAATTTTACGGCTGCGACATAAATCCATACGTCAAATTTTGACGTTCAAGCAGAGTTCATATTTCCAGTACATACTTTATTTCATTTGCTAACGAATGACGTTTTACGGCACATAAAGTCGCAGCAATGAAGGCTGTAATATCGTCTAGTGATAACAAGCCTTGTCGTTTTATAGTACAGAAACCATCGTGACGGAACCTTTGCCTCTCCTTTATCACAAACATATCCAGGCGTCAAAAGGGTAACGTGTTGAGCGATGAGAGTTCCTGTATCGCTGGTCATGTTACAAAGAACATCGAAACGTTCCATGCAAAAGGATCTTTGTCTTGGAAACTTGAACAGTAACAAATCTTTTATTTTCTTTTCTGGTTTAATGATATGTACGACAATATCTCATCTACTGTTTCTGTAATGAAAAGGATAATTTAATGTTTGCTTTTGGTTATTAAAATATGATTTCGACTGAAGGGGATTGTTGGTGAGTGTTTTTCTTGAAGGTAAATGGGTTGGGAATCTCATTTAAACAATAGGACTCGTTCACATTTATTATTAGCGATGGCAAATCGCTCGCTGCACTCTGCCTATGTTTGCGGTCCCTGCCGTCGGTCTCAAAGCACTTAAGGCCATTTTATACAACACAAATAATAAATTCATGCTTTTGTTCTTTTCTTTAATTTTCTAGGGCTTGTTTTTATTTCGCTGTTATTTTAGTTGATTATGGTGTGATTTAGTTCGGTTTCTGAACTAAAAGTATTCATTTTCTACAACAATAAGCTATGCTAACAGCCAATGGGTTTGTGTAAACACTAATTATTAAATTTGAAGCCATTGTGATGACCTCGACTCTTTCCTTTTATTTTGTCCCTGTTATAATACCCTATAAACTGGTGAGCTTTTAAATATTCTTGTACGTCACAGCACAGCATTAGCAAAAAAAAACTTTGTTAAAAAATTACAAAACAGTGCGTATCGATGCATGCCCGTACGTAACTGCGTCCTATAACGGACCTACTTATCCTATGTAAGTGCACTGACTCAGCGATGGGACTCGCCAACTTTTGCAAAAGTGGATGCACCTCCACCTAATTTTATAAAAAAAGGACACTCTTAACTTAAAAATAGCTAAATTCTAGTCAAAAAGGCCCCTCGAGTTGTCCCGAGTACAAAGTTAGCAGTGGCGGATTAGCCACGTAGCAAGAGTAACTAATGCAATGGGCCCCGTGCTACACTTATTATTTCATGTACCTATGTAAACCTTAAAGTGTAAATATTTTATAAATTAAGTATTATCATCATATATCATCCGGGCATCATATATCATCATTGACATAGGCCTCCCCGTAGACCTCCAGTTGCTTCGGTTGGAAGCGGCCTGCATCGTCGGCGTCCGTCTCGTTGGATGTCCTACGCTGCTCTACGCTAAACAAAGTATGCGTCAAACAAAATATTTTTTGAATTGTCCTCAAATGCACCTCAGTAGATATCGCACACAATGGAATATCCGCACATGTCGCAGCTCCGTACAAAACCTGCATGCTGCAAAACCTCCCGATTAGCTTCCTCTCGTAAATCTCTACTTATGCGAAATATAAAGTGCACGTTTGTTGCTACATCGAGCGTAACTAAGCGGTGGGGTTTCGATACTATTTAGCACTTAGGTTGGGGGGACGAGGTTGTTGCCAGTGTCTAAAATGTTGTTAGATAAAGTGGGTGGGAATTGTTTTACTGTAAAAGTTAAAGCAAAGGTTTGTGAATTGGTGTGTTACAAAGGGAAAAAATTGTAACACGATTTCTATAGAAAGCAATCATAATATCTGCCTACCCAACTCTACTATCCTGCTCCACTTGGAGCCGGCCAATCAAAGCGCAGCAAGCCCATAGGGTTTGGGCATTTTTTAAACCAAATTTTATAACATTTCAACTCTAATGATAAAATCCTCTATGATTTAGATTAAAATAAATCTGTTTATATCCTAATTATCGGTTTAGATTTTATTAATTCTATGTGATCATTTTGATTTGGTTACTTATTCGAAAATTTTACATTTACAATTTTACAATGCAATACAATACAATACAAATATTATTTATTGATCACCAAAAACAGTACAGAGACATCACAAAAAAAAAACAAAAACAGGTAGACAATAGGCGGTCTTATCGCTAAAAAGCGATCTCTTCCAGACAACCAACAAACAAACAAACGATTTTGCATTAATTATTTAGGTAAGTACCTTTAACATTTATAATATTGTATTTACTTTTTGTACATCATTACTGAAAAAAGTTTCTTGGTTATAATCTGTTTCCACTGTTATTTTGTTTGAACAAAACTTTATCTTTGTTTAAAGCAACTACTAAACTTTAAACAAATTCTAGGAAACAAAGGCATCGCAAATTTTCGCAAGAATAAAATACTAGCGAAGCTTGCACAAAAGCTGAAAGTACTTAATTTCCATTAAATTATACAATGGACCTTACTATTAAGTGTTGGTAACTAAGATGTTTACGGACACAAAACAGCTAAGTAAGTACTTACTTACTTTTAATAAATAGGAACCTAAATTAGACTTCGGATGTTTCTATTGTTATTTACCTGTTATTATACATTGTACTCACTCCATTTTTTTACAAGCTTTGTCTGTCTGTAGTCAAATCTTGCAAATTAAATTCGACCAACTTGCAGTAGTCAACTTGTATTATTCTAAGAGGAGGCCTGTGCCCAGCAGTGGGACATATATAGGCTGGGATGATGATGATGATAAACTTGCAGTAGTCGGATTGACTGAAAATTTAGTACATACATACGTATATATAAAATCACGCCTCTTTCCCAACGGGGTAGGCAGAGACTACATCCTTCCACTTGCTACGATTCTGGCATACAACTCTCGCTTCCTCTAGATTCATCAATCTTTTCATGCATGCACGTCGGTTTAGAGTACTCCTGACCCGACCTTTCTTCAGAATGTCCCCGATTTGATCGTGGTACGTTCGTCTAGGTCTTCCTCTCCCAACGTTCCCATTCACGCTCGTCTAAATTTAAAAATCTTCGTCGTTAAAATTTAGTATACTTATGGAAATTGCGAGGCAAAACAATAATCTGGTAATGACATCCTGATAATCCGGACAGGATCCTCACCGCAGGACGGAATTCTTCAACACGGTTAATGGCATCGACTTGAAATTTGGTATGCAAATGTAGTTTGGGTGACCATGCAATTAAAGTGCAAAAAGTACAGTCAGCAAAAAAATCTTGTGTTTAAAATTTGTTTTTTACCAAACACTTTTAAAGTAATACTATAGTTTATTGAATCGGGCGTTACTTTACGGAGATACATATCAATAAACCAAACCAATTACTTTCTCATCCGCGCCCTCATGATAGCTACGATTATGCAAGAAATGTGTGTTAATACAGTTCTTCCACTTACACACTGTAAGAACACACGCAAATCTCACAAACCCAACTGTCACCACCACCACACAACACTAACGCATTTTGAACACAACCAGAGCTTATCTTCAAAACAACACAACCGCTTACCATGCTATCAGGATATTAGACATTATGTTGCATAAACGTAGCTATCGTAAGGCCGAGGACGTACAAAGTGATTGTTCTAGTTCATTACGAGTAGTAATACGAACTTATCAACTTTTCGCGTAACTCAGAAGACATCAGTGACACTTTGCTATAAAATGTTTGTAATGTATGGTATTGTAATGGCATTCTTAGGAGATAAACCAAAAAGGAAATTGCCTTAAAATTGTCACAACTCCTAACGTTTAGTGCTTTTCACACTATAAAATCATACTTTTTATAAGTAACTCAGAAGACTTTCCCTTGGCAACAAACAAGTTACACTAAAGAGATGTTTGATCCACTGCAGACATCGAATCAATTTTTATCTTGCAAAAGAGAGCAGTCAGAGCAATTTTTAATTTGAAGACGCGTGAATCTTTATGATCATTTTTTAAGGAAACTGGTATCCTAACCCTGCCGTCGCTTTATGTTTTTGAAATAATCATGTACGTTAGGAAGAACATATGTGATTTTCCCACTAACGTCGATAAGCCAAAGGCTACTAGAAACACAGGGAAGCTTAAAGTTCCATCTTACAGACTGGCTAAAACCAAAAAGTCGTTTTTGGGAAGTTGCATACGTTTTTATAATAAAATTCCAAAAAATATTACTGAAGAAACTGATACAAAATTTAAATCTACTGTCAAAAAGACATTAATATCTAAGGCTTATTATAAAGTTAACGATTATATCATGGACAGGGATATTTGGAAATGATTCCGATCCGCACTAGCGATCCCTTCAAAAAGTGAACCTACTGTGTTAAAAATAAAATTGTGTTAAATACTTGTAATGTATAGTACATAGATATCATTTATAAATATTGTGAATCTGTTTTTAAAAAAAAATACCTCGTTGAGTTTCTTGCCGGATTCTTCTCAACAGAGGTTTTTTTCCGAACCGGTGGTAGATTTTTTGACATTCATAAGTGCTTATCATAGCCTAAATTGACTAAAGAGATTTTGACTTTGACTTTGACTTACACATAAAATGTACGTACATAATATACCGTATTTTCTTACACATATTTAAAACACGTCACATACGAAACATTAAAAATATTTCCCACTGCCACAATCCTTGAGTGCGGGATAAAAGGTAGGTAAAGCAAATTGCTTTACAAGACACTGTCGTACGATCCCCGCAAAAGCCTGCAAATCGCATTACGGCCAGCTTACTCTGGAACCTAATGGAAATACCCATTTGTTCCGTTGTCCTATCTTAATGAAAAGGATATCGGTCAATTCTGTTGAAGTTTAAACCTCCCTTTAAAATCGGATTAAAGTGAAGCGAAGCGCTGTTTGCTTTAGATGTCGAGTCGTGTCACCCCTTGCACGAGTCTTGTGTAAAACTATTTGTCTTTTAAGTTTAGCGTGGAAACAATAACTTGTGACGCTTTGTATTGTCGTACACTAGTACTTTATTTGGTCCGCGGAAAGCAGAAAGAGGATATTCGAATACCTACTGTTAATTTTGATTAATTTGAATTTTAGTAACGTAAAACGGGGTAAATAAGGATTGCGGAAAGAGAAGGGATAGAACTAATATTTTGTATTTTCACACTTGCTACTTTAATTTTCTGGCTCAGCTTGCTCTAAAAGCAGTTTAGTTATATTTATAGACATATTATATCTGGGGGCACGGCAGTGCCCCCGCCAAGTCGAGCAAAAAAAAACAAAGGCACGGCCGTACCATACTTTTCTCGAAGCCATTCAGGCTATTTTCAACACCCTGTATTTTTGTTATGGCTAAATCCCTTTTTTTAGGGTATCATAGCTAAAATGGCAAAACGGAACCCTTATAGTTTCGCCATGTCTGTCTGTCTGTCCGTCCGCGTTAATAAATATAATAAATGCTAGGAAGCTGTAATTTTACACGAATATTATAATGTAAGCTATGCCGACAAAATGGTACAGTAAAAAAATCATAAAAATTTTTTTTTCTGTACCTCGACGAGACGCAACGAGACGTAAATTGGGGGTGACTTTTTTTCTCATCCGACCTCGTAGTGAGAGATATCGTTGGGTAGGTCTCTGAAACCATTACGGGTTGCTAAAACGATTTTTCGATTCCGTGATTTGTTTGCAAAATATTAAACTTTAAAGAGCAAATTTTTATTAAAATCGAGCGTCTCTCCCCTCTAAAATTTAAATCGGTATTTTTATATTGTTATTTTGACAAATTTTTTTAATATTGTTATTTATTTACACATTATTTGTAGATTTTGTCAATATAACTACCAGGCAACTTGAAATCCTGTAGAGGTTTTTTTTAAATATAATAACGTTATGTTAACTTAACGCCGTGTTCAAATTGATGGCGAGGGACGAATATAAACTTGTCTGAATTACAGTCGCTGTCTCTCGGGTTGCAGCAACGGGTCATTAACTAGCCGGATGGTTAAATGGTTATTACATAATAAGAGCACAAAGAGAAAAGGCAGCTTATTGGGCCATAGTCAAAATTTCAAGTTAGACGTCTGATATCTGTAGAAAAGCGTCGAAGGTGATTGTGAACAGAAGAAGAAGAAGAGCAGAGGTGATTGGGTTCATAACTTTTACACTTTTCGACTCCAGTGCCGGTTGTAGTACCAGCAGAATCAGATTCTTTGCACTCTGACTTCTGGTCGAAAAGTGTGATCTTCCGTCCAGGGATGCAAGGACGAATATTCCTAAATAACATTTTTTATTATTGTGCTGGCGTTTTCGTCTGAATTAAAATATACTCGGCGAGCTAATATTATCATTGAGCGAAAAGTTATAGAATTGTATTTGTTATGTAGTTATAATATAAACATTTTTGAGAGAAGGAATGCGAGTATTTATTATTTAGTATTTTCGTTTTATCAATGAAACTCACGTGGCCCCTATTTTCTTTTTAGCCCCCGACGTAAAAACAGCGGTGTTATAAGTTTGACCGTTATGTGTGCCCGTGTGTGTCTGTGTGTTTTCTGTGACATCGTAGATCTTAGACCAGTGGAACGATTTGAATGCATTTTTTTTTATTTGAAGTCAGGTTTTCTAGAGATGGTTCTTAGTTATGTTTAATCAAAGTCAGTTGAGCCGTTCTTGAGTTATTGAACATTGAAGTAACAAAATCTGGGGTTTTCCAACTTTTTGTTGATTAGGTTATATTTTGAATGAACGCGCTGATTTATAGATAGAGTCTTAAGTTTTTTTGACACTCCCATTGGAGTGTTAAAAGACCGGCCAAGTGCGAGTTGAACTCGCGTACCGAGAGCTCTGTACTTTCTATGTCATGTGGCGTGCATTGAGTAGGCAGTTGCCTACCCTGGAATCGAATCAATTTACGCCAAGTACTTTGTAGGTAACAGAGCTCCTTTTCTAAACAAAATGTAACCCGCTTTAATGTTTACCGTGAAAGTTATTCACTTATGGTGATTACTTATGATAGTTTATCTTTATCTCGTCAAACCTACTGTATCCTCTCAATTGCGACCAGCAACAGTGTTGAGAAATCACCGCTTTGGAATGAAATAAGCCGTAGCTCTCGCTACTTAAATGTCTGAGTGAAATTATGAGTCCAGCAAGGCTTTAGTGATATTACCCTGATTTAAATATGAAATTGCCTGTTATTCCAACGTCGCAAATTATTAAATCCGGCTGAACGTTTACTTGTTAAATTAGGTACCTACGAGTTAAGGTAGCGTTCTGTAACATGACGCCCGCGACCGACAACCGCGACACCCGACTGAGTCGCGTGACACTGTTATGTATTATTATACATTTCTACTATTATAAATTCCTACCATCGTCAGCCAAGTGGGATGTGGTCTTCCACGTCCTCGCTTTGCCTCTGGCATGTATATAGCTTTACGATGTGGTATTTTTTATTCGACTGGATGGAAAATTAGAGATCACCACCGCCCATATACATCTGCAACAACAGGGATATCGGGAGGGGTCTTCCGGCTACCCCCTTAGAACTCCATAATAAACGACAACTCTCACAATGTTGTCAGTTCATCAAGCGGGAGCTCTGCCAAAGCTTCATCTATTAGCTCGTGATCGTCTCTCTAGGACTTTTCTCCCCCAACCTATCGGTTCCTCGAGCGATATGGCCCGCCCATTGCCACATCAACTTGCGTATTATTCGAGCTGTGTGTGATCATGATCAGCTCGTGTTGCAATTCTTCCATTCTATCATCACTCGATAGTGTGCGTGCATTGTAACATTGTCCTGTCTAACATAAAATGGGACGTTTTGGGCCTGTGTGAGGTGGTAATGGGCTGGTCACGTTGCCCGAAAAACAAACTCGTGGTGCAAGGCTTTACTGGAATGGAGGCCGTGGGGGTGCAAGAGACCGGTTGGAAGACCTCAAATGCGTTGGAGGGATGACATCGGGAGAGTTGCGGGCAGTAACTAGATGCAGACGGCTCAGAATAGAGCAACGAGAAGAAATCTGAAGGAGGCCTACACCAAATTGGTTCAGAGAAGCTTGAGATGATGATGATGATGTGTGTATGATATGGAAATGCTGGTAAAACGGTTGCCTTTATTATTGCGAATTAAATTAACCAGCGACACCATAGACTATTGAGGGCGTTTCAGCTTCGGCAGGTCCGATTAGATTTCGGCGACTTTAGCAAATGGCTTCGGCTGCAAAACAAAGTGCCGTTGTCGGCCGCGAGACCGCTCGACGAGAATGCCTTTGAATCAGTGACGCGGTTCTGTAATTAAGTGAACTGTTATTTAACTTTCGCGTACAAAATAACAAAACTTGAAGATTTCGGTGTACAAATAAATTGAGAGCCGAAGTACACCCAAAACACAAGCTTTATTTGCTTACATTAGGTCAGTTGGTGTCTTTTCTAAACCAACTCCGTAAAATTTTGTGAGCGGGTTTGATTTGTTTTTTCTATTCAGTTTTTGTAACTTTTCAAAATGGCGGCGTCATTGGGATTGAAACGATCAGTACTAAGTGAATATAGATCACGTATTGCTTATTCGACCCGTCTGTAAAATTACTTGATTAGCAACATAAAACAGTAGATGTCATAGGTACTAATATTACTCATAAAATTACTATCGATATTAAATCAATAGGAGTCGCTCCCATAATTACTAGCCTTAGGTGCAATTAAGTGCATCAAACAAACGATGTCAAAACTATTTTAGGTATTTACTCGGGAAACAAAGATTAAAGCCGCAAACAAAAGTAAAAGCACATAAAGCAAATACCTACAGCCCGAAAATACATAAAATATTTTAATTTGTTTTTGGTGAGATTGTGAAATATACAGCTGTAGTGCATTTATAATGGTTTTCTATCGGGAAAGTCGGATCTCAATCGGAATACGACGGCACGCAAAATGTTAATCAATTATAGTAATGAGTTTTTTGAATGATATAGCATTATAAAATATAGCTATTTACCTGTATTATTACAAAGTGAAGAAAAATAATCTTAAATCGCGTAACGTTCAGGACTGGCAGGAAGTCGCAAGTCGGCATCGGAAAAGATTGTCGGAAACCGTCCCGGCTCCTACACCCGTTTCCCGAGCACAGCCACGGGTTTAAATACACCGGATTTAATATATCTGTCGTTCACGTACTGTCGGATTGCCTTGAAATGTTTGGGTTAAAACAATATGACGAATTTATCTCGGGATAAAGTAATTTGATCGAATAAAATCAGTTATGTTTCAATATTTGTTTACTCCCATGAAATATCATTAAAAGTGCTTGTTTTTACAGTTTGTCTGTATTATGTATATTTAATTGAAATTCAAATTATATCGTAACATATTTTTAATTAAGAAATCAATCAGAATGACAAGTGAAAAGAAAAACAAACCAATGTCATAGACACGACACCTCCGCCGCAAATCTGGATGATGTGGAGCTTCTTCATCAGTCCTCCCTTGTAATCACAGTACCTAGCATTTGGTCCAGGTGCCGTTTACAAATCTCGCCTGCATCGGTCCTTACTTCGTAATGTAGTCTTCCTAGAATTTTAGTGACGGTGCCGAATTCCCATTTGATCTGTCTATTTACGTAGCTTCTTATTTGGACTCTCTGACCAATTGTAAATGTTCGGATTTCTGGACGGATATCATTACGCAATTCGTTTCCTGCTTGTATTGCAGTAGTCTTGAATTTGACGCTTAGGCCGTCTCTTATTTCTCTTCCGAACATTAATTCATAAGGACTACGTCCCGTGCTTGTGCTTGGCGTCCTTCGCAATTGTTCTTTTATCGTCAAGAGCTTGTCCTGTAGGCTACCTCCTTCAGTACTGACGCTATGCAGGGCTTTTTTAGTCACTTGGACGAATCTTTCTGCTTGTCCATTAGTCGCAGGGTGGTATGGAGCTGATGTCTTGTGAACTACTCCGTTTAGCTTAAGATATGACTCAAATTCATTTGAAACAAACTGCCGGGCATTATCAGATACCAAGATAAAGGGGAAGCCGAATGTTACGAAAAGATCTTTTAATTGTTTGATGCACCATGTACTTGTCGTAGTAGTAGTTGGAATTATTTCGACCCACTTAGTATAAGCATCAACTACTATGAACAGGAAATGGCCTTTTATCGGACCCGCAAAGTCGATGTGTATTCTCTGCCACGGCCTTGTCGGTAGCTCCCAATGGTGTAATGTCACTGGTGCAGGTTGGTTAAGTTGTAATCGGCAAGCTCGACAACTCCGAACTAAGTTTTCGATGTCCATGTCAATTCCTTTCCAATATACATATCCCCGTGCTAGCATTTTCATTTTTACGATTCCAAGGTGTCCTGAGTGTAATTCTTCTAATACTCGCTCTCTTAATTCTGTCGGAATCATAACTCTAGTGCCCTTAATTAAACATCCATCCTGAATTGTCATTTCATTATCATTGTAACCATATCGGCTTAGCGTTCTGCCCGCCATTAAGGCTTGTAATAAATTATTGTATTCGACATCCTTTTGAGTTTCTTCTGCAATTTTTATGCGATCAATCGAAATGGTATTCATTTGATTAAGTTGAAAAGCATAATTTACGTCAATTATATTTGTTGCTATTTTGTCTACCGGAAATCTCGATAAATAATCAGCGTTACTGTTCTCCGTCGATGTCCTGTACTCGATGGTGTAGTCAAAACCGGAGAGAAAATGCGCATAGTGGAACAGTCGCATAGTACTCATAGCCGGCAACGTTTTATGCGGGTGAAAAATGGTAGTAAGTGGTTTGTGATCTGTAATAAGTATGAATTTTCTTCCGTAGCAATAATGGAAAAATTTTTTTAGGCCCCAAAATAGAGACGTAGCTTCTTTATCTATTTGACTATATTTTTTCTCGCTATTGGTAAGCGATCGTGACGCAAAGGCTATAGGCCTATCTGAACCGTCTGGTAATCGGTGGCTGAGGACGGCTCCCAGGCATTATGTATATTTAATTGAAATTCAAATTATATCGTAACATATTTTTAATTAAGAAATCAATCAGAATGACAAGTGAAAAGAAAAACAAACCAATGTCATAGACACGACAGTCTGCTTTATCAAGAGTTTTAATTTTTTTTCGCGCTTTTTATACGTAATGGACTTTTACTGCAAATCGTCAAACTGTACGCGTGTTTTCTGTTTCGAGAGGTATATCTCATCATATCGTCTTTAACTGATTCATTATTATGCATCACTGCATCAGTAATTTCAAATCATTTTAAGTGTCTACTTAGTTGGAGTTAGAAGAGATCCCTTGTTAGGGATAAGCTCGCCTTTGTACTTCTCTCTGTGTATCTGTTTTTTTAAATAATATACAGACGGATCTATTTATAATCCATAAACTTATTGTTTCCAGTCTTAATAGTCATAATATCATGAGTCCTAAAAAAGACAAAACCGGTTAACTTTTTGAAATGTCATGTTATAGAATGCAGTAAATTAAGCTAATTTAATAACCAAAGGCATAAAATCTGATAGGAGTTCCAGAAAAAACATTTAATTTTTATGACAAATGAAAATTATGATAAATGATTCGTTCGAAATTATAATTCAATCAATAAGCACGAAATTTTGAAATTGCACAAACCATTGTACTCCGCTTGCAATTATAATAACGTTATCATTTCTACAAGTTCACTCCATGTGACTTAAATGTTCTTAAAAAGCACATTCTGACTTAACATTTTTTATCTCTTGATTTTTTACATAATTATGTCAATATTTCCAATTCTACTACCTTCGTATCTGTCCACTAAGTATAATAAAAATAATTTGATGCTAGTACATTTTTATCTAAATTTTAATGTTCTACCAGTCAATGAAACATTAAGATAAAATTAGTTTTGTTAATTGTAATGATTCATCTACATTAAATTTTTTTTTCTAACTATCCCTCTTTCGTTCAAATTAAGAGATGGAAAAAAATCCGGGCTATTAGATATATTTTTTATTTCTGCTACAGATCTATCTGCAATTTAATAAAGATACATATGTATACTTACTAAATACGCAATACATACCTGCGCCTGAAAGGGATACAATACAATACAATACAATACAAATACTCTTTATTGTACACCAGAAATAATAAGCGATACAGAACAGGTACACAGAGAAAATTACAGGGTAAGGGATCAAAGGAAAGCAAAAAAATATAGTAATCACTCGTTAACTTAAAAAAAAAACACTTCCTATCTACAAATGTCAAAGTTCTAATTATCATACACTTTAAAATCGGTTTTGAGTGTGCTCTTATACTGGCCTATGAAAAGGTCGAATTGACTAGTCAACCTGAAGTTTGCTCTGTACTTCTTGACGTGCTCAAGGAACACTGGATACAGATAAGTCAGAACTGCGTGGTCCAGAGTGGGGAAGAGATGATGAAGAGCGTGGTTACCGAAAAACGTCATAATTCTGAAGTGGCTTCCATTGATGTCTTTGCGGTCCATAACCGTTTCGAGCTCGTGCATACCCCAATCAGGAGTTTCCGTTTTATAACTGAAATGGACAGAAAATATTTTTAAAACTGGCTTGAATTTAACTAGTTGATTCAAAGTCCAAATCAGAATATATTTTTCCAATTTAAGCTATAACACACACAAATGAATGACAAAAATCTACCAACGGTTCAGAAAAACCTCGATTATGATATTTTAGTGAAAGTCTCGTTTTGTTTTTTTGTAGTCTTGTTTTATCGTTTTGTCAGTACACAGTGTCTTTTAAATACAGTATATAGCGAAGGTTATCATTTCATTATCATGACAAAAAACAACAGCTGCCCTCCCCTGCCCCCTGTCCCCCCCGCGTACACCCACGACCTCTACAACGATCAGTTTTAGAGGATCCGCAACCTTTACTACATCGTCCATTTACACTGCAAAAGGCCTATCAACACTTACCCGACCGGTACATGCGCATCACGCGGATAGCACGGAGACCAGATGGCCGCCGGGGCCGGAGAATTCTTGAATGTAGAACGTAAATCGACAAACGCCCAATACAACGTCCACCAATGAAATAGACGGATGACCCCATTACAGCCGCGGGTTCACTGGATGCAGGCTACTTCCAACTGAAGTAACTGAATGTCTATAAGGTAGTCTTATATCCAACAATGGATGTCCTACTGCTGATATGAAGATGATAATGATAACATGGGCACCAGAACCTTACGGGATGAATAAATTATTTTACCTGGGTTGGTCCCCGTCTTTCCATATATCTGGGTGGTGATGAGCAGCAATAGAGCCAGTCATAACGAAAATCAGGCTTCCTGTGCAAACAATCCACAACCACATGGTAAATGCTTCATAGAAAGTGCACCCGCTGGCCAACCACATCCAAACCGGAACAATAGCTCCAACCAAGTCCGTGAAATGGAAGTGATTAGTATAGTATCCTTTACGAACCAAGGCAGAAATGATTCTGAAAAGTGATTTGATATTAAATAATTAATTGAAAATTTAGGTACACACGTACACAAAGGAGAGTAAATCTAACAGAAGTAGATGTCTTACAGAAACAAAATTAAATGGTTTTTTATATTTTTCATGCAACGTTTGAGACGAAATTATTTCTACGTAGGTATGTTTCGATCTAATAGCATAGTTTCATGTTGTCCAGTATCCATTATCATAGTGTTGACAATGTAAATAGATTTGCCGATGATACAAATGATGAGGGTGTAACAAAAGTTTAATTTGAATGTAAACATTACTCACCTACTGAAAAACAAGACGAGAAACGAAAATGGGAAGTAAAGACATTCAATCAGTAAAGCAAAGTGCTTAGAAATGAAAGGCTTGTCTTTTCTAGGATTCCAATAGACTAGAGGTTCAAAGGCACTGATCTCTAAATCCATTAGGGTATTGGTATACAGATGATGAGAAAGTGCGTGTGAGACTCTGAAATCCCTGTAAATTCAAAAATTAAACTTGGAATTAACAAAAAAAAATACAAAGAAATACCCAAGAAATACCGGTTTTAAACAAGCATAGATGTTTAAATCAAAATAATGAATGCTAAAATGCTAATAATGTTTGAGTGCACCGCAACTACTCTCATCTACAGTTTTTATTTTGGGTAAAAAAACTTTAATTCATTCAGGGACCGGCCCGGTATCCCCTTGGAAGGTTTCTGAAGAGATTTTTATAGGGCTCTGCGTCCCAAAGCCGTCGCTTAACAAAACCCGTTCGTTTAGATTTTTAAGCACTTTTAATACAGATTAACCAGTCTGTCGAAACAGCAACCTCTTGAAGGGGTTTCCCTTTCAACGCTAAATATGTAGGTATACAATTTTATCCCTTACTAATAATGTAAATCTATGTTTGAAGACTTCGTACAGAATCGGCTGATGGCAAAAAGGCTTTGTCCTCTCTGACAAAGTAGCCAATCTGACATCGTTTGCAAGGGAATGTACATTCTAACACCGTAATATATTTGTATTAGCAGTGGAAACCCTTAAAGGGAAACCCTTTTATAAAACTATGATAAAGCTAATGAACGATAAGGCCGCTCGAAGATTTTTTTCTAAAAAATGGTAGATGGTTCTCTTGTTTCATCTTACTTTCTTCCTTTCTTTCTTTTCTTGTTGTTTCTTGTTTGTTTTTATTAAATTATACCCATGAAAGGGCAAAGAAACTACGTCAACTTTTATGTTATATAAAACAGTTTGTAAGTTGACATGGCGTCAATTTTACTAACCTGTATGACCACATCCCCATACTGAAAAGGTGCATTCTCCAATTCGATTTTCTGTGGATATAATTGTGAGCCGCAACAATCGTCCAAGCTATCGTAAGAGATGCAATGAAGTATGACAAATTGACGAGCACAGGAATTTTTGTATAACAGGAAAATGCTGCTGAGAGTAAATATGTTGCGAATAACCCATCAATTATCCTGTCAGATTTCTTATGGGTGTCCTTAGGAACCTTTTTTAACTCTTCAAAGATTGACCTTTTCAGTGTTCGGTAAAATCCGTCGTCTTCAAATGTGAATGGCGAGTTTCGGGGTGTCTTAGCATCTCTTACGTAGAATTTTTCAAGAGTTTTGTTAACGGATGAATTAAGATGATGAGATTCGAACGCTTCTGTTATATCAGTTCCCTGAAAATGTATAAGTAAAATTATCACAATAAATCATTTAGCAGTTATGTTATGTTGCACATAATACGGGGTCCTAAGTGGCGATCGCATCTTTTTTGCACTTCTAAATATATTAATTTTTTTACGCAAGAATATGCAAATATTATTTTTTATTGTTTTTTTTAATTATTACTTAATTTCAAATTTACCCAATCTCGTCGTGACTAAGCTACTTCTTAAATTGAACGGTCATATACACGAAATGTTTTACTCAACATCTTTGCATTTGCAATTTTACTCTTAAACTACTAATAATTCTCGAGGAATCTTAGCCGCTATAACTTTGAGCAAAAATGCGATTTTGCTCAGTGATTTTTAATAGCAAAACCTGCGTTTGAGGTGCTGAGGTGAAAAAAAAACCGCTGTATTTCTTCTCATATTTAATATTTAGTATATGAAAGAACGTTTTTCTCTTAAACTGTAAATTATTCAAGATATACCTACTTCAGGGCTATCCTATAGAACCCAATAGGTTAGGTTAGTTTAATAACAATTCTGAAGTTCTTATACAGTTTAAAAGAAACATTCCTCCACATGAAACAGTTGAAAAATAAATGAATTAAAGAACCATTATTATTATTATATTGCAAATGTTTTAGTTACGAAGTTTACCTTAGTAAGATCCAACCACTCAGATCCTCCAGGATGCTTGTGAAGAAATTCAGTCAAATTGTAAAGCCCGTTATGGACCCGCCACAAGCCTTCCGCTCCATCGTCCATGGCCTTTCCAGTCAACCATTGCACCGGACCCTTAAAAGCACTATCTCTTAACGAAGGATATTTTAGTTGAGGAAAAGTAACATGTGTCTTCTTCTCTATTGCTCGCTGATGGGCTATCTCTTGATATTCAGCCCATCCAGGTGTCATTTTTACGTCTTTACACGAAACATTCCGGTTCTCGACTCAGCGCCTCGAGTCGAAGGAGCGCCTCTCCACAGCTAATTAACAATGTGCACGAGTAACCCTTGTACTTGGACGTTATCTTAGTTTCGGTGGACAAATAACGGACCATGCTCAGTGTTAGGGTTCCGTAGCCATTACAAAGAAAAGAAAACCAGGAAAGACGGAACACTCACCTCTTACAAAAATGAAATCGGTCACATAATAAGTTCACTTGCAAAAGAGCGTATCTCCATAGCACTTACGTCCTTTTGTTGAGAATATGCTTTTCGTTTTATGCCAATAACTCAGCAATAGTTTATTATGTATAATTGCAAGCCGATGATATTACTGGCACTTGAGGTAGATATCCCATCTTAGGCCTCAAAGTTGGCAACGCACCTGTTTAGGTGTACCTAAATATAGGTAAGCTACACGTAGTTACGAGTATTAAAAAAAACTGTGTATTTATAATAAGAGAAAAAAAAAACATTTTTGGCCATACCAACAACGCATTGGAGTCGCCTTGGTTGGTGACATAGAATTAAATAGAGCTTTAGGTGGATTAAAAAAAAGAATGCTTATGAAAATAAGTACAGGCGGATCTATTTCTTATCCAAAAACTTATTGTTTCGAGTTGTATAAGTCATAATATGTTATGAGTCCTAAAAAACTGGCCAAAGAGCGTGTCGGACACGCCACAAGTTCCGTAGCCATTACGAAAAAATTAAGTAATATTTTTCTAAGGATTTCGTATTTTCTACGGAATATTCCAAGTTTAGGTATATTTTATACATTAGGCTGATATTTACTCTTAAACTACTAATAATTCTCAAGAAAATTTAACCGTTATATTTTCCTTGTAAGTTTGATATACTTACTACCATTATGATTTTTTTCAAATTTTTCCTCCCACTGGTTTAGATTTTAGAAGGGGAGACGCTCGATTTTAATGAAACTTTAAAGTTGAATATTTTGCAAACAAATGACTGAATCGAAAAATCGTTTCAGCAACCCCATGATGGTTTTATAAGACCTATCTAACGATACCCCACACTACAAGGTTGGATGAGAAAAAAAAATCACCTCCACTTTACGTGTACATTAAAAATATTTTTTTTTAACTTTTTTACTGTACCATTTTGTCGGCATAGCTTACAATTATATATTCGTGCCAAATTACAGCTTTCTAGCATTGATAGTCCCTGAGCAAAGCCGCGGACGGACAGACAGACAGACATGGCGAAACTATAAGGGTTCCATTTTTGCCATTTTGGCTACGAAACCCTAAAAACATAAAACCACGCGGTTTTCAAGACTTTTTAATATATAAACAGCATATTAAAAAGAATGCAGTAAATTAGGTTACTCCAAAAACAACTGAAAAAAAACTATTATGAGTTTCAGAAAAAATACTTTATTTACAAATGAAAATTATCGACCGTCAATATGCATGAAATGTTAAAATTGTACAAGTTTGCAGTTATCATAATGTTATCACGTTCACTTGTTCGCTCCACGTGACTTAAATGTTCTTCATAAACACACTGTAAGTTCACAGGTTTATCTTTTGATTTGTTACATAACGATGTCAATATTTCCACTCCAACGTCTTCTTATCTTTCCAGTACAATAACAATAGCTTGATGTTTAAGTACGTTTTTATCTAAATTTAAAATATTCTGCCACTCAACGAAACATTAAAATAAAACTAATTTTTAACCCCCTACGCAAAAAGAGGGGTGTTATAAGTTTGACCGCTATATGTTTTTGTGTCTTTCTGTGGCGCCGTAGCTCTTAAAGCAGGTGCACCGATTTAAATGCGTTCTTTTTTATTCTACATTGAAGCAATTTGTCCCAACTATCATTTATTTATCATATTAAGAGACAAAAAAAACTATTGTAGGAGATATACATGTTTTATGTTTTTTGCTAGGAATCTATTTGCTAATAGATATACATATACACGTAATACGTATGCCTGGTAGGTATCAATTGAAAGCAAAAAATATAGCAATCACTCGTTTACTTAGAAATTAAATTCTTCCTATCCACAAACTTTAAAGTTCTAATCATCGTACACTTTAAAATCAGTTTTGAGTGTGCTCTTATACTGGCCTATGAAAAGATCAAATTGACTAGTCAACCTGAAGTTTGCTCTGTACTTCTTGACGTGCTCAAGGAACACTGGATACAGATAAGTCAGAACTGCGTGGTCCAGAGTGGGGAAGAGATGATGAAGAGCATGGTTACCGAAGAACGTCATAATTCTGAAGTGGCTTCCATTGATGTCTTTGCGGTCCATAACCGCTTCGAGCTCATGCATACCCCAGTCAGGAGTTTCCGTTTTGTAACTGAAATATATACAAAATTATTTTAAAAATGGTATGCAAATTACTTAATTCAAGGTCGAAGTCAAAATAATACTGAATGTCGGCTATAGCATGCACTTATGAATGACAAAAATCTACCAACGGTTCAGAAAAACCTCGATTAAGTACTCGTATAATATTTTAGTGACACTCACGCACTAGTTTAATTTTATTTTTACAGTATATAGTAACGAAGGAAAACTATCATGTCAAAAATCTTCTACTATCGGACAATGACTTTCCCCGAAGACCTCTGCAACGATCATCTTTGGAGGATCCGCAAACTTTACTAGGTGCATCAGCCATTTATATTACAGGAGGCCTATCAACACTTTACCTACCGGTGCACTGGCACCGCCTGAATAGCACGAGGAACAGATTTGTTAAAGCTGTGGGTTTACGGTGGATGCTGGTCGCTTCGAACCAAAACAACTAGAGATCTAAAAGATAGGGTCTATATCCAAAAGTAGAATTTCTACGGCTGATACAAAGAACATGATGATGACACGGGCAATAGAACCATACGGGCTGAAATAAATATTTTACCTCGGCTGATCACCGTCTTTCCATATATCCGGGTGATGATGAGCAGCATTAGAGCCAGTCATATAGAAAATCAGGCTTCCTGTGCAGATAATCCACACCCACATGGTAAATGCTTCGTAGAAAGTGCACCCGCTGGCCAACCACATCCAAACCGGAACCAAAGCTCCGACCAAGTCCGTGAAATGGAAGTGATTAGTATAGTAGCCTTTACGAACAAAGGCAGAGATGAATCTGAAAAATGATTTAAAATTAAAGAATTAATTGAAAATGTTAGTTATAAGTACACACAACGGAGAGCATAGACGTCTTATAACTAGAAACAAAAATAAACGGTTTTTAATACTTTTCACACAACGTTGGGGACCAAATTATATTACGATTTTTTTCTTCTATTTATATTATTAATAATAATAATGTTTCGATCTAACAGTACCTCTATAGTGTCATGTTTTCCACTATCTATCAACATAGTATTGATAATGTGAATAGATTTGCCGATGATACAAATGATGAGGGTGTAACAAAAGATTTATTATGTACATACGAATATTACTCACCTAGTGAAAAACAAGACGAGAAACGCAAATGGGAAGTAAAGACATTCAATTAGTAAAGCAAAATGCTTAGAAAAGAATGGCTTGTCTTTTCTAGGGTTCCAATAGACTAGAGGTTCGAAGGCACTGATCTCCAAATCCATTAGGGTATTGGGGTAGAGATGATGAGAAAGTACGTGTGAGACTCTGAAATCCCTGTAAATTGAAAAAAAAATTAAGATGAAGAAAACAGTAGGTGTAATAAATACCGGTTATAATAACAATAATAATACCTGTATTTATTTCGGGCAACTTGGCCCATATAACAATACCTTACAGACTAACATACAAATGACTCATTGCTTGCTCATTGATTATGAGCAAATATAGATTTTCAAATCAAATGAAAGCTACCCAATAATCAATAATTTGTGGACTGCATCTACCCTAATCTACACTTTTAAATATCATTATTATTTTGAACAAAAAACTATAATTTATTCAAAGACCAGCCCGGTATTCCCTTGGAAGGTTTCTGAAGGGCTGTTTCGTAAGGATCTGCTTACCAAAGTCGCCGCTTATCAAAACCCGTTCATTTAGATCTTTAAGCACTTAACCAGTCTTACAAAAGAGCAAACCTTTGAAGAAGTTTCCCTTTTAACGTTAATCATGACTACCTTCTACTGATGTAGGACAGAGTCAATATTTTCATTTGACAACTTGACCTCTAGCAATACAGAGTCAGTGGGTGGAAAAAAGGCTTTGTCGTCTTTGACAAAGTACCTAGTCAATATTCTAGCATCTTAAAAGCCTTATAGAAGTAGTGGAAACCCTGAAAAGGAAACCCCTTCCTAAAGCTAATTAAAGTAAATAGGATATCAATTATATTGGGTAAGCAAGTTGTTTGGGCTATTCAATGAACGACTAGCCCTTTGAAAGATTGGAAAGATGCGGATCGATCTCTGGATTCATCTGACTATCTATTACTTCATGACAAAGAAACTGCGTCAAATTTTATACTACCTTTACATAAAGCATAGTTTGTATGTTTGTCTGGTGTCAATTTTACTAACCTGTATGACCACATCCCCAAACTGAAAAGGTGCATTCTCCAATTTGATTTTCTGTGGATATAATTGTGAGCCGCAATAATCGTCCAAGCTAACGTAAGAGATGCAGTGAAGTATGACAAATTGACGAGCACAGGATTTTTTGTATAACAGGAAAATGCTGTTGAGAGTAAGTATGTTGCAAATAACCCGTCAATTATCCTGTCAGATTTCTTATGAGTGTCCTCAGGAACCTTTTTTAACTCTTCATAGATTGCCCTTTTCAGTGTTCGGTAAAATCCGTCCTCTTCAAAAACAAAAGGCGAGTTTCGTGGTGTCTTAGCATCTCTTACGTAGAATTTTTCAAGAGTTTTGTTAACGGATGAATTTAGATGATGAGATTCAAACGCTTCTGTTATATCAGTTCCCTGAAAATTTATAAGTAAAATTATCACAATGTTATTAACCCCACGTACGCGGGAACTAAAAAAATTACTACATTCTAGTCTCATCTGTTTTAATAAGCACAAATCCTGCTGATTTAAAGAAAAGAAAAATAACACGAGAAGATAGCTTTAATTTTGACACGGATCCGCGTCTTAACCATACCAGGGGTTAACATTAATGTTGCATAGTACAGGATCCTAAGTGGCGAACAGTTATTTTTTTTGACTCTGTACCTCTGGATTAAACACTTCTACGTGAAAATATGCAAAAATTAGTAAATGTTTTTGTTTTCACATTCATGAACTTGATCACGTATTTCTTACGTTGAACGAACATAGACACAGCATTTTTTTAATCAACTTCTTTGTATTTATTATACTGTAAGGAATTGCGAAATCAACTGAACTTTAATTGTTTGCTTTAAGAGATAAGCACTAAATTTTCCTTGAGATGCTGCGATATAAACTATAATTTTTGTTCACCGCTTAGTAGTCAATCGTCAGTCCTGTGTACTCGTATCAATTGCAACAAACGGTTAAGCGCCAGCTTGCAGAGGTATTTTTCCTGATATTTTGAGAGCAATTTTAATAAAATAACATTTTCATTTACTATTATTTAAAGTATGCATGACAACAAATTATTAATTAAGAGTTGTATAAAAACATTTCCATGAGCAATTATTCTCGCTTAGTATTGACAACAGCTTAGTGGATAAATTTTGAAACCACGTCATTCGAATATGCCTACCATTCAAATACAGTAAAAAAGCGTGTTGCATTCGGAATATTAGTGAAATAATCGAAATTGTCTACCAGCCTACCAGTCAAAACTAATTTAATATGATCTATATTTCTGCATTTCAAAAACTTGAATAATATTTTCAAGTGACATGATTTTAAAAATCGGTACCGTATTTGAGACCGTGGATACAGTGTTTGAGACAGAACAAACATAATCTATGAAATATCAAATAGACAACTAAAACTTAATACGCATAATTATTATTGGGATCCTGGTTTTTTGCCGATTTTTTTTCCATAAGATTCATAAATGGGAAAAATATTTTCGGCAAAATATTATAGAACCAGTACTATTCATTACAAAAACTGTTGTTATGAAGTTTACCTTAGTAAGATCCAACCACTCAGATCCGCCAGGATGCTTGTGAAGGAATTCAGTCAAATCGTAAAGTCCGTTATGGACCCGCCACAAGCCTTCCGCTCCATCGTCCATGGCCTTTCCAGTCAACCATTGCACTGGATCCTTTAAACTGCTATCTCTTAACGAAGGATATTTTAGTTGAGGAAAAGTAACATGTGTCTTCTTCTCTATTGCTCGCTGATGGGCTATCTCTTGATATTCAGCCCCTTTAGGTGCCATCTTTGCGTCTTCACACGAACTATTCCGGCTCTCGACTCAGCGACTGCTAGTGCTAACCCAATATTTATTACTTATGTAAGTTATGTATGCTTAAGATATTACGTTACGATGTTCTCTATCATTTTTAACCTTCACCTCTCATTATCTCCCAATATTATATCAAAATAAATCATGGTGATTAGTTATGTATTTGTTTACAAACTTTATCAAATGTATTGTGCGAGTTAATTTAGTTTTTATGTAACACTCAATCTTGTAAATAAAAATAAATTGTCAAATTATGTAATTAAGTCATAATTAATTAAGTATGCGATAAAATCATCACTTTAGACAGGCTCGACTGATTTAATTGGTTTTCTGTTTTGTGTTCGTAATTAAGTACTAGGACTAGGACATGTTTTGAGAGAGAAAGAGATAAAAATACTAGCTTGAAGAAAATAAAGCTATCTATTTGTTACATCTAAAACCGGCCAAGAGCATCTCGGACCATGCTCAGTGTGAGGTTCCGTAGCTATTACTAAGAAAAGAAAGTTAAGTAAGAGGGGACACTCACCTTTTAAAAAAATCACATTGGTCACGTGACAAAGTTTACTTACAAAAGATCAATTACGTCCTGTGCCTATACTCCAAATTTCATCAGTATGTACCTATGTTTTCTAGTTTTTAAGTAAAATGCCTGTGCCATACCGACGGACAAACAGAATGAAATTACAACGCTTGCGTTTTGTCCTTTCGACTACGGAACTCTAAAAACTGCATCTGCTATATGCATGCTGTAAGCATGATAGGAAGATATTGATACTTTATCAGTCAACCCGAGATCCTCAAGTACAATCACGGTCATTAGTGCATTAGATAACGAACATTGCACGAACGAAGACGAGCCTACTTATTTCTCAAAGGGCCAGCAGCGCATCCATAACTCAGCTTATGTTATATCCATGGACGGCAGTGATTGCTTTCTAACCCCCCTGCTAGTTTGCCCCTGTCATTATAAAAAAGAAATATAGTTAACGCAAGTATAGAATGCAACCTCAAGAATCAGATTGGAGTGTGCAAACTCATCAAAGACATACAAAGACCTATTTAAACGAAGAATGTCTGTTTTCCTCAGTTGAAATATCCTTCTTTGAGGGATAACGATCTAAGAAATACCTGTTCAATGGCTTGAAGGTAAGGTCTTGGACACGGTGCTGAAGTTCTGTGGAGTGTACACAACATTTTTTACATTTAGTTAAATACCTTTTCTAAATCTTTCTTTCTTTCTTTTCTTTCTTTCTTTCTAGTCAAACCAAGTATATGTACCATGGTTTTGATTGCGGCTGATACACACACTACGCCACTGGCCCGCGTGCTCGTTTTTTCCCGCTTACATAAAAAAGCCGCGGGCAATGTCTAGTATAATCTATTTTCAAAATTTTGTTAACAATGATACGATACTTGGATGAAAGACATACTAAAGACGATCGACGATAAGTCTACGGTTGACGACACGCCAAAGTGTCTAATAAATTTCATTTCTTTATTGTTTGATCCAGCCATTCTTTCAGCCTTATGTAGTCAAGGTATAAACAACACCTATGTCGAGCTCATTGCTACTATATATAATATCAGTACAGCAAATGTCAAGTTGCATGCTCCAGGCCCTACTTTTGACGTTGAGAAAGGCGTGAAACAGGGGGACCCGCTATCTCCTAAATTGTTCACCAGTTGCCTCGAGGAAATATTCAAAAAGCTAGCCGTCTCTTGGAAAAATACAATGGGCATCGATGTCGGAGGCAAAAGATTATCAAACCTGCGCTTCGCCGACGACATCGTTTTATTTTCTCAAACACCACAACAGCTACAGCAAATGCTCCAAGATCTGAGCACGGCGAGCCTTGAGGTTGGACTCACAATGAACAGAGCGAAGACACAGGTAATGACCAACAGCGTGAAACGTAGAGTTACGGTAGATGGGCAAGATATCCAGTACGTCGACGAGTATATTTACTTGGGCCAGATAGCATCCTTCGAGAACAGGCAGTCAAGAGAAATCGATAGGCGTATCGATAATGCCTGGAAGAGCTTCTGGTCCATGAAGACGCTAATGAAGGGCAACCTTCCTCTGTCACTTAAGTGCAAACTCGTCGACATGTGTATTCTTCCCATTTTAACCTACGGCGCACAGACTTGGTCATTGACTGAAGCTCAAAAGTCCAGGCTCAAGGTTTGCCAACGAGCAATGCAGCGCAGTATTCTGGGTGTTCGAAGAACAGATCGAATCAGAAACACGATACTGCGCTCCAAAACTCGTACCACAGATGTGGGTGTCAAGACCGCCAAGCTGAAGTGGGACTGGGCCGGACATGTCTGCCGCATGCACCCGGACCGATGGGCACGAATCGTAACCGAGTGGGATCCGAGGGATGGCCATAGGAGCAGAGGCAGACCCAAAAGGAGATGGCGGGACGACCTGAGCGCTTTTCAGCTCGATTGGCAGGTGCATGCCCAGGACAGGGAAGAGTGGCAGAGGAAAGGGGAGGCCTTTGCCCAGCAGTGAGACATAATACAGGCTATTAAAAAAAAAAAAAAAGTGTTTGATATTCCGAATATCAGCATGTCATCTGTTTGTTACCAGTATCACTACCATGAGTTTACAGTGACCGTACTCGATAGCGACGGAGTAAATTATTTGCATTTAGAATTGTACAGCGCCTCCACAAATAATTTACGCCGTCGGTATCGAGTACGGACGGTCACTGTGAACTCATGGTAGTGATACAGGACTTGCTTTCTTATTCCAAAATGTAGAGAACACAACGAAAATAATAAAGAATGTAGAACCTAATTTATTTGCTTTTATATAGTGAAAGCAATATTAATACGTCTAAAATTTCAGAGAATTCCGAGTGTCACACGTGATATCACATCATCTTTACTCTTGGATCTGCTCTCTCGAACCAATTTTATTTTACAATCCAAGGAAGGATAAGCCTCTCTACGCGAGAATCGGATTTCTTACAGAATTAGTCTTTTTCCCCCTCGCTTTCTACTCAGTTTCACCAAAAGGTGAGTAATCTGAAATATTAATATTTTCATAAAGAATATTATGTGGTTCCTTGTAGGTTTTCAACGTGGCGTGGTGGTAGTGTGTGTGTGTGTGTGTGTGTGTCTGTGTGTCTATGTTTTTATGTATTGAAGAATTTTTTTTTAAATGTAGGTACGCGATATATATACGCGACAGAAAACATCTAGTTTTCTTAGCATTCAAAAATGAATGACCTTCCGCGTAATATTTACGATGGATTAAGGTTTTTTGCTTTTTAGAGACGACTTTGGGTTTTTTTTCTATCACACAAACTACAAGTAATCATGTGTTTCTATAGAATATCGATACCTTGGGGCTCAAAGGGTGTAAAGGCACTCTCTATGGCATCTTATATACAGTTTTTTCTCTCTATCAATCTGTATACTCGTAATCCACGCAAGGAAATTCCTTCAAAAATGTCCTTTACGACCTGTGTTGTTTTAGTCTCTAAACACAATTCTTTTCAAAATTTTGGGATAAAAAGAAAAAAAATTACTTTGTATAATCATCAAGGCAGTAAGTATAAAGTATGTTGAAAAACACCGGTATTAAAGCGACCCATATTTTTACACTCCCTTTATTGCCTCGAAAAAAATTTAAGATGGCGTAAAAGCAGTAATTTATTCAAGTGTCCTTTATGACCACCAAATATTTCACCGTTTATTTTGATTTCTTGAGACCGCAGTCTAATTATAATCGAAAGTATGGAATAATACCATTTTTTTACTCTTTGAAACGGCTTAATTTATTGCCATAAGAAGAAGTTGAACTTTCCTATACGACCCATTCAAAGTAAAATTTGTGATAGGTAATATTACCTTTACACCCTTGCGAACCAAAATAAGCCAAGTTTACTAAGTCTTAAAGTACATCTGATTCAATTCTTGCGTTTTCACCAGGGCGTTAGCGCACGTATCTCTGTAACCCTAAAGTTTGCATCCAATTGTAGTATATTAACAAAAACTACAAGAAATTCTAAGCTCTTCGTCAATAGAAGAATTTTAGGTAACATTAGAAACAACAAAACTATTTAAAAAAATCCAGTTTTTTGCTTCTCCTGAAAAATAGTGTTTTGCGCTTTAAGCCCCTTGAGCCCCAAGGTATGAATATGGTTTATACCTTAGAGTAAATCCCCAAATATCTTACATGTGATTTTCAGAACTAAAGCTCTACCAATAATGATACAGAAAGAATATTATATAAGGATATAAATGATACAGATATATATTAATACGCGCTCGGCGCGCCTTTAATACAAATCCGACGACTCAATGTAACAGACATTATAATAAATAAAATAATAAGTAAACACATCTGAGTCCTTTCACCCTCAAACACGGGCCATCTCCGTTCTTTTGTGGTAAAAATCAAAAGTTGCATTCCACGTTTACTCGCTTTGATCTCCCTCCATGAGTAAAATGCTCCCGTTCGGCGTTGTTACGAAAGGACCTACAATTTCAAGTCTCAACGCCACATTATCCACGCCTCAGCGGACAGTACTTAAAAGGACTCGATTTAATAATAACATGACTTCAAAACAAGCCGCTCGGAAAATGGAAAATATTTTCCTTCCCCTTAATAAAAGTAAATCTCAAATCATTATTATAAATTGCTTACAAGAAAAATTTACTAAGTTGGTAAATCGTAAACAAGTTTCCGCATTGAGACAAGAGCTATTTATTTGAATGTTAGGGTTGTCGGGCTGAATAATTTAGTGATTCGTTGCGCCATCAATTTTAGGAGCGAGGAACTTGACTGGGGTATACATCAAGTGGAGGCTCTGCTAGATCACAGCGACATAAACGGCAGTGTCTTTGCTGTCTTGGCCCTCTTCGGGGAATACAACGCTACACCATATGTTTCCGACTCTCAGTCACTCCCTGCTCAAGTTATCATGTCAGCCGAAAGACGTCCACTGCTGGACATAGGCCTCCCCTAAGGCTCTCCACTCAGATCGGTCTTGTGCTTTCCGCATCCACCGCGATCCCGCGATCTTAACCAGTCTCAAGCCATGCTCAAGTATCTACATCCAATCTCCTAGACCTGTGCGAGAAATATCAAGCAAACTACCAGGTGTCCACGGCATTCCGAATGGTAATAGGACAAATTAAAGAGCCCATGCGGACAAAGTTCAAAAGCGTAAAAAGTCGAAACGCAAATTGAGCTTGAGCAGGAAAAACGCGATTGTAATTAAGAAATTATGAAACAAGTTCATGAAAACGTTCTCGGTTAATGAAGCGTCCGAGTGCTGGGTTTTATCTCTCCTGAATTACAAGGTTGGATAATTAAGAAAAAAATCTAGTTATGATTAAAATTGTATTATGATTATTTCGTACCTTTTAGTTAAAATATTTCATGAGAAGTTTACATTAATGTTCGATAATGTATTTTGACTCTCTTTTTGAATGTTGGAATAATATTCAAAATACATGTACTTAGATGTAGATTAAGTAAATTAAATATTATGGGACAATTAACATCAATTAACCTAGTCCTAAACTAAGCAAAGCTTGTACTATGGGTACAGTCAACTTCAAATTTCTTACCTTGTCGCTTTCAGCGTCGTTACACAATTTCGTATGGCTTTTCAAACATGACGTTAAAGTGACAAGGTACAAAAGTGATAATTTATTTATGACGTTGACTGTACTAGGCATCAGATAAACATATACAATAGATACATAAATATATTCTTAAATACATATTAAATATCCAAGAACCAAGAACAAACATTTATGATGATAGAAATAAGAATAATTGTATTCAATTAATAAAATGTCTTTCCCTTTTCAACGAAGTTAAAAAGTTTAATGGCAAATTATTTTTCTTTATTCCCGTTTAAAATATTTTTGGCAATATCTTTAAGGTCCGTCTATACCTACTGCCATTGAGCGTGCCAGACACGTGCCGTAGCAGCCAAAATAATATTATTTATATTAAGTGTTTGTCGGCATCTGCGCGGCCGTGTAAAGATAGATATAAATAAATACGTAAATAGACACTTTATAGAAGAATAATATTATTTTTTCTGCCACGGCACGTGTCTGGCACGCTCAATGTCTGTAGATATAAACGGACCTTTAATAGTGTTCAAAAAATTGGATGTATTGTAGAAATAGACAATATAATGAAAGTAAGGGGACAGAGAGCAGTGGAAGTATTGGGGGGAGGCCTTTACTCAGCAGTGGGACAAAATGGGCTAACAATAATAATAATAATGAAAGTAAGGGAAAAGTTTGCCATTGTACTCGTACAACTGTTTCTCTAAAATATTTCATAGTTTTATGATGAATAAAGTGTTCTACATACATTAATCACCAAATATACTTTATTAAATAACACACAATACAAAATAATTAATAAATGAACTAAATACTACTAACTAACTTAAATAACATTTTTATATTATTAAAAAAGACCGCCTCGAATCGCTCCTGACGCAAAGGTGCCCAACACGCTTGCCGCGTTGCCGCGTTGAACGGCGATAGATAGCCTTTGCATCAAGAACGACTCGGAGCGAGAGTCTAATCCCGGGTCCCGCAGCCGGCGTCCTACCTCTTTAAAAAACAACTTAGCCTCCGAACACCAATAACCGGTCGTCTCCACCGCCAGCGCAACAAATATGTAGTTGGAGAGGGCTGAATATTTCTCGCGCTTCCTAAGGGCCGCTGATTCCGCAGCAGCTCCCGCGGTCCTCGTGGTTCGACCAAGGTGCGAGGCTGCAAATGTGCTGACGCAGGTAGCGTCCCAGAGAAGGCACTTTCCCTTCTGCCATGGCACCAAGGTCAGCCCATCAGGCCTTTTGCCATCTGACCAACTAAGACCTGGTGGCTCCAGCACACACGGGACGAAAATTGAATTTCAAAAGTTAGTGTTTTGACTGTTTTATGGATATAATATAACAAAAATACACGTATACACGGGGCTCTCTTGTATTTGATTGGGCCTGAATATGTCCGAAATGTTTCACATCATCTAGGAAAATCACATCACCATCACCTCGTGAATTTTTCATACATTCAAACAACGTTCTACTGATGAAATAGTGCCTTCGTCTATTCTTCATTTTTATAGATATACTGGAGAAGTATGATTACACAGTTAGTGCTCCCAGTTGTATCACCTGTATGCCCCTCAATAAATATAAACGTGTATATTTTATTATCCTATTACGTACAGCGGCAACCTAGATCCTTTATTTTGAACGGTTGCAGACTGAAGTTATCTTCAGATCGCGGCAATTCATTCTCCACAAATTGGCCATTCATCCTCACATAAGCGAGAGTTATTGAGGTGCTGCGGCTTTCTAGATAAACATCTTAGCCGTAACGCGGTATTAAACCCATAACAAAAATTTAATTTTCTTCCCCTCCACCCATTATGTTAATAGTGGCGTTTACATATTAAAATTAACTTGGAGATTTACCGTTGCTTATTAAACAGTAAAACAAGTTCAATATTAAAGGGACTTTTGATGTCTTGAAAGAGTCATAGCTGATATAAGCGCCATCTATTCACGACCTTGAACTTTATACACATGCATGTAGTATAAAGCTGCGTTTCCACCAGAGATGTGCGACGATGTGTTGCGAGGAATATGTTTTTAATGAACCAATATTGTTTGCACTAGTAGAGCCGTGCTGTGCGAGGATAGGCTAGTTCTATTGGTTCATGAAAAACACATTCCTTGCAACACATCCGCTAGGATCTGTGGTGAAAACGCAGCCTTACCATTACACTCAGTAAACGTTAAAAGTTTAGTGTCTACAAAGTAACTAGGACAGACAGACAGTATTAAGCTTATTGATAAGTTATTGATGGAACTCTTGTCTTTTGGTACGGAAATCTTATAACTAATTAATACAATACAATACAATACAATAACTCTTTATTGCACACCAACATATAGCAAAAAAAATACAGAAAACAGGTATATACACAGAGACTTTCTGAGGTAAGCAATAGGCGGCCTTATCGCTTCAATTAGATTCAATTATCGTTTTAATTAATCTTCCATTATTACTGTTTTATCTACACACATAATCATAAACACTCTAAATAATGCGTTCCAAAACCGGAAATCATGACCAACATAAAAATAAACTGATTTGTCCGAACACATAATTCTTATCAGTAAAATTTTTATTATTGCAATAATAACATCAAAATCCATTTTATTATGACTTTTAAAAATCGAATATCTCTCAAAAACAAAGCAATTTGATCAAATCTCAATTCTAATATCAGTCGAGGTGATATTCGAAATAAAATGTCAATTTAAAATAATTTTGACAGATCTCGTTCGTACTACTTGATATCGAATGATTATGACAGTTGACGCCGTGTGTAGTTTATCTCTGGCTAAAAAAAGGACGGTTTCGTAATATTCCTCACAAAAGATTCTTTTTCACGCCACTTTTGCAGTTCAGTTTGTCTTGTTGCAAATATTTGTTTTAATTTTAATATGTGTAAAGCCCAGCATAGACCTGCAAAAAAAATCGTTCAAGTTGCATTACATTGCGGCTCTTGGTTGACCACTACATTCTTGGCTTTACGGTCTCGCAATGTCTGAACCTGGGCTTAAAAATGAAGTAGTGTATGTAATTGGGTAATTCTACAAGCGTTTCAGCCACTGTCAGTTTCCTGTGGCTTACACTTAAGAAATGAGTCAGGAAGAATGCAAGGATATGCGATAGAAACTGATAGCGTTTCTAACGCTCGTAGACCCTTATAACATTATGTTAAAGTCACATAAATTGCTATTATATTCCACTGCACATACCATAATTATTAATATTTAAATACAGAAGCATAACCTCTTGTAACTTGCCCTACATACTTACTGCTAATAAAAAGTAAGGGTTTAAAAAATGAGATGCCGTCAATTTGAACCGCTGTCGATAGCATGCCAATTACGGACGCAATGAATTTGGTATGGGGATAAGCCCCACATGTGAGCCGGCCCTAAATTGCCTCTTCGTAAATAACAGGGAAACGTTATGTTGTTTAAAAAAAAGTCATTGAATTCACTGATGCATTGCTTTATTTGCCTTACATTTTGAATAAAGCGTTTTTAAAGGTATGCCATAACGTTCCCAAAACAACCGAAAAGCATTCTCACATTAGAACTTTTGTGTCCTCTTTGCTCCTGTTGTGAAAGGCATTTTTTTGTTCTTTCTTTCGACGTTGCGTGTAAGTATTGTAAGTATTTCTTTCCTTTCGTATTCTTGAATTTCTCACCTTCATAACTCTGTTATTATGTAAAGGTAGCTTAAAAATAAGTTTATCTACATTCATATCATAAATTCCCTACAATATGTTCAGAAACGATAAGCAAATGGCCTGTATTAAGAAACCTGTATCTGTAGTTGCATCTTAATGTTCACTTTAAAGTGCCGGTAACCCACATTTTAATTACATTCAAATTTCGAAGACCTTCATAAAACAAAAGAAACCCATTTGGCTGTTTTTATTGACTTACTCGATACGTAATTCCATTCGATGGAAAAATTCTTGTTCTATACATTTTTTTATATTTCGAGTATGACAATCGATTTGGGAATCGAAATCGACTCAAGTCTAGATTGTTTATGAATTAAAAAAAAAGTCAGCTGTTCGAACCTTCGTATAAAGAACAGAAAAAAACAAGAAAATAACGCAGAATGAAGTAATAAATATTAACATGCCTAGCAGTTCTGCCAATTTAAATGAAAACTCTGCTACTGTATCTGCGGAGAAAGTGCATTTTTCTCATTGCACCATACAAAGTGTAGTAAATAATAATTATTATTATAAATAAAACTTTAGTTTTTTATTATCTGTTTTATTTAAGCTTTGGTAGGTACTTCAAACTAGTTATCAGTAACACTAACTTAAAAATACAGGCCATATCTGAACATATTATAGAAAACTTATGATATGCATATAGATAAAGTTATGTATGCGGCTATACATAATTAGGCATTAAAACACTCGTGTGATCTTATTATGAAACTCGCCTTCGGCTCGTTTCATAAAACCACACTCGTACTTTAATGCCTCTCATTATGCACCAGCCACATAAATAACTATTTCCATTCGATGCATTGTAAAGTTTTGATTTCGAAAAAAAAATAAAAAAACAGTCGAATACCGAATTGGTTTTATTTTTAACTAGCTGGTGCCCGCGGCTTTGCCCCCGGTTTAGTTTTTTTTTAATTTTCTAAATCTTTCATGAGAACGTTCTCCTGACAATAGCAAACACAACAAAAAAAGATTTAGCGAAATCGCTCCAGCCCTTCACGTGTGATGCCGCGACCAAGGGAAATAGGGATTCATTTTTATGTAAGTATTAAGATTTTAATTTAAGATGATTGCGTTTGTTAATTTATTGAATCAGACGTCACTTTGCGGAGATCCTTATCAATGAACTTAAAATACTTTGCTCACCTGCGACCTTATGCAACATGAGCACATATCGTCACTACGTTTAAAGAATCTCGTACCTCAAAATAGATAATATTTCCTAGTGGACTTTATGAACATTACTTCAAGGTTTAATTTTGTTTACATATTAATTTTAGATACGAGATTTTTTCAAAGTAGTGACGATATTCAACTTTGTTGCATAGACGTAATTCAAGGTCATGGGTGAGCAAAATAATTGTTTTTAATTTATTGTTTTAGTGCGTTTGTTAATTTTGATATTATATATTTATCGGAGTAAACGACACTTTTGATTGAAAAAAAAAACGATTGTGTGCATCGCTTTCCAATCACCTTGTACCTATATATCCCTATTTATTGGCAGCATATTCTGCAGTATCACGCCGTTCTATAAACGCGGCACCTACGTAAGCTTTTTTCCCTGCGACCGGTTTGACGTCAATAGAGTATTGTATTGCCAACAATAAACCCCTGTGTGAGCCACCCTTTGTTCTAGCTACGAGCTTCACTTGCACTCATTGTTTTTTTCTGGTCATGAATACCACAACCTACATTATATTATGATATTGCGAACGTTGCCTAGCGTTAGGGGCATTCAAACGAAGGTAGATCACTGTAAGGTGTGAAAGAAAGAAAGAAGAAAGAAAGAAAGAAACAAATCATTTATTCGTGACAAAGTAGCATAGCATAACAACAAAAAAGAAAAGATGTAATAGTAATCCTACTAATATTATAAATGCAATAGTGTATGTATGTGAAAAAAAACATGGAATTTTTGGGAATACCCGGAAGTTTGAGTCAAATGCCAGAACTTATGTTAAGTATTTGATTTTATCAGCAATATGCTTGCTCAAGAAACTCTAAAGTTGAGTTTAGATTTGCAAGAAAAATCGTGCATGTTGCATTCCATTATGAGGTCGTAATGCCAACGAGTTTGTAATGGTCAATCGAGCGCTGCAAAGTAATCCAACTTGCACGATTTTTGTTGCAAGTATAAACTCGGCTTAAGATTTTTTGAAACGAAAACTTTTTCACGCCTTTTAAACTAATTTGGAAGGTCCTGACTTCTGAAAGTTGCGATAGATGGCCACATCCCACTACCGAAGTGTGCAATTCAATTACAATTCGTTCATCCAAACATCCAACAGAACATCGATACAATTACTTTGTGACGATTACAAGAAAGTGATTTAAAGCGTCGAAACGTAAATCGAAAACTTGTTTTCTTGTAAATATGTCGTTATTCTATTGGATGAGCGAGCTTTCGGCTGATTAGATGGATCCCATACCTGTGGCGAATCACGCCACAGGAGGTCCGGGTTCGAATTCACTAGAAAAGGCTAGTAGAAGAACATGGTGCTATTTTCTATAACCGCTCTCGTTGCTGTTGCAGAATTCTCGAAACGTTTTGTTTTTTTCTTGTGTTTTCTTCTCATAAATAACAAGGAATCCTACTTAGTTTGCATAGCTAATGTATGAGAAAGATTTTTGGATTTCTTAAAATTGTAGTCGTACTGCCAGTATTGGCCCATCTTTTCTATGGTTATTTAATGGTTTTAAACTGCACAATTCTAAAACATTGGTTGTTTGTTTTCTTGGAGTAAAATATATAGAGAAGGCCCTTAGATATTAAATCTCTAACGCTGCAAGCCAAAGCGCGTAAAATGTAATTAACGTTATCCTGCTCATGTTTCTAATTTATATCCAGCATATTTTCTGACACTTAGAAACCCTTGTTTTTTGGTTTTAATTAATTTAATATAATATTTCTGGAGGCGAAATGGTTGAAGGTGAGTTAAAGATCGGATCTGATAAAGATCGCGGTATAAGATTTGGTCTTTCGCAGATGGTAGTTAGGTCAGTTTGACTGAATACTTACAGCTGTAATTTTTTTTCATTGGGATTTTTTATTTAAATTACAGTAGCTGCTTTGAACATCGATCAATGTATGGAAACATTTGTTGATAACAATTAAAAATCCAACAAGGGCAATCAGGGGTGTTCAGATGTTCTACGCTGTAGCTGATACCAGGAAATAGTTTATGGCTTAAAGCAGCTGGAGGTATATTGGGGGAGGCCTTTGTCTAACAGTGGTGGTCTGCGGCTGATATACCTAATAATGATGATAACCCTTTCATGACATGAAGCTGAAAATAACTCTACATTTAAGCACAAGAAAATTATTTTCACGCAAATTTGAATTATCATCCTGTCAGCCGAAAAACGTCCACTGCTGGACATAGTCTCTCCACTCAGATCGGTCTTGTGCTTTTCGCATCCAACGCAATCTCGCGACCTTAACTCCATCGTTTACTCTATCTCGTCACTACATCTTGTTGGAGACCTACCAACAGCTCGTCTCTCAGTCCGCGGACGCCATTCGAGCACCTTCTGACCCCATCGACCATCAGTCCTGCGAGCAATGTGATCCGTCCACTGTCACTTCAGTTTCGCAATTCTTCGGGCTATGTCGGTAACCTTAGTTCTACTGCGGGTATCATCGTTTCTGATTCTATCTCGCAGAGGAACCCCGAGCATAGACCTCGCCATAACCCTTTGAGCAAACTTGAATGAATGTTCCCAAAAGTTGATGAAACTTTGTCCCTATTTATCGAATAAAACTTTAGTTGTATCTACAAAACAGTTTCGATTACATGGTACAACATTGTAAAGTTTGACAGTTGGTTCTATGTCATAGACATGACATATGTTGTAAGAATCCGTTCCAGTGTTTGGGTAGTTCCAGAGAAACCCGGGTGGCACATTTAGGGGGCGCCAAACTACCATAAAAATTGAATGGTGTGTGTGAAGTTCCCAATCCGCACTAGGCCCACGTGGGAACTACAGCCTAAGTGTTCTCATTCAAGGACTGTGCGCAGCAGTGGAAAGTGTATGGGCTGGGAAGATAATGATAATTCCATAACAAAAAAAAAAAGTCGCACCTACGATTCGGACCGGGCGGCAAAATAGTTCCATTGCCAGTACTATAATAGAGTTCTATAATAGTACTGTCAATGGAACTAGTGGGAACAAATCGCAGCTAGTGTGATACCCTTCTACGCCGCTGATAACGATACAAGTTATTTCCAAGAAGCAGACATCTAAGATTCTGCCAGGCTAATTAATTAGGAAATTATTTCAGCAAAATGATAAAATAACAGCCATAAATCTCAAGGTTTCTGTTCAAAGGAGCCAACGTAAATAGAACACACAAAATGCGAACATACTCAATCAATGTACGGTCGAGGTGATAAGTATTATGTTTAGACTTTACTACCTTGTCACTCTTACTTCGTGCTTGAACTTTTGTATACTTAAAATTGTAATAAAGTATGTAAATGTATGTAAAGTACCTATGTAATTGAAAATGTAGCGACAACGCTGTAAAGTGTAAAGATATCTTTAACTTACTGTAAATGTATGTAATTTTCACCCAAAGTCATAGGCAAAACAAATAACTCTCTAAACTAAGTGCAAACCGGACCAGCGCACTAAGAATTCCGTATGTAGGAACACACAATATAGTCCAGTAACTTTATACATCGGCAGTAAGCGTCAAATCCGGTAGTTCTGAATTTTTTCACACTTGTTTATGATGTTGTCCTAATGAATAATCCAAGTTTGTGACCTCGAGCGCCGAACGCAACTTTGTCAAAAATCGAAAAAACCGCGAAAAAAACGTATTTTTTTCAAATTTTGGCGATTATAACACTAAAGAACTAGTGTTTGAAAAAACTTTCTTAAAACGTTTTAAAGAAAACTAAATTTTCTACAATATGATACAAGAATTGTCTCTGTGGACCCAATAGTTTCCAAGATTAAGCCTTTCAAAGTTTATCATTTTTACGAACTTCGCAATTTTTTGCGATTCTGTCGTTCTGAATGAATTTTGACCCTTATTATACTATCGAAGCCCTGTACTTTATGATAGGATGTTAAAAAAGATAAAGAGGAGTGTGAACGATGATGTTAAAGCTAAGCTACGAATAATGAAGTAAATAAAAAAGAAAAGTACAACAGAAGTTAATAAGTTTATTTGTTAGGAAATTGAGTAATATTCAAAATCAAAAAATCAAATTAATTTGGCCCTTTCGGAAGGTCCCGGTTGAGGTTCGTCCGTATCTGGATCGAGTATTGGGATGGCATATCCCCATCAGGGGATGGTAATGAATCGTCGACGTTTTGTGCCGTCAAGTCATCCTCCATTTCGACATCGGACAGATCGTCGCCTTCTAGGATTTTACTACTGCAACATCAGGTATATTGTCACAAGAGGCCTCGCTGCAGTGCCTGCAGACTGATGAGTATTTTAATCCTGTCTTCCTGCAGCTGCACGCGATCTCACAACCCTTCGTGCAGCCGCAAGTAATCATCTGCAAGAGGTGTTGTGGGGCTGCATCTCTGGTCATCGTTTTGGGATTGAGGCTTTGTGGTGTGTATATAGCCACCCCCAGGGTTAAGTGTGACTCCCAACCACGCCTGTACCTGTAAGAAGATTGTACATGAGAATAGAAAATGATGAATGATATGTTATGTGAATTACTGATGCAAGGACAAATTTTTACCTGATGGTATGTCCGCAAGGAGTGAAATCGAGCAGAGTCTCTTGTGGGAGGTAACCTGGCTAGATTGAAGCTGGTTTTCGTCGCAGCCCTAGCGAATAGTCGGTACCGCAGCTCGTCAAGGTTATAGGTGTTGTGGTTGCCTAAATTGCGAAGTTCGAAAAAATGATAAACTTTGCAAGGCTTAATCTTAGAAACTATTGGGTCCACAGAGACAATTCTAGTATCATGTTGTAGCAAATTTAGTCTTCTTTAAAACGTTCTAAGAAAGTATTTTCAAACACTAGTCCTTTAGGGTTATAATCGCCAAAATTTGAAAAAAATATCGATTTTTTCGCGGTTTTTTCGATTTTTGACAAAGTTGCGTTCGGCGCTCGAGGTCACAAACTTGGATTATTCATTAGGCCAACATCATAAACAAGTCTGCAAAATTTCAGAACTACCGGATTTGACGCATACTGCCCCCATACTTTCAGGCGACAAAGTTACTGGATTAATATCGAGAGTGACAGATTACACAGCATAATTATTTGTGTACCCATGCCGCCAAATAGTCCCAAAATTGGAACCCCGAAATTTCAATTGAAATGCCAGATGTAATGCTAACGCGAGTAATGCCGGGATAAAATGACAATAGCGCACTGCCGACGCCCATTTTGGGAATAATTTCCGCTTATCAACCTTTTCCTTAGCTACGTTGTCATTGGAGTGCTTTTGACATCCCTTTTGAACCTACCCAAAACCTGCCTAAGCTGAGGATCCAGTCACATCACATATTTTACCTTTCTATTTAGTTATATTCGATAATGAAGTTAAGTTATTCGATAATGATATTTGTAAATGTAGATTTTTAGGTTTAGAGTAAGTTAGTTTTAGTTCTTTTTTTATTTATTTCTGTTAATAATTGTATTGTATTGTTTGTTTGTTTATTATGAAGTTAAATGCATACTTTAAAAATTATCAAGGCGAGAATTCCTTGTTTTGAAGCAGACGCACTGCCACGATGTTTTTGAGTGTGTTATTGTACAGGGCGACCGAATTTCACCTCCAAAAACACGCAGTTTTGAAGAGATAAGACGATAAGAGATAGTTGGACCACACGAGGGCGACCTCACTATTTCAAACGATTCCAACACTTTCCAGGTAAGTTTTATCCCATCAGTTTTTCATCAGTGTTTCTTCTCAATCAGAACTAACGTGCTCTATTCGAAAGGATGTAGCGTAAAATCTGATTACTCCAGAAATCTCCCTTAGCATGTAAAGTGCGAGGTCGGCTCAATAGGAGCACCTACCTATTAGCATGCTACGAATGTCCCTTGCTGAGCTACCAGTCTGGCATCTCCAAATCTCCATCTTATTCCAAAATGTAGAGAACACAACGAAAATAATAAAGAATGTAGAACCTAATTTATTTGCTTTTATATAGTGAAAGCAATATTAATACGTCTAAAATTTCAGAGAATTCCGAGTGTCACACGTGATATCACATCATCTTTACTCTTGGATCTGCTCTCTCGAACCAATTTTATTTTACAATCCAAGGAAGGATAAGCCTCTCTACGCGAGAATCGGATTTCTTACAGAATTAGTCTTTTTCCCCCTCGCTTTCTACTCAGTTTCACCAAAAGGTGAGTAATCTGAAATATTAATATTTTCATAAAGAATATTATGTGGTTCCTTGTAGGTTTTCAACGTGGCGTGGTGGTAGTGTGTGTGTGTGTGTGTGTGTGTCTGTGTGTCTATGTTTTTATGTATTGAAGAATTTTTTTTTAAATGTAGGTACGCGATATATATACGCGACAGAAAACATCTAGTTTTCTTAGCATTCAAAAATGAATGACCTTCCGCGTAATATTTACGATGGATTAAGGTTTTTTGCTTTTTAGAGACGACTTTGGGTTTTTTTTCTATCACACAAACTACAAGTAATCATGTGTTTCTATAGAATATCGATACCTTGGGGCTCAAAGGGTGTAAAGGCACTCTCTATGGCATCTTATATACAGTTTTTTCTCTCTATCAATCTGTATACTCGTAATCCACGCAAGGAAATTCCTTCAAAAATGTCCTTTACGACCTGTGTTGTTTTAGTCTCTAAACACAATTCTTTTCAAAATTTTGGGATAAAAAGAAAAAAAATTACTTTGTATAATCATCAAGGCAGTAAGTATAAAGTATGTTGAAAAACACCGGTATTAAAGCGACCCATATTTTTACACTCCCTTTATTGCCTCGAAAAAAATTTAAGATGGCGTAAAAGCAGTAATTTATTCAAGTGTCCTTTATGACCACCAAATATTTCACCGTTTATTTTGATTTCTTGAGACCGCAGTCTAATTATAATCGAAAGTATGGAATAATACCATTTTTTTACTCTTTGAAACGGCTTAATTTATTGCCATAAGAAGAAGTTGAACTTTCCTATACGACCCATTCAAAGTAAAATTTGTGATAGGTAATATTACCTTTACACCCTTGCGAACCAAAATAAGCCAAGTTTACTAAGTCTTAAAGTACATCTGATTCAATTCTTGCGTTTTCACCAGGGCGTTAGCGCACGTATCTCTGTAACCCTAAAGTTTGCATCCAATTGTAGTATATTAACAAAAACTACAAGAAATTCTAAGCTCTTCGTCAATAGAAGAATTTTAGGTAACATTAGAAACAACAAAACTATTTAAAAAAATCCAGTTTTTTGCTTCTCCTGAAAAATAGTGTTTTGCGCTTTAAGCCCCTTGAGCCCCAAGGTATGAATATGGTTTATACCTTAGAGTAAATCCCCAAATATCTTACATGTGATTTTCAGAACTAAAGCTCTACCAATAATGATACAGAAAGAATATTATATAAGGATATAAATGATACAGATATATATTAATACGCGCTCGGCGCGCCTTTAATACAAATCCGACGACTCAATGTAACAGACATTATAATAAATAAAATAATAAGTAAACACATCTGAGTCCTTTCACCCTCAAACACGGGCCATCTCCGTTCTTTTGTGGTAAAAATCAAAAGTTGCATTCCACGTTTACTCGCTTTGATCTCCCTCCATGAGTAAAATGCTCCCGTTCGGCGTTGTTACGAAAGGACCTACAATTTCAAGTCTCAACGCCACATTATCCACGCCTCAGCGGACAGTACTTAAAAGGACTCGATTTAATAATAACATGACTTCAAAACAAGCCGCTCGGAAAATGGAAAATATTTTCCTTCCCCTTAATAAAAGTAAATCTCAAATCATTATTATAAATTGCTTACAAGAAAAATTTACTAAGTTGGTAAATCGTAAACAAGTTTCCGCATTGAGACAAGAGCTATTTATTTGAATGTTAGGGTTGTCGGGCTGAATAATTTAGTGATTCGTTGCGCCATCAATTTTAGGAGCGAGGAACTTGACTGGGGTATACATCAAGTGGAGGCTCTGCTAGATCACAGCGACATAAACGGCAGTGTCTTTGCTGTCTTGGCCCTCTTCGGGGAATACAACGCTACACCATATGTTTCCGACTCTCAGTCACTCCCTGCTCAAGTTATCATGTCAGCCGAAAGACGTCCACTGCTGGACATAGGCCTCCCCTAAGGCTCTCCACTCAGATCGGTCTTGTGCTTTCCGCATCCACCGCGATCCCGCGATCTTAACCAGTCTCAAGCCATGCTCAAGTATCTACATCCAATCTCCTAGACCTGTGCGAGAAATATCAAGCAAACTACCAGGTGTCCACGGCATTCCGAATGGTAATAGGACAAATTAAAGAGCCCATGCGGACAAAGTTCAAAAGCGTAAAAAGTCGAAACGCAAATTGAGCTTGAGCAGGAAAAACGCGATTGTAATTAAGAAATTATGAAACAAGTTCATGAAAACGTTCTCGGTTAATGAAGCGTCCGAGTGCTGGGTTTTATCTCTCCTGAATTACAAGGTTGGATAATTAAGAAAAAAATCTAGTTATGATTAAAATTGTATTATGATTATTTCGTACCTTTTAGTTAAAATATTTCATGAGAAGTTTACATTAATGTTCGATAATGTATTTTGACTCTCTTTTTGAATGTTGGAATAATATTCAAAATACATGTACTTAGATGTAGATTAAGTAAATTAAATATTATGGGACAATTAACATCAATTAACCTAGTCCTAAACTAAGCAAAGCTTGTACTATGGGTACAGTCAACTTCAAATTTCTTACCTTGTCGCTTTCAGCGTCGTTACACAATTTCGTATGGCTTTTCAAACATGACGTTAAAGTGACAAGGTACAAAAGTGATAATTTATTTATGACGTTGACTGTACTAGGCATCAGATAAACATATACAATAGATACATAAATATATTCTTAAATACATATTAAATATCCAAGAACCAAGAACAAACATTTATGATGATAGAAATAAGAATAATTGTATTCAATTAATAAAATGTCTTTCCCTTTTCAACGAAGTTAAAAAGTTTAATGGCAAATTATTTTTCTTTATTCCCGTTTAAAATATTTTTGGCAATATCTTTAAGGTCCGTCTATACCTACTGCCATTGAGCGTGCCAGACACGTGCCGTAGCAGCCAAAATAATATTATTTATATTAAGTGTTTGTCGGCATCTGCGCGGCCGTGTAAAGATAGATATAAATAAATACGTAAATAGACACTTTATAGAAGAATAATATTATTTTTTCTGCCACGGCACGTGTCTGGCACGCTCAATGTCTGTAGATATAAACGGACCTTTAATAGTGTTCAAAAAATTGGATGTATTGTAGAAATAGACAATATAATGAAAGTAAGGGGACAGAGAGCAGTGGAAGTATTGGGGGGAGGCCTTTACTCAGCAGTGGGACAAAATGGGCTAACAATAATAATAATAATGAAAGTAAGGGAAAAGTTTGCCATTGTACTCGTACAACTGTTTCTCTAAAATATTTCATAGTTTTATGATGAATAAAGTGTTCTACATACATTAATCACCAAATATACTTTATTAAATAACACACAATACAAAATAATTAATAAATGAACTAAATACTACTAACTAACTTAAATAACATTTTTATATTATTAAAAAAGACCGCCTCGAATCGCTCCTGACGCAAAGGTGCCCAACACGCTTGCCGCGTTGCCGCGTTGAACGGCGATAGATAGCCTTTGCATCAAGAACGACTCGGAGCGAGAGTCTAATCCCGGGTCCCGCAGCCGGCGTCCTACCTCTTTAAAAAACAACTTAGCCTCCGAACACCAATAACCGGTCGTCTCCACCGCCAGCGCAACAAATATGTAGTTGGAGAGGGCTGAATATTTCTCGCGCTTCCTAAGGGCCGCTGATTCCGCAGCAGCTCCCGCGGTCCTCGTGGTTCGACCAAGGTGCGAGGCTGCAAATGTGCTGACGCAGGTAGCGTCCCAGAGAAGGCACTTTCCCTTCTGCCATGGCACCAAGGTCAGCCCATCAGGCCTTTTGCCATCTGACCAACTAAGACCTGGTGGCTCCAGCACACACGGGACGAAAATTGAATTTCAAAAGTTAGTGTTTTGACTGTTTTATGGATATAATATAACAAAAATACACGTATACACGGGGCTCTCTTGTATTTGATTGGGCCTGAATATGTCCGAAATGTTTCACATCATCTAGGAAAATCACATCACCATCACCTCGTGAATTTTTCATACATTCAAACAACGTTCTACTGATGAAATAGTGCCTTCGTCTATTCTTCATTTTTATAGATATACTGGAGAAGTATGATTACACAGTTAGTGCTCCCAGTTGTATCACCTGTATGCCCCTCAATAAATATAAACGTGTATATTTTATTATCCTATTACGTACAGCGGCAACCTAGATCCTTTATTTTGAACGGTTGCAGACTGAAGTTATCTTCAGATCGCGGCAATTCATTCTCCACAAATTGGCCATTCATCCTCACATAAGCGAGAGTTATTGAGGTGCTGCGGCTTTCTAGATAAACATCTTAGCCGTAACGCGGTATTAAACCCATAACAAAAATTTAATTTTCTTCCCCTCCACCCATTATGTTAATAGTGGCGTTTACATATTAAAATTAACTTGGAGATTTACCGTTGCTTATTAAACAGTAAAACAAGTTCAATATTAAAGGGACTTTTGATGTCTTGAAAGAGTCATAGCTGATATAAGCGCCATCTATTCACGACCTTGAACTTTATACACATGCATGTAGTATAAAGCTGCGTTTCCACCAGAGATGTGCGACGATGTGTTGCGAGGAATATGTTTTTAATGAACCAATATTGTTTGCACTAGTAGAGCCGTGCTGTGCGAGGATAGGCTAGTTCTATTGGTTCATGAAAAACACATTCCTTGCAACACATCCGCTAGGATCTGTGGTGAAAACGCAGCCTTACCATTACACTCAGTAAACGTTAAAAGTTTAGTGTCTACAAAGTAACTAGGACAGACAGACAGTATTAAGCTTATTGATAAGTTATTGATGGAACTCTTGTCTTTTGGTACGGAAATCTTATAACTAATTAATACAATACAATACAATACAATAACTCTTTATTGCACACCAACATATAGCAAAAAAAATACAGAAAACAGGTATATACACAGAGACTTTCTGAGGTAAGCAATAGGCGGCCTTATCGCTTCAATTAGATTCAATTATCGTTTTAATTAATCTTCCATTATTACTGTTTTATCTACACACATAATCATAAACACTCTAAATAATGCGTTCCAAAACCGGAAATCATGACCAACATAAAAATAAACTGATTTGTCCGAACACATAATTCTTATCAGTAAAATTTTTATTATTGCAATAATAACATCAAAATCCATTTTATTATGACTTTTAAAAATCGAATATCTCTCAAAAACAAAGCAATTTGATCAAATCTCAATTCTAATATCAGTCGAGGTGATATTCGAAATAAAATGTCAATTTAAAATAATTTTGACAGATCTCGTTCGTACTACTTGATATCGAATGATTATGACAGTTGACGCCGTGTGTAGTTTATCTCTGGCTAAAAAAAGGACGGTTTCGTAATATTCCTCACAAAAGATTCTTTTTCACGCCACTTTTGCAGTTCAGTTTGTCTTGTTGCAAATATTTGTTTTAATTTTAATATGTGTAAAGCCCAGCATAGACCTGCAAAAAAAATCGTTCAAGTTGCATTACATTGCGGCTCTTGGTTGACCACTACATTCTTGGCTTTACGGTCTCGCAATGTCTGAACCTGGGCTTAAAAATGAAGTAGTGTATGTAATTGGGTAATTCTACAAGCGTTTCAGCCACTGTCAGTTTCCTGTGGCTTACACTTAAGAAATGAGTCAGGAAGAATGCAAGGATATGCGATAGAAACTGATAGCGTTTCTAACGCTCGTAGACCCTTATAACATTATGTTAAAGTCACATAAATTGCTATTATATTCCACTGCACATACCATAATTATTAATATTTAAATACAGAAGCATAACCTCTTGTAACTTGCCCTACATACTTACTGCTAATAAAAAGTAAGGGTTTAAAAAATGAGATGCCGTCAATTTGAACCGCTGTCGATAGCATGCCAATTACGGACGCAATGAATTTGGTATGGGGATAAGCCCCACATGTGAGCCGGCCCTAAATTGCCTCTTCGTAAATAACAGGGAAACGTTATGTTGTTTAAAAAAAAGTCATTGAATTCACTGATGCATTGCTTTATTTGCCTTACATTTTGAATAAAGCGTTTTTAAAGGTATGCCATAACGTTCCCAAAACAACCGAAAAGCATTCTCACATTAGAACTTTTGTGTCCTCTTTGCTCCTGTTGTGAAAGGCATTTTTTTGTTCTTTCTTTCGACGTTGCGTGTAAGTATTGTAAGTATTTCTTTCCTTTCGTATTCTTGAATTTCTCACCTTCATAACTCTGTTATTATGTAAAGGTAGCTTAAAAATAAGTTTATCTACATTCATATCATAAATTCCCTACAATATGTTCAGAAACGATAAGCAAATGGCCTGTATTAAGAAACCTGTATCTGTAGTTGCATCTTAATGTTCACTTTAAAGTGCCGGTAACCCACATTTTAATTACATTCAAATTTCGAAGACCTTCATAAAACAAAAGAAACCCATTTGGCTGTTTTTATTGACTTACTCGATACGTAATTCCATTCGATGGAAAAATTCTTGTTCTATACATTTTTTTATATTTCGAGTATGACAATCGATTTGGGAATCGAAATCGACTCAAGTCTAGATTGTTTATGAATTAAAAAAAAAGTCAGCTGTTCGAACCTTCGTATAAAGAACAGAAAAAAACAAGAAAATAACGCAGAATGAAGTAATAAATATTAACATGCCTAGCAGTTCTGCCAATTTAAATGAAAACTCTGCTACTGTATCTGCGGAGAAAGTGCATTTTTCTCATTGCACCATACAAAGTGTAGTAAATAATAATTATTATTATAAATAAAACTTTAGTTTTTTATTATCTGTTTTATTTAAGCTTTGGTAGGTACTTCAAACTAGTTATCAGTAACACTAACTTAAAAATACAGGCCATATCTGAACATATTATAGAAAACTTATGATATGCATATAGATAAAGTTATGTATGCGGCTATACATAATTAGGCATTAAAACACTCGTGTGATCTTATTATGAAACTCGCCTTCGGCTCGTTTCATAAAACCACACTCGTACTTTAATGCCTCTCATTATGCACCAGCCACATAAATAACTATTTCCATTCGATGCATTGTAAAGTTTTGATTTCGAAAAAAAAATAAAAAAACAGTCGAATACCGAATTGGTTTTATTTTTAACTAGCTGGTGCCCGCGGCTTTGCCCCCGGTTTAGTTTTTTTTTAATTTTCTAAATCTTTCATGAGAACGTTCTCCTGACAATAGCAAACACAACAAAAAAAGATTTAGCGAAATCGCTCCAGCCCTTCACGTGTGATGCCGCGACCAAGGGAAATAGGGATTCATTTTTATGTAAGTATTAAGATTTTAATTTAAGATGATTGCGTTTGTTAATTTATTGAATCAGACGTCACTTTGCGGAGATCCTTATCAATGAACTTAAAATACTTTGCTCACCTGCGACCTTATGCAACATGAGCACATATCGTCACTACGTTTAAAGAATCTCGTACCTCAAAATAGATAATATTTCCTAGTGGACTTTATGAACATTACTTCAAGGTTTAATTTTGTTTACATATTAATTTTAGATACGAGATTTTTTCAAAGTAGTGACGATATTCAACTTTGTTGCATAGACGTAATTCAAGGTCATGGGTGAGCAAAATAATTGTTTTTAATTTATTGTTTTAGTGCGTTTGTTAATTTTGATATTATATATTTATCGGAGTAAACGACACTTTTGATTGAAAAAAAAAACGATTGTGTGCATCGCTTTCCAATCACCTTGTACCTATATATCCCTATTTATTGGCAGCATATTCTGCAGTATCACGCCGTTCTATAAACGCGGCACCTACGTAAGCTTTTTTCCCTGCGACCGGTTTGACGTCAATAGAGTATTGTATTGCCAACAATAAACCCCTGTGTGAGCCACCCTTTGTTCTAGCTACGAGCTTCACTTGCACTCATTGTTTTTTTCTGGTCATGAATACCACAACCTACATTATATTATGATATTGCGAACGTTGCCTAGCGTTAGGGGCATTCAAACGAAGGTAGATCACTGTAAGGTGTGAAAGAAAGAAAGAAGAAAGAAAGAAAGAAACAAATCATTTATTCGTGACAAAGTAGCATAGCATAACAACAAAAAAGAAAAGATGTAATAGTAATCCTACTAATATTATAAATGCAATAGTGTATGTATGTGAAAAAAAACATGGAATTTTTGGGAATACCCGGAAGTTTGAGTCAAATGCCAGAACTTATGTTAAGTATTTGATTTTATCAGCAATATGCTTGCTCAAGAAACTCTAAAGTTGAGTTTAGATTTGCAAGAAAAATCGTGCATGTTGCATTCCATTATGAGGTCGTAATGCCAACGAGTTTGTAATGGTCAATCGAGCGCTGCAAAGTAATCCAACTTGCACGATTTTTGTTGCAAGTATAAACTCGGCTTAAGATTTTTTGAAACGAAAACTTTTTCACGCCTTTTAAACTAATTTGGAAGGTCCTGACTTCTGAAAGTTGCGATAGATGGCCACATCCCACTACCGAAGTGTGCAATTCAATTACAATTCGTTCATCCAAACATCCAACAGAACATCGATACAATTACTTTGTGACGATTACAAGAAAGTGATTTAAAGCGTCGAAACGTAAATCGAAAACTTGTTTTCTTGTAAATATGTCGTTATTCTATTGGATGAGCGAGCTTTCGGCTGATTAGATGGATCCCATACCTGTGGCGAATCACGCCACAGGAGGTCCGGGTTCGAATTCACTAGAAAAGGCTAGTAGAAGAACATGGTGCTATTTTCTATAACCGCTCTCGTTGCTGTTGCAGAATTCTCGAAACGTTTTGTTTTTTTCTTGTGTTTTCTTCTCATAAATAACAAGGAATCCTACTTAGTTTGCATAGCTAATGTATGAGAAAGATTTTTGGATTTCTTAAAATTGTAGTCGTACTGCCAGTATTGGCCCATCTTTTCTATGGTTATTTAATGGTTTTAAACTGCACAATTCTAAAACATTGGTTGTTTGTTTTCTTGGAGTAAAATATATAGAGAAGGCCCTTAGATATTAAATCTCTAACGCTGCAAGCCAAAGCGCGTAAAATGTAATTAACGTTATCCTGCTCATGTTTCTAATTTATATCCAGCATATTTTCTGACACTTAGAAACCCTTGTTTTTTGGTTTTAATTAATTTAATATAATATTTCTGGAGGCGAAATGGTTGAAGGTGAGTTAAAGATCGGATCTGATAAAGATCGCGGTATAAGATTTGGTCTTTCGCAGATGGTAGTTAGGTCAGTTTGACTGAATACTTACAGCTGTAATTTTTTTTCATTGGGATTTTTTATTTAAATTACAGTAGCTGCTTTGAACATCGATCAATGTATGGAAACATTTGTTGATAACAATTAAAAATCCAACAAGGGCAATCAGGGGTGTTCAGATGTTCTACGCTGTAGCTGATACCAGGAAATAGTTTATGGCTTAAAGCAGCTGGAGGTATATTGGGGGAGGCCTTTGTCTAACAGTGGTGGTCTGCGGCTGATATACCTAATAATGATGATAACCCTTTCATGACATGAAGCTGAAAATAACTCTACATTTAAGCACAAGAAAATTATTTTCACGCAAATTTGAATTATCATCCTGTCAGCCGAAAAACGTCCACTGCTGGACATAGTCTCTCCACTCAGATCGGTCTTGTGCTTTTCGCATCCAACGCAATCTCGCGACCTTAACTCCATCGTTTACTCTATCTCGTCACTACATCTTGTTGGAGACCTACCAACAGCTCGTCTCTCAGTCCGCGGACGCCATTCGAGCACCTTCTGACCCCATCGACCATCAGTCCTGCGAGCAATGTGATCCGTCCACTGTCACTTCAGTTTCGCAATTCTTCGGGCTATGTCGGTAACCTTAGTTCTACTGCGGGTATCATCGTTTCTGATTCTATCTCGCAGAGGAACCCCGAGCATAGACCTCGCCATAACCCTTTGAGCAAACTTGAATGAATGTTCCCAAAAGTTGATGAAACTTTGTCCCTATTTATCGAATAAAACTTTAGTTGTATCTACAAAACAGTTTCGATTACATGGTACAACATTGTAAAGTTTGACAGTTGGTTCTATGTCATAGACATGACATATGTTGTAAGAATCCGTTCCAGTGTTTGGGTAGTTCCAGAGAAACCCGGGTGGCACATTTAGGGGGCGCCAAACTACCATAAAAATTGAATGGTGTGTGTGAAGTTCCCAATCCGCACTAGGCCCACGTGGGAACTACAGCCTAAGTGTTCTCATTCAAGGACTGTGCGCAGCAGTGGAAAGTGTATGGGCTGGGAAGATAATGATAATTCCATAACAAAAAAAAAAAGTCGCACCTACGATTCGGACCGGGCGGCAAAATAGTTCCATTGCCAGTACTATAATAGAGTTCTATAATAGTACTGTCAATGGAACTAGTGGGAACAAATCGCAGCTAGTGTGATACCCTTCTACGCCGCTGATAACGATACAAGTTATTTCCAAGAAGCAGACATCTAAGATTCTGCCAGGCTAATTAATTAGGAAATTATTTCAGCAAAATGATAAAATAACAGCCATAAATCTCAAGGTTTCTGTTCAAAGGAGCCAACGTAAATAGAACACACAAAATGCGAACATACTCAATCAATGTACGGTCGAGGTGATAAGTATTATGTTTAGACTTTACTACCTTGTCACTCTTACTTCGTGCTTGAACTTTTGTATACTTAAAATTGTAATAAAGTATGTAAATGTATGTAAAGTACCTATGTAATTGAAAATGTAGCGACAACGCTGTAAAGTGTAAAGATATCTTTAACTTACTGTAAATGTATGTAATTTTCACCCAAAGTCATAGGCAAAACAAATAACTCTCTAAACTAAGTGCAAACCGGACCAGCGCACTAAGAATTCCGTATGTAGGAACACACAATATAGTCCAGTAACTTTATACATCGGCAGTAAGCGTCAAATCCGGTAGTTCTGAATTTTTTCACACTTGTTTATGATGTTGTCCTAATGAATAATCCAAGTTTGTGACCTCGAGCGCCGAACGCAACTTTGTCAAAAATCGAAAAAACCGCGAAAAAAACGTATTTTTTTCAAATTTTGGCGATTATAACACTAAAGAACTAGTGTTTGAAAAAACTTTCTTAAAACGTTTTAAAGAAAACTAAATTTTCTACAATATGATACAAGAATTGTCTCTGTGGACCCAATAGTTTCCAAGATTAAGCCTTTCAAAGTTTATCATTTTTACGAACTTCGCAATTTTTTGCGATTCTGTCGTTCTGAATGAATTTTGACCCTTATTATACTATCGAAGCCCTGTACTTTATGATAGGATGTTAAAAAAGATAAAGAGGAGTGTGAACGATGATGTTAAAGCTAAGCTACGAATAATGAAGTAAATAAAAAAGAAAAGTACAACAGAAGTTAATAAGTTTATTTGTTAGGAAATTGAGTAATATTCAAAATCAAAAAATCAAATTAATTTGGCCCTTTCGGAAGGTCCCGGTTGAGGTTCGTCCGTATCTGGATCGAGTATTGGGATGGCATATCCCCATCAGGGGATGGTAATGAATCGTCGACGTTTTGTGCCGTCAAGTCATCCTCCATTTCGACATCGGACAGATCGTCGCCTTCTAGGATTTTACTACTGCAACATCAGGTATATTGTCACAAGAGGCCTCGCTGCAGTGCCTGCAGACTGATGAGTATTTTAATCCTGTCTTCCTGCAGCTGCACGCGATCTCACAACCCTTCGTGCAGCCGCAAGTAATCATCTGCAAGAGGTGTTGTGGGGCTGCATCTCTGGTCATCGTTTTGGGATTGAGGCTTTGTGGTGTGTATATAGCCACCCCCAGGGTTAAGTGTGACTCCCAACCACGCCTGTACCTGTAAGAAGATTGTACATGAGAATAGAAAATGATGAATGATATGTTATGTGAATTACTGATGCAAGGACAAATTTTTACCTGATGGTATGTCCGCAAGGAGTGAAATCGAGCAGAGTCTCTTGTGGGAGGTAACCTGGCTAGATTGAAGCTGGTTTTCGTCGCAGCCCTAGCGAATAGTCGGTACCGCAGCTCGTCAAGGTTATAGGTGTTGTGGTTGCCTAAATTGCGAAGTTCGAAAAAATGATAAACTTTGCAAGGCTTAATCTTAGAAACTATTGGGTCCACAGAGACAATTCTAGTATCATGTTGTAGCAAATTTAGTCTTCTTTAAAACGTTCTAAGAAAGTATTTTCAAACACTAGTCCTTTAGGGTTATAATCGCCAAAATTTGAAAAAAATATCGATTTTTTCGCGGTTTTTTCGATTTTTGACAAAGTTGCGTTCGGCGCTCGAGGTCACAAACTTGGATTATTCATTAGGCCAACATCATAAACAAGTCTGCAAAATTTCAGAACTACCGGATTTGACGCATACTGCCCCCATACTTTCAGGCGACAAAGTTACTGGATTAATATCGAGAGTGACAGATTACACAGCATAATTATTTGTGTACCCATGCCGCCAAATAGTCCCAAAATTGGAACCCCGAAATTTCAATTGAAATGCCAGATGTAATGCTAACGCGAGTAATGCCGGGATAAAATGACAATAGCGCACTGCCGACGCCCATTTTGGGAATAATTTCCGCTTATCAACCTTTTCCTTAGCTACGTTGTCATTGGAGTGCTTTTGACATCCCTTTTGAACCTACCCAAAACCTGCCTAAGCTGAGGATCCAGTCACATCACATATTTTACCTTTCTATTTAGTTATATTCGATAATGAAGTTAAGTTATTCGATAATGATATTTGTAAATGTAGATTTTTAGGTTTAGAGTAAGTTAGTTTTAGTTCTTTTTTTATTTATTTCTGTTAATAATTGTATTGTATTGTTTGTTTGTTTATTATGAAGTTAAATGCATACTTTAAAAATTATCAAGGCGAGAATTCCTTGTTTTGAAGCAGACGCACTGCCACGATGTTTTTGAGTGTGTTATTGTACAGGGCGACCGAATTTCACCTCCAAAAACACGCAGTTTTGAAGAGATAAGACGATAAGAGATAGTTGGACCACACGAGGGCGACCTCACTATTTCAAACGATTCCAACACTTTCCAGGTAAGTTTTATCCCATCAGTTTTTCATCAGTGTTTCTTCTCAATCAGAACTAACGTGCTCTATTCGAAAGGATGTAGCGTAAAATCTGATTACTCCAGAAATCTCCCTTAGCATGTAAAGTGCGAGGTCGGCTCAATAGGAGCACCTACCTATTAGCATGCTACGAATGTCCCTTGCTGAGCTACCAGTCTGGCATCTCACTACCTTTCTCCAACGAGCTAAAACATCCATCTAAAGCTAATAGCAACATTCCGTTCGAAAAAACAAATTCTCTTTAGGTACTAACGATGTTCTCAGATATCTACCTACGTATTTACTTCGCATCCCACAACCATATTAAACGAATCAAGAATTCCCTTTGATTAACGTAAAATATTAGCACGCCATTATGATCTCAAATCATTAATTCCATACCAATACATTAATTAACCTCGCGATGTGAATACCTTTTAGGGCAAAACAAAATTTCTGGAATATCAAATTGGATGTTATTTTCGTTTTAATATCTTACAATCAAATGGGTTGGGTACCTGTAACTTAAGTTTTACATACATACGGTTATCCAAATACGAGGAATATAAATCAAATTAGCTCGACAAGTGATTGGGACTATAACATGATATTGGCATATTTTATTACCATTCGTTATTTTTTTACAAGCTTATTAAATTTAACCCTTTTCTTGGCAAGTAGAAACAAGTATACTGAATTCAGGCCTCGTTGGATTCTCGTAGAGCTAACAAAAAGAAGTAAAAAAAAAATACAAAAAGATGATCTAAAATTATGTATCTTATAAGATGCAATAATAGCAAGAAAAGGGTCTTGTCCTGTTTGAGTCTTATCATGTTTGTTGTTTTTGGGATAAATCTTGCAAGTTCATTTTGACCAACTTCTAGTAGTATATAGGTTAGGTGTTTGTAATTATATAGGTTACATGACATGCAAGTACAGCCTGTAATGAGTTTTTGGTAAAAATTTCATTTTGATTATAAGTTTTTTTTGCTGACTGTACTTTTTGTCGATTTTACTAGCATTGTCACCCAAACTGTTGCTGAGTTCCGTCCTGTGGAGACTATCCTGGCTGGACTACCAGGATGCCACTACTAGATTATTGTACTGCCATGCAATTTACATAACTATGCCAAATATCGAGAGGGCAGGTCTCAGAATGAAATCATGACTAGTGCCACAGTAAATATGTCTAATATAAAGGTTGGTAGTAAAACTATGGAACTAGGTACCTACTACATGACTAATATATTATCATGGTCATTGTTTATCCTTTGACTGTAAGGGCCAAGCGAAAGAGATTACTAGACAAATCCAACACTGATGGACCGCCTTCACAAAGTTTGGGGATGGTTTTTCGACCCAAGTTTCCACAATGCCTTAAGACCAAAGTTTTTGACCAGTGTGTTTTGCCCATCCTAACTTACGGTTCTGAAACATGGACGCTCACGAAGGCAAACGTGCACCAAATAAAAGTCGCACAAAGAGCCATGGAGCGAGCTATGCTGGGCATCACACTTCTTGACCACATCCCCAATTCTGAAATTCGGAAACGGACTGGAGTTGTGGATGTAGGCAAGAGATAACATAATTGAAGTGGAGATGGGCGCGTCACTTGGCGAGACGCACTGACAACAGGTAGTCGAAAGCAATTACGGAGTGGTGGCCAAGACTGGGTCGAAGAACGATGGGCAGACCATCGGCCCGTTGGTCGGATGACATCTTGCAGTCAGCTGGTAAACTGTGGATGAGACTAGCACAGGACCGGGCAAAGTGGCGTGAAAATGAACAGGCCTTTACCCAGCAGTGGGTGGATGTGGTCTGATTTGATTTGATGCTAAATATCAAGTCAGCTCGATTACTGAAAGGTTGTGCAAGATTACAGACAGACAGACAAACAACGGGACGGGTGAAACTAAATAAAAGCTTGTAAAAGTATAGTCAGCAAAAAGAGTTTTCATTTATAAAAATTATAACTTTAATACTTAAGTTAGGGTTAGAAGAACAGAAAAAATAATAGAGAGAGAAAGAGATAGACAGAGGCAAAAAGTAGCAAAATAGTCTTAGGAAGAAAATACACACGACATTTTTTATTACTAGTTCTATGAGACAAAGGTTTCAATTCCCAATAAAACGTTTGCTAACTCAGTTACGGGCAGACAGCGTTTGAAAGCGAATCGGATTGGTTTAGGCTCCTGTCCGCCACTAATGGACGTAACATAATTCTGACCTTTGAGCGAACCCTTTCGTTGGTGACGAACTAGCAGGGTTAGGTTATCTATGCATCTGAATGTACGTTGAAAATTATACTTGAAATAATCGTAAGAGTACTTAATATTTTAGAGAGAAAGAAAGAGAGAGAAACCTTTATTTAGACATACTTATTCGTTACAATGAAAAATACATTAAAAGGAAAGAATAAATAAAAATGAATATCGAACAGTGATGATGATTTTGCATAATGCTGCGACCGCAATACTGCTTTTCAGTGGGACCTGCAATACGTACTTGGCTGTTTTTTTTAATTACTGCTTAATTTAAAAACAAACTTATTGCTATATCAGAACATTAACACAGCTGGCAACACTAAAATTGACTCGTAGCGAGTGAAGTTGTCATCAAACTCAATCAAAATTGCATTTTAATGAAGGATATTAATGAAGTTGGCGACAAACAGAACTAGCGCATAAAGGCATAGCTTTGTTTTGCTTTGTAATCTAGCCATATATGTTCATTGTGAATAAGTAAATATTTCATTTGACTGTGGCACCCACGTTTATTAATATCTTTATCGCACTATAGTAGGTAGTTTCATTTGTGCGTAGAAAAGTAATCTTACAGTAAACCAATATTCTCGTGTAATGTAAAGTACGAAACAAATACAATTTCGCCATGGGCTGTGGAAGTTTTCGCCCAATAAACGTTAACAGTGTGCGAGGAACGCACGAAAACGTTAATTTATCGCCTGCTTATCATTGCATGCAATAATCCCCGCAGCATAAATTATTCGCGGATGGCAACACATGTGTCGTCCGTAGCTCGGTGTTGCTAGCTGCAAAATTTCCGGCGTGCTAACAAAAGTGTAGCAATTAATTTTCATTGTAGGATTTTGTGTCAGAAAAAATAGGCGTCTGTCTGTTGAAAAAAATAACTGGAAGCTTTTTTACATATAAGGGATAAACTAAACCACTTACCCCAGTGCTCTGCTATAGGTAGTGCCACCAGAATTGAGGTCACGTACACAAGAACATTCATGTAATGACGCGGGATTTTAACATTCACTCATTCATTCATTAATTATCCTTTTACGCAATCAGTACTTCATGTAGCTGTGTGTGTACTCGTGGCACCATCCGTGCAAAACAATTACGTCTGTGCGACACTCATATGTTTGCATGATTAAACCTACCGTCTACTTTAATGATTATAAATTAACATAATGTGACACAGACTCAACTATCGCCAAAACCTCACAAGATGCCATTGTGCCCTTAACTATATATTATTAAACGTCAGCTCACAGATGAGTGAAAAGTGGCGTCTATGGCACTTATTAAGGTTCCGTAGTTCTAAAAAAAACCCTTACGCCTTCGTCATGTCCGTCCATCTGCCATGCTACGACAAAATAGTATATTTTTGTAGTAACTCCCCTAAACGTAAAGTGAGGATGAATTTTAATGAATTTGATTTTTATCTGAAAACCTCTGTGTGGGGTGTCGTATGCCGTGCTCTGATGCCATACAATGCGGCATATGAAAACATATGAAAACCTTAATCTCCTCGCTTCTTCTTGTTAGCACGTTAGGGCCCTTGGTCCAAGTTAGAATCTTAGGATAGTCAAAGTAATATACCCCCAAAAAACCTGTAAAAGTCCCATATACCTACTTAGAAATACTTTCCAGCTACTCTCATCTTTTTTGGCATTTCTACTAAATTGTATACACTTAATTCAAAGCAGACACTAATCAGTTAGACAATAAATCAATATTTTTCATATTAAAAAGTTTTAACGTGTGTACTTTACAAATTCCGCCTTCCGTCCGCGCGCCAGCATTGTTCCTGAACTCAACAAAAAGCGTAAATAACACCGACGCCCATAACAAGGTCCGACGTGGCCCGAATATTTATTCTGCGGAAGCCTAATTAGGAGGTTATCTGCGTAAAATGCCCTCGAATTTTCATCGTTTTCCACGCGAACCTCTCGAGGCGTTATAATTCTAAACAATTTGCCTTCGCACGCGCTTCGGAATTGCTTTCATTCAGAATAAGTGCCTGCCTCAACTTATCTCGGCATCACAGCGATTTACCCTCTCACGGAAATTGACTATTTTCATTCACATAAGGTGGGAGTAGCTTAATAATGTCGGTAGGTTACGGGGAATTTGAGCCTTCTACGAGAGAACCCGCTCAAATTTAAATAAAAAATTTAATCAGAAATTACAATAAGCCTAACACTATGTAAGTATATTGATTCATAAGTACACGTTTGTTTTATGTTTTAATAGATTTTAGGCAAAATACACAACAAAATACAGCAATCACCAATCAAATTCAAACTTTTATGAATTACAATCTCTGTAAAAACGCATTTTCTTGAGCGATAACTGATTGCGTCGGGTCGGGTCCCGTTGGTCTTACTTGCATTTAGCTTTGGCGAGCAAAACGGCTCAATAGTACACTGACCGACTATGCAAAATGACTTGGTTATATAATGCCAAGATTACAAAATCGTCTAAGTTTTAGGAAGACTTACTTAGCAAAACGTCTAGGTCATGAAATGCACAAGTAGGCAGAATAACTCAATTATGTAAGGTCTTGATTGTATTAAATAATTTTACGAGACCAAAACTTGACCATTTAGCTACTAAAACATTATGACATTAAATCGTTTTACAGTCAAGTCATTCCGTCTACTATGCCTTATAGCAATGAGGGCGTTTTACAGACCAAGGCATTTTGCTACCCCGACAAAATACAACTAAGGTGCTCTGCTCGCCAAGGCTAAATTGCAAGTAAGGCCAACGGGACCCGACCCATTGCGTCGTCGTTATAGAGTTGTAATGTTTCTATATTATTATATCATAAAGCGCAGTTTAGATCTACAAGAAAGTTTATGCAAGTTACATCGCGAGGCCCATAAAGCAGATGACTTTTAAGTTGCCAAAAGCGCAGTTTAGATCTACAAGAAAGTTTATGCAAGTAACATCGCGAGGCCCATAGGCAGATGACTTTTAAGTTGCCAATCGAGCACCGTAATGTAAAGCGACTTTAACTACTTTCCTTGCAAGTCTAAACTGGCCTTAACATTACTCGCACACACACACACATCACGCCTATACTCCCAAATGAGGTAGGCAGAGTACCTAAAACGCTACCGCTTCGGAGCCACTTTTAGCAATTTTAAGTTTTATGTTTGACAAAAACGGTACAATAGTGACAGGTTGCTAGCCTGTCACCTACGGTATACCTTAACCTATATCCTTTGTCGCCTCTTATGACATCCACGGAAGAAATGGAGAGGTGTAATTCTAACCCAACACCACGCGGGGGAACACTTACTTAACATTACTATTCTTGTATTATAAAAAACCGTCGGGTTGTCGACCAAAATTTGAGTTTCTTACAAATTCATGAACTTTTTTAATGGATCTATTACAATTCATCAGTCTACACAGACAGACTTTTACGTTATCACAACTTATTTAAATAACGAGTAAATAAAAATATTGAATTATTTGCTGTGTGCCTCTTACTTCGTGAAAATGTAATCCCACCAAAAACATTACATGTAAAAAGCTGCAAGTCTCGCAACGCAATGCAGTTCTTGTAATGCTAAAAAGGTTTGAGATGCAATGTTATACCAAGTCGGTTATTTTTGTCAGTACCGGGGGGGTTTCCATAGAACTCGATTTTCACCAACTTGCTTATTTTAAAACCATAGAAAAATACAGTTTATAGTTCTCAAATAAAGAATAAACCAAATTATTTTTAAACACATAAATGACTTGGCCATCGCAAGACATAATGACATAAGAATTATAATCATCAACGTCAGCTATTTAAAGTAATTTTAATTAAAGATAGCGCTAGCCCCAGCCTTGCAGTTTGAGTGATATACATAATACGAGAATGACTAAAGGTTGAGTGCGATGGCCAAGTCATTATGTGTTTAAAAAATAATTTGGTTTACTCTTTATTTGAGAACTATAAACTGTATTTTTCTATGGTTTTAAAATAAGCAAGTTGGTGAAAATCGAGTTCTATGGAAACCCCCCCGGTACTGACAAAAATAACCGACTTGGTATAACATTGCATCTCAAACCTTTTTAGCATTACAAGAACTGCATTGCGTTGCGAGACTTGCAGCTTTTTACATGTAATGTTTTTGGTGGGATCTCATCACTTTTTGTAGGCAGTTCTTTTTTTTCGGGTACTACTTCTTGTAATAACGCATTACTATCTTCATTTGTTCATCCTTCCTTGTCCATCGTCCACCGTCCATCCTCGTCTATCGTCCATCGTCCATTCTCGTCCATCGTCGCCCATTGTTGAACTTCCGTCGTCCGTCTACCGTCTGTCGTCCATCGTACATCTTCCATCGTCCACCCTCCATCATCCGTCGTCGATCGTCGGTCATCGTCCGTCATCCGTTGTCTTGTCCGTCGTCGGTCGTCGTCTTTTGTCCGTCGTCGCCATCGTCTATCGTTCGTTGTCCGTCGTCTGTCGGCGTTCGTCGTCTGTCGTCGTCCGTCGTATGTCATCGTCCGTTGTCCGTCATCGTCCGTCGTCGAACTTCCCTCGGCAGTCATCGTCTGTCGTCCGTCGTCGAACTTCCGTCGTCATCCATCGTCTTTCGTCGGTCGTTCGTCTTTCGCCCGTCTAACTTCCGTCATCCGTCGTAGTCCGTCGTTTTCTGTCGTCCGTCGTCGTCCATCGTTCATCCTCCACCATCCATCGTCCGCACTGGGCTCGCGTGGGAACTAAGGCCCAAGCCCTATTATTCTGAGAGGAGGCTTGTGCCCAGCAGTGGGACGCATATAGGCTGGGATGATGATGATGATCCATCGTCCGTCGCCCATCGTCCATCGTCCACACTCCATCGTCCAACGTCCATTTTCTACCCATCGTCCATTATCCATTGTCCATCATCCATATTCCAATTTCCATCGTCCATCCTCGCGTCCACTCGCATCGCACAAACATTCACAAACAAACGAACTTTGGTACTTATTACATTAGTAAGATAAACAATTTCATTTTAACCCTTAATACTCAGGTATTAAGACTCAACATTAATACGTATACAATACGACTACGTTCAATAAAGTCATTGCTGTGTAACTTTGTAATCGCTAGTATTTATATGGGATTACAAACTTACTTGTGCGGTTTGTATAACTTTGAAACGTGACTGAAATTGCAACATTTTGGATTTTTTCGTGACCATCTAGGCTAAAAACTAACTATGTTTAAAATTTGGACCTTGTGGGTCTCCTAGAAGTACCTTAGAATTATGATGATCAAAAGTCAGTGTGTAGGTATGTCAGTGACAAAACTGAGGAACTTTAACATGTGATAGTTCTTAATCTACGTGTTCAAACTTAATGTTATTGATAATATATCTAAGTCCCATTAGGCCCTATAGGTAACTGAAAATTCAGGGTTCTAGCTTTAGCCATAACAAAAATACAGGGTGTTGAAAATAGCCTGAATGGCTTCGAGAAAAGTATGGTACGGCCGTGCCTTTGTTTTTTTTTGCTCGACTTGGCGGGGGCACTGCCGTGCCCCCAGATTTCACTTTCTTTTCCATTAGATTTTTCTTCAAATACCACACATGAAAGTGTTTCTCGAGACATGCATTTGCATCTGCTAGGTCTTACCCTCACGGTCGATACAAGGTTCATTGAACACTTTCAATCGAGTAAGTGCGCTTATTTTATTGGAATAGCAGTACGAAAGCATATTCTATTCTATAATGGAATTTAAAGAGACTATAAAGACTTACGTACATTCTTTAACTGTTTAGGTTGACTTAGCATTTATTTATATTTAACTACAATTTTGACATTTAGGGTTGTTTCACCAACCATTTATTAATTTTATGTGACTGATAAATATGATGCTGTCTCTTTCTGTTCGAACAAAATAAACAGAGACGGAATCACATTTATTATCCTTTAAATAAATTTTATCAATGAATGTTGAAAGTGGGAGTTACTCTAATAGAAAGGCAGGCAGGATTTTTTTTATTTAGACTTTTTTTTAATTCATCTTTTTACGATATAAAATAGTAGAAAAGGTAAATTAAATGACGGTATATTTACTTCATTCTTCGTAGTATGTTTAACAGAAAGTGCTTGAACATGACACCGATTTCGTATGTCCCTATATATACCTAATTTTCATACTGCTTGTAGTCGTTCTCTATAATATCTCTTACATGTTAAAATTCTCTGTGTCAAAGGTTATAAATAAATATTAAATACTTATATAATTTAAAATGCTCTCTCCGTCCCACATACAATATATGAAAAGTATCCCACACCAGGGCACCGAACTCTTCTCTGAATATAGGGATCTAGTTCCCATGCAGCCCTTATGCTGATTGGGAACTTTACATCACCGGCGGGCCTTTTCTGATATCATTAAATTACTTCGCAGATTCTTATAAGTTTCCTAACGATGATTACCTTCGACTAAAGCTTGTGGTAAATTTCAAATGTGATTTTATACATAAATTCAATGTGCTAATTTAGCTCAACTCAAAACATTCACCAAATTTCAGCAACGTTCAATAAAGTATAACGGACATAAATCAGATTAAGGAGTGAGGTGTGAACGTTTTGACGCATGCAAATTGAAACTAAATTATATGCGACATTTATTCCGAGCGATCAAAAACAGATTGTTTTTTACCGGTGTTAATAAATCTATTTTATTTTAATATAAATATGAGTTTCAACTTAAAAACCTCTTTTTTTTTCGTAGATTGGAAAATCGTATAACATCAAAATCAATGCATTTTGAAAAACAGAGGTGCGAGGACGGGTTTGACCCGATAATCCTTCACTTGAGAAGCCATAAGTCAAATCACTGGGACACCACGGCTTCAACTTGGTACGGATAACTACACATAAAACACACAAACACAAACATCACGCATATATATGTGGGAACCAGCTCGTGGAATGAAACGGCACAGTCCTTATTAGTTGCCTTTATTGGCTAGCGGAGATAAAAATAACATAAAAAAATCGTAATAATTTAGAAAAACACACAAATTCACACCCGTTTGCTTCCGTCGTACGTCGTCAACTGCCATAACATCTCATTTGTTCTTCACTCAAACTCAGTATTCATTCTCCGTTCAAATTCAAACGTACATCATCTCATCACGCTTCAATACACGCATACCACACTCCACACTCGGCCATCCTGCTCAATGTCTGCCCTCAGACATTCATACACATGCATACACTAACACACACATCGTCGTATCGTACCCGCATTACCTCATAACCATCATCATCCTTAACATCAACAAAAACGTAAAAACTTAAAAAAAAACAATACTTAAAATAAATTGAACATCTTAATTAAAACATAATAGAACTTTAACATCGTAAAACAAAACAAAATATCGTAACGTAATATCGTAATGTAGTATGACTGTACCTCGGTCATTCAAAGTCATAAAATAAAACTAAATTAAATCAATTCTCGTATTACCATAAATCGTAAATTAACGTAAAGCAATTAAAAGAAATGAAGACGTGAAAACGTAAAAGAAAAACAAAATCAATCGTGAGACATCGTTTTACATTGCGTGCCGTAAAAGTATATCTTATGCACTGATATCATAAATAAAACAAAAAAAAAATCAAATTCAAATTAAACAATACATTCATCTCTTTCATACAAATTTAATAAATCGACTCACCCTTATCCATCTTGAGTAGTCTGCTTTTTCAACGTCGTATCTATCCAATCCTTTGTCCTTTGTTCCAAACCGAGTATGTTTTATGACAACAATATCTGCTTCTTGATATTTTGTGCTCTCTTCTACTATCATAGTTTTTCTTATTTTCCATTTTGCCCTTTTTCGCAGCTCTCCTCTATCTTGCATGTACATTTTTCTTTCTTCTTGCTGCAATAAATCATATATTTCAACATCATCTTGTCTTTTCATTCTTGTAGATATGACAAGTTTTTGGTCTAGTCCTTTATAAAGCAATCCTTGCCGTAGACTATAATCTTTAAAAGATTTTCCTTCTTTCAAGATGTCCATTATTGCACTGAGTCCTTCATCACTCTCTTGTGCCCGTTGTATGTCATCATGTAATTTAGATGTGATTGCTGCTACATATGGACATCTGCTTAACGCATCTACATGTCTCATTTTCGAACCCTCACGGTGTTCGATCGTAAAATCGTAATCTTGCAAAAGTAGAACCCATCGTGCGACTCTTGTAGACATTGCCAAATCTTTTTTATTAAGTGTCATTTGAAACGCTTTGCAATCCGTGACTATCTTGAACTTTCTCCCATAGAGATAGTGTCTAAATTTCTTGACAGCTTCAACAACAGCCAAAGCCTCCAACTCGTAACTTGTATATCTGCTTTCTGCATCTGATGTCCGTCGACTCATATAATAGATTGGGTGTAATTCTTTATCATCACTCTTTTGCATCAAAATTGCTGAATAGGCAACAGATGATGCATCAGTATGCAATTCTGTTTCTGCTCTCTGATCAAAAATTTTTAATACTGGTTTTGTAGCCATTTTCATCTTCAAGTCATTGAATACAGCTCTATGCTCTTCGTTAAACACAAATTTTTGATCTTTCTTTAATAAATCAGTTAGCGGTCTTGCTATAAATGCAAAGTTTTGTATAAACTTTCGAAAGTATGAGCAAAGTCCAACGAAGCTGTGTAGTTGCTTCAGATTCTGGGGCTCAGGGAACTTAATGACAGCTTCTGTCTTCCCTGGCGATGGCATTACTACACCGCCTTCGATGACATGTCCTAAATATTCCACTTTTCTCGTTAACAGCTGGCATTTCTTCCAGTTGATGCATAATCCATATTCTGATGATACTTTAAGAACTTCTCTCAGGCGTTCGACAGCCTGGTACTCATCTTGAGCTGGAATTAAAATATCGTCAATAAAAACAATAACAATTCCTCGTGCAATCAAATCTCTGAAAATGATTGTAATAAATCTTGTAAAAACTTTTGGGCAAGTTGATAGACCAAATGGTGCTCGTAAAAATTCATACTGCCCTGTCATTGTAACAAAAGATGTATACTTGATGGAATCTTCATGTACTCGTAGGTGAAAGAAACCATTTTTCAGATCCAATGCACTAAATATTCTTGCCGTAGACAACCTGTCAATATGATCATCGATATTTGGAAGAGGATATTCGTCCTTAACCATTTTGCTGTTTATTTTTCTGTAGTCTACACATATCCTAGTAGAACCATCTTTTTTCTTTACTAGTACTAATGGACTGGAATATTCTGAGAAACTCACCCGAATTATTCCCGCATCTAACCATTCACTGATCTGTCGATCAACTTCTTCTTGTTCCTTCAGCGCAAGACGTCGTGGTCGTTGAGTTATTGGTATGTCGTCCTTTAAAACAATCTTAAGCTGAATGGGAGCCTCCGTCGTTTGTTGCGGCGTATATTCTTGAACCAAATTCGTTACCTCCGTTTTGATTGCCTCGTCGTTCACGTAATCTAGACAATCCTTAGAACAAGAAAAACAACTCACATCATACAACCATTCAGTGCCGATAGGCTTGATAAAAACCGAACCTCCTTTTAAAATCATGACAACGTTTTTCAAAAATTCAGTGCCTAAAATAATCTTGAACGGCATACAATGCGAAGGAACAACATAAAAAACAATATTATTATAAAATACATTGTCTATATAAAAATCAGTCGTAATACATCCCAAAGAATTAACTCTGGATTGTCCAAATCCTAACATCGAAATGTTCTTGCACTCGTTCAAATTACTACGTAAGTTCAATTCGTTACAACACTCACTCGTCATTATATTAATGTCGCTGCCAGAATCTATTAAAGCTGAGATGCTTATATTGTTAAAAAACAACGATTTTATTGGTTTTTTCGCGTTTTGAAAACATTTAGCCGGCGACTCGATCGTTTGTTTTGGTGAAACGTCAAATTCATTTGTTTGTTGACGGCTGTCAAATGGAATGTCGTTAGGGATGGGCGATTCCGTCGGTTCGTTCGCGCAACTAGTGCTGCCCGCGTGTAACAATGTTCCGGTTTTCGTTTCAGCGTAGGAAGTGCTGCCCTCGGCGGAATTTAAAAGAACTCTCTTCGTATCTTGAGCGTTTCTTGCGTTGCCGGGAAAAAATGTACTTCCTGTTCCGGTGTTGACCGTCTCCATCTGAGGTCGTGATGTCTGTTGTGCTGAAACTGGCGTTTTGCTGCATTCTGCAGACAAGTGTCCAAATTCGTTGCAATTAAAACATTTTCTTCCCAGTGATTTATTGGGACACTCGGCGGAAACATGGTTTCCTCTGCCGCAGTTGAAGCATTTTTTAAATGCATTTCTATCGTTCTTCGACGTAGAACCGTTGGTTGTAAATTGATAGTCGTTTGGTCTCGTTTTTTCTTTGATTTCTTCGTAGATTTTTATCTTTTCCTTAAGATCTTTGAATTGAGTTATTCCGTAAAGCATGACTTTGTTCATTGGCGCATCTTCGATGCCGTCGATTATATATTTGATTGCTACATTATCTGATAATCCACCTCGCTTTCCTAGCTCTCGCATGACGTGAATATAATCCATGCAGTCCTCGTCCTTTTTCTTTTTCCTTGCTGACATCATCTCGTGTACCGTTTTGCTGTCAATTTTGTCAGGGTATTCTTCTAATAAGGCAGATTTTAAAGCAGTCCACGTCCTGAACGGTTTCTCAGAATTCAACCATAAGGCTGCTGAGCCCGTCAAACTTCTTCGTGCGATGATCAGTTGCTGTATGGCTGTCCATTCAAAAATTTCGGCGTTTTCGTCTATGTCTTGTATGAATTTTGATATGTTGTATGTCTTGTCCTTTCCGTCGAATTTTCTAATCAGATCTTGTGCGTAGTGAAATGTGTTAGTCATGGTCGGGGTGGAAGGTGCTTCGTCGTCGCTTCTAGTTCTGGGCATCGTCTCGTCGTTACAGTCAAAAAATAATGCGTTACCTTCGTCGTTGAAATCCGTTGTCGTCGTCGTTGTCCGCTGCTTGGCCAAGTGGCTACTGACTGATTCGTAAACTTTCACACGAACGTACTGGTTCCTTGCGGAAACTAATGAAATTCCCGACGACGAGCCCCCAAAAATGTGGGAACCAGCTCGTGGAATGAAACGGCACAGTCCTTATTAGTTGCCTTTATTGGCTAGCGGAGATAAAAATAACATAAAAAAATCGTAATAATTTAGAAAAACACACAAATTCACACCCGTTTGCTTCCGTCGTACGTCGTCAACTGCCATAACATCTCATTTGTTCTTCACTCAAACTCAGTATTCATTCTCCGTTCAAATTCAAACGTACATCATCTCATCACGCTTCAATACACGCATACCACACTCCACATATATATACTAGCTTTTTCCCGCGGCTTCGCTCGCGTTAAATTTGGGGTAACACAGATTTACTTTCTATGATCTATATTTTCGTGTTTTAATTGATTTTTCGGAGGATTATATTTGCAAATTTTCGAATTTAAAAATCGACTTTGAAGCCCTGTTTCACATCTTTAGGTCAGGGGTGTAATTTTAGAAAACCTACTTGTTTCTTTTGCCCGCGACTTCGTTAGGATTCCCGTGGGATAGGAATAAGTGAATTCAATAGAAAACCACACTGTCCGCGATTGAATTGAAACAGGCTTCTATTATTTAGGGGTATCGATTTTTAAAAAGCTTTCACCAATAGTTTTTTTTAATTAGCTCAGTTTTTTCAGAGATTACCCCCAATAAACCAAGAAACAGACAAAGTTTAAAAAGTTTTTCTTCTTTCTTTCTTTCTAATGAGTTGATTGGTTTGGCGTAGGTAGGTACTAATGACGTGCCTACCGTTAAGGAGTTATACCTTCCAACATCAGCTAACCTGAGTAACCAGAATGAAAACAACTAAAGGCCCTATACCTGCATATTATGATATTAAAAGAAACTTCCTCTAACTCCTAACCATTAAGGAGTTTTACCTTCCATCATCAGATCATCAACATGAGATGATGTCTATCAGACGCAAATACTTAAATAGCTTGAGAAAATATATGAAAAACTAATGCATGCCTACACAATTTGATGGTTGCCCTCGATTTCCCTGTAATCCCGTCATCAGATCTTGATTTGGTGACAGTGGACCACCTCGGGAGACCTCTTTCGTATAAAAAAATAATTTTTAAAATAAATAAGAAAGAAAAAGAAAAATCCCGATATTGTCGTTCCCGTAATAATTTTCGAGAAATTATCTCTCAACGCTACCCTACACTCCCCAAGGAACCCACTTGCCAAATTTCAGCTTTCGACGACCAGTAAAACGAAAAATCCCGTTTTTCCCGTTCCCGTGGGAATTTTGAAAACTCAATCTCAATGCTCCTCTACACTCCCCAAGCAAGCTCCATGCCGAATTTCAGCTTTCTACGATCAGTAAAACGAAAATACTGTTTTTTCCCGCTCCTGTCAGAATTTTGGGAAATTATTTCTTTATTGCTTTCTTACACTCCTCAAGCAACCTACATGCCAAATTTCAGCTTTCTACGACCAGAAAAACGAAAAATCCATCCCGTTGAACTGAATATAAATCCCGTTCTTTCCTTATCCCGTGGGAATTTCCAAAAATCCTTAAAATATTTTTTTTGTATTATAATCACCTACTTCAATGCCAAATTTGAAGTCTCTAGTAATTATTGCTCATGGGATACCGTTGAACTGAATATATAAATACCGATTTTTCCTAATCCCGTGGGAATTTCCGAAAATCCTGAAATGTATATTTTAATTAATACGAGGGCGACACTGAAAGTTTTTAGAACTGGCCACTTGTATACAATATAATAAAAAAGTAAGTTTAAATTTTGAAAATGGAACTCTTTACCAATATTATTGAGTATGTATTTCATTCATTTGTCATTTGTTTTATGATTTGGCGGCAAATTGAAAATTGTCTGCGTCACGTCAACATGAATTTAACTCGCGAAAATTTTCGTGCAATGATTTTTTATGACTTTCGATGTCATTTAAGTCAACAAGAAAGCTATGATAGACTTCGATTGGCCTTTCATGATGAAGCCCCATCTCGTGCGACCATTTACAACTGGTTTAATGAGTTTAAACGTGGTCGCCCTAATCTCACCGACGATCTGCGTGAGGGACGGCCTTCTACGGCGACGACTGAAAATAACATCAGTGTTGTGCAGCGTATGATAGAGACTGACAAAAGAGTGACGTATCAGCAGATTCGGACAAGCTTAGGCATCGGTATGAGTCAAGTGCATAAAATCTTCCATGAACATTTAGCGGTCAGGAAGCTTTGTGCGAGGTGGATACCTCATAATTTGACCGAGGCCCAAAAACTCCGTCGGGTTGATTGGTGCCGTGAAATGATTCAAAGATTTAACGGAGGTGACTCAAGTGCTGTTTTCGACATACTTACGGGTGACGAAAGCTGGGTTTACTGTTATGATCCAGAAACCAAGAGACAGTCTGCTCAATGGGTGTTTCCTTTCGAGGAGTTGCCAACTAAAGTGAAGAGAGGTCGAAGCGTGGGAAAAAAGATGGTGGCCTCGTTCTTCGGAAGGACAGGTCACTATGCGACAATTGTTTTAGAGGATCAAAAAACAGTTACTGCAGAGTGGTACACTAACAATTGTTTGCCACTTGTATTGGAAAAAGTTCGGGAGAAGCGACCTCGAAGTAGGATCCTTCTTCACCACGACAACGCCTCGTCGCACACCGCCAGGCGAACGATCGACTATTTAGTGACGTCAGACGTGGAATTACTGGGTCACCCGCCGTATAGCCCCGACCTCGCACCTTGCGATTTTTATTTATTCCCGAAAACAAAAGAAAAACTTCGAGGAAAACTTTTTATGAACACCGAGGAAGCAGTGGGTGCGTTTCAAAAGGCCGTCGAAGAGACCCCTAAGGACGAGTGGGCTAAGTGCTTTTCTCAGTGGTTCCATCGGATGCAGCGGTGTATTGATGTGAATGGACACTATTTTGAAAAGATATAATAAAACTAATAACTTGCTAGTTTGCTCAGTTTTTGATTTTCTAAGAACTTTCAGTTTGACCCTCGTATAATACCTACTTGTGCATCAAATTTGAAAAGTCTAGTTATTATAGTTACTGAGATAGGGTCACTCAGACTCGAATATATAAATCCCGATTTTTTCCGTTCCCGTGGGAATTTCCAAAAATCCTTCCTTAGTGGATGCCTACATTGTACAAGGTATCTATGTGCAAAATTTCAAGTCTCTAGATCCAGTGGTTTGGGCTGTGCGTTGATATATCAGTCAGTCAGTCAGTCAGGATTTTGAATTTTATATATATAGATAGATATTCCCGAACGGGGTAGGCGGGGCACACGAAACGTTACCTACCGCTTCGGAGCCTTTAAGAGAGTTTTAAGTTTGACAAAGACGATACAACAGTGACAGGTTGCTAGCCTGTCGCCTACGGTATACCTTAACCTATATCCTTATTCGCCTCCTACGACATCCACGGAAGAAATGGAGGTGTTATTCTAACCCGACACCATACGGGCAGGAAGATTATATTTTTCGTAAGAACATGGGGACAGTTTGTTTGATTTCACATGGATTGCGTAATTGTTGTAAGTATAAGTATACTAGTTGAATCAATATTGGACTGGAGGTCAAAATGTAGGGTCATGTTTTGAATTGATAAGTTTACGCATGTGCGCCATCAATTCACTGTAAACAAAATCTCTGTTCATAAATTATTGTGTAACATATAAATATATGTTTTAATGCTTTTCGACGGGCTAAAAGTCACGTTTTCTCAGAAATACGACCAAACTAGATCGATTTTTCATCCCCGAATACTTCTACATGCCAAATTTCATCGAAACCGTTGGAAGCTTTTCCGAGATCCCTGAAATATACACTAATTTCTCCTCGTATCCACTCAAAAGTGGACTGGTAAATCTCTCCCAGTCAACGGCGAACTTATCTCCCATAAAGGGATAAGTCGCCTTTGTACATATACCTACTTCAATGTTTGTCAATTGTGTTTGTTTACTTATTTTGTACAATAAAGAATTTACATATATACATCTTATCTTATCTTATCTTAGTTTTAGGGGTCCTAAAACTACATACATATATACATACATACATTATATAAATATGCAAGAATTTCTCGTTTAAAGGTACATTATCTATTTATTTATTCCTACTGTCGTACTACTTCGTTATTATCATAAATGCGAAAGTTTATTAGGTACTCGTTCTCACAAAAATTTTGATGAAACTCAGCACTTAGATAATTTATCACCTGGATTAACACCAGGGTTACTTAGCAACGATGAACGAGTTTTCATAATTAATAGGAACGGTAAGTTTCATCAAAAATTTGCCTGGGCAAAAATTATGAGATGGTGGTTTTTTTTTTCGAAAAAACTAAAAATTCGAATAAAACTACTCTATTTCGATTCTTGGTTTACTAGGTCAAAACATTGAACAATGGCTCTAGAATAACCGCTTTCACGGAATAGGCTGAATTACAAGTCACCCGTATACGTGGCATAAATGTGCTACCATGTAGAATGTGACTCCTTCAACTTTTAGAATCGCCAAGGAATGCCAATTCTTAAAAAAAGGATACGGACCATTTTCGTGGATAATTTAAAGATCTATAATTTTGCTTAGGCTACTTTTTCATAACACTTACCGTTTTTTAAAAAAAAAGAAAACACCTTAAATTTTGATCTTTGACTCCAAATAACTTTTTCAGCACACATGAGAGCAATGGGGACTTTTGACACTTTATTCCTAATGGTATACCCAAGGTCTCCACCAAAATTCAGCTCTGTCGGAATTTATGTAAATTGACCGGAGTTTAAGATTGATATAAAATGGGAAAAATGCCTAAAATGGATAGGTTCCTACTTAACTCGTTTCGTTACTCGACGTGTACTTTCTTCAGCCACAAAACAGTGACGTTCTACATTTCGTAACTCATTTCTTTATCAAAATATATTTATGCATCACACTAAAGAAACTCACAGAGTCAAAGCGTACTAACTGTTCAGAAAACAAACAAACACAAGACAAACAAAGTGTGTCAAGCGTGCGTGGGTTCCGTAGTCCTACGAAGAAGATCTATACTTTCGCCCTGTCCGTCCAACCAAATTAACGGTCCTCCGTTCTGTATCACCATTTATAATTTTTGATGACCTTACGAGTTTATCTTAACCACGATACCAAAATGCAAAATGAATAGTTTGAATAAAAACAAATTATAGGCTACCTCCCCTACACATAAATTGGATTGTTTTTTTGTCTAAATCTCTACTTCTCTACTAATATTATAAATGCGAAAGTAACTCTGTCTGTCTGTCTGTCTGTCTGTTACACTTTTACGTCGAAACCACTTCGATCCACCAACCAATCGATTTTGATGAAATATATTTTATTCCGGTAGAGGGCGCCACTGCGCAATAACCTAGATCCGTGCAGACGAAGTCGCGGGCATAAAGCTAGTCAATAACTAATGGGATATCTTTCTATGGTTTTATAGGGCATTCAAAAACATTTTACGATTGCTCAGACTATTTTTCTATTTACATAGGAACCAGATTGCAAAATATTAGATTAAGAAAACGTAGTATCAAATCCAACTGCCGTAGTGCGGTTAGACGAAGCCTGGCCTCTGTGAGTTATTCATTTATGCATCCCTATCCCTCACCCAGTAACAACTTTGTCAGTCACTTAACTGTAAGTTACTTCACAAAAGACAATAAAACTTTGCCAATTTAAATTCTGATTTCGGTAGATTAAGACACGAGCACTGTTCCAAAAAAAATGACGGTTCAACGTGAATTTCTTATTAACATTATTATAACTCGGTTGGTTGAACTACGAGTACGTTCTTTACGAGTGAAAATATTGTCTAACGTGCACTCAGAGACGTTTGTTAATTTTTTATCTTCTAATATTAATTGGTTTATAATTTGTTAAATTTACCTACCTACTGATTTCGATAGATGGCAACACACGCTACTATTGGCGTAGGTATACACGCACTTAATTTATTCAAGTGGATTAGTAGCAGATTATCAGAATACTTAGTACCTAGATTATTACACCCTATAGCGTAATTGGATTAATTGAAGGAAACTAAGAGTTGCAGGGTATAAAACGAGTATAATGTGTAAACAGTATAGCGACACACGACTGAAGGTAAAGTGACAAGACAGCTGACTAAGAATAAAAGAACATTATTTAAAAATATAAAATATACACACATATAAAAAGACGGCCAGGGTGTTTAATATTAATTTATACACATGAAGGTTTAACACCCCCCCGTAATATAAACACCCTGTATATGTACAATATATACAAGTAGACATATCAAAAATCTAAACTATACACTAACTTAACACTAACACAAACATAAGAAAAATAACACCCTATATACAATATAATACACCTACTTAAGACTAACTGTACACACAAAAAATAATAAACCTACCTATGAAAGCCTAATCTAACCTAAACCTAAATTATTGGCACACTTGCAGTGCTTGAGCTTAGCCAAAGGTTTGGTGAGAATATCGGCGATCATATCATTCGTGTGAATGTATTTAAGATGTAGGTCGTGGTGTGTCAGTGTATCTCGAATGAAGTGGTGTTTGATGTCGATATGTTTTGTGCGTGCGTGATAAGTGTTATTATGTGCAAGTTTGATTGAGCTTTGATTGTCAGTGTGTATGATTATGGGATGAGTGATGGCGAATACTTCCGATATGAGTGACTTTAAGTAAATGGCTTCCTTGCAGGCTTCTGCGAGAGCCATGTACTCTGCCTCTGTGGTAGATAGCGCGACAGTACGCTGTTTGCGCGCTTCCCAGGAGACAGGTGCTCCACTCATGAGGAATGCGTAGCCGGTAAAGGATCGCCTATCTAATAAGTTGCTCCCATAGTCTGCGTCTACGTAACCTACTGGGTAGTTCTGGCCTTTGGTGAAGTGAAGTTTGAGGTCTTTGGTACCTTTGAGGTAACGAAGGACCCTCTTAGCGGCTTTCCAGTGTACCCCCCCGTAATGTGCGTTGAATTGTGATAGATACGAGACCGTATGGGCAATGTCGGGTCTAGTACCAATCGAAACGTACATTAACGAGCCGATAAGTTCCCGATAAGGCACTTCAACTTCATCTTCCTTCTCTGGTAAGGTAAGTTTAAGTCCAGGCTCCATGGGTGTAGTTACGGATATAGCGTCATGCATATTATATTTATCGATAAGTTTATCGATATAAGTCGTTTGGTCGAGAGTAAGTGAACCATTCTTTTGAATGACTCTCATACCTAGACAGTCCTTGAGAGGACCTAAGTCTTTTACTGTGAAAAACGTTTTAATTCCGTTTTTAAACTCGGCTTTAAGCCGGTCGTTGTTACACAGTAAGAAAAAATCATCGACGAACACTGCTACGACTAGTATGTCGTTTCCGTTTCGTCTGTAGTAGAGACAGTGTTCACTTGTGGCTTGTTTTAATGCTAAGGCGGACATTGCGTCACACACCTTTTTATTCCACTGACGTGGCGCTTGTTTTAAGCCATAAAGAGACTTTTTAAGTAAACAAACTTTTTGCTTAGGGTTAGTTGAGAAGCCTTCAGGTTGCTCCATGTAAATTTCCTCCTCTAAATCACCATTTAAAAATGCCGTTTCCACATCCAAGTGGTCAATTTGGCAATTTAATTCAACTGCGAATGCCATCAAAATCCGCACTGAAGACAGTCTTGCAACTGGTGAGAAGGTTTCGCCGTAGTCAACTCCTTCAACTTGTGTGAATCCTTTGGCTACAAGCCGTGCTTTGTATTTCACAACTTGTCCGCTTGTGCCCTTTTTAAGTTTGAAGACCCACTTGCACTTTGTGGTCTTGCGATCCTTGGGTCTGTCTACTAATATCCATGTCCCATGTTTCATCAGTGAATTGTATTCAGCCTGCATGGCTTCGAACCATTGTTCCTTTTGCGGATGCTCTGTGACCTCTTTATATGTTTCAGGTTCCTCTGAAGACATCTGAACTGTACAAACATACCGCGCAGGAGGATGTCTGTCTCTTGACGGGTATCTCCGTTCTGGTGCTTGGTCTGGTTGTATAGCTTCTGGTTCAGGTTCAGGAACAGGTTGAGGTTCTATATGTAGAGGTTCAGATTCGAGCTGTAATGACACAGGTGGTGTCTGAATGTCAGGCTGCGCATGAACTTCTATTGGTGGTGAAACAGACTCTTCAAAGATTGGAATTTGGACTTGAGTTGATTCAGAATGGGATTCTGGCATGTCGATTTGTGGTGAATTTTGGCTGGACTGCTGTGACGTTTTTTCTTCAATGAAGACAACATCTCTCGCGATGATTATCACTCGAGGATTTTGGGGATTGACGAGTCGATAGCCTTTGCTCTCGGTTGCGTAGCCAACAAAGATGCACGTTTGCGTCTTTGGATCAAGTTTCGTATGTTTTTCTTTTGGTACGAGAACGTGAGCTTGGCAGCCGAAGACTCTCAGATGAGACAGGTTGACTTTAGTGCCGGTCCATATCTCTTCTGGAATTTGATTCTTAAGAGCTTGAGTAGGCGTACGATTTTTCAAGTAAATAGCTGTGTTGACAGCTTCTCCCCAATATGCCTTTGGTAACTGCGAATCCTGGAGCATAGATCTGGCTTTCTCTATTATGGATCTGTTCGCGCGTTCTGAGACTCCATTCTGCTCAGGGGTATACGGAATTGTGGTTTGATGAATGATTCCGTTCTCCTTTAAGAAGGTTGACAGCCGGTGGTTAACGTATTCACGGCCGTTGTCCGAACGTAGAATTTTTATCCTATGCCCTGTTTGATTCTCTACTAAATATTTAAACTCTACAAATTTACTAAAAACTTCGTCTTTTGTTTTTAAAAGATATCCAAAAGTTTTGCGACTAAAGTCGTCTGTAAACGTTAGCAAGTAAAGGGCTCCGCCCCACGAGTGCGTACTCATAGGACCACATAAGTCCGAATGAATAAGCTGCAATACGCAACTCGACTTACTAGTAGAGTTCGGGAAGGGTCTCTTCGAAAGTTTACCTTGTAAACATGGAACACAAGTTTCGTTCAAACTACCTGCGTAGTCTATGCCAACGTTTTTATTTTTTAACATGTTTAAACATTTGACATTAATATGGCCAAGGCGTCTATGCCACAACATAGCAGACTCTTTACTATTGGTAAGCAAGGCGGTACTCGAACTTACATCTAGTTTGTACATGCCTTTATGGTTTGAGCCTGTGGCAATGACATTAGTTGTCACTTGACAACCTCCGCTAGGGAAAATGCTCGCGCCTTTCGATGTAAACAAAACATCGAAACCATTTTGATTTAATTTGCTAACAGAAAGCAAATTGGTAGCTAGGCCAGGAATATATAAAACATCGCTTATTTTACTTACACTAGGAGATATATTCATATTTACAGTACCTTTACCATGACTCAGTAATTGTTCTTTATTCGCAACTGTAATAGGGATCGTATGGGATGATAGATCAGAAAACCATTCGCTCCTGTTACTCATATGGGAAGTTGCGCCAGAATCAATGAACCAGTCTTGTTGACCTGTGGGAGGAACATTAGCAAAACAAGATGAAAGTGTGAATTCGGTTGTATTGAATGATTTGACCGCCGAAACATTCTTGTTTTTGTTAATTTTGATGCTCTTACACTGCGAAACTACGTGCCCTAACTTTTTACAATATTTACAAAACATTTTCTTAGAAGGCTTGACGTGTAGCGCGGTGTTGACAGGTCCTTGGGTACTGCATGTGGTGGGTATAGCTCTAAGGCCTTCCTTGAGAAGAGCTGTCACCACATTCTCCGATGTGAGCTTGATGTTCGCGTGCTCCAGTGTGATGACGAGTGGCTTGAATGACTCTGGGAGTCCCGCCAGCATTATGATAGCCAGGAACTCGTCTTCAACTGCGGCTCCGATTCCTTGTAGCTCTTGCTGTGTCGCCAGCATGCTGTTAACGTATTGTTGCATATTGCCGTCGAATTTATGTGCTAATAATTTCTTTATTAGGCTGAGACGTCTTGTCAAGCCGTGGTCAGCGTAGGCTTTCTTTAAAGATTCTAGGGTTTCATACGCTGATGTGGCTGACCTGATTATCGGGTAGACCGATTCGTCGCAGGCGAGGCAGATCTTTGCTCGTGCTTTAGCGTCTTTCTTCTTCACGATGGGGTCTGAAGTCTCGATAGGTTTTGAGCAGACGTCCCAAAGATCTAGATCGATGAGCATGCACTCTAGACTGAATATCCACGTGCTGAAGTTCTTGCCGTTGAGCTTCGTAAAACTTGGAGAGCCTGTTGACGTTGACGTTGCCATTGGTGCCGACGAATTTTGTATCGCCGATGAATTATTTAAACTCATAGCACTTTTTTGATAGCACTGTTTCGTTTTATTTTGCGAACTCTGGGCCCGTAACCAATTGAAGGAAACTAAGAGTTGCAGGGTATAAAACGAGTATAATGTGTAAACAGTATAGCGACACACGACTGAAGGTAAAGTGACAAGACAGCTGACTAAGAATAAAAGAACATTATTTAAAAATATAAAATATACACACATATAAAAAGACGGCCAGGGTGTTTAATATTAATTTATACACATGAAGGTTTAACAGGATTTAGCGCGCTCGGGACCATAACCCAAGACGTGGGTTCAAAACTTGGCTAAAGCATATAAGTTTTACTATTTTTAAAAATGTTGTATGCAACTGTACGTAATTAGGCCTTAAAATACTCATGTGACTCTATTATGAAACTCGGCTACGCCTCGTTTCATAAAACCACACTCGTGTTTTAAGGACCCCTATTACGATACAGTTGCATAAATACCTAACTAATATCTACAACCATATAATAAGTCCTCTATCATGTGTTCAAGAACCATCGAGAATGACCTGCATTAACGAGAACTAGGTATGTCTGCCCACGAGCTGCGCCAAACGCACGCCCGACGACCTGAAGGGCTACTCCGAAACACAACGTTCGAAGTTCGTGTAGTGCGGTCCCTCTCACACTTATACTATTTAATACGAGAGCGAGAGGGATCGCACGACACGAACTTCGAACGTTGTGTTTCGGAGTAGCCCTTCTGCGCTGCCCACCTCGTGCGCGCGGCGCGGCACGCCCCGGTGCTGTAATGATGTATGAAATCTCATTACGATACAGCCGTGTTCCTAATAGAATCCAATATCGTAATGCTGGTTATCTATGGTTTTTGAACACATAATGGAGAATTCACTATATGGGTGTAGATAAAAATTTAAATGATATTGCCGACTGTCTGAACTTAACACGCATTCCATAGAATAAAACTCGGCTTTCACAATGAGGATAAAATCATTCAAGAAAGTAGCTTTATATTGCGGGCTACCAGACAAGCTATAACGTGTTGGATTATTTAAGGCCCGCAATGTATTGCAACCCGGATGGTTTTAGTCGTAACTGGAAAACCCGCTTAAGTCCGTAAGGCATATATGTCAACGTCCAACTCTGAGTAATCCACTTATCACGGAACCCAGCAGCTTGGCCAATGACAGCCAAAATTTGGTCACCAACAGTGACAGAGCCCACAAATTTTACTCACGTAGACAACTTTGAGGAATAATTGCTTGTTAAATAACTAAAGTTCGAGCAAAGTTTTGAACTGAGCGTGACATAGTTTTGAGCAAGCGTGAGCTCTTTGCTGACACTAATTTTCAGTTAATAACGTATGCTTATGTGATTGTGAAGTTAATTTTGCCTGGAAGGAGGGTGAAAGTGTACAAAAATAATTTAACGCGCGCTTTCCGTTTCAGAACGAATGCCGCATATTTTTTATAGCCAACGATATTGGGACAAGGAAATTATGAAAAATAAAAGGTAATATGACTAAGTCTATTTCTGCATATCTCTCCTTCGTAACAGCACCCTTACTGGCAGGGTTTAAAATACCGGGTGTGGCCTGTAATACGAGCAAAAAATGTAAACATAGATCGTCCTCGTTACGAGTAAACTGAACAACATTAGTTCAGCGACTTTTAAAAATAATGGAGTCTTGAAAATTTCCTTTTTTCATACATATTAAATACTGCCATCAATGTACGCCATCCTAGAACACAACTGACGTCACCTGTCACCCTACAAACATCAAGCATTTTGCTTTACATTGCTTCTTCGATTAAACTTAAAAGTGTAATAAAAATTAAAAAACTAATTATTTTTAAAATTCGCTGAACTAATGTTGTTCAGTTTGAGAAGTATGATCTATGTTTTAATTTTTTGCTTGTACTACAGGCCACACCCGGTATATCTTGATTATAATAATACATATATTATGTATCATAGCAAATATCTAAACATCAAAATTAAGTATTTCGGACAATAATGAATTTAAGTTCGATATGAGGTACATCAATATGATGATAATTTGGTCAAGTGTGAGTTGGACTAGAACACTGATTACGCTTAAAATCAGGCAATTAAGTTCTACTTCTTTCATAGTAAGTGTATTTCTAAATTTCTATGGAGTGTCGACCACTCACGCCGTCCGAAGTATTGCGAATTGCGATTTTTTTTTCAGTTTTAACAAGGACCGTGTTTTAAAAAACTAATCACATTTCATGAAACTACACTACGGGTACACTCTGTATGGAATGTCCACTTATCATTTATACCTAATAATACCTATTTAGAGCACGATAGGTACCTACCATGTTATGGTAAATTGGCATTATTTATCCTGAACGCCATAATAGCTACACCGTCAAGCTTTTATCAACGCCTCACACTCTATGACCAATTATGTCATCACTCATAAAACATGGTAAATATAAGGTTTTAGGGTCCCGCAGGATGTTTTTCTTGCCGTATAATTTGATATCTTTTAGATGGTTCCAGTTCTCTTTAGATTTTAATGTATATGGGTTCGAGCCGAGCTATGTTCCCACCAAACCATTAAGTAATCATCTCATTGTTTCACTAATATTGTAAATGTGAACATTCGTGAGTCTGTTTGTTTATGTATTAAAATAAATAAATAAATGGAAATTGAATAAAATAGATACCTATGTATCTCTATTCACACACAAAATATAGATAAAAAAAATAACCAACAGGGTAATATAATGTTTCATATGTCATATAATGAATCTAAAGTACAATTCAATAGAATCTAACAATTTTCTACACATTTAACACACCCTAAAGTGGGCACGCTTGATTATAATATGTCGCAATTATCATCTAAAAGGAATCAAAAAAGAATAATAGTCGCATCACAAAGCCTTAGGCAGCCCGGTGTTCACATTAGAAGGCTGGAAGTGTCTACAGGATTGTTAGATTCTATTGAATTGGAGTATATAGTGTTAGACTATTTTTTAACAGAAAACAATAAAGAAGTGATTTATAGATTACTAGCTCGCTACTCGCTACTCCGTCCCCGTAGAATTCGTTTATCGCTATCCCGCGGGAACTATTCCATTTCCCGGGATGAAAACTATCCTGTATAATTATGTCCTTCCCCGTAGCTGAAACTATCTGTGTACCTATCGAATTTCATCTAAATCGGTTCAGTGGTTTTAAAGTGATGGAGTAACAAACAATCAAACAGACTTTCAAACTTTCGCTAAAGTATTAGGGGATGAGTTTAAATTTGACATGGGGTCTCAAGAGGTTAACTTATTCATAAAACTTAACAAGCCTATGTTAACTAACAAATGCTTTGTCCCTTTCTAACAAATACAAATGTCGAAGTGACAGATAAGGACAAACGAATTTTAGCGGCATTTTAACTAAAATAGGTTTGATTGTCGTTTATGAATAAGGGGGCAAGAGTCCAGACGTCATACAGGTCACGTCGTAATATGCACTACGCCCTATTAAACATTGCAGCATTTTAGTACAGTGAACCCTGCACTGCGCGCGATTTAACACAAACTCATGGTGGCCATACTGTATGGCCCATACCTACACCATCCTTCTTATCGTCCAATCGCCATGTTGCTGCCGATCAGTTAGAACTGACTGTTTATGGGCGTGGATTGCCATGACAGTTATGGTAGTCATGGCAAACCACGCCCACACACGGTCAGTTCTAACTGATCCAATCGGTAGCATCATGCCGATTGGACGATAGGAAGGATAGTCTATGGCCAGCATTAGCCAGTTTTTCAAAAATGCCGCACCATCACAACAAGTCTTTGAATTCATACTGTAGGCAAACATTAGCATCCTAAGCGTGTTCTCGGACATACTCCATACCCATACCTATAGTCAAGATGTCCATTAATTTCTTTTTCTCTACTTTGAATGTTCTCGTACCATACTAACACTATATCTCATAGGATATTGTTACTAACCCGATTATAGATAGATTTTTATCTGAATTAAATAAATTAAATTGAATTAGGTAACAACGGCTGTATGTCGTACTCGTAGGTATGAATGGGCTGTCTTATAAGTACAATTTACGTAGGTATTAGAAATACCCAATGGGAATATGTATGGTGAAACCAATTAAAAACATAAAGATAACGTTCACTTTTATTGTTTATGCTCGTCCATGATTGGTTATCTACAGAACACCATTGACCGCTGACATCTGATTTGATAGCGAATATTTGGTATTTCACCATATTAACCAACATAAACAAAATCATCTACGTACCTATTTATTTATATTGTAAGCTCGCCTCGGTAGGTACTCCTCATAGGCCAAGTTATTTAGTACCTACGGCTTATATATATAATTCGTCGAAGAACTAAAGTCACTGACATAGCTGGAAAAATATGCAGATTGAAGTGGCAATGGGCGGGCCACATCGCTCGAAGAACAGATAACCGTTGGGGGAGAAAAGTTCTCGAGTGGCGACCACGAACCGGAAGACGAAGCGTTGGCAGGCGTCCCACCAGGTGGACTGACGATATCGTGAGAGTTGCGGGAAACCGGTGGATGCAAGTGGCGAGTTGTCGTTCATTATGGCGTTCTAAGGGGGAGGCCTTTGTCCAGCAGTGGACGTCTTCCGGCTGATGATGATGATGATGATGATACACATTTAGGTACAATACCAACTACGTATGTTGTACCTATTTATACAGTACTCGCACAGAGTTTTAACAGACGACGCCAGTGTTCGCTGCCAGTTTCCAGTTCCATGTCAGGTTTCTTGCACGCTCTTTTGTGATAGCAAAAACGTTGTCTCTAGTCTGTTCCATCATAAATGGATTTATCGTCCCCAAATCAGACCGCATAAATAATAAAAACCGAATTGGAAATGTACCTATCGTAAGCTATTATAATAGTTTTAGCGCGACGCGCCTATCTTGCTAAATAATAATAGTGGTATTCTATTACAACTACAAGACAGCACAGGGTCGGTTGCAGGAGTCCAAGTTGTTTATCGTTCTAGTTCGAATCTTATACAGGGTGTCCCAAAACTAGCACGTCACAGTGACACCAGAGGTAGGCCAGCTCAAGAGGACCCTAACCAACCTAACATGACCCCAGTAAAAGTTGCACGGTTTTCGAGTTATTAACGAAATAAAGATTTTTGGGGATACTCCCCTTTGTCTTGACATTTTTAGTACCAGCATCGACTTGGAAAGCTCTTAATAACAGTTTTTTATGTGTATCGGTTAGAGTCCTCTTTAGCTGGCCTACCTCTGGTGTCACAGTGACGTGCTAGTTTTGGGACACCCTGTATAGCTAATAATTTTTAATTCTTTGGACTCCGGGTGTCTGCCGCAGATTTTCCTTTCGTTATGACTTCCGGAGGGTATGGTGTTCCGTCTTTTTAACGAAGCGAACATAAAATTCCCTAAATATGTCTTCAGTAATTAAAATGGTATTGGCTTTTACTGTATTGCTGTAATCTTCTATTTATTAATAAATAACAAATAAACGGCCTCGCATTAATTTCATGGTCATAATTGATAATTGCTCAAAAAATGGATTACCTACTGTGAAGAATATACTTTAAAAAATTGCAGTGTTGAGTGCTGTTATTCAATAAAAAACAATAAGATACAAATTGCATAGTAACACTGCCAAGGAGGGGTAACAAAGCTGCAGAGCATTGGTTGCAGAAAAAAAATAAAAGCCACTTGAAAAAAAGAAAAAGAAAGAATATTATTTATTTTATTTGTGACAACATGGAAAAAAATGCGCATCTCTCGTAATGTTCCCAGATCAAACCAATTTGAAGTTCCCTAAAAGGGATGAGTTCGCCTTTGTAGATACATGTTCAACTTTTTTCGATTGCATTTCGTTCTTTTTTGTACAGTAAAAAAATAACATAGGTACATGCATGCATACAAAAATACAAACGATACAATGGGATTTCATTTGTGTTCCTTTTATTATTAGGTCTGTTGGCAAATGTCTTGTACCTACCACAGATGCAAACTCCTAGCTTCTGTGAAACACCAAATTATATTCACCCGTTTTAGATCCGCAAGTTCGAAACTAAAAGTTTTAATGGCATAAATTAACTTCGAGCCTGGCGCTATACTACAAAATGCAAAATTCGAACTTCGCATCTTGGCGTCTCGATACGCTTATATTATTTAATACGAGAGTGAGAGGGACGGTACAATATGAATATCGACTTTCTAATTTCGTAGTAGTCCCCCTGAGGTCTTGGCTTTATGCATGTTTTTCACATTAGTCACAAAAGTTTTATAACTAATTTGCGAAATCGCTGAAGTGTAGGTAGTTGTAGAACAATGAGTTAAAGCTTTCATAAATTTTCATCTTAGCTTAGCTTTAGGCGAGAATCGCATGAGTTTTTTTTTTTAATTACATTTTTAATAGACTGGCATCAAACATTGATCTATACTAACTCTATCCTACTAATAACGTAAATGCGAAAGTAATTCTGTCAGTCTATCTGTTACCCCTTTCCAGATAAACCGCGGGAGTAATTTAGTTGAAATTTGGTACGGCCATTATTTTAGACCGGTCTGAGTGGAGAACCTTGGGGGAGGCCCATGTCCAGCAGTGGACGTCTTTCGGCTGACATGATAATGATGATGATGATTATTTTAGACCCTTAAAAAAACATGAGAAAATTAGTTTTTCCCATAAAATTCCATAGTTCCCACGGGATAGCGGCAAACAAATTTTTCGTAGAGGAAGCCGCGGGCAATAATAAGCCCCGGGAATTAATTATGTCTATCCATATTGTAAAGTTACCTCGATGTTGGACCACATTACTATATCGCAGTTGCGATTCCGGAATTTCACTGAATACCTATTACGTACCTAGTGGTCGTTATTTATACAATACAATACAATAACTCTTTATTGCACACCAACATATAGCAAAAAATTACAGAAAACAGGTATATACACAGAGACTTTCTGAGGTAAGCAATAGGCGGCCTTATCGCTTCAGAGCGATCTCTATATTGCATGGAGAACATCCAATTCAGTCCAATCCAATTTCTTGTATGTAAGGTATTTATTAAATGTTCAGTTCTGAGGACGTATTTAGTTAAATGTATTTATTATAGGGTGTTCATACAGAGGAGGGGCAGGTTCAATCAAAAGCATTTCATTGCGAGAAAACAGGACAAAATTGCATAAATGATGATGCATTAATATCCTATGTTTAATTCGTAATTCATTCACAATAATATTCATCGCATTTACATTTAACAAGGTAGCACAGTGGCTCTAAAAATAATTATGCATTTTGCAAAATATCACGTTTGGGGTGGAGGGGGTCGAACCAATTCCACGACACCTCACCAAGGGGAGTCGAAAAATCCCCAAAATCGCCTCACGTAATTAATGAACGCCCTTTTACCTCATCCAATAGCGTCACGGCGTCTGATAGCATTGCACTTTAATCCAATCTCAAAGCGGTTAGCTCAATAAAAGTGCTTAGTACCAAACAATTACCTCGTAATGAGAAGACATTATCGCTGCTCTTTTATTAGTGGTAAATTGGAAACAGTAATAAACTGGCGGCCGCAGCGCTAAGCCCTGACCGGCACTATTTGCTAGTCCTAAGAGGCAATTAATGCAGTTAATGCCCACTTTGCTGGAAGTGCCGTGGTGCTTGCTTTATGCACGAATAGAGATGACGCTGTAGAGATGGTGCGTATTTACGTTACCAGGTTTTGATACCAGGTATTTCCTTGCAAGTAGGTATACCAACTAGGTACCGACCCGATATACTTGCAAGACTTGAAAGTATTTTTCCAAAAGTGTACTGTCCTTTCAAAGCAAGTACTTAAACCTCAAAATTCCAAAACGCAAAATTATATCTCATATTCATACACATATAAGATTTAGATTGTGCTTATACGTGAAATAAAAAGTATTTTAAAAGTAAAGTGTTTTACGTCTTAGTGGAATATTTTAAATGTTATATGTATAATATGGTTTAATTTAAACTTGCAAAGAAGCATTCGACTAGTATTCGAGAAGTATTCGACTCGTTGCGTTGGACAGAAAATACTTTGAAAGTATCTTGATACCTGGTTTCGGCACCTGGTATGAGAAGGTGGACGTACTTTTAAGCCCTCGTACGCGATTTAGCAAGTCATAACCCATCCCTATGACGCTGTGTTTCTGTAGCCACATTTCTAAGTCGTAAATAAATAATTTATTCAAGATTTTTTGAACGAAAATTGTCAAATGCAGAACCTACCAAAATTAAAGCGTGCTTCATTAATAATACTTACTGAACAGAATCCGGAACTTCCTTTAAATAATATGCTTGGGCAGGAAGAATATATAGATTAGGTTGGAACAGCGACCCCACACGGGAACGAATTAGCAGTACCAAAACGTTAATTACTGGGAATTTCAAATGGCAGCCTCGTTAAATATATATTGGACCCGATTCTACAGCGGCCGCTAAAATTCCTAATTTTATTTAGACGTCGCTAAATCACTTTGCTATTCTATGAGCACCTGTCATAATCAAATGACAACGCTAATTTAAGGTGACGCATTGCTAAACAATTAATCGAAAACAGAGCGTTTGTACCCCGCAACCCGCTCACACCCCTCTACTTTTTACGCGGCCTGCGTGTCACAGTCGACCGTATGTTACACTGACAGCGCCTAGACAGCGCGCTAAAACAGACAGAGACGTCTTAGAGTTGCCCTTACAACTTTTTTTTACTTTTTTGCAAATAGTTGGTATATTGGTTGGTTGGTTGGTAATAGTTGGTAATGCTTACAAGTATTTCTAACCAACTTCAAAAAAAAAGGTGGAGGTTATCAATTCGGATGTATTTTCTTTTTTTTATGTTTGTTACCTCAGAACTCCATTATTTATGAACCGATTTTTAAAAATTTTTTTTAGTTCGTCTAGGAATGCTCTCAATTAGGTCCCATAAGCACCAAATCAGGATCCGATGATTAGATTCTAAGGAAATCGAGGGAAGTATTCAAATATTGTAGGGACACGACATGGTAATTTCGATATATTTAGTAGTAACTTGTGCATTTGCTCTTGAAAATCATCATTTCATGAAATGGAACTGATGATGAAGACCACATTTGACCAACCGAGCTACTACTCAATAAGAAATACTTCACGGGTTGGACTTTAATTACTTTAACACAGTTGCTAAGCAATTTAAATTCATCGTAATGCATATAGTAAATTTTATTAACTTGCAGTGTTTGTATGTATGTTGGTGTAAAATCTTGCAAGTGAATTTTTACTCACTTCTAGTGGTCTGATTGACGTGAAATTTGGGTTAGGTAATATGTCGGGTGGATGACAGTGCAAGTACTTTTGCAACACAGTCAGCAAAATAGATTGTATTACAAATTAAATTTATAGATTTCGCCTGCCACCATTATATTGTCCATTTGATAGTAAGTAGATTGAGACCCATTAGACATAAGAAATCTCAGGGCCGTAAATGTAGGGAAGTACTGCAGAGCGAAAAGTAAATAATACAAACATACTGTTTTACAGGTAATTTTTTATATTTATCTTTTTTAATATTAATATTTTACTTATTTACACTTTACGCAGTTATTTATTTACCAATTTACATAATTTATATTTTAAGTTTCACTTATTTATATTTAAAAAAATATTATTTAAACAAAAATTATTAACAGATCACACAAGCATTTATAGCCGTTTGTTAAATTTATTTATTTAACGATTTACATAAGCAGAGCCATCTAATCAAACCTGATGGTACTACTTTCCTTTTAGATCTACGACGAGATCTGCGAATGGCTTTATTTAATCAATAAGTTCTATAAGCAACCCAAAGAGGGCGTTGTTAAACTAGTATACAAGATTGTCTCTTAGAAATAAAATACTTTTTTTTCGCCATCACCGCCGGCAACGGTCGGCACCAAAAAATGAATCTGTATTTTATTATTCCCAGAATTAATTATTATTATTTATTATTAATTACCCAAATTTAACACCGTTATTATTCGGAAACTGGCATAACATAATTTGAGTTGTCAACGTTAGCTACACACCGGTAACTCAGATTGCAATCATACTTTATTTTCAGAAACTAATTTCATTATAGCTAATCTGCAATCCTCAAACACTTATGCTGAGAAAGTTTTACAAGTTCCATTATAAAATGATTAAAAACAATTATTTGATGCTCCAAATCTTGATTTTTGGTCTCAATCTGCAACAAACGTTTATTTTACTCTAGATATTATAGGGGTCAACTTTGTATTTAAGGTTCAACTGTATAATTTGAGTACAAAACAATACAAATATTCGTAACACCACAGATCAGTACGGTCAGCATCACAGTAAAAAAGGCAAACTAGAAAAAAAGCGGCCTATCTTTAAAACGAACCTTTTTAGAACCTATGTACAATACAATACTCTTAACTCTTTACGTATTGTAAACCAAAGTATAAGAACATTAGTTCACTGGCTTTAAGTTAACACAAAACGTACTGATACTTGAGATACGTATTCTAATACTAAGTCGAGAGATGAGTTATTTTTGTCACATTCTTTTTCTATCCGAATTAAAAAAAAAACGTTTTTACAAGTTTCAATCCATAAAATAAGAACTTTATTTTTCAGCTCACGTAAAAATTGTCAATAAAAAAAATACTTACTGTAGCTGTAGACCTACATGGTTTCTTAAGGAGGTCCTTATTATTTTTATCTGCAGTCCTAAAATAAATTTTCTTATTTATAAACTTGAATTTGTTATTAATTATACTATATAACTATGTAGGTAGGTAGGCGTTTTAAAAAAAACGTAAGTATACCTTTTCTTTCAAAATGGATTTAATTTTTTCATATAAATTTTATAACTCAGTTTTGTGACGCCCATACCGAGTGTATGGTAAATTATGCATAAATTTGACTTAGATTTAAGTATATTCTTGTTTTGATTTAAATTATTATTATTGAATTGAACTCTAATTTGACATTTTCAATTCTATTTTTTTATTTTATTTGGCTGACAATTTATTGTAATAATATTTATTTTTTGTATACTTTTGACGATCCTTTTGTGAATTTCTTATAATTAACTGACATGTATTTATAATGTATTTTTTCAACAGGTAATAAATAAATGTATCCATCTAATCTATAAAAAAACGTAACAAAACTGACATTTGCTTCTGATTCTGAGTAGGAAAAACGATATTTTTTCCTAAATTGAAAAAAAAGAATGAGTACACTTTTTTGTGAAAACGCCCAGGTACATTTTGTAACTCTGCATACATTGATGAACTTTCTCGTTTTCTAGAGATAAAAACTAAAATGAAAAGATTTTAACTTAAAACATTACTGAGGAGTTGGATATTCAAAATAAGTTTAAATTATCTAATAGAAACTCTTCCATAAGACACAGTTGTAACAATAATTACTTATCAACAATTATGTAATAAGATTACATTATTTTATATTCTAATAGAGACTGTATCCTGCAGACAAACTGCAAACAGTTTTGCAGGGCTATGTACAAAAAAAAAGTATGTAAGATTGATGACAAATAAATAATTTCATTCGTTCATTCAAGTAAATACCTAGATCTTTAAAATTAATACGGATACATACCTTTGCATAAAATCAATTGACATTGTTTCATTTCCACCTAAATCTGAAGACGGCTCCATGACTTTATTTTCAGAACTTTGTTCTAACGATAATTTAACTTCCTGAAAGATAACAATGTACTTTATTATTTGTGAACTGCTTATTGAAATGTGAATAGTTTTCTAAGTATAGTCAATGGCTTTTTGTAAAAACACTGAATTGCAATAATAATAAGTTAATGTTTCCGCGTACTTAGGTACTTGCAGTTCATTATTGGTTCAGTACGTGTATACTTTAGAGTATTTTTAACTATTAAGTACCTACCTACTTATCTATCTAAAAAGTAGGTTAGTACCTAGGTATCACACAATATTATAAAACTAGAAGCAAATAGGGATTATTACTGCAATGTTCTGCCGTCAGAATGCAGCACTAACACGAACCGTAATCGAATGCCTTTTAAAAGTCCGTAGGATGCCAAATATCACATTATATCAATAAAATTATTGGAAATAGGTATAGCTCTATCGTTACTTTCGATGTAAATATCATATTATTTTGCTAGTGTGTCATATGTCATGACATGAACCGTCATGGCGACAAACAAGAACTGAAGTTGTCATGGCGGTTTGTTTACGGTTTGTGCCAGTGAACTGTAGAAATATAATGATTACTCACCTTTTCTGAGTCATAATCTTACATTGATCAATTAAACAAGCTTTCTTTTTTCCTTTTGGAAAATCCGACACTTATTTCCCATTTTTTGCTCGGTATTATTTTATATGCGATCGACGGTGCGTGGCAGTTCAACTAGCATAGGTCCGTCGCTGACAACGCCGGCGGCGGACTGAGCCTTGCGCTGAGGGGGGACTGATTTCATACAAAATACGAGCGCGCACTAGCTTATAATAAAATATCGTAAGCGACAAAACAGTTTTTCTTGCTTCAACTACAAATTACAATTAATAGAAAAAATATCCAACCATCATGTTGAAGTATGGGTTAAAACTAATTTAATATGAAAATTTGGAATCTTAATTTGATCTAGGTTGCCTGTAACAAGCAAATCTCTGTCATACAAGAGGTATCTTTGATATTTTTTTCTATGCTATAAAGTTTTACTAATCGTGTTTCGGCAACCATGAAAATGAAGTCATTGAAATGAAGAATCAGGTTTTCAAATATCACTTCGATATGTTTTGTAATTGCTGAGAAAACTCTATTTCCATGGGACCAAAATTCCCAATTCGTCGTCTTAATCTGACGTTTCTTATTTTAGCCGATCTATCTAGCCGGTCAGCGTGACTTTCTGGAATAGCACTTGTTAAATCAGCCGTCTACATGTCAATTAAAATTAGAAAATTTAGATTTAGACAATTTAGCCGACGTGCGCGTAGAATCGCATCCAATGTATCATATTTTCTTAATTTTGTCACTAAAATGACGTTAATGCGTTGTCTTTACCCAAGTGTTCTCTTAACTTTTTTACCCACACTAATCTGTCCGCGACATTTTTCAAACAATTGCAGATTTATGTTTATCCATTGCCTAGTGTCCATAGTACAAGCTCTTCTTATTTTGGTACTAGGTCAATTAATTGGTGTCAAGTGTCCTATGATATTTATTTATTTATTATTTATAATTTTTGTTAGTAAACATATTTTTTCTGTAATTTAATAGATGGTGTACCTACAGTAATACATGCCATCCTACGTAAGTTCAATATATTTAAACCGTGAAATATCTTGTCGGAAGTACGATTTTTTGGTAACGCCAAAGACAATTTTGGTAACGCAGTAGACGCCCAAAGTGTCGTTAAAATAGTTAATTACGCCACGCCTGTAAGGTAGGGTTAAGTGAAACTTAAGTTTAAGCATATGTAACTGCAATCTAAAACCTTAATTCATACGCAATAAATTTTAATTTCATTTCATTTCATTGGCTCGTCTACAAAATATTTTCATATTTAAACGATTTTACACGTACCTGACCTACCTTCTGTATAAAAAGAAAAAAGCAGGCTGAAATGTGGTGCATGGTAGAAATTTGTGTCTAGACTCCTGTCCAGTAGTGGTGTAGGTGTATAGCACGCAGCAAGGAATGCTGAGGACCTGGGTTCGATTTCCAGCGGGTCTCTTTTTCTGGGTTATTTTCTGTGCATCCATGTTTCAGTTTGTATTTTCATTACCTTCTGTGTGTTTTCTCACTTAAAACAATTTGGAATAATCTAATACCTTTAAACGAGTAATTGTTGTATATGTATATATAAATATATATATTTCGGGGATCTCGGAAACGGGTCTAATGATTTCGATGAAATTTGGTATGTAGGGGTTTTCGGGACTGAAAAATCGATCTAGCTTGGTCTTTTGGTCTTATCTCTGGGAAAACGGTTATTATCGAATTTTAGCCCGAGCAAAGTTCGGTCGCCCAGATACTAAATTATGATATGAAACATACCTACTTCCGCAATCAATATTATTCTATCTACGAAATCACACACCTATACTAACTTAGAATCAATGATTTCAAATAACTTGCCATGTTTATTCTGGGAAATTATTTGTCGATGAAATAGAAATGAGCGAATCCACGAGCGTCTCAACGTCAGTCCCTAGCTGTTTATATTAAGAAGTACATAATTCAAATGCATTGATTTTTGTATTAGATAGATCAGCCTGACTACAGAAGCTACGTCATAATACGTCATAATTAAAAAAACAATCTGCGTTCCAATTCTTAGAATCTCAATCAAGGGACTGACAGTAGCTGAAATGCCCGTAGAATGACCCAAATATGTGAGGCATTTTCTTTTAACTAATATTCGAATAAATATTTGTCAGCTATTCAAGGGCAAACCGATTATATACATCCACAACTCCGCAAAGTAACGCCTAAATCAATCAATTACTTTCAATGCAAAAACGTATCCAAACTTATAATATTGACGAAGATCCTCGCTAGATGGCGCTGCTAGACAGGTAATAAACAATTTTTGATGAATTAGAATAGAACCACGTTACACTGTGCCTCAAGCGATTGCTTGCTCCTAGCTTGATCCTGGTAAAATGTGGTAGACTCTAGAGCACACAACATGGACAATGTGTACTCAAATCAGCTCAAGGTTATCGATCCCTGCCAATCATGCGGCCTGGGTCCTGTCTCAAGAGATTAGTTTCCAATTAATGTCAAGAAGGGATGTTGACTGCCACACACAGTGTGTAGCGATGAAATTGCTAATAGAACATTTGTGAATGAAATTGTGATAAAAGACTTTATTCTGGCTTAGGTATGTACTTTTCATTGATGAACATCCCTCCTCTCGGAATGAGAGGGCTTGGGCTGTAATTCCCACGCAAACCCAGTCTTTGTCTTTGTACTGATTTGTGGTGTGCAATAAAGAATATTTGTATTATATTGTATTGTAGACGCTTGAAATATTCACAGAATCCGTAGTACAATCACTTCAAAAATAAATAATTAAAATAAAATAAAATAAATATTTAAGGGTTTCCCATACAATAAACTTGTTTTTTTTGCCGTTTCTTTAATATTCTAATATTGTATAGATAATGGTGCGGAACCCATCACGCGCAAGTCCAACTCACACTTGGTGGGTTTTTAATTTACATTTTGTTAATTACAAGCTACTCGCTTCCAAATTTTTTCACAGGATCAGGATCTCAAAGCTTCAATCGCCAGGATTAGAGAAAAAAATTGACGCAGATGTTTTATTTTTTCAACGTTAATAAAACCCACGAAGTATTTTTTGTCATTCCCTTGAAAATTTAGCAAAATTCCTGATTTGGCTTATAATTTACGCTAGCAAAGCCGATAAAGCCTATATAGTTTAGCCTATGTAGTAAACAAGTTTTGTAATCATGATAATTCAAAATATCGATGGGTTACCTTTTCCTTTTAACTGCATTTCCGCCTAAGGCTTGAAGATTGTATTACACGTGATGGAACTAAACAAACATGCTGGTGCGCCGGGCGAATTCGAGAAGCTGTAAAAAAACCTCATACCAGTTCGTTTCATGAAATTCTTCTTATATAACTTTCGGGTAAAACTGAGAAGCCGTTAAAGTCCTGTACCGTGTGGCATAAAGCTGAGAATTACGCTTGGATATTCTCGTTTACACGTACCCCTTTGTGGACGAGGTGATAAAGGTAAAAGCAATTTGTATCGTCAAATAGAAGTTTATACGTACCGTAGTTTTTCAGTAGGTTAAGTTGTTCTTCTTAATTGGGATTGTGATTAAAGAAGGGGAATACAATTTTGACATACATTATTGCTCTGAAAAGAATATTTTCAATTTGTAAAACCTTTCAATATGTTTTACTTATTTAGCAATATGGAATAACTAAGTATGGACATATTATTATAATATATAATTCTTATGCAATGAATAAGTGTCTAATAAATAAATCAACGCTGCAAGCGTCTAACGCCTCAGCATAATGCTAAGTCAGCGATCGTTTTGCTTTTGCGGGGACACACAAAATTGTGTGTACATATTTTCATGTGTTTCCATATAATTTTTTGGTCTATTTGCTGTAATTGTGTGTTTTTTGTAATAGTGAATAAAATCTTCTTTCTTTCTATGGTATCTCTCTGCTTTCAGAGTATGACATGAGGGCATGAGAACTCACTTGAGGGTACGTAACCCCGACTAGCCGGGAACGTGGGCTGCTTCGGTGGCTTCGAGGACTATACCTTCTATAAACAATCCGGCTCCAGCAGGGGAGGGCGTGGACTGAAGCTACATTGCACGGTTTCGACGTAAAGAGCCTTGCAGCCAGTGATCTGCCTAAGCGATGTTTATATTTTTTATTATGAAATTTTATTCCAGAATATCAAAAAATTAAAAGATAGTTCAGGCAGTAATTATTAAAGAATAAGATGCAATATGTTTCCCAAAAAAAATGTAATAAATAGGAAGTTATACTTGCAACCCGAATCTGTTAATTTTTATACAATAAAGCTTCCTTAGAGCCCCACATCTTACAGTATCTATAGGCCACGGTATTTCAGGCTCCACTTTATTTACTACACGTCCTGAGCACTGAAAGTCAATAATGCTCCCATTTCCTCGACCGTTGAAGTTCAATTAACGCGCCTTATAGAGCGTGGAATGAAATATAAAAACCGACCAAATGCGAGTCGTGCCATCCGCGATGTTGGGTTCCGTACTAACATTATGCGGCAAACATTCAATACCTACTGTATATTTTAAATATAATATATAATTACGAGTATACGAGTACTAACGGGCCCGGCAGACGTTATGTCTTGCCTGCAAAAACAGCACTACATTAAATATAACAAACCAACAGCTGCGCCACCTACCGGAGTCCGGATTCAATTGTGTTTTCAAACCATCCAGGAACTCATTAAAATATATACACAAAATTTCATGGAAATCAGTCCAGCCGTTTAGGAGACATTAGGTAGATGACAAACACACGTACAGAACCCAAACTAAGCAAAGCTTGTACTATGTGTGCTAGACAGCGAATAGACACACTTGTATAGATAAATTTTGATCGATTATTAATCGTTAACTTATAAAACCTCAATCTTTTTAAGCTTAAGTTGAATGTATGTACCAGTGACACTTTGAGTTGTTGGTACCTAGTAGGTAGTAGGTACCTACTCATGGGCAGTGGTACTCAATTCGCATCAGATAACCCGCATGCTCTTCTGCCTCCCACTTACAATAAAAAACAAATTAGAAGAAAAGAGATACCTGAATTAAATAACAATTTGCGCATCCTTAAGTGCCGATCTAAAAGGGTTGGAGAAAACGATAATAAAAATCGTCACGACGCGTAGGGGTAGTAGAAACCCAAGCACAAAAAAAACTAAAATTACTAAGACTAAAAAATTAAAAATAAATTACAGCTTTCTAAGAGTCTCTGATCAAAGCCGCGGACAGATAGGCGACCAAACGGGCGGACATGAAAAAAAAGGTGTCCGTTTCTACCATTCTGAGGAACCCTAAAAATGGAACCATCAGTGGCAACCGTAAAATCCACGACAATAAGTATTTTACGAGGTAGCCGTATGGGGGCTTATGAGGTGTTGAGAAATATTAATCCCATTCGATTTTGAGCTTTATGCGGTATAAGACCGCAACAACGGCTCATAAATATTGTTATTTGTCAGTTCCAGTGTTAAATCATAGGTCTCTTCGCGAGTTCGTATTTAGATTGATACTGTCAAACCAACTGAACCCGTGAACGAACTGTATCCGTGGAACCTTTTCAAACCTAACCAACTTAGGTTACGCCGAGAGTCGAAAGTGGCGAGTTGTCAGAGTTCTAAGAGAAATAGTTTTGTTCTACAGAGGAAGCCGTCCGGCTGATGGCGATGATTAATATACTTAAGCCTTTACAGCTGACAGCATTAAAAATATTTGGGAATACCTATTCCTCAAAGAAACCTGAAGTTATAATGCAAATGTGCCCACAATGTTTCAGGGTAAAGTTTTCGTACAATTTGAATTGCAGATTATTACAAATAAGTTTATAAAACCAGGTAGCCACCTTAACGAATTCGAGTTTAATGGACCCCAAATAATAATAAGGCGAATTTATACTTTTGTAAATTTTAACAAAATTGCTAATTGTTTTTGTTTTGTAAAGAAACTGAAAATTAATTATATGCGTTTCAAAGGACAATGGGGGTTAAAACTGTCATGCGTCTGTATTTTTCTCCAAATTACTGTTAAATTCGAATAGGTAAAATACATCGCAAGAACTGCTGTATAGAAATCGTAAGCGAATAGTAACAACAACAACATTGTAAGATTATCAAAATTTAGGGTATCGTTTACCCAAATTTCACATACCATAATTTATCGTTATCTATAATTTTCATTTGTCATCAAGTAACTTGTTTGTGAAATAAAATTTCAATAATAATTGTAATTAAAGAAACTTATTTTGTTTTGTACTTTGTTTCAGATATTATAGTCCAGCAACTTTATACATCGGCAGTATGCGTCAAATCCGGTAGTTCTGAATTTTTGCACACTTGTTTATGATGTTGTCCTAATGAATAATCCAAGTTTGTGACCTCGAGCGCCGAACGCAACTTTGGCAAAAACCGAAAAAACCGCGAAAAAAACGTATTTTTTTCAAATTTTGGCGATTATAACCCTAAAGAACTAGTGTTTGAAAAAACTTTCTTAAAACGTTTTAAAGAAGACTAAATTTGCTACAATATGATACTAGAATTGTCTCTGTGGACCTAATAGTTTTCAAGATTAAGCCTTTCAAAGTTTATCATTTTTACGAACTTCGCAATTTTTTGCGGTTCAGTCGTTCTGAATGAATTTTGACCCTGATTATACTATCGAAGCCCTGTACTTTTATGATGGGATGTTAAAAAAGATAATGAGGAGTGTGAACGATGATCTTAAACCTAAGCTACGAATAATGAAGTAAATAAAAAAGAAAAGTACAACAGAAGTTAATAAGTTTATTTGTTAGGAAATTGAGTAATATTCAAAATCAAAAAATCAAATTAATTTGGCCCTCTTGGAAGGTCCCGGTTGAGGTTCGTCCGTATCTGGATCGACGTATTGGGATGGCATATCCCCATCAGGGGATGGTAATGAATCGTCGACGTCTTGTGCCGTCAAGTCATCCTCCATTTCGACATCGGACAGATCGTCGCCTTCTAGGATTTTACTACTGCAACATCAGGTATATTGTCACAAAAGGCCTCGCTGCAGTGCCTACAGACTGATGAGTATTTTAATCCTGTCTTCCTGCAGCTGCACGCGATTCCACAACCCTTCGTGCAGCCGCAAGTAATCATCTGCAAGAGGTGTTGTGGGGCTGCATCTCTGGTCATCGTTTTGGGATTGAGGCTTTGTGGTGTGTATATATCCACCCCCACGGTTAAGTGTGACTCCCAACCACGCCTGTACCTGTAAGAAGATTGTACATGAGAATAGAAAATGATGAATGATATGTAATGTGAATTACTGATGCAAAGACAAATTTTTACCTGATGGTATGTCCGCAAGGAGTGAAATCGAGCAGAGTCTCTTGTAGAAGGTAACTTGGCTAGATTGAAGCTGGTTTTCGGCGCAGCCCTGGCGAATAGTCGGTACCGCAGCTCGTCAAGGTTATAGGTGTTGTGGTTGCCTAAATTGCGAAGTTCGAAAAAATGATAAACTTTGAAAGGCTCAATCTTGGAAACTATTGGGTCCACAGAGTATCATATTGTAGCAAATTTAGTCTTCTTTAAAACGTTCTAAGAAAGTTTTTTCAAACACTAGTCTTTTAGGGTTATAATCGCCAAAATTTGAAAAAAATATCTATTTTTTCGCGGTTTTTTCGATTTTTGACAAAGTTGCGTTCGGCGCTCGAGGTCACAAACTTGGATTATTCATAAGGCCAACATCATAAACAAGTCTGCAAAAATTCAGAACTACCGGATTTGACGCATACTGCCCCCATACATTCAGGCGACAAAGTTACTGGATTATTAGTTGAAGTAAAACAAACAACAATATTGACTTCATAATTATTATATCGTTATTAAAATAATAATAAATTCCGAATTAAAAATAGGGAAAAGTTTTAAATAAAAAATAATGTAATTAAATTTCTACACCGATCTTTTTCTTCTAAACTTTAGCTTGACAAAGTTGGGAACAAGGAAGCTAGCAGCAACTTTCGTTCCTAATTTTTGTCGTCTCACGCGCTTTGAAGAAAAAAACGACTGTCACGCTTTAATTTTCTTCTAGAAAATAGTTAAGATTTTTAATGCAAGAGAAAGTTGGCGAATAGAATTTAAAAGTTCCATTTATACTTTCTCTGTCTCCGTATCAGTGCTACGAGTAATATAATATAACAAAGAGGTAAACTTTTTGTATTTGTATGTTATCTGAAACTGCCGGACTATTTTTTAAAATTATGTCACGAGTAGAAATCTAGAAAAAATGGGCTATCTACTTTTTATCTCTAGAAAGTGCAAAGTTCCCACAGGATACAGCTACGAGTAATCCAGGAATTCTTAAACAGGGCCTTCGCTGAACTGTCAACAACACTTCGGTCGCATGAGTACGCATTTATAGGTAGAGTCATTCACGACGACGCGTGCCGTGGTTCTTATTATAATGTCATTAATGGCTAGTTTTGACAAAATCACGCATATTCATGGATGTCACTAGGTATAAAACTACTTATAAACAAGTTTTTTTGACAAGGGCATCGCAAAAATATTACGACATTGAAAGAGAGTCGCAATATACAAACAATTGGGAATATCTACCTTATTAATCTATAATATTAACAGTGTTCAAAGTCGATAAATTAACGCACGATTTCATTCTCTTATCAATAGAATTTGTGGTTTTTGTTTTATGAAATTACAGAACATTGTTGAAAAAAAATTGTTAATGGAACAATGTGTCACTTTCGATACAACTTTGAACGGAAAGTGACCTATCTATACGTACTGTATGATAGTCATTAAATTATTCGTATCCATAAATGATTCGATCGCATTTCATCAAAATGGAAATTCATCATAACATTCATTACTACAGCATTGTGGCCATCGCTGGCAGAGCTAGTATTTATATTTCCTAATAATGAGTTTTGAGATTAAATGGATAGGAAAACAACATTGCTAATAAATCAAGCGCAGGAGTTGGAGCACCTACTGCCGTTGTTATAAGTTATAATGGGCATTTGACCAACGATGTCTTTCTTGAAAGTAAGAAAATTAATTTTTTTTTGTTTAGTATTAAAAGAACTATTATTTTCTATAGGATAAATCCATATGAACGTATTATGAGTATTTTGTCGTTTTGGTAAGAGTCACATTCAAATTCTTTGGCAAAATAAGTACAAGATGAACAGCAATTCGGAATGTTAATGAAAATGCTCATTTATAAGAAAAAGATATAAATTATGAAATAATTAGCCTCAACTAATAATTAAAACAGAATTCGTACTGATTTATGTGCCACAAGTAGGTACACTGCTCTGGTTTCATAAAAAGTTGACGCTTGCTTCATCCCTTTACCTAATGATTAATTGCGTCGTGGTTATGACAGGGGTGGAAACACCTAAACGTCATCCACATGCAAAGGTACAAATCCGAAATAAATATTTGTTAAAAAAATATATACCAACATTTATTGACTGTTCTTGCATTGTAATCCAAACTACATTTCCGTACCAAATTTCAAGTCGATGCCATTAACCATTGAGATATAATAGTAGATTGTGCAACAAGAACATAAATCGAGCTATTTTACCCGAGACTTCATTGCCACCCGAGCCGAGCCGGTACGGCTGACTGACACATCTAGGGGAAAATTGGTTTAATGATCGAGTTTTATACTCTACTTTTCACTTCGATTGCGAGGAAATGAAATAACAACAGTGGAAACTAATAACATATTATAATATAACAATAAGAACCTTTTATTTTACTTTTCCGCAAAAAAAATTTTGTTCTGTCAATCAATAAGAATCTTCGCAAAATAACATCCCGCACTAATTGGACACAGGCCTGAATCCAATTTAGTAGGTATTTGAAATCTTTTAAACAAGTTTTTACTAAGCTTCATAAATAAGCTCAATAGAATCTTGATCTCTTAATAGTCCGAAGGCGCTATTTGTATAGATGGAATACGATCTGCTCTCCTCTATTTTTACGAGCTAGTGAGGAGGAAAAGTCGATAGTTTCACTCAAGTTCAAAAGCATTTATTTCATACGCTTTTTTTGCAAAATAAGATGTAATATGGGAGCAATCCGATAGAAGCCGCTGCCTTCCAGTTAGAACACCATAACGGTGTGTGCAGATTTAGAATTATCATTACTGCTACTTAATTACTTGACACTATTTATTATCGTCTTGGGTTATTCTAGAGAATTTGATTCATCATGGGATTCCTTTGGCGTTTTTTTATTTTTACAACTTACAAACCGTACGTACCTACCCCTACGTATGAAATCGTATTTAATTATAAGTAGATTTATCACGAGCTTTGGGGTGAAGGAAAACATCGTGAGGAAGCCTCCACAACCCTGTGGAGAAATTCAATTGTGCGTGTGAAGTTCCCAATCCGCACTGGACCCACGTGGGAACTATGGCCCAAGCCCTCTTGTTCTGAAAGGAGGCCTGTACCCAGCAGTAGGACGTATATAGGCAGGGATGATGATGATGATGACTGCCTTTTGCTGGGCATAAGCATCTTGTATTAGCTTAAAATGTAATATTTGAAACCTCCATGTAATAAATTTATTTCTTGATATTATAACTATTTACTTATTTTCTTCGATTTTCGTGTTTTTATACGTAGAATTGGAGCACCTACAATAATCTTGAACATCTAACAATTCGTCGAAATACCTTTACGTAAAATCTCGAGAAATATTTACAGCGATGTAGTAACCGCTAGCTAGCTCGACCAACATTAAATTTTTTTAGAAATGCCTGGTACAAACCTGGTACTAAATATCTTCAAAAGTATCGATCGTCATCCATCACTACCCGGCGCCATTTAACTCTCACGTTTCATTTTCATGAAAGGCGAACAACAAGAGCTTGGTTAATTCCCACTAACTTCCAACGGATTTACGATGCCAACGGCTAAGTGAAAAATTGCTTTCTTTTATGATATCTCCAGTACGGATTTTTTACTGGGGAGATAAACGAAAATGGTATTTCTCGAGGGGCATAAAACGTTATTGTGAATTCTTGTGCGGTTTTTTCTATCGTTTTTAATCTTCAACTTTGATAGAAACGATTTTTTCTAAAAATATATTTTTAGATCGCGATTAGAATGGGATTGAAAGATCTAAGATTACTTTTTGAAGTCTTTTTGTATTTTTTATTTCAACTCCTAATTTTTTTTGTTACTTTTACGGTCATCCCGTGAAATCTCTATATTTCACACGAAAACACAAGCTGAAACACGCGCTGGGAATCGAACTCGGGTCCCCAGGTCCTGTCCAGCGGTGGTGTAGGGAAATTGCACGGAGCACGGATTGTCGAAGACCTGGGTTCCATTCCCAGCGCTGGTCTATTTTTTTGGTTTTTCTATGCATGTGTTTTCGGTTGAAAGAGTGTGTTTCGGTAGTTGAATATATTTTTGACGTAAGTGCCCTAATCCTAATTATTATAATAAATGCAAAATGCGAGTATATTTGTTAGTATGGTCGTGATGTAATTAGGTATGGAGATACTTTGAAAACCTGAGGACGTAGAACACATTTTATCCCGGAAAATTGTATCTTAGTTCCAGCGACCGAGCAATAAAGGGAAACTGTACTTACCTAAACTTTATTCGCAATCTCTACTTCTGTATTATATATTCTGTGATATTATAATGACACATTGATCCAACAATCATTTCGATGGTTGCCGGGCTATTTGTTTTAAGCGACAACGTATTCCTATGTCGCTTAAAACAAATAGCCCGGAAACCGTCGATTTAAATTTGGAACGTGTAGATTCTTCACGGAACTTTAGAGAAGGCTACAGAATATTTGTCGGGAATCCTCATAGGAATTCAATGAAATTTCAAAAGATTGCTGAAGTGCTAGCATCTGATAATTCATGCGGGTTATATACTTACTGTATTTACATGCATAGAGTTTTATCTTACCCACCGTCTTCTCAGCTCCTTCGATGACATCGTTCAGCCACTTATAATTTTATTTTATTCCAACCCAAACTGTTTTATTATTATTATTATTGTGTATTATCTAGCCTGGATTGATGTCCCACTGCTAGCCAGAGGTCTCCCACCATGTCCTCCATTCCTCTTAAATTAATAAAATCAATAACCCAAACTTAAATTAATTAAAATATATAACAACCCCACGAATTACCCACGCTTTGGTTCCTACTCAGTTTGACTATTCAGTGGCTGTAAATGACAAACAGTAGCTACGGAACACCGGAAAATGAACTCTACCCCCCAAAACCACGGTTGCCTTCAAAACGGCAAACAAACCCATGTCATTACGTCAGAGCTGCGCACGGTTTACAAATGAATTGGTAGCGCTGGCAATGCTTTTCACTGTGTAGGGAATAGAAAACAAATTCAATAAGGCGTACAGGTGTAAATCTCAATTGTTGCGTTGGAGGGATTCAACGATTCGCTCTCAATGAGGGGATCGGTGTACAGTTTGTTTGATTGGCAAATTGCAATGTTTATGATTATAATCTGAGGGTACTCTGGTGACCCAACCGAGTTGAGCGCAAGGTGAACTGCAGTTACCACTTTTTCTCAGACTATTTTCTATTTTGCAGCACTGGTTTATAGTGGAACTATGAAATTCTGCTTATTTGATAAGGTATTTAATAATAACCCTTCAATTTCAAGGCGATAGTTTCATTCGTTTCGAAGTTATGGGGTTGCAAAATTATGCAAATTTGAGGTTAACTGACTGAAAGATAAACTGACTGACTGACTGACTGAAAGTGAGTCCCTAGAGAGCTGAAATTTAGCACACAGATAGCATTTAGTAGGTACCCATGTAAAAGGAAAATCTTAAAAAATGGGTTTTTCTTAAAAAGCGTCTTGAAAAGTGGATTTTTCTTGAAAATTTTAAAAAGTGTATAGCACCACCACTGAACAGGAGTACAGACACGAATTTCTCCTATGCACCACTTATCTCAGCTTGTTTGTTTCTTATTCAGTCACTTAAGCTATTGCGTGTCTAGATAATATTTTATATATAGTCTAGATAATATTATATATTGTATATAAATAAGACATCTTAAAATACATCAATAACTTAAAAATAACGGAAAAGTTCAAACAAACAAACCTTTTTAGATCCAGTTAAAAATAGCCATAATCATATTAATATGAGAAAAAACCGGTCTCCAAATCTTATTTTAATGCGTGGATAGCTATTTACATACGTATATTTGTGGAAAGATTTGAAACAGTTTAGGTATTTTTATATTCGATGACGAACAGAGCGAACATTCCGAAATGAATAATCTACGAAGATAACAGTAACTTATCCACAAAAAAAGAACTCGTTTTCAATTTGTACCGACAAAGTATTGCCAGCTTACAGAAATATCGTGCATTTTCCTACAAAACGTCGGGTATAGAGCAAATCCACGTAGTCAAATAACATTAGATAATTCTGCGTATCTGCATGACTTAAGCAAATTTAAAAATACTTACTTACTTACTACTTACTACCAGGGCGCATTGATCCAAAGTGAGCCTTGGCCTCCAACACCAGATTACACCACGCTTTGCGATCTTGAGCCAACAACTCTTGCCAGCCTTCGACCCCAAGGTCCAAATTAAAAATAATTACTCCATATTCTTTGCAATGAAACATATATGATGATGAAACCATTCCCTGTAAAACTACGCGTAGTGCAGATACGCGGTATTTACGTATGGTAAATAAGCGGTTTTGCGCTAACCCCGGCATAGAGTTATATGAAATGCGTGTTACCTATGTAAAAATAGTTCCTTAAGTAATTTTGAACACGGCATTGTCGTGTATAACAAAATAAGTATAAAACACTCGTTAGGTATATAATAATTATCCATACTAATATTATAAATGCGAAAGTGTGTTTGTCCGACTTTCACACCGTAACGGAGCGACGGACCGACGTGATTTTTGGCATAGAGATAGTTTATCAGCCCTAGAGTGATATAGGCTACTTTTTATCCCGGAAAAATGCACAGTTTCCGAGGGAACAGCGCGCGATAACCGAATACCACGCGGGCGGAGCCGCGGGCAAAAGCTAGTAATATATATGTACGACCGGTTTGACGACCGGATGACCAAGTGCTTAGAGAACCTCACTACGAAGCTTGAGGTCCCGGGTTTGATCCTCGGCCGGAGCATAGATTTGTATGAATAATACGAATGTTTGTTCTCGGGTATTGGGTATTTAATATGTATTTAAGTATATATTTATCTACGTAATGTATGTTTATCCGTTGCCTAGTACCCATAGTACAAGCTTTGTTTAGTTTGGGACTAGGTCAATTGGTATCAAGTCTAAGTATAAACTAAACTTTTAATGTCTTTATTAAATAACACACAATACAAAATAATTAATAAATGAACTAAATACTAACACTAACTAACTTAAATAACATTTTTATATTATTAAAAAAGACATAAGAAGGGCCCTGGTTTCAGCTAACGTCCCGTGTGTGCTGGAGCCACCAGGTCTTAGTCGGTCAGATGGCAAAAGGCCTGATGGGCTGACCCTGGTGCCATGGCAGAAGGGAAAGTGCCTTCTCTGGGACGCTACCTGCGTCAGCACATTTGCAGCCTCGCACCTGGGTCGAACCACGAGGACCGCGGGAGCTGCTGCGGAATCAGCGGCCCTTAGGAAGCGCGAGAAATATTCAGCCCTCTCCAACTACATATTTGTTGCGCTGGCGGTGGAGACGACCGGTTGTTGGTGTTCGGAGGCTAAGTTGTTTTTTAAAGAGGTAGGACGCCGGCTGCGGGACCGGGGATTAGACTCTCGCTCCGAGTCGTTCTTGATGCAAAGGCTATCTATCGCCGTTCAACGCGGCAACGCGGCAAGCGTGTTGGGCACCTTTGCATCAGGAACGATTCGAGGCGGTCTTTTTTAATAATATAAAAATGTTATTTAAGTTAGTTAGTGTTAGTATTTAGTTCATTTATTAATTATTTTGTATTGGTATCAAGTGTCTCATAATTTATATAATTATATATTACATATAATAATTTAGTAGCAAAATACGTCGTTAAAAAAATGTACTTACAACACAACCTCTTTCAACTCTCGCAATGTTCACTGGAAATAGGTTTGACCCAAGCCCACCCCGGAGATCGCAGGTGGTAAGATTTTGAGCAAAATCTGTCAAAACTGCTGCGACGGTTCTTAGAAAATCCTGTCGCCAAGCAGAAGCAGTGCTGACGCTGCTGTGTTCCTACGTGGAGTCCATTTCCATGGGACTATATTGGTAAATAGATTTTTGGTATTATTAAATAAACGTTAGTGTGCCTAGAACTACTAAAAGAAAGAAAGAAAGAAAGAAAGAAAACATTTATTCGTGACAAAAAAATACCAAAAAAATAAAAACAAAAACAAAATATAGATATGCATGTCACGAAATGGTCCCAAATCAGCAAACTGCCGTTCTCGCGAACGGCGCTGTTCTTCCTTTACTAATTACAAGTATATATAAACTATGACATTTTTTATATTACTAGGTAGTAAGAATTACGTTATGTCGAATACTTACATATATACAATGGTTAAAATGTGAGTCGTCGTAATTTAATCGTTGCGAAGGCGCTTGCAACAACAAAATTTGGTAACGGCCTTCTTACGTAATTCTCGGACGGTCCAATTCACCCGGTTCTTTAATCTGTGCTTTTAACTTGTATATCGTCACTACTTTGAAAAAATCTCGTATCTAAAATAGTTAATAAGTCAACAAAATTGAACCTTAACATAATATTCATAAAAATCACTTAGAAAATTATCTATTTTGAGATACGAGTATTTTTAAAAGTAGTGACGATATAATACACATTTAAAGCCATACAATCAATCAATATATTTATTTGAATAAACAAGGGTCTAAATATAGGTGTTACATTATACTGCCATGGCACTATATTTAAAAATTAATTATAAGTAGTTAGTCTACTTGATTTGCCAGTGACAATTTTAGATTCATTCGTAAGTAGATTTTAATGAAGAATTAGTGTTCGAGAATATGTGGGGGCACAAAAGTGGCATGGCCGTATTTTCAATCCCCTATAACTTCTTTGTGAATAAAACTAGAAGCCTGAATTTTTCGTAACCACACGTACAATCAGCAAAAACACACGGACAAAATATAATCATTGTTTACTTCTCTACTAAACTAAGAATAAGCTTAAGGTAAATCAGTCCTAGATTCCTTTTTAATTAGAACTCACTGCCTGTCTGTATACGGCGTGAGGTCAACAACTTTATGTCGGCTATCCAACTTTATCGGTGTCGAGCGCCAACCTAGACTTAAAACACAATGCGTTTAGTTTACTATTTTATTGAGGCACGGGAAATAATAATCGCAGTTAGACTCACCTGACCTCGTGTGTTGAGCTGACCTACGCATAAAAATACAAAACTGAATGGCTAGCCAAGCATTCAGTATTTTACATTTAAAAGTTTGGGTTCCTACGTGTGTATGCCGCAAGTTTCTTATATCACTTTTAACATTGTAGCGGAAATAAAATACCGTTTGCATCTCTAACAACGTCTTTTGAGCGTTGTTCTTTTTCAGTAGCTTATTATTATTATTATTCCCTCAATGGCGGCCTTAAGGCTTGGGGTTCAGTAGCTTTTTTAGAACTTTAAAAACATTAAACAAAATGACACCGATTTTAATGAAACATTTCTAAGAACCATCGCTAGAAAACATGCTATCAAAAAAAACCGCATTCAAATCGGTCCACCCGTGTAAGCGCTACGGTGCCACAGACAGACACACAGACTCACAGACAGACACACAGACTCACAGACAGACACACAGACAGACACACATAGCGGTCAAACTTATAACACCCCTTTTTTTGGGGGTTAAAAAAAACTGTATAAATGAGTACAATACAAAATAGTTTCATCCTGCGGGGATGATAACGGCTGGATCATCAAAATTTCACTGCGAGATTATTGTAGGTATTGTAATCAAATTTACATAAATAAGCCAAATTTCAACTCGATTGCGCACCAGAAAGTGCTAGAAAAATAGTTTGAAACCACAACACACAAACTTACTTACGGGTAGGTACACTACGAAAGTGAAGGTTAAACAAAAAAAAATGTGAAAAATATTTTACGACAGCATATGATACCGGTTAATCTTGAATTTCAGGTCTTGGGCACGGAGTGAGGTCATTCTCACTAATTTCAAGCAAAAATTTCCGAGATTTAAGTAACAGTAATTAATTCAAGCAAGCAAAAAAACAATCTGCTATTTATTAATCACACTTACTTGTTGAGCTCACGCACACACAAGTCATCTATCTAATCTAATGGGCACGTATTTGAATATCGAAATTTAAAATACCTAAAGTTAAAATGTCGACGGTCAAAATATCGAAAATCAAAATATCGAATGATCTAAATATCTACTATGATTATATCGACGTCTGGAATTCCTAAAACCGAAATATCGAACGGCTAAAATATCGAAAGTTCAAAATATCTACAACCGAATGATCGATATATGTTAATATCGAAACACAAAATATCAACCGTCAAAAAACCAAATGTTAAAATATCGAAAATTTATAGCGAAGTATCTTTATATCAAGAAAAATGCATAGAACTCGATTCTGGCACTCGCCGGCCGCTGCCGCGGCACGTTCGCTTCGCTCGCTCGGCTCGTGCTTGTTTTGGTCACGATTTTTCGATTAGATTGCTTAGCTACAATTTAAAACTGAAGTCTGATTAATTCAACCGTAAAGTTTAGGTGCGACGACGAGCGTAGCGAGGAGGAGCGTGTTAGGTTCAACTGAGGCCAAAACAAGCGCGAGCCGAGCGAGCGAAGCGAGCGTGCCGCGGCAGCGGCCGGCGAGTGCCAAAGTTAAATTTCGTATCAGTAATCGACTATTGTACCCTTCGGTATTATAGAGATTCGATATTTAGAATTTCGACCTTAGAATCGTTCGAAATTTCAATTTTCGATATTTTATCCATCGATATTAGAATTTTAGAAATTTTAGCATTCGATAATTATACCGTTCGATAATTTATACTTTCGATATTTTGAATTTCGACCTTATGATCGTTCGAGATTCTGATTTTCGATATTTTGACCGTCGACGTTTTAACCTTAGATATTTTAAATTTCGATATTCAAATACGTGCCCAATCTAATACCTTTAAAGGAGCAATTCTTGTATATAGGTAGATATAATCAGAATCTTGGAAACGGCTCCTACGATTTCGATGAAACTTAGTATATGTTTAGGGGTTTTCGGGATGACAAATCGATTTGGGAAAAAGCTTACAATCGAGTTTTAGCCCAAGCAAAGCTCGGTCGCCCAGGTCCTAAGGACCTAATGTCCGTAAAAACTTGATACATAACCTAATCAATTTTAAAAAGTTGAAAAAACCCTGACATTGTCATTTCAAAATTCAATATCTCAAAAATGTCTCCCTCTTTTGGCGTCGGAGTTTAAAAAGGGTTTCATGTCACTGGATAATACCTTGGTTGACTAAAATAATAACACAAAAAATGGACGCGCATTAACAGTGAAAAAGAACATTTCTTTTCTAAAATATTTTTAATTTTGTGTACGTCTCCACTGTTGCTTACTATTATCCCCATCATGATCTGAAAATCATTGAACATGATTATAGACACATATAGATGATATGAGCAGGCATATTATTACATTAACTCCTGACTCATTATGCATAGGTACACTCAAGGGCAAAAATATGTAGGTATACACTTTAGTACCTTGTCTATTTACGTCACATTTGAATTGCCATCAGCTATATGAACTGTCACAGTGGTTAAAGTGACACACCCAATAATTATTAATCTAAGATAACTTATGGGTTTATTGTTTTTAACGATATCATTCATTAGTCGTAATTAGTTAAACATTGCGTGAGACTTCACCTATTAATTTATTTATATATTATTTAATTTGTTTACACGGCATTATGACGTAGAGAAACCCGATCACTTAATAAATAACATACATTGTATACAAACCTATAACACTTACAAATGAAATATTAAGAACTATAAGTGGTAATTTTTTCGTCGTCTCGCAAGACCTCAAAAGTTCCCGACAAATAGCTGTTTGTCAGGAACTTTTGAGATTTTGATTAAATTAAAGTTTGGGTAGTTTACAATATTTTTTAATCCTTGATCACCGATCACATGCCTTACTACAGGTCGCTTTGCATGGAATTATGTGCCTGCCTATGAGAATACCAAATCTTTATTCATTGTTGGCATAATGTTCCTGCATAATTTCATAAGGTGAAATGGAACGCCAAAATCCACCTTATCGACTCTTGCGCACCAGTCAAGGCTAAATTGTATCGGGCGGCGGACGCCCGCGCAACTCGCTTCCGATAAATTAATGTTTGTTTGTTTATCACTGATAAAATAAAAAGTGTGAAAATCAAGTGCATAGTTTTCGATTTTGGATGAACATTGGTCCTTGGTAAGTGTGAATGTGTTTAAATGTGATTGTGTGATAGTGTTTGTGTTTAAATTACTAAAAATCTCATTTTTAATACAAGCTTCTTTTGGTGACTACTTTTAGTTGATTGTACTTATCATCTAATCTACATTTCCGTTCCAAATTTCAAATCGTTGCCATTTACTATTGAATAGTTCCTTCCTGCGGAGACGATCCTGGTTGGACCATCAGGGTGCCACTACCAAATTAGTGTATTGTCACCAGATTTACATAAGTATGCCCAAATTTCAAGTCAATCTGACCACTGTAAGTTGGTCAAATTTAGCTCCCGAGATTTGAACCAAATAAGTACCTAAACAAACAGCAGGACTACTACAAAACTCGAAACTCGAAGTTCGTATCGTACCGTCCCTCTCGCTCTCGTATTAAATAGTATAAGTGTCAGAGGGACCGCACGACACGAACTTCGAATTTCGTAGTAGCCCTGCAGGGCAAGCTAAAAAAAAGCTGATATAAAAGAGACGTGAATGTGCTTAAAATCGGCATTAACATCATGACCTCCCCACTATTCTTTTTTATGGAATTGGTGGCGTGGCGTCATAATAACTCGATTCCCACCGGGTTGCCTAAATTTTTATGTGACTTCAGTGAAGAAAAGTTTAGTATGAAAAATAGTTATTAATACACCAGGGCCTAAGCAGCGACAATAATAAAGTCTACATTGCAGCGGCCGTGGTCACCAATAACATGCAAATACTAAAATTAATTTCTTAACTAAAGCAACACTACAGAGTATATGTCACGATTATACGAGTACGCTACAAAGTGATTAATACAATCCATTGAAGTAGGAAAAAATAACATTGCTTATTCATAGAATTAGTGCAATAAGGAAAGCAAAACAAGAAATATACAATACAAGACCTAAGTACACAATTCTATAGTTAAATTAGATGGTAATATTAAATAGCTTGCAATTAAAAACACGAGTCTTTTGATCTTGTAATCTGCAAATTAGTTAAGGCTGATTTAGGTTTATTCTATGACAATCCTGTTAAGTTGATAAATAAAAAAGTATAGGTACATATTTTAACTAATTACCATTGTTAATTTTGATCAATGTTGTTTTAAGATACTTACTAAACTTGTAATGCTTCGAAAACAACTGAAAAACATGACAGGCGTATTATGGTTGTAATTTTCTTGGACGTCACATCTTCATGATAGAGACTAGGTACAATTGTCACCTTCATCACACTAATAACTTATTGTACTTAATAATTATAATGTTATTGATTTTTGAACACACCCGCCTGACAAGGCAAGCACCAATTGAGTTGGAACACAAGATCGGCTGTTAGCCGTCTAGCAGATATCTGCCTCGAGATCACAAGACGGACTTTGTCAGGGTAACTCGGCGAGTATAAAACTTTTCACGTACCCAAATGTTCCATTCCCGTATACTTAAGGCAAGAGTGCATCATGTGAGGCCACCTTTTCAGTTACCGTCAGACGAGATTGTACATAAGCACAACATTATTTACTGAGTTTACACACAATGCGTAAGCAACACAATATTTGTATTATATTTTGTTTTGTTAAAAAAAAACTGCCTAGTTTCTTGCGGCGCATTCTTTTTGGCAATTAAGGTCTTTCCGAAAGCGCTGGTAGTGTAAAAAAGAGACATATACACGTTAAAGAGCCCTTTGCGGCTTACTTGGACAATAAGCGTTTTTTTAACGCTTCTGATATTATAAATTAGAAAGGTTTTTAAGCTTTTTGGATGTCTGTTACTTAATTAGGCAACAACGATTCCACGGAATTGTATGTTTGGTACGAATACCTACCTATACAGAAAGTTTCTAACCTGGATACTTTAGTAAAACTCAAAAGAAATTTTGGTAGAAAAATTAAATTGATGAAATAAATAATACAAAAGTTACTGAACCGCAACCGCAAGGCAAAAGACTAGTAAAAGCAAACCCAAATTCAATTAGTTTTTGAATATATAGGTACATCGACATTATCGATGGTTCTGCAATGTCGATGCTAAAGAAGAAATTGACTGTCGACTTTAATTACCCGTTGTTCGCTGACTAAAGAGGCCAAGAGGCTAACTAATTTAACATTCGTTTTTCCGTCTGTGACTTTGACATTTGACATGTGTCTTTGTCAAACAGAGACAAAACATCATTTTTAGGGTTCCGTTTTTGCCGACTGAGAAGATCGCTTTGCGGTCCGTCCGTCCTTCTGTCAAGACCCTTTTTAGGAACACGTTGAGCTATCAAGAGGAATTTAATATAACCTCTCTATTTAACATATTGAAAATAAAAAACGTAGCTGAAGAAATATTTCGACATGTAGACGACTGACGTCGTTTAGGAAGAAACGTGACTGACGTATTGTTTTTATACTACGTGACCATAAAGGTCGAATGTTTGTGACGGGGTGCCCGAAGGTCCCGCACACATTAATCTCCGGCCGGGAATCAAACCTGGCTTGGAGGTTAGAGAAACTAGCTCAGGAATGGGAATCGGCGGATTAGATAAACAACGAATATCAAACAATAAGACTGAGGGCTTTAATGTATGCCTGTTTGTTTACACTAAACCCTAAGCACTAATATCTAACTAATACGGTTCGAGAGTCCGCTGCCTTAAGGGCCTCTATGTCTATGGTACGGTGTACGGCGCCTGAAGGGCGCTACGGAACGCAGACGGGATCCCCAGGGATTCCCGGATTTACGAGGCGGTTCTATGGGCGCGTGCAGGGTCCTTGCCGCACGATTCGGGGAACTAAACCGCGCTAAACAAAGGGGAAACCTGACCGTGCTGTTCGGGGAACCAAACCGCACTAAACCGGGAGAGAACTGACCGGCACGATTCGGGAACCAAACCGCACTAAACTGAGGAGAGTTCCTGTCCGCACGATTCGGGAAACAAAACCGCGCTGAGTCAGGACGGGACGGAGTGTGATTCGGAGAACCAAAGCGCACTAACCGAGGTCGGGAATGAGCAGGGAGGTAAGGCAGGGGGCGCGCAATTATGTACCCTGGTCGCCGAGAGTGCTGTCCGTGGAACTCGAACTACAATTGTTCACGGAAGCCGCGGGGGATAAAACTGCCCCAGCGCCTCAGCGGCGATTCGCCTTTTATACAGTCGGTCGGGTGGGGGGGGACAGCGCGCTCGCGCTCGCTGTTAAGAACGGCTCGTGCGTGCGCCGGCGAGCAGTCCTGCTTCACCGATGTTTATGTCGGCGGCCGATCGTAAAATCCGCCAGATCACGAAATTCCTAGGCATATCGTGAAATGGCGCCATTTCATGAATTGGCTAAGGAACATCCGCCATATCGTTCAAAACTCACCGTTTGACGATTTGCCTGGTGACGTTTAGGCAGATCATGAAATTCCTAGGCATATCATGAAACGCCGCCATTTCATGATTTGGCTAGTTTAGGCAGATCATGAAATTCCTAGGCATATCATGAAATGCCGGCAAATCGTTTCTGGCACTTCGCCGGCCGCTGCCGCGGCACGCTCGCTTCGCTCGCTCGGCTCGTGCATAGTAGTCAAAATTCATACTAACCACTCCTCGCTTCGCTCGTCGTACCTATTTTTTTCTTTTTTTCAGCATATCACGATATGCCCGGTATAAAGCTAGGAATATCGTCGAATGCGTTGCTCTAACCGATCTGCCGTATTGTTTCTCAGGCACATCGTGATATGCCTGGACAACCTTTAGGCATATCATGAAATGGCGCCATTTCATGATGTGCCTAGGAATTTCGTGATCTGGCTGATTTTACGATCGGCCGCCGACATAATATACTCAGCTGCTAGCTGCCCATCGCATGTTCTTAAAAGAACGGTTTTGCTTGATATCTTCTTGCAAGCCGATCGCAGTATCTTTATTCGAGGCAGTATTCTTGCTTCAGATAGCGGGGCGAAGCAGTCAGAGCTACAACTCTGTTATTCTCAGAACATTAGTCCTTATCGTCACCCCTCTTTAGACTATATCATATTTCTCCCCGAAAAACCTCAATCACTTACAGAAACAACACTGAGTTGTCCAGACATAACATTTTAAAAACACGTGCACGCATCCAGCGATCCGCATACTACCGACTACATGACCACGAATAATAATTATGCTGTGCTTCGTGCTACTTCACATTAAGTTACTTTCCGTGACGCCATCGGTCGGTTTTTTGTAGCGGTCCTTTAGATTCCCGACAAAACAAAACGTTAATAGCCGTGCCGAATCTTAATCAAGATTATTTGTCCATTACGGTAGTGAAATCTCAAACAGCCTGATCTAGGAGGTGGATACAAAAATGGGCCAATCAACTTTTTTACCGACACTAATCTGTCCGCGACATTTTTCAATCAATTGCAGATTTTTGTAAGTAATCATATTTTTTCTGTAATTTAATAGATGGTGTACATGGATACATGCCATCCTACGTAAGTTCAACCTATTAAACCGTGAAATATCTTGTTGGAAGTACGATTTTTTGGTAACGCCAGAGACAATTTTGGTAACGCAGGAGACGCCCAAAGTGTCGGTAAAATAGTTGATTGGCCCAAATACGATTATGTGTGGCTAAAATCTTACAATACAATACAATAACTCTTTATTACACACCAACACAAACACACACACACCACATATACATACCTACTCACATACACGAACGATAAAGAAATGTCTAGCTTATAGCTTACTTGTATTCATTAATTTATATTCTTTGTAATAAAAGTAAATGTAGATATTGGGGCTTTTGCACACGGCGTTTTATAAACGCGTCGTCGACGCTCGTTTGTATTGTGTCAACGCGATACGCACGCGAGCTGTATGGTTGCCCTATGGAAATAATAACGCGTAGCATTATTCGTTTATCTTTATCCTGCGGGAATTCTGCAATTTTTCGGGATAAAACTATCCTATGTCCTTCCCCGGGACTCAAACTATCTGTAGGTGTACTGCATTTAATCAAAATCGGTTCAACGGTTGAGACGTGATAAGGTAATAAACAAACAAACAAACTTAGACTTACAAACTCGCATTTATATAATTAACCTTTAGTCAGAGATTTTTTATCTATTTGGAATGGACTAAAAGATAAAAATCACTTATCTCATAATTATTTCTAAAATGACAATATATTTTATATAGTAGATACTTTAGTAGATTTTTTTGTAATGGTACAGTCAAGTGCAAAAATAAGTATCGATTCGAACCACTCAAAAATATATTACTACGGCTTTATTGCGTCGGAATAAAAGTCTGTGGTAGGTACATATTTTTGAAACTTTGAGTAAGTGTTTTTTACACATATAGGTCATCGACATAATCTTTTGTATCGAAAAATCGATCGTTCCGAGTGCACTTTGAACTCTTATTTACTTGCGAACATGCAAAGTCATATTCAGTTGCAAAACCCTGCTATCGAATTGGACTTTAATAATATACAGTGTAACATACTTGACCTGATAACATGTCGTGAGTGATGTTGACGTAAGTGGTATTGAAAAGATAGTTATAATTAAACGGTGATCGAAAGATCTTAGATCAAGAAAGAGTTTTTATATGTAAATAAAATAAGCCTTGCGTTTGTATATAATCACGCCTGATGGTAACCAAAGGCTCACGCTTCCCGTTAATGCCGTAAATACTAAAATAAGTAATGCAGTGGGACAGACTAAGATCCATTACGTCATGCGCGTCCCACTGCTGGGTACAGGCCTCCTCTCAGAACAAGAGGGATTGGGCCATAATTCCCACGCGAGCCCAGTGCGGATTGGGAACTGCACACGCACGATTGAATTGCTTCACAGGTTTGTGCAGGTTTCCTAACGATGTTTTCCTTCACCGCAATGCTCGTGGTAAATTTCAAATGTAATTCCGCACATGAATTTCGAAAACCTCAGAGGTAGATCGGGGGTTTGAACACTTTGAACCCACGACCAGAGGGTCGTAAGCAGAGACTTAAGAGGCGATAAGTCAAAGCACTAGACCACCACGGCTTAGACTAAGATGAAACCTTAAATTCAATTAAGGAGTGCCAGACGTACGAGGATCAAAAATACACGTTCATCAGGTTTATGGATTTTTTCACTCACGCATATTTTGTTGCTCACTAAGTTCACGGATTCTGGTAACACAGCGAAAAAGGTCGTTGAGCCAACAACTAATTCTGTGGGTGCCTACGCTACGCGGACTTGCTCGTATGTCACGTTTGACATTCAATTTGACGACCAGATGGCTAAGTGGTTAGAGAACCTAACTACGAAGCTTGAGGTCCCGGGTTCGAATCCCGGCCGGGGCAGATATTTGTATGAATAATACGAATGTTTGTTCTCGGGTCCAGGATGTTTAATATGTATTTAAGTATTTATTTATCTATATAAGTATGATTATCCGTTGCCTAGTACCCATAGTACAAGCTTTGCTTAGTTTAGGACTAGGTCAATTGGTGTCAAGTGTCCCATGATATTTATTTATTTATTAATTCTACCGTGGATTAGAAATATGATTCCATCGATACAATCGATGATTTCACCGATGTGGATAGAAGAGAATGCATTACCTTTACCTTGCCGTTGAAAAAATAAGTCAAAACACTGGCAGAAGAAAGAGATAAATAATAACTACTTCAATGACAAAAATAACAAGACTGATGATGATGGTGATGATGATGATGATACTCGCTGCGCTCGCGTGAAAGCATTAAGTAGCAGCAAGAGGCAGCATTTGACGGGCTGATTATACAAAAGTCGCAATTCATATAATAAAATTATTACAAAATTTAGATTTAGTGCTATTTAATCTCATCACGCTTAAATAAAACTCGGAAAAATAAATAAAAACTAGCAGTCTATTAACAGCACTATCTTCATATTAACGTTTTTTTCTCCAATATGCTTGGAAATGTCCGCCTAACTGTCGCAACCAAGTACACGAAGTTCTTCCTTATAGACTACCACGAAATTGTATGAAGTTACGTTACCATACGTTTTTTTTTACTTTTAAATTCACAAAACAGTGTCTTTAAAAATGTCTCTAATAGTTGCCACTATGTACTACACTGTTTTTTTATAATATTTCGAGTTCAAGGACATTGAAACCGAAAAACTGGTAGTAACAAAAAAAATGGCTGAATTAACTAAAATGTTTTCAGAAGTAGCACTTTTAACCGTAATTTAGTGATACAAAGCTTCATTTGCATTTAACTTTGTATTTTTATTGATATAATGCAATTTTTTTTATTACATTATTATTTCTAAGGAAATGACGTTATGAGTCGTAACGTGTACTTTAAAAATAAATAAAAAACAAGTATCACGGGAAAGTATAAAGGCAAAATTTCTAAAACCATGTTCAAGCATTTAATTTAATGTTTTAACAATTTCGCTTTATTTCCTCCCATATTGGAGAAAAGCACTATACGTGCCTCAGCGGAAATGGCAATTCGTGGATGGATTCGTATTTATATAACTCTACTCATTCACGAATTGCTTTTTTCCGGCCTCGGCAGTAATGTACTATTTTGCCAACGTTGTCTACATTATATCCATTTGACTACATAGTCCACAATTCCATGATTGCGTGTTATTGTCTGAATATTATCCGCATTATCTACTTTATCCGTAGGAAGTAAATAAATACGATGTTAGGCTAGATATGGAGGACATTTTTCTTTTGCCTTTCTCTAAGCAAGGAAAACAAAACTATGTATTAGGTATTTAGCACCTACAGTTAAGTAACTATAATAAAGTGGCGTACTAGACTAGAAGGGCCTTGTATCAAAATTTATTGCGGAATCTTTTAATTGATTATAAAATTTGAAAAAACGTCATTTCGGTAAGTACCTAAATCAAAAAGTCTTTATTGATACTTACCCTCACTCGGCTTTTCTGATGTAAAATATTTATTTAAAATGAAGCTTATATCGTAATACTTAAAGTTGTCGGATATAAAAAAAATTTTTACTCAAAAAAAAAACACACATTTATCAGGCAATTTTTGTGGATGTAGGTACTAAGCAAAATGCCAAAAATTAATAGGTATAAAAATTTTTTTTCGCGTTTTACCTGCATAATTAAAATCATGTTCTTTGTATTGTCATTATGATTGAAAGTGACATTAGTGAGGATACCATTGTTTTCAGCGGGAACTGAAAAAACAAGAGGTTTCCTCATAAAACAAATGCTTACACGTTTTATTGTGAGTTATTCTTCCAATCAAATCGTACGAAGAACTAAAGTGAAAGATAAACCACGACGCCAACGTTTAACTAAAAAAAATACCCAAAGACTTTTCACTCTGCTGCCGCGCAAAACTAATACCTTGAAAGGTTTTTGTGACTCGAGTTTAGTAAGACCATTGTATCAAATCCAAACCTGGAGAGTGGGATAGTTGATTATCATACTCATTAATTTATTTAAGAAATTTATTATTTATTTATATCACTTTTAATTAATTTGGTTATTATATAAATGTATAAAATGCATATATCTGCTCATTATTATTACATAAAGTAGGTAAATGTTTAGTAGTGGTATTGGTTAACAAGTTTAAGGACAACAGTATTAAAATACAACTTGATTCATCTTTTGCAAAACATCAATGTAACAAGAATCGCATATTTAATTCAATAATGTTTTTAAATTTTGTTTCATCCGCAATTTATTCAATTGGTCAATTACTAATCTAACCAATCGAACATCAAGTTTTAAAGTAGTTCATGGTTAAAAACTAAATCTAATCGTTACCTTATAATGCCAGAATAATAAGATATTAAAAAATATAAAAAGAGTCCTTAAAATTATGTCTACTTTTTTTCTTTTAATTTGTTCTAATATTTTTCTAGATTTTTCCAACCATGGCGCCAGACTCCGACAAACGGCAAATTAGTTTCCCCCAACTGCAGTACCCCGTGCTTCGCAATGAAGAACCGAAGACTGCCCAGTTGTGGCTTAAGGGCAAGAGAATCCAAGATGGCGCTGAAGGCCTGTGGAGGATACACGACTCGTTGTATGACCTGACTGATTTTGTTGAGAAACATCCCGGCGGGGCCCAATGGATTGCTTTTACTAAGGTAGGTACTACATTGAATAGGGATGTTGACGCCATTGACTTATATATATCGATGGTTGACGCCATCAAAAAATAATTCGAAGGCACGACTCCAGTAAAAAAACGCTTTATTTTGGCCCTGAATACCAGATTAATTTTCGATTTACTGTAAAATTAGATTTTTTGTTGCTTTAAAACAAATAAATAGTTAGTTGATTGAGTTGGCGAACACAAATAGTGACTTATGACGTCAGAAGTCGCTATTGCCATTGAAACTCTATGGGAGAATTGTGTTCTGACAGCTCATAAAAAGTACGTCAGTTGATTGGTGGTGTCAACATCCCTATTGTTAAAATCTCTCTTTTCCTGTCGAAAAAAAAAAACAAAAGAGAACTAGGTACTTAGATCTGCGTCAATGGAAAACAACGGGTTAAACTGCTAATAGTGTAATTGTCATGTTAATCAATAATTCTATGGCACAGCTCTAGTTACTAAAACCGGAAAACCAGATTAATAGAAAATTTGAATATTGATCCTCACGACGCGGTTCCCTTCATCTTTCCTAATGCGTACTACTAATAAATGGGATTGGCTCCCATGATCTATATTTTCCAAATAGATAGGTACTTTACCTTAAAAGAACTAGCTCGCTAGCGTTTATCACGGACACAAAATATCAAATTCCTTTTGTTCTCGCTTAACTGTTGAAAGGTTGAGCAGAGTTTAGACTTGCAAGAAAAATTAGAGTTGCGGCGCTCGATTGACCACTACAAATTCGATGGCTTTACGGCCACGCAATGTAATGCAACTTGCAAGATTTTTCTTGCAAGTCCAAGTCCGGCTTTTTTCGCCGCTGTTCGTACCAATATCAGCAAAAAATGTAGAAGGACCTTTTGTACTTTGAAACAACACTATTCCAATAAAACATGTGTATTAGACGTAAATTTCTGTGCCTAAGCTATAAAACAACTCGGCACCGTTTGTTTTACATTGTATTTCAATAACTTGTCGCGTACTTGGTTGCCGTAATTGTGCACATCTTCCGCCATTACAGGGCAATCAAAAGCTAATCACAATGGTTTTTATTCTTTCGCAAACAAGTAGTTGGAAAATACAATTATAATTGTAATCTAAATATAAATGATATAAAAAATAAATTCAATATTCTGGCTCCAAACATAAAACTAGTTAACAGTAATTCCCTTTGCCTCTTAGGTTCCCCAATTTTTGAAGAATCTATTCCGGAATACATTGATAATTCTATTACTAAATTTCAAAATTATACTGACCGTCTCCTTGAAATTAGTCCACATTATGCACTTTGCATTTTAAAATTCTGTCTTTTCGTCCCAAAATTTATGTATGTGCTCCGTTGCTGTCCCTTTTGGAATCACCAAAACGTTTTAGCACCAGTGGACGACTTAATTAAAACAAGTTTAGATGCAATCCTTAATATACAGCTGAAGGAGCAATCTTGGACTCAAGCATCCCTGCCCATCCGTTACGGTGGTTTAGGGATTCGCAAAATTTCTGGCGTCGCTTTACCAGCTTTTCTATCTTCTGTGCATAGTTCAGCAAATCTCATAAGTAAAATTTTAAGGGCATTCCCTTCAAACTTTGAGATTGCTGGCTTGGCAGAAGCTAGAAATGCTTTCTTCATTGCTTGCCCAGGTCAAAATTTTCCGGTTTCTTTAAATTCCCAGAGGAGTTGGGATGACATTTTTTGCAAAATTACATATGACAATCTCTTGAGTTGCAGTACAGGTTCGGAACGTGCCAGGCTTCTGGCTGTGGGAACGCACGAGGCCGGCTACTGGCTTCACGCTTTCCCATCGTCAAATACGGGAACATTTCTTGAGCCTGACACGCTTCGAATTGTAACCTGTCTACGGCTCGGGGTTTCGGTCTGCGTTCCCCATAAGTGCCCCTGTGGCAATGACGTCGACCAGCTAGGACATCACGGACTCTCTTGCCAAAAGAGTGCAGGCCGCTTCTCCAGACATGCTGCACTTAATGACATAATACGCCGGTCCCTTGCCACCGCCAACGTGCCTTCGTTGCTTGAGCCCGCAGGTATTGCAAGAGACGATGGTAAGAGACCGGATGGTATGAGCCTGATTCCATGGAAGATGGGTCGTGTGCTTGTGTGGGACGCCACTTGTTCTGACACGCTGGCTCCTTCCCATCTCCATGGAACCTGCAACAGAGCCGGTGCAGCATCCGAAGCGGCTGAAAAGGCAAAAGTATCCAAATACAGGGGTCTAGGCACCGAATATGACTTTGTCCCATTCGGTGTCGAGACCCTTGGTCCGTGGGGTCCTAGTGCCTTAAAACTTTTTAAGGAAATTTCTAAAAGGTTAGTAGACGTCACAGGTGACCGAAGAGCTGGCAGCTTCCTCGGACAAAGAATTAGCCTAGCTATTCAAAGAGGAAACGCTGCCAGCATCTTCGGGACCTTGCCTAAGGGGTACTCTTTGGACACTTTGTTTTAGTTTTAGGTTAAATTTTTATTTTATTTTAAGTTATTGTTAGAATGTTATGATTAACTGGTGATGAAATGTGACACTCCAGCGCTTCTAGAGCGATTTTTTTTTCTTTTTTTTATTAGTATTTATATATTTATGGAACAAATTTTTTTTTTTTTTTTTTTTATTCGACTGGACAGAACAACAACACAATAGAACATTCATTTAAAGACAACAATCTAAAACCTCGGTGATTTATCTGTCGCTGTGGAGTGAACGACTATTTTCTTAAAAAAACAAATCGAATTTAGACTCAACGAAACGTGTATTGTGTACTTCGGGTAACCTCTTCATAGCCCTAGGTAGAGCTACTGTTACGTACTGCGTCTGCCAATAGGAATCAACAGTGCTGTGGCCAATTAATTAAGAAGTACCTGGACGACCGAGCTTTGCTCAGACTAAAACTCGATATTAAGCGTTTTGCCAGAGATAAGACAAAGCTAGGTCGATTCGTCACCTCCGAAAACCCTCACATACCAAAGTTGGAGTCGATTCCGATATCCCCGAAACATATATATTTTTATACAAAAATTGCTCGTTTAAAGGTATTATTATATTAGATAGATTGATAAATCATTGGCTGATAACTCAACTCGTGGAAAGTATAACAGTTTTGCTAGATAATTATGCTGTAATTTTTATACCACATTTTTCATGCAAATTTCTGGCATTAGCATATACTAATGCGTCACTAAGCAGTCATTGACCGAAAAAAAAAAAATAGATATAACACGAATAAAAATCTGATGCCATTGGCGTCAGCGAGAGACGACACGTAACGGCAAATAAAGATAAGATGGCACTTACTATGTGATATATTACTATGAGGGTTAAATCATATGAATTTTTAATTTATAAATTGATTTATTTGTTTTATAGGGCACAGACATAACAGAAGCCTTTGAAACCCACCATTTAAAAGGAACGGCCGAAGCAATGCTTCCAGAATACTTCGTAAAACACACAACAGTCCCAAGGAATTCGCCGTTCACATTCGAAGAGGACGGCTTCTACAAGACCCTCAAAGCAAAAGTGGTGAAGAAGTTAAAAGACATACCAAAGGGCACGAGAAAAAAGAGTGACTACGTTACTGATGGCTTGTTGGCGGCGTTAGTAATTGTTAGTTCATTGTCGTGTTGGGCGATGACAAGGAGCGTGTTCATAGGCTTACCTTTAGCAGTGTTTAGCGGTTTCCTATTATCAAGTGTTGCAACTTGCGGACATAATTATTTCCATAGAAGAGACAATTGGAGAATGTACGTCTTCAACCTTCTTGGATCCTGTTACTCGTAAGTATCTGTCCCAAGAACATGAGAGTAGACGGGTGACAGTCTTTCCCGACCCGGATAACACCGACATGGAAATACCGGCCCTGTTTTTTGTGAACACGCCCATAGAAACTGACAGCGGCTTTTCAGGAGATTATCTGGGCCGGGAAAGAGTGTCACTCAGAATAGACGTAACGAAAGTGACTGGGGGAGCCCGAAATTCGAAAATTGAAGTTTGTATCGTACCGTCTCTCTAACTCTCGTATTAAATAATATACCCAAGCCTCAACCAGACGGCAAGATACGAATTTCGAATTTTGCACATCGTATTAGGTATAACGCCTGAACAATTTATATACAGGGCATAAAATATTATGTACGTTACCAAGACGTCAAGAATAGCGATACACCTTTATGTCAGTACATAATTTGTCGCTATGGCTTAATAGATTTACCCCCTTATTCATAAACGACAATCAAACCTAAAATAGTTAAAATGCCGCTAAAATTCGTTTGTCCTTATCTGTCACTTCGACATTTGTATTTGTTAGAAAGGGACAAAGCATTTGTTAGTTAACATAGGCTTGTTAAGTTTTATGAATAAGGGCGTTAATATTTATGCCCTTAACTGTACAGTCAGCCTCATAAATAAGTGATCACTTTTGTACATTTTTCGGGGATCTCGAAAACGGCTCCGACGATTTCAATGAAATGTGGTATGTAGGATTTTTTAGCCCGAGCAAAGGTACTGGAAAATTATAATTATGAGAACGTTAAAATTGTACATTATAGTCTTACAATCCGAATCGACAAATGAAAATGAAAATTAAAATTGTTTATTTACTTTAAACTTAAGTCTATTTGACATCAGTGATTGGAACTTCCTAGTAGGTATGCAAACCTGTGTCAAAATACTCCATTGTAACTACATACACCCGAAAAATATATTTAAATATATATATATAATGCAAAAGAATGCAAACATAATTATTCCGTTTAAAAAGTATGTACTAACACATGAGTATATGAATTATTCATTTTGTGACCTATACCGGTAGAACTAGTAACGAACTTGACCTCAGCTAGAAGTCCAAAGTCGAATACTAAGGTTGATCTTCGTAATCCCCATGCTACCAATGCAGGTGGTAGGACCTTGTGCAAGGTCCGCCCTGTGCTCGCTAATCCTGCCGTGAAGCAGCAATGCTTGCGCTGTTCTGTTTCGGCGTGGAGAGTAAGACTGCCGGTGAAATTACAGGCACTTGATGTATTCCATCTTAGGCCTCTAGGTTGACAACGCAACCTCCAACACCAGGAGTATTGCTCCTGGTGTTGCAGATGTTTATGGGCGGTGGTGATCTCTTATCATCAGGCGAAGGTGAATTTTTTTGTATATTTATTAATTTTTTTGTAATAAAAATTTGCACTTTAAAATTTAATATTTCGCAAAAAGATCACTGAATCGAAAATTTGTGTTAGCAATCCCCCAATGGTTTTAAAAGACCTATTTAACGATATTCTCCACTACAGGGTTAGTCGAGAAAAAAGAATCACCCCCACTTAACATCTAATTATTTTCTTACTTTTTTTATTCTACCACTGTTTATGTGTGACTTTCTAGTACTTACGGTCTCGAGCTTAGCCGTGGACATACAGACAGACATTACGAAACTATAAGGGTTCCTAGTTGACTATTTATACTAGATTTGCACTATTTATCTTTATTTCGGATCTAGATTAACTCTATAGATATCTAAATCCCAGGAAAAACACATGGGTCACGTTAAAGTTCTTTTCTTCAACATGGTCTCACAAATGTCAAAGCTTGTGTATAGTACACTGACTCTTAAAGTTCATACCCGAGGCCATACCGTCTTCAAACAACCACCACCACCACTTTTGTGTGTTTTGTATTTCAAGCGAAATAAAGTTATTTGTATTTGTATGTACGCTCTGCTCATTCTCCTGGTTGCCTTAAGAACATATTCGCTCCTCGCCACGGGTGTCTTCATATTCACACCACTTTTCCCCTTCCTTAGCTGTCTCATTCTGAGTCTACCAGCCATCTGCTAGGCCCTATACTACAAAGCGCAAAATTCGTACTTCGTATCATGCCGTCCCGCTGACACTTATATTACGAGAGTGAGAGGGACAATACGATACGAACTTCGATTTTCGAATTCAATTCAATTTTTTCAATTCAATTTATTTATTTCAAATAACAATGTACATTGCGTTTCAAGTTTGAAGTTAAAATACATGTCGAAATTACATAAGTCAAATTAAATACCTCAAAATTATTATTATTATAAAAACTAAAAAAATAATTATCAATCAATAATCCATTAAGTCGAATTGTTACATCGGTAATAATCTTCAATAGAATAAAAACACTTCTCCAACAAAAATTTCTTTAGTTTATTCTTAAATATGTGTCCATCTACTTTTCGAATTTCGTACTAACCCCCAAATGTCATGGTTTATGTACTTACCTAAGCGGATGTTTTTTTTTTCCAGGGATTGGCGCATATCGCACGCGATGTCTCATCACCTGCACACAAACACAGCACAAGACATCGAGCTCAGCATGCTGGAGCCCTTCTTGCTGTTTCTGCCGTACAGCAAAAAGACGCTACTTGAAAAACTTGGCTCTATATACTGGCCAGCTATACATTCGGTGGCGTCTGTAATGATGTTAGCTAAAGAGTAAGTAAAGATAGATGGAAGCAAGAAATGCATATTTTCGTGGATTCGAAAATATAGGCTATTAAAATCACAAATAAAAGCCGTGTACCAAAAATTTTATCTGCTATTTATATCGAAAAAAACTATAGAATGACCAGGTTAACTTGCATTATCATCTTATCTACAATACAACAATTTTAAGGCAACCAGACTAGAAATGATCCTTCTTCCCTACTTACACACAATAAATAAAAGCTTCTAAAAAAATATCCTTTACTTTTCATTTCAGAGTAATACTCTGTGCTACCAAACACGAAGGGAAATCCTTGAAATGGACCAACGCCATTCCGTTTCTGGTCCCTACATGGATGTGGATTTTGGGAGGGCAGCCTTTACACTGGACTATATTTACTTGGGTCGCATCCCTATTCTGCGCCAGCTTCTTTTTCGTGGTATACGGACTGACTGCTGGGCACCATGCTGACGATAACTTCTTCGAAGGAGACAAACCCAGGTAAATAAAATTAAGATTTAATTGTATTAACATTGTATTACAGTCCATAGAACTACTGAAAGCAGCAAATTTCCTCTTAATCAATTATTAATATATTTCCTTTCACAATGAAAAGGATAGATTAATTTTGTATGTAGGTGACATGATATCGGGAATAACATGGCTATTACATATTATTCTAATATGATCGGAATACAAAGCAGAGTAAAGAGACATGAAGTTTAGTTTTCAGGGTTCTTCGTACGATGTACTTATACTTAAGTGATAACCACGATATTATAGTTCTTTTGAATTCGTACCTCCTCCAATAGAAGGCCTCCGTCATAGACTTCTAGTTGCTTAGGTTTGAATCTGTTTGAAACACACTAGCATTTATAATGTTAATAGCATTCCTTTCCGTCACCAACAACAGTTGAGATCATAGGACCGTCCATATTTTTCAGAGCTAAATGCATAGACTGGGGAATTCACCAGCTGGACACAGTAGTAGAAAGGATCGACTACGCCGGCAACCACTTCAAATCCATTACCCGTTTTGGCGACCACTACCTCCACCATCTGTTCCCAACGATTGACCACGCCGAACTCAAATACTTGTACCCAACGCTCCTGGAACATTGCAAGAAGTACGAAGAAGAATTGCGGACAACCACATTTATACACGCTATTGTGAGCCATAGCAAGCAGCTTACGAGAACGACGCCTCATGATTTTACAACGAAACGCAAGGGAATTTAAAGCGCTAAAACTTTACCATGATAATATTAATAATTTAAGCCTAATAAGCTAATGTAATTGTGATTTTCCACCGGCGATGTAAGACGAGAATTGAAATTTGTATGTATTTTCGCGCGCCAGCCGCGAGCCACCGCGGGGCGCCGCGGGCGCCGCCATACAAATTTTTAATTCTAATCTCGCCTCGTCTCAAAATCACCTTCATACTACACTTTGACAAGTTCGTTTGTGACACTCGGTAGAAACCTAACTGCGTACTAAGAGGGCGTATTATCGAACGCGCGGACGCTTGCTCGCATTCATTATTTCTTTCTGTCTATACTTCGTTCTTTTAGCATTAGTACTAAAAGCACTTTTGAAAAATAAGTCACAGCAAATAGTAACAATTAGCAAGGACATATTAAGATCATTTACATGCTTTTGATATATAATCATAAGTAATAGTTACTGTTTATTTTTAAGAACGTTTTTACCCGACTACGGCAAAGCCAAGGAAGCCGTGGTCGCATGCCACCTTGCCTTAAAGGGTTACTTAGCAATTAATTTCATGGTGGCATGTGACCACGGCTCTCCTTTGATGACTGTGTAAGTATAAGATAGAATTTCAGAAAACAATATTTTCTTGCTTGATTTAATCAGGCGTTACTTTGTGAAAGGTTCACATTAGTGGTCACGGAGGAGCAAATTACCTAATTGTGTCGTCCTTCTTGACCATTTTCTTGTTTCATCATTTTTAAGAACTCCTCCCTGAAAATCAGCGCCACGGCTTGCCATGGCATTATGCTGAGTGGGGACCTATTTAGCGTCATGTATGTCTTTATTTGTTTTATGTTTATTTCTATGCTTGTTTTATGGCGTTAAATAAATATATTTTCTTTCTTTCTTTCTTTCTTTCTAAAGCGCTTTTTCCGTAGTCGGGTTTCAGTTTTTTAAACTTACTTTTTTCAATAAAAAGACTCGTCAAGATTGTTTACCCTTTTTCAAGGACGATTAATACCTGGACTGCCAATCTCATACAAAAAAATGTAACGCTGAAAAAGCTCAAATTCCGGGCTAAAACTAGATGGCGCTGCTTCATAGCCTGGAAGTAGAAAAAAATGTGTTTTTCTCCAACATTTATATGTTTTTCTTGTTTTATTGGCGACAAACATCATTCCACTTTGTTTCAATACCATTATATCACTTCAATACACGATTTTTAAAGATTATATTTTGTAGTCGTCAAGAAAGTAGTTACATTAATGTTTTATAGATGACACTACCACTCATCATTGGTTGCACGCTTGATCGCTAAGTTTTGCTGCATAAAATAACTAGATGGCGTCGGTGAGCTCGTGAAATGTGTGATAAAATTTAGTCATTTTTACCTGCAAGAACGGAGACCTTATCAATCTCTCGCAAAGCCCTGTAGGGCTACTCCGAAACACCACGTTCGAAGTTCGTGTCGTGCGATCCCTCTCGCTCTCGTATTAAATAGTATAAGTGTGAGAGGGACCGCACGACACGAACTTCGAACGATGTGTTTCGGAGTAGCCCTTCTGAATTGTAAGAAGTAATTTGACACTTCAAGAGAACAGTGCAGAAATGTCAATATTGTCATTGGATTTATATTATGATGAGCCTCACAACTTATCTTTTCATTAAAATATTTCTGTCACACGCTATGGGAAACGAGGGAAGAAAGAGATGAGGCATGCGATCGCGAACGTAAGCGCCACAGATATACATTACACTAGATTACACAAATTCATCTACTTACTTCGTGTGTCCGAACCCCGACCAAACGTCGTCGGAGTTGGCCCCCTACAAAGACTGACCGCTAACTGACTATTCATGACTTGTGACTGACTCGGGCGGCGCATTTGAATCGATTTTGCGCGGACATCGGCGAATTCCTGGGAATTCATATTGCTAATTTGCTCTTAAGACGTCACAGTAGATATAAAAAAACCGGCCAAAAGCGTGTCGGATACGCCCGAAATAGGGTTCCGTAGCCATTACGAAAAAATTAAGTATTTTTTTCTAAGGATTTCGTATTTTGTACGGAATATTCCAAGTTTAGGTATATTTTATACCTCAGGCTGCTATTTACTCTGAAACTACTAATAATTCACAAGAAAACTTAACCGTTATAGTTTTGCTTGTAAGTTTGATATATTTACGACCATCCTGAATTTCCCCAAAATTTTGGGGAAAATGGGGGGGGGGGGGTGTGAAGCTTGATTGTAATGAAAAGTTGCACTTTAAAGTTGAATATTTTGCAAACATATCAATGAATCGAAAAATGGTTTTAGTAAACCCCTAATGCTTTTGTTATTTGCTTTTGTATTTGTTAAAAATTACAGATTTCTAGCACAGACAGTCTATGAGGAAACCGCGGACGGACAGACAGACAGACATGGCAAAACTATAAGGGTTCCGTTTTTGCTGTTTTGGCTACTGAACCCTAAAAAGTGACACGGTTGGTTTTCATACAGATTGAGGTATTTGCGTTATCTGATGTAATCTATATCTGTGGTCGGCGCATTATGCCTCCTCTACATATCGACGGATGCGTCGGCCGATGGATCCGCAACAATATCTTCGGATAAATTGCGATCCGTCCACACATCGGCAGACGTGTGGACAGGCGCGTTGCGTTCGCGCTGTCACCCTTTGATCCGTGTCGAAAAACCGACACCAAACGGATAAGTGGCCGACTCGGCATCGGCCGACGTTAAATACCTACCACAGACAAGCAAAAACCATCCTCTACACGTCGGCGGAGGCATTAGACAAATTCGGCCTCCGTTTATCACTGAAACGCGTGATTTCGAATTTTAATAGCTTGTTTTATAGTGAAAACATGGCGCAATACAATTGAATAATTTAAAAGGTTATAATATCAGCATTATGGCTCAATTTGTAGTGCGGTAGTCTAGTAATCTGATTGGTCAGAGTTCAAATCCAAATAGCATGCGGTATCTTTTTCGTTAATATTTTTTCGTTTGGTTTCTTTGTTCTTTAAAAATTTGTTTAAAATACGGATCTTCTCCAAGCTAACCTAATGGTTCAAACTATTTAAAACATGCTTTAATGGTAAACAAAATGGCAAGCTTAGAGACTCGGGCTTGATCGATTATTACTATTTTATGAACATAAACAGCGGGGCTGCTACGAAATTCGAAAATAAGACTAGACTATATATATATAGATTTGTTTATGTGTGTGTAGATAAGCTTTTGCTTATATACATACTGTGACAGAATAAAGTGAAATGGAATTGCCGATCCATCTTATGAAACATGGCAGCTAACGCCATCTATTCACTTTTCACTGTATTACTTGGAATGCGATTGAACGCTTGATGGTATTAATTCACGCTGGCGTATTTGTAGAAATTGGAAAATTACGACTTTAGAACGAAATGGTACTCTTAGCGCCATCTAGCGACGTAGAAAGATACTAATTAGCGGCGTACGATTCTTTGTATGGAGGTTGTCAGTCCAGGTATTAATCGTCCTTGCCCTTTTTGTAATGCTGCAACAGGGTTCTATCGAGTGTCACAAACGAACTTTTTAAGGTATATCAATTAGCGAGGTTAGTCAGCCGCGTCTTTGTCTACGCCCTAATCCAACCAACTAAAGCCAATTGCACAGGCTAGGGTTAAAAAATAAATCCTTAACCCTGGGTTAAGGATGACAGTTCCATATATTTTGACACTACTTAACCCTGGGTTAGCACTTAACTCAGAGTTATAATAGTAATTAACTGTCCGCGCAAGATATACCAGTCGAATTTAGGCAGTTAACGCCCAGTCAAAGTGCGCTCGCTAACAGAAATTATTATGCTATTCAATAGGGAGTTAGACGGTTCTGGTCATAATAGTTAAATGCAGACATCTTTTACTTTTTTATACTATGACATGAAAATTGTGGACTGAATTCTGAAATACTTTTTGTGAGAATATATTATTAATATACATACATAAAATGTAACTTGTTATACGAGTAGATATTCTAAATTTATATGTGCCTTAATTTAAAAAAAACATATGCACAGTCAAATGCAAAGATAATATGTAAAGCGATCTTAATGTTAAATGCATAAAGATATTTGTGTGATACATTTACCATTTTATACTTAATGGATTTTGTCTAGGGTTAAAAACTTGTTGGTTGACACTACTTAAACCTGGGTTAGCACTTAACTCGAAGTTAAATAGTTAAGTTTCGTGCAAGGCCACCTTTTTTATTAAATTAAAAAGTTTTGACTAGGTATTAAAAAAAATCTAGCTTTAACTCATAAATATTCCTAAGAAAAAAATTGATGCTAGTGATTTAAAAAATCCAGTGTTTGAGGGTAGCCATTTAAAAGTACCAATACAATAAAAACGGATTTTGGGTATGGGGAGAGTTATTCAAAAATCTACCAAGAAAGGGAAAAATTTGTAAAAAAAAACACCACGTGATTAATAAATAACCGACAAAGATACAGTCGTTTTGATTAGTTTTGAACTTGCCAATTATTTTTAAGTTAATAAATATATTTTTTAGAACTTAGATGTATAATGTCAATCTATGATCACGCATTTTCTTACTAGCCCAAAAAAATAAGCGAGTACCTAATTAAAAAAATTTCAGTAAAATTTATTATAATTTAATATTATAATAGTGCACAAGAAAATTATGTAATCAGTTTACAGTAAAGTATTATATGTTGCTTTATAATTTGTAAAAAAAAAACACTTTTTGTAAATATTAGGTGTAGGTTGGTAGTTAATAAGTTTTATGCTCAAAGTGAACGATGTAAACTTTGGCTGTGGGTTTTTATATTATATGAAAATATGGTATAATGGTAATTTTATATATAATTAAATTACATTCAAGCTGTTACAAGTTAATCATTTCGTTAATGTAATCAGCGGCACAGAATTTGGCTCACTTGACATTAAGTACAAAATTACAGACCTATTACTGCATAATTTGAGGGCCACATTTTTTGCCGCTCATTATAATTTTATATAAATATTTTTTTAATAAAAATATGATTTTTTATTTCAATTTTATATTTAAAATAACCGGCCAAGTGCGAGTGCTCGTCATACACAGAGTTTTCCATAGAGTCAAGGGTAACAATATATCCCCTTTCTCCTCTTTCCTGAGCCTCAATATTGCGGATCGTATAACCCCGACGAACTCCATTAGACTCCACAGTTTTCTTCCACACGGTACAAATTAAAAGTTTTTTTTTCCTAAGACCGTCTCACGCTTGACTGGTCATGAATCAATATTATATTACCTATATTTTCTATTATCATTCCGAGTTTGAAATTTATGTTTTTACGTTACCAGAAAACCCATCTCTTTCTAACCGGTAATTTTGTGATAAGGATGGATGTTTCACGCCCGTATTAAACCCTAGTGTAATCGTGCAAGGTGGTCGAAAAACCGTTAGTACTAGAGTAATACATTAAGAAGACTTATTTCCACTTCGATAACATTTTAAAGTAAACTTAATGCGCTAACTCCTGAAGTCTAATGTAAAATATAAGTAGGTAAAACACTCTGTTTAATACGTTCCTATAAGTTTGCTATCGAAGTTCTAGCGAAGACCCGCTAAAAGGAAAGCATTGTATTTTATAGGTATTCTCTAATGTTACAAATTAGAAAATGTCTCTTTGTGCTTTGGCTTTTCTGGAGCATTGTCTCTAGCTTTGTGGATAGAATAAAAACTTGGAGATTGAAAAGGAATGGTCTTCACAACTAACTTAAGAGATAAAGTCGTCTATTGTTTAGGAATAAACATGTTAGCATGTTTTCTACACTGCTTTGTTATATCTGTAACTATGAATGCAAATAAATTATAGAAATCGAATTTCAAATTTATAGTAAAAAGCCATACCTAATATAGATTTTAATTAATAAATTATTTTCTTAGTGTTGGTTCAATAATATGAGAGACCAAAGACAAAGTTTAATTTTTAGAACGCCACAATTGCTCGCAACTAGGTAGTGTACCTACGAGTGCCAATATAAGCCAACGCTTCGTCTTCCGCTACTCGAGGACTTTTCTCCTCCAACGGTTACCTGTTTTTCGCGCGATGTGGCCCGCTCATTGCCACTTCTACTTGTATTTTTAAGCCATGCCCATGGCGGTGACTTAAGTTCTTGGACAGATTTCCAAATTTAAGTCTAATATTATGCTGGAAATTAAATTTAGGCTGTGATATTTTTTGTAATTCCCAGAACTAAATGATCCCAACAACTGGAGCGTGCGGGGCACCGCAAGTCCAATATGCCACTCCGAGTAAGATCACTTCACTTGCTACTAATTACTTTCCTGTAATTAGGTTTGCTAAATGGGCGGTATCCTTGTAATTCGCAGGTGTTAAGTCACTGGTAGCTTTTGTTTTAGACGTAAACACTGTACTCTCTGCTACTTCTGTGTAATACGTGTTATTTTTGATTTCCGTTTTTTAAGTGAACATTCAACAGGTAAAAAAAAAATATTTAAAATTTTCTGAGACACAAGTGGTCTAACTTTTACTGTTTATAAGAACATTAAAATTATGATAGTCAACTATGCCCAGAAAAATGTGTGAAATTATATAGTCGTTCATTTCTGACACTTTTTAAAAGCCCGTGACTAAAGTGTTTTTAATTCATACATTAACAAAAGAAGGTTAAATTAAATAAGCTAGTTTCACATAAGTTTTTGAATTTAACGTGAATAATCAAGATCATTTGAATCATTGCGAGTTTGTAACAAAAAATCCAATTTCCTAATTCTTAAATAAAAAGAGAATAAAGTACATTTAAATTTTTCGTCTATAGCTATAGATGTGTTGTGCGTGTGGCTAATAGGCATTTGCTCAAAGGATTCCGGTATTTGCACATATTTAAGGCACGCCTAAAACGCAAATCCTTAAAACGCCTAGAAAAATATTTGAGCAAAAACCTTCCGAAATACACGATTCGAGTAATTATACTGTCATCATCATAGAACTTACAAATTCATAAATCGAACGCCTCTCAGAATTCGATATAATTTCCCCATACTTCACGCACAGGGTGTTTTCGTTTTCGCACCCCAGGTATACGTATGTTACGAGTACCTCTACAAACAACGTAATGAGATCTTAACGCATAAAATTAAGATATTAAGCTGTAAAGTTGAAACGAGTCCTGAGCAACTGTACCCTCATTACCCCTCCTCATATTTTCGCTCTAATACCTACGGTAACACCCTGACAAATCACTAGGTACGGTGCACAAAATAATAATAAATAAATAATAATATCACAGGACACTCGACACCAATTGACCTAGTCCCAAACTAAGCAAAGCTTGTACTATGGACACTAGGCATATAAATATTTTAATAGGTACACAGAGATTGCTAAATTAAATCGAAAGGGTTCTCATTTTTATTTAAAAAGTGCCGTGTTAGTTTTTACAAACTTGCAATGTAAGCACATAATATCGTATTTAAAGAGCTTGTCCGCTTCAATCATTGCAAATCGAATTTCATAATATTTTTCCTTACATTTCCATAGTTCTAGGAAACCATATAGTTTCGCCTTGTCCTTAGTGTCGGCAAATAAATATTTTCTTACTTTCTTTCTTTTCTTTTCTTTCTTTCTTTTCTTTTTTTCTATTCTTTCTTTCTTTACTATATTTGTGACAGTTAGGTGGACATTTTTGAGCACATGGGAGAAAAATAAAGTTACGGAAAACAATTTTTAGGGTACCTCCCGTAACCCTAACGTAAATTTTTTTTTTTTCTTTTAAACGAAAAATTTAATATGGACTACCATTGAATAGGTCTTGCAAAAGCCATTTTTTTATATTAAATTCCGTTTGCAAAATATTAAGCTTTAAAGTGCCCATTTTTTGTTAACATCAGAAGCAAGTGGGCCTCTACAAGCTTAACCGTTGCCTGGGAAACCTGAAATAAATTTTAACAAATTTAAAAATAAAAATATCACGGATAAGTAGGTTTTTAAGATTAACTGGTTTTAGATCAATATTTGTCGAATCTTAGATCGGAACCCTACCCACGCGCAGAACGTGTCGGAGCATGTTGTGGGCGGCTCTCTTGGCCGGACTTCAAGCATTTTTTTTTTCAGAAAACGAGTGGTTTAGTGTAAAAATTTTAGAAAAACTTTTTTTATGATTTGGAAGAAATTATTTTAGCTTTTATAATACAATCGTTTTGTTTGAAGACATTAATACAATTATGACAAGCACCTTAAATTCCCTCTTAACTAGGCTTAAATCAGAGTACCCGTTCTAAGTCTGGTAACTAATTCAGTTCCCTAGAGGCACTATCGACATAATAACCTCCTTAACGCTCCTAACCGTAGTATAATATTATGATAAATCCTCGGAAGTGTACCTTTGAATTAACAAGCGATTATATTGCTGGTAAATAGCAACACGCAACGCATTTGCAGACCATACCGGGAGCATAAATATTCATAAACTCCGGACCTCAACCCAAACCTCTAGACCGCTCGTAAACTCCCATGAACACGAATAAAATGCGACCACCGAACACCTAAAATTCAAAAATATATTTTTTTAAATCATCCCCCTGAGTGTTGGGGGTAGTTTATTTATTTGAATTTAGAACAAGGCCTCCAGCCAGCAAATTTTATTCTTAATCCTTCCTGGAGGCGGACGATTAAAAAAGGGCTTGATCCCAAAATATTCGTGATATAAACGTGCCAGTTTGACGTATCAAATTTTGATGGCTAAAGGTAAATGTAAAGTTGATGGTTTATTCGTCGAGTTCGTTGGCTCCAAATTGAAACAAAATATTGGTAACAAAACATCAAATACCTGCGAATAAACTTATACATATTATAAATATGCGAAAGTTTGTGTGTGTGTGTGTGTGTGTGTGTGTTTGTTACTCCTTCACGTTAAAACGGCTTCACAGATTTGGATGACATTTGATATCTAAATAGCTGGACATCTGGAATAACACTTAGGCTACGTTTTATCCCGATATTCCCTTGGGATAGGGATAAAATCTCGAATAGATAGTCATGAAATTTGGGATGGTTGTTTTTAATGCAACTTCAATGAAAACCACGATCAAATTTTCGGGATTTTCCACGGGAATTTTGCAGAATCCCGGGATTTAAATTTAACTGCTGTATACCTAATGATTTACGCATGCAAAGCCACGGGTAAACTCTAGTTTATCTATAATCAACTCTTGTACAAGCTTATTAATGTAATTGTTACAGTGGCTTACCGTGTTCCGGTATAAGCCACCAATTTAAAATTGAATTGCGTAGTTTCAAAATATGTAGAGCTAGCAATAATGCTTCCTGCACGACTGAAATTTCACTTAATTATAAATACGAACACCATACTAAAAACTAGCATTTTCTTAAAACCTCAAGATAATCTTAACTGTAGTAGTTACAATACAACATCAGTTTCAGCCACACATCTAATACGCTATGCTGCAAATTTTTTCGTTTACTTTTCAGTTTACGGTTCAGTTTATTTAAAGAAACTATTTAATTTTTTTTCAATACCTAGTTGTAAAATCCACAAACTTGACACGAGTGACATTGACGTGACACATAAGAAAAATATCAATTATTTAAGCTTCTACTAAATATGCGGGACTTTAAAACATTTTAAGACTTAAAAAGATACTATCGTGAAAATATTTACGAAGAAGTTCTATCCTGGTACGTGATTCAGTTTTCTGGAACAGTCGAAGAAATAAACAACTGACTGACATTTGTCGCTATTCAATTAACACTGGCCATCAAGACTTGGTGTGTTTGTAGGTAGGAAATTAAAAAAAACTACATAGTTCTAAACTCGAAAGCCATGATTTTTCTTTAAAACACAACCCCATTTCTGTCGACTTCTTACCAACTAGTATTTTACACGTGTCACATTATTAAAATAAGAACGTTGTATTTTAATTGAACGGCAAAAACTCCTACCTCCTGGATGAAAGTATAGTTACTTTTCAAAAGACGCTCTTAAGGTTTCACATTTGAATATTCATTAAAGGGAACATGATAATTAATGTAACGGTGACGCTGGCGGGATTACGTGAGATCTTAAGATAAAGTTATTTTCGTTATAATTGAATTAAGAAACGTAACTGGTGCTTGGAGACTTTGTAAGAGAGTCTGGGGCACAAAAGAGTGATTACTCGATTACATTGACGCAATTACATAAGTACCTTGATTTAATATTAATATTAGGTAATTTCAAACATTACCTTTATGCTTTAATAACGTTATGAATATGAAGCTCAATTTTGGGAGACAATTTGTTTGATTTGACATACGAGTATGAAATGAAATTCCGGGATTTCAAACAAAAAACCCCTAACCTAGCGGTTGAGTTTTAGATATCTTACTTATCCCTATTTCGTGGAAATATTGGGATAAAAAGCAGCCTGTGGTGGCGTAGCTACTGAAGAGCTAGACGGGGCAGTGCCCCGTGGGCCCCAAGCTCCGGGGGATCCTCGGGCTCTGACTTACAAACTATAAATTGATTGAAATAGAGAAAAATTCTCCCGCATTCGTAATATAAATAAAATAGATTCCAGGAACGCGACTTTAACAATGGCAACTTATTTGAAAAAATACAGGGGAATCCCCAACACGTCTCGAACATTACATCTAGTTTATTTTTTGCCCCAAAGCCTTTGGTTTCCTAGGTACGCCACTGCCTGTGCCCGTTAATTTAGAGATCCAATTACCAGGATACCAAATTTCATCCAAATCCACCAAGTCATTTTAAATAAATAAAATAATTAAACATCATGGGACACTTGACACCAATTGACCTAGTCCTAGACTAAGCAAAACTTGTAGGTACTATGGACACTAGGCAACGGATAAACATACTTATATAGATAAATACATACTTAAGATATTAAACATCCAAGACCAGAGAACGGACATTCTTATTATTCATACAAATATCTGTCCTGGCCGGGATTCTAACTCGGGACCTCATGCTTCGTAGTCAAGTCAGGTTCTCTAACCACTTGGCCATCCGGTCATCATTTTGGCTTGGCGTGAAGAAGTATTATTAGGGCATTTCTTCGAGAAAGAAGATTTTTGCCTCATTCATCTGCCATTTTTCAAACTTGATAATAGAAACGGTACAACAGGTAAAACGTTAATAAAATGCCATACTTAAAAACATATGTCGAAGGCCGTGCATGACCACCTATTTTATGTCAGATATTTCGCTCAGACTAATGAGTGTATCAGATGAATGAGAACTACGCCAGAATAATTAGATTATACATATCAGTTTAAGTTTTAATGACATATTTAATACAATAGGAATGAAAATACATAGTAGAAATATAAGTAAAAATCATATTAATGTAATTAAAAATTGTAGTTGGCGCAATATTTTTATTTCCGTGGCCAAAAACAAAACAGTCTTCAACTTAGTCTGATTTTTAATGTCTTTTTTTCTTATGACTTTAGAGTGAATAATAATAGTTTTAACTCATGGATATTTTCAAACAAGAGTTATTTGTTTTTGAATGTCATCAAAATGATAACATTTTACTATTTGTTTTTCTTTTTGACAGCATTAATTCTCGCTGTAGTCGCAGCGAATAAACACACTCATGATTCAAATTATTTTTGAGAGTTTTAAATGATTTTTGTGCTATATCGTTGCCACAATATATATGAGATATTCTTCATTAAGTTTTGATTCTTGATTTCCAATAAATAATTTTATTTTTACGGTCTCTATAAACCATTTTTTTTTTTCATAGAATTTTATCAATTTTTTTTTAAATCATTACGAATTAGCAACATCTTCCCAGTTATCAAATTTCTGATATGGAACTATAAATGTAGTGAGTTAAAACTTTTTTCACAAGCTACGTAATCAATATCATAAAGACTTTCATATGAAAAACTTTTTTCACTTTAACTGCACTTTAATTATACCCTTTCTTTACAAGTCCAACACTTTCGGTGCAAAGAACAGCAGTGTAAGAAGAGTTTTGCGATTCCTGTTAGCATTTTCTTAACTTTTTTATTTCTGTTTTACAGTCTTTCTCAACTTTTTACTGTTTTTTTCTCAAATAATAAGAAAAAAAAGTCTCCACGTCTTCTTTTCTAGTTTTTACTCCTGCAGAGTCATTTCCTCAATCGATAGATGATTTTATTTGCTTGTTTTCTTCATAATTATGATTATCTACTTTTTCTTGCATCTCTTTTCATATTGTCTTTTTTCCTTTCAAACATTGAATATCCTTTTTTTTCATCAAACCTCGTTTTTCGTAGTCGTTCTTCCCGTCTTTGTTTCTGTCCTATGTTGCAAATTACGATATCTAAAATACATTTTAACACCACTTAATCATTCATCAGCACTTTACTAATTCGTCTGTCTAAACGAGCCAGATGAAACCAGACAAATTAGGACCAGACTAATGTGAATTTTGCGTTAAAACGGTCTCCATTTTTTTAAATATAATTTTTGTCATTAGAATAAAATTTTATCAAAAAGAGTTACACTTGACACGTAATTATAAATAAAAGACAGATTTTGTATCCTAAAAATAGTTGTATATAGCATGACAGATGAATCCTATCATTAGCTTGACAAAGTCCAGATTACACTCTTTGGTAATTATTTGCGTCGCCTAGAGAACACTCACACGCATGACACCGTTACTCAAAGGCTCGTCGCCGCTTGGCCCGTACGACCGCTTGCTAGGTATTCAACTATTCGCACTGTATAACACGCTACACCAATTAATACATACGTCCAGATGAATTATACTTTTTGGTGTGGACATTTTTTACATGCGATTATTTCAGAAATCTATGTTATTTCCATTATGTGTCATATTAAAATAGACACAGCTTTTATTAAGGTATTGATTTAGGTATAGGAATTAATTAAAATACTGTTGAAAATGGAACTTATCATAAAGAAAGTATCAAAATCTGGAATTAGGACGCGCCAGGCTAATTAGTTTTAGCTATTATCTGTCTAAATAAAATAGGTTTTTAATATTAAACCCCTATGTATTAATTACATGCCTCGATAGGTATTTTAATTTTACATATAACCTAGTCGCGAGAGCAATTTTTAACCACTATAGGTACCATTCTTCAGTAGAAAACTGCCAAAAATCGAGTTTCGGAGAAATGCCCATTACTTCTACCCGGGTTTATACCCGGTCACACACTCACAATCATGTACTCACAAACTTTAACATTTACAACATACGAGTAAGTAGGATTAACAATCGGGAAGAACCGATTTCTTAGCATAGCTATAAAAATAATGATAATAGTTACGACGTGGCTAGAGATTTTGCTGTCATTGTCGTTGGCGTTAATATGAGCGCCTGTGGACACGGTACAGCAATAGTGGCGTTAAGGCGCTTGGGACCGATGGCATTAGGCGCTAATGATGCCCATTGCAGCTCTAATCCTCGGAATCCAAATTAAACCTCTAATGTAACCAGTAATCCAGGCAACATGTTGAAGTACACACCAAGTACACAAGCTGGGTGCGAATGGTTTCACATGTGAATAAATATGTATTGTATAATGGGGCAAATTCTGAATATTGACCTGGGTCTGGGTTAGTTAGGCTAAATTAGCAAAACTTGAACGGAAATAGACATAGAATATCCCACATGTATATTTGCACACTTAGTACCTACATCTATGACACAGGCAAAAACTTTCATGTTCATCATAGACACGGCTACGGCTGCCCTCAGAATTCAATCCTGACCTTTTTCTTCAATCAGAGTAGTTATTAACCACTATCTAGGCCATCCGATCGTCTAAAAGCCACAGGTAGGTGGGCCTATCAACTATTTTACTGACACTTTGGGTGTCTCCTGAGTTACCAAAATTGTCTCTGGCGTTACCAAAAAATCGGACTTTCAATAAAATATTTCACGGTTTAATAGGTTGAACTTACGTAGGATGGCATGTGATCATGTACACCATCTATTAAATTACAGAAAAAATATGTTTACTTACAAAAATCTACAATTGTTTGAAAAATGTCGCGGACAGATTAGTGTGGGTGAAAAAAGTTGATTGGCCCAGTAACAACAGATTAGATTAAAATTAAATATGTTCCCCAATATCGCAATACTGAAATGTTATTATGATTACCTAAAGAATGTTCACCGGAGTGGGTTCCGCAAACATATTTCCGACTCGTTTAGCACACGATCAAAAATCTATTCCGACGGGCCTTTAGTAAATATTCATCTTCGGGGGCGGGTTCAACAACTCGAATGTTTTGACTGGCAACCTTTTTTAATATTAAAATCCTTTCAGAGGGGGCCGCACACGTATACATAACTCCCTAAGGAACCGCAAACAGCGCACGGTTTCATTTTACCCTAACGAGTTTACGACTCGCTGGGAGATACGTGGCTTCCGCTCCATTCCACAACTTTAACGAAAAACGTCGAGAACTTTGCTACACATCGACTTACACGAAGCAACCATTGCGTGGTCCCTTTAACGAACTCACCTCGATTACGCTTCTTCCTTGTCAATGGACACGTAACCGTAGGGTTGCCGCGGCAGGGAATTCTATTTGTCTGTGAGACGAAGACGGTATTAATATTAATGTTGCTACTTCTCGGGTACTATCGAGAAGCTACTGCGATAAGTGTGAAGTTTTCTTTAGAGACTACTTTCAATCGAATTGTCAGGGCAAGGGATAGTAGCCGAGGGTAGGGAAACTATTTAAAGTTGTGGCCAGTGCGGGCACGTTTAAGAAATATTTAATGAATTTTTTGCCAACTCGTTTTATTTTATGGGAAAAAATGTGAATCAGACGGCGGAATTTCATAAAAGCGCTTTATTACTTTTTACTGACAATATGCTGTTTAAAACGATTCAGGTGCATGAACACGAAGCAATATTGAAAACTAATGGATGAGTGCAATTGGAATATTTCGTCGTATCCTACGATAAGAGCCACAATTACAAAATGCTTACTTTTCAGGAGAAGCATTTTTGTGTTTCTTTCAAAAGATAAGTAGCGAATTGATAGTTTTGCGATTAAATAATGTGTATTAGGGTTCTAGGGTTCTGTTAAAATAAAATTTATGTTTTTAATGATATTTTATAGATCGATTTTGTCCTTTAAATCCTTTTTCGTCGGACTAAATGAATTTTAAAGGGCCATAAGCTACGTTGTGCCTTTTATCGTCGAAAAATTCGAGGCCACAACTGCCATTAGGACCAAATTATAGTTGTTAAAATATATGCGTTTCAACATTTTCTTTTAATTTCAGTATTTTTCTTGTAATACAGAAGTGGTAAATTAGATGTTTTATTTTCTAAGATTTTTTAAATCATAAAGCGGAGGTACGTACCCACAGTAATTCTCTTAAATAAAATAAGTCCCATCGAAGAAAATAAGTGAAACTAAAAACTTCTTAATTTTTTATAAATTAAAAAAATATATTTAACTTCTGAAAATCTAAATATTCTCAACGCTTTTAATATTTAAAAAAATGTACATTATTATTTACTAAGTCTTCAATATTCATTGGAAATCTTTCCCTGTTCTTTCTCATCGCCTGTATCACCCGCAGTAGCAACACCCCCTTTCTCATGAAGTGACGTTATAAAAAAAGTCATGAAATTCTTCATTTTTTTATTGACACAAAGATGCAAGAGACTTGTTTTTATATATTCACTTTTATAGAGTCTGTGCTTACTCTTTCAATATTTGTAATTACACTCCTTGTCCCTCTTTTTATCTTTCTTAAACTCATTATTGTTTTGTAGTCTTCGCGAACATCGTAATATAATATTAATTAATAATAGAGACCAAATATTGGACAGTGTAATAAAGATTAACTTAAATTTTTTTAAAGACTTCGTTTCACTATATCTTAGTATTTACAGACTGTTACCGTCAACAATATGAGGCTTGATGTTTAGACAAACCAATACCAACCAGGCAGATTTTTGTCAGAGCTTCAACACATAAACAGAAGACAAATTGATGAAGACCGAATTTGAAATAAAACTTTGATGCATTAAAAAACATTAGCCATCATTGTACAAATTAATCGAAAAAAATAAAATATTGGTGATATAATTTCGAAAACATCTCGAAGCCACACCGAAGTTTTTGTCAACTTAAAAACGTTTAACTTCCTGCTACTGCTGAATTAATTTCACCTGATGACGTCACCGAAGAAAAAACTGACGAAAATGTAGGATGCGCAATGACAGAGACTATTTTGAAGTCTACCTTAATTCCGTGTCGGAATGAAAATATTATCCTTCCGCATCTTCATGATTATCAATAGTTGATTTACTAGTAATTTCCTCTATCTATAGTTATCATCTAGAACTTCATTGGTTTCTTTTTGTTTTTCTACAAAGATAATATTTTCATTCTGACACGGAATTGAGCTAGACTCCAAAATTGTCTCTTAATCATTGTACATTCACATTATCGCCAGTTTTTTCTTCGGTGATGTCATCAGGCGAAAATATTTCAGCAGTAGCAGGAAATTAAACGTTTTCAAGCTAACAAAAGCTTCGGTGTGGCTCCAGGAAAGTTTCCAAAATTATATCAGCATTTTTTTTTCGTTTTATCTTGTACAATGATGACTACTTTTTGATGCATCTTAGTTTTATTTAAAATTCGGTCTTCATCATTTTGTCTTTTATTTATGTGTATTGCTCTGACAGAAATTTGCGATTAATTTGGTTTGTTTCAATATCAAGCCCGCTGTTACTGTCGGTACCTAACAGTCTGTAAATAATAAAAAATATTGAAACGATGTCTTTAAAAAAATATGCTTAGATAGTCTTTATCTTCTTAACTTACACTGTCAAAAATGTGGTCCCTATTACTAAACAAATAATCTAGATCTTGCTCGTATTCAGGTTGTACGCGAGACTTTTCGAGTTTTATTTATAGAAACAGAATTGAAAAAGCACAGGCAAAACATTGTTAGTAATAAATCAGTCATAGGAAACATCCCGAATTTTATAAGAAGCCATAACAGAATAATATTCTAGCCTTATAACCGATTGACAAAAAATTAGAAGGTAAATTGAATACAATAATGCCAAAATATACAGCGAAAAAGGCCTCAAGTGCCATAAGAACCCAAAAATCAGACGCGCAAAATCACACGTTGAAAATAATTATTGTTATCAAAAAGTAAGTATGTTCATTCCATGAAGCCGAAATGTTAATAAAACACCCAAATATATCTTTTAAAAGCGAATATTAAAGCAAGAATTCAAAAAAACATAATTTGCACATAGAATAAGGACACTACCGTAATTGTGGCCACACATTTTCCATACAAATAAAATTGAGCTATTGCGCGGTAGAAGACCGCTGTAGCCGTTCGGGCTTTATTCTAGGTAATATTAACCACTTCAATAAATTGTGTGATTTTCTTCATTAAACTATGTAAATATATAAATAAATAAACTAAGAATATATATAATATAAAAGTAAACCTAAAATAAGTAATAAATAGGATCCGAATGATGCAAAAACTATTTAAATATTTTTTCTTGGTGTTTTCCTTTTTCGATCAGCGCCATTTTCTGTAAGTATTTTTACAAATCTAAGTTCTCGACGATTCGTTTTATTGTTTTCATTGTTAATTAACGAAAAAAAAGACGATCTTACAAATTAAATAACCATTACAAATTCACGCCACTCTTACGGCGCTGTCCGCCGAGTACCGCAGAAATGGCGCTTGCGCCCCCTCCTTGCGCCCGCGTCGCTCCTTTTTGCACGGCGAATAAGGACAGCAGAGTACTTCTGGCTTTACTCCGCGTTAGTAATGAGACATACGTAATTGTGGCTTTTCTTAAATATTTTTTTACTATTTAATAAAAAAATATTAAAATTATTATTTAAAGTTGTAAACATGTATCTTGACGTGTAGAATTTAATTTTACAATAAAAACTAAAAGCCCCTATGGTGATAGTGGCTCTTATCGTAGGATACGACGATTTGATGTAACTGTACCTACCGGGGCGCTTTGGATGATCACTATTGTACTTAAGCTTTCTGTTGTTTTATGCGATAAACGCTGCGTTAATCGCAATGCGTTTGATGTACATCTAATTTAACCAATTACAATCTACGCAATCTAATTAACAAACATGCATTTGCCACAGCGCTTATGACATAAGACAATGCTTAGTAATTAAATTATCTAATGCAAAATGATTTGCTTCAAACGCATTGTATTTAACGTACCGTTTATCGCATAAACCATCCGAGCGCTAGTAAAGAATCGGAATTCATATTTCAAATAACAACGCAGAAAATCACACGTTGAGGATTTCAGATTAATACCCTTCAGCGTTTATTAGAATTCGTTAGAACCTTTAAGAACATAAGACATCTTAGTATAATCATTGTCATCATTGTCAGGCGTAGCGTAGGACGCACGTCCACCGTTGGGCACGGACCCCTATAGACCTCCACTTGCTTTGGTTGGAAACGGCTTGCATCCACCAAGAACCCGCGGCTTTAAACCAGGTCATCCGTCCGTCTCATTGGTGGACATCCAAATGCATACATGGTATAAACAATTAAGAGGGTAGTAACTTAAGTAGTTCCGAACGCCAATTAAAAGTTTAATCATAAATTATAATTTAAAACAAATGGCCCGATACAGCGTCACTTTATGCAGAGTTACGTAAAAGTTAATGAAAAATGATACAGCACCCATGAGCGTACTAATGAGATTTGCTTTAGAATTTATTTTCTACGACGCCACCTTTCCCTGCTTGGCTTTAAACCAAGAAGGGTATCGGGAAAATACTGTCGTCCCACTTGCACTATTAATAAGTTTGAGAGGGACAGGCTTATTTATTCAAGAGGATTTCCTGTAGGATTACATTTGTGAATAAGGCAAGACTGGGCCCCTCTGATACCATCCAGCACGTCGCTAGCAATGAAAAGGGATAATTGCATATTCTCATCCATTTTTTTCTCATTTACCTTTCGAGTCCTTTTTTGTAAATTATGTTACGTAGACTTTTTATTTATGGACATGAAATTGGGATTTACGGGTGCGTATTGGAGTTTCTCGACTTTTTTTTTCTAATTTCCTGAATTCAAAATGCTATTAGGGCATACATTACATTTAATTTAAATTAAAATTTTGTTTGACGTAAACGAAACAACCGTAAAACATTTATTTCTACTGAATAAATTAACGACAATGTTTAATTAATTTAATTAATGTAATTAATACGGCATTAATTAGCAGTGTCACTTTGTATTAAACTTTAAGGAGTATTTGGATATATAACCTGTAATCTACATTATCTTTGTAGGTACTTACCTATTTCATTATTCAGTTTCTGATAAAGGAGCAATAAGGCACACACTCGAACTATAAGACGGAATAATGTAATTAGCCTTAAGACATGTTAGGTTTTATGGTGCACTTTGACCAAAAATGGTGGTTAGGTTAGGTTAATATTATTATCAATTCTGTGGTATTCTGTTTAAAAAAATATTGTTCATCTTCGTAGGTTCGGCCATATGAAACAGTTGAGAAATGAATCATTTGGGAAAATATTTTCGGCGAAAAATTAGAGAACCCTTTCATAAAATATGTTATACGTAGAGAATTCTTTTCATTTCTATTCCTTAGTCAAAATGACGTGTGTGTATTGGGTTACGCTATAGCTTTAGGTATTTAACGTTTGAAAGCGACTTGAACTCAAGCCGCTATAATAGAATATAGAATAGTGAAACATTGCATGCGCCATTTTTTCCACTCTTTTTTTCTTTCGCGTACCTGATGTTAAATGAAACTAAACAAAGAACACAAATTAAGTACACAAAAACGTTCAACAAATTGTCTGATGGTGAGACTAATGTGTTTTAGCCGTATTTATACGCAATGTAACCAAACGGTGTCAGAAGAAAGGTTCCGTAATGCGCTGACTCATTTTCCCTGTTCCCAAAAACAAGTAATTAAGTAAACTCTCAATGCCTCCCTGGAACGTTGACTTTATATCATTGTCAGAGTTATATGACTTTGTTACATTCCCAATCCGCACTGGGTTCGCATAGGATAGGAACTACGGCCCCAATCCCTCTAATTCTGAAAGGAGACCTGTGCCCAGCAGGAGACCATATAGGTGATGATGATAATCACTTTGTACTGTACCCGTACGGACTTGACATTCGATCAAAAAACAGGAGAAGTACGGCTTTGGACTAGCACGCGGAGGGTTCCGTATGATTTTATAAGTAAGAAAATTTGGAAAACAAAAACAAAAGATACTCAATTTTACCTTCATGTATACAGGTCATTGATTTATACTCTATGGATACGCACGTTCATTTCAACAATATGTTCAATTCAATTCAATTCAATTTTTGAAAAAATATAGCTCCATCGAAACTATCGATGATTCCGCCAATGTCGAGGTTGAAAAAGACACTATCGGTTGGCCGTTGTGCGGTAGCTTCGTTGTTCAGTACTCGGATGAGAACCTAAAATAGACAACACAAACATAAATTTTGTTAAACTACCTACAAGTATAATTTGTTAATTTTTATAAAATCAAAAATATGTTCAAATACCGGACTGTCACAAGACGTCAACGCTATATAGATTATACACCGCAGACGTGACACAGCTATTTTACCTACGAAACGTAATCATTTTGCATCTGGCAAAATAGATATTTTCGAAAAAAAAAAAAACTTTAAAACTGCATTTTTTTAATCAATTGAAAGAAATTATCTTAATAAATAGGCAGATAGTAAATGAGGTTTTGAAAAAAAGCTGAAGCACTAGAAATGTGATTGAAACCTGTAGTTCAACGGTTCTTAAGCCTTTATCGCAATGGAACCCCTTATTGGAAATTTAAAATTTGCCGGAGCCCCAAAATAGTCAAAAATGGTGTACTGAGTAATATTATATTATATATTTTTTTGTTTTTTAGTAGCAATGTATGCTTGCTCAACGAAATTTCAGATTTTTTAAAAGCGAAAAAGATTTTCGGAATGCCGGAGGGGATCAGGCAAAGGACTGGATGTAGTACTTTATACTTCAACTGTTACTAAAATGCGTATCGCGTAACATATTGACGTTCATAAAAATTAGTACATGGAAAAAGAATGACAGGTATAAATAAAGCAATTAAACGAATTGTCATGCATGTTCAGTCACAATTTTTTACCTACAACCAATTCTGAATGGGAACGTCTGCACGTTTTAGTCTATGATTGTAAGATGGCGTAATGTCAACGACTTTATAACCTTCGATGCGTGACGTCTTATTTTAAAAGATGTTTTTATTGTGGTATTACAATATTATTAGTTGCTTAATCACTTGTACAAGATGTAATTTTACTTACTTGAGTAGTGAATTGTTACTTACGTGCAGGTTCACGCCTATATTCGGAGTCTCAATCAAAAACTAGTTCGTCCGCCGCTCATGAATGTCAAAGTCATACTAAAGTCCTTTGCACAGTGCAAGGTGCAAAGCAGTGGAACACAATGAGTGTTCGGATGGCGATATCTAGTAAGTACATATATATCGATGATACAGGTCCATTCAAATCGATCAGTATGGGAAAGTCTGAAAGTATAAAACATACTTACGTAGATTAGTTCCTATGAACCATGTCATCGATTTTAGTTACAAGAAAAACTCCATTCATACATTTAAAAAAAAACTTGTATAAAGTTCAGGAATCGAATCCGGTCGTTTTGAAAAATAAAACTTAGGTAGGTACATCCCTCCATTATTTCTATTTGGATATCGGTAGTGTAGGCAATGAGCAATTAATGTTACTATGAAATATGATATCTATCTAGAATGAATAAAATGCATTGTATTACATTGTTTTAAAAATCCTTTCGATATCCAGCACTTTGACATGCCATCCACATTTATATGCCAGCCCGTTGTTTTTATAAAATCCATTTTTCCTTTCTTTTTAGTTAGTGTTTGTTGTAATTTATTTATTCCTTGGTTCCTTGTAGTTGCATTTATATTACCTTATAGTGGTTTATTTAGTATATTCGTGTATCGTTTCGTGAGTCACAGACTATTCTGGCAGAAAATCAGCGCCGCAGGAGTCTACCGCTTCAGTCATTATGCTGAGTCAGCGACCGTTTCACTTTCGCGGCGACACTCAGAATTGTGTAATTATGTATTTACCAAGATACTATTTTCATGTGCGTTTTTCTGTAAGTATTTATTTGTGTGAAATTTGCTGAGGCGTGTCATCTGTGTTAATTAATAAATAAATGTATTCTTTCTTTCCTTTCTTTCTTCTCTAAGAACAGATCTTCGCATGTTTTAAATAAGTATAGTTTCAGATTTTCCCATTCTTACCGATCTGAATGATACAAGTGTTACAAACCTGTATATTGGAGTCATGCAAATTTGTTAAAAAAAATATCAGAATCTATAAAATTACAGGAAAAATCGGTTCAACTCACGATTATAAATCAGTCCTGCTAGTTTCGAAGTTTTCAGAACCAAAGAATTTTAGAACCAGATACATAAATATGCGCCGCCAAACTTCAGCACAATCGGATACACCTTGAGGTATTCCAACTTAGGCCTCTGGGTTGGCAACGCATCTGCAATACCATTGGTTTTGCAGATGTTTATTGGCGGTGGTGATCTCTTACCACCAGGAGACCCACTTGCTCGTTTGCCTTCCAGTCGAATAAAGATAGGTAGAAGATTCTTCTTTCTGGTGGCAGTCGAATATCAAGCACCTACCTATTTCAACATAATAGGTACATAGAGAAAGTTCAAACTCATAAAGGTCCGTATATTTATGTCATTCGATGTAAAGGTCAAATCAATTAATCCATCAAATCAGCCCACATACACCCACTGCTGGGCAAAATTTGGCTATCACGCCATTGACAGCGTCTATTGAATTTGAGTGACAAATTTTATAACCCCGATTAACACAAATTTTTCTTTCCCGAAAAATTGCTTTGTTCCCGCAAGAATTAAATAACTGAAAACCATAATGTAGTATGCTCGGAATTAAGAGTAGAATCAGGTGTTTTAAATCAACAACGTTTGTGTTTTTAAATCCCTTTTTTATTGTGCCCAGTCTAAAAGTTACGAATGAAACACGTGCCAATTAAATGTTTTAGTGAGGTATAGCAACTGAGCGGCAAAAAATCTGGCCCTCAAATGTATGCCGTAATAGGTAATTTTGTATGTAGAGTGGGCTAAATTGTGCCGCTGAGTATATTTAGAAACCTAAATGAATACTGGCAGTTTTGCTGTCAGTTTGATTTTCTTTTAAATACGTCGATCGCAACCGACGAACACAAATGATGAGTGTAGAGTTAGAAATCAAGTAGAATTACTGACTAAGCAATACATGCGTTAATCCACCTTTCTTTTTCCCATGTAAAAAGAGGAACTAATCGCTAAAATAAAACATCAAAGCGTTATGTAAACTTGTGCCATAACTGGTAGCAATTACGTCGAATTGTACTCGATTGAATTTTTTTAAATTAAATATTAACAACCAACTCGTTACTGCGATCAAGGACGATTAATACCTGGACTGACAACCTCCATACAAAGAATCGTACGCCGCTAATTAGTATCTTTCTACGTCGCTAGATGGCGCTAAGAGTACCATTTCGTTCTAAAGTCGTAATTTTCCAATTTCTACAAATACGCCAGCGTGAATTAATACCATCAAGCGTTCAATCGCATTCCAAGTAATACAGTGAAAAGTGAATAGATGGCGTTAGCTGCCATGTTTCATAAGATGGATCGGCAATTCCATTTCACTTTATTCTGTCACAGTATGTATATAAGCAAAAGCTTATCTACACACACATAAACAAATCTATATATATATAGTCTAGTCTTATTTTCGAATTTCGTAGCAGCCCCGCTGTTTATGTTCATAAAATAGTAATAATCGATCAAGCCCGAGTCTCTAAGCTTGCCATTTTGTTTACCATTAAAGCATGTTTTAAATAGTTTGAACCATTAGGTTAGCTTGGAGAAGATCCGTATTTTAAACAAATTTTTAAAGAACAAAGAAACCAAACGAAAAAATATTAACGAAAAAGATACCGCATGCTATTTGGATTTGAACTCTGACCAATCAGATTACTAGACTACCGCACTACAAATTGAGCCATAATGCTGATATTATAACCTTTTAAATTATTCAATTGTATTGCGCCATGTTTTCACTATAAAACAAGCTATTAAAATTCGAAATCACGCGTTTCAGTGATAAACGGAGGCCGAATTTGTCTAATGCCTCCGCCGACGTGTAGAGGATGGTTTTTGCTTGTCTGTGGTAGGTATTTAACGTCGGCCGATGCCGAGTCGGCCACTTATCCGTTTGGTGTCGGTTTTTCGACACGGATCAAAGGGTGACAGCGCGAACGCAACGCGCCTGTCCACACGTCTGCCGATGTGTGGACGGATCGCAATTTATCCGAAGATATTGTTGCGGATCCATCGGCCGACGCATCCGTCGATATGTAGAGGAGGCATAATGCGCCGACCACAGATATAGATTACATCAGATAACGCAAATACCTCAATCTGTATGAAAACCAACCGTGTCACTTTTTAGGGTTCAGTAGCCAAAACAGCAAAAACGGAACCCTTATAGTTTTGCCATGTCTGTCTGTCTGTCCGTCCGCGGTTTCCTCATAGACTGTCTGTGCTAGAAATCTGTAATTTTTAACAAATACAAAAGCAAATAACAAAAGCATTAGGGGTTTACTAAAACCATTTTTCGATTCATTGATATGTTTGCAAAATATTCAACTTTAAAGTGCAACTTTTCATTACAATCAAGCTTCACACCCCCCCCCCCCCATTTTCCCCAAAATTTTGGGGAAATTCAGGATGGTCGTAAATATATCAAACTTACAAGCAAAACTATAACGGTTAAGTTTTCTTGTGAATTATTAGTAGTTTCAGAGTAAATAGCAGCCTGAGGTATAAAATATACCTAAACTTGGAATATTCCGTACAAAATACGAAATCCTTAGAAAAAAATACTTAATTTTTTCGTAATGGCTACGGAACCCTATTTCGGGCGTATCCGACACGCTTTTGGCCGGTTTTTTTATATCTACTGTGACGTCTTAAGAGCAAATTAGCAATATGAATTCCCAGGAATTCGCCGATGTCCGCGCAAAATCGATTCAAATGCGCCGCCCGAGTCAGTCACAAGTCATGAATAGTCAGTTAGCGGTCAGTCTTTGTAGGGGGCCAACTCCGACGACGTTTGGTCGGGGTTCGGACACACGAAGTAAGTAGATGAATTTGTGTAATCTAGTGTAATGTATATCTGTGGCGCTTACGTTCGCGATCGCATGCCTCATCTCTTTCTTCCCTCGTTTCCCATAGCGTGTGACAGAAATATTTTAATGAAAAGATAAGTTGTGAGGCTCATCATAATATAAATCCAATGACAATATTGACATTTCTGCACTGTTCTCTTGAAGTGTCAAATTACTTCTTACAATTCAGAAGGGCTACTCCGAAACACATCGTTCGAAGTTCGTGTCGTGCGGTCCCTCTCACACTTATACTATTTAATACGAGAGCGAGAGGGATCGCACGACACGAACTTCGAACGTGGTGTTTCGGAGTAGCCCTACAGGGCTTTGCGAGAGATTGATAAGGTCTCCGTTCTTGCAGGTAAAAATGACTAAATTTTATCACACATTTCACGAGCTCACCGACGCCATCTAGTTATTTTATGCAGCAAAACTTAGCGATCAAGCGTGCAACCAATGATGAGTGGTAGTGTCATCTATAAAACATTAATGTAACTACTTTCTTGACGACTACAAAATATAATCTTTAAAAATCGTGTATTGAAGTGATATAATGGTATTGAAACAAAGTGGAATGATGTTTGTCGCCAATAAAACAAGAAAAACATATAAATGTTGGAGAAAAACACATTTTTTTCTACTTCCAGGCTATGAAGCAGCGCCATCTAGTTTTAGCCCGGAATTTGAGCTTTTTCAGCGTTACATTTTTTTGTATGAGATTGGCAGTCCAGGTATTAATCGTCCTTGCTGCGATATTATTTAATTGCCAATAGAGACACCGGGTTAAACATAAGTACGTAGTAGGTAAATACTAAATAAAAATCGTAATATTGCGAAATTTTTACGTTAATTGTCAAATTGCTACAGAAAAATCTTTAAAAATAATGTTTTATAATTAAAACGTGATGTACCTACTTAAAATAACTTAGGGCCATCCCGCGCGAGCCGATTGCGAACTCTTCACTTACTTTGAATTTTGTCGCAAGAGTATGTCACACCTGTATTGATTTCCTCTCGATTTCTCCTAGGTAACCGAAAAGCTCAAGGTAAGTTTCAAGTGTAATTTCACACATACAATCCGAAAAACTAACTCTGAGGTGCAAGCCTGGATCCGAATCTTGAGAGGCTTAAGTTCAAATCACTTGTCTACTAAAGCTTTATTTAAGCTCAAAGTTTAGTCAAATTAAAGAGGACACAGAAGAAAACGGGCACAAAAAATCCAACAATGTTACACTTGCAAGAGCCGCAACAATCGATTGTGCCGTGGGAATTTAGTTAAGGAAACGTTATATGGTTCCTGCATTGTTTTAAAGCGGTTGCATCAATTAACTTCCTTGTTATGTGTTCGGATCACACAGGTATATCTAGACTACTGTATTTTGTATGCTGTGACCTACTGAAACAAAAAAAGTTGGACGTACAGTCAGCCGGTTAAATTTGGTAATTACTCGTTTTAACGCCGTCAGAATTAATTCACAATATGATATAACTAGCTTTTGCCCGCTGCTTTGCCTGTGTGTGATTCGGTTATCAGGTGCTGTTCAATCGGGAATTATGCATTTTCTCTGGCCCATAAACTCTTTCTGTGCCAAAAATCATGTCGATCCGTCGCTCGGTTTCGACGTGAAAGACGGACAAACATACAAACGAACAAACACACGCACTTTCGTATTTAGTATGGATATTAGTATGGATAATTTATATTTGTGATAAAATTGGAGAGCTTGTCATAAATATATTTTTTGTGATTTATGAAAATCAAACTAGAAACGAATCACCAATCCATCGAGAAAAAAACAAACTCAACTGGAGGGATGTACTGTATCCAAAATTTGTATGAGACTACTCTTTGAATAAAAAGATAAAAAACAGTTCAAGAATAAAATTATGAACAATAAAGAGGTTAACTCTTGATTCACGTCTCTGCGTATGGGTTTACTGTTAACTACTTAATACCCAAAGACGGCGATGAACGTACTAATAAACTGTTAAATCCCTATCCCTACTTCCCTACTAATATTATAAATGTGAAAGTAACTCTGTCTGTCTGTCTGTCTGTCTGTCTGTCTGTCTGTTACGCTTTCACGTCGAAACCACTGAACCGATTTTGATGAAATTTGGTATATAGGTAGTTTGAACCCCAAGGATCAACATAGGATAATTTTTATTCCGGTAGAGGGCGCCACCGCCCGATAACCTAGGTCCGCGCAGACGAAGTCGCGGGCATAAGCTAGTATGTCATAAGTGTCAACATGTCTTTTGTTAAGTCTACATCGTAAGTGATTTGATAGACAACAACGATTAAAGTTTGATTGGTCTCCCGCAGGACCTATGCAGCAGTTTTCTGGGATTATTACATTACATCCAGATCTATCTAAATGCATATTTTGCTTTGAACCTACATATTATATATTTGTAGTTATGTGGTATAGTGCTTACTTGAGATGTAGTCCGCGCGGGTAAATAAATCACAAAATGTTTTTGCACTTAATTTGTAATCAGTCAATACACGGAAGAAACAATTAGCACAGGCACAAGCAACAGTTTAGAAGGATTGTGAAGATAAAAGCGATAAGCGAAACAAGCGTTTGCAGCGGACGATGCAATTCGGAAGCATTTATAATAGGGCGTACGAACATAGGCTCCGCGTCGTTAGTTAATATCGACTGCCGCAAGCGCCGGCCAAGCGGGCGCGCTGCGCCGGTGTAGAAAACCGGTTCTCGATGCTCACGCATCGAACAAAGGATCAGATGTTGTAAATCTCTAATAAGAAAACCAAGTTGCACTGTCCGCTGACATACATTTTGCGTTATACAAAAATAATTATTTTTAGTGATGTAAATATTAACATAATGATTATTGGATTTTAGATTATAATTATTATTTATTTTGACATGTATTTAAACACGTAATATTGATATAAATAACAATAGAAAATAACAATTGATCCAATATAATATAAGAATTATTACAATTATTATTATAGTATTATGTGATTATTTAATTCAATTATTAACCAATTATTACGACATGATTATTTTAAATGAATTATTATACAATTATATTATGATTATTCTCATTCAATTAGTTCGATTATATTATTTATGATTATTAATATATTATTATTTTAACTATTATATAACTATTATTTTATTATTACGCAATAACACAAACACAAGTGAACAATGATATGCACGCATCAGCTATAAGCTGCCTGTGCATTATAAATAATAATAATAATAATAATAATAATTATTGTTTTATTATTATTATTACACAATTATTATTTTTGATCTATGTGTGTTAATAGGATAAGTTGCGAGAATAATCGCCACAACACAAACACAAGTGAACAATGATATGCACGCATCAGCTATAAGCTGCCTGTGCATTATAAATAATAATAATAATAATAATAATAATTATTGTTTTATTATTATTATTACACAATTATTATTTTTGATCTATGTGTGTTAATAGGATAAGTTGCGAGAATAATCGCCACATATTATTTTCAGCTGGTCCATAAAACAATGACTACCTAAGTCACACATACTCACATTCAGTAGTCATCTCTCATCTCTGAATTCTAATTAAATATTATAATCGTATGGAGAAAACTTTTGGAGATTCTATCACCACGGGGGTCTCGAAAAGACAAATAGCCATAAATTATACTTTATAATTTTTACTTTCTTTCCTCGAGTATTGTTCATTTATTTACGTTCTTGTTTTAAGACAGACAAACAAATCAACTTTGTACGTATCATACGTAGCTACCTATCATAGTTAGCTATAAGAATATTCGCACAAGACCTTTATTTAATCTTGCACTTACTACCACCCCTCCCCTAGCCCTCTTGTTCTAAAAGGAGGCCTGTGCCCAGCAGTGGGACGTATATAGGCGGAGAATTGAATTGAATTACTACCTACCAAAATACCTTGAAGAGAAAAGATATAACTTTACAGGCTAATCCGTAGCCCTTCCTTCTATGTTTTATGTTAAAAAAAATAAGTTTAAAAAACTGAAACCCGACTACGGAAAAAGCGCTCTAAAAATTATGAAACAAGAAAATAGTCAAGAATTACATACAATTAGGCAATTTGCTTCTCCGTGACCACTAATGTGAACCTTCCACAAAGTAACGCCTGATTAAATCAAGCAAGAAAATATTGTTTTCTGAAATTCTTATACTTACACAGACATCAAAGGAGAGCCGTGGTCACATGCCACCATGAAATGAATTGCTAAGTAACCCTTTAAGTTGTATGTAATTCTTGACTATTTTCTTGTTTCATAATTTTTAGAGCGCTTTTTCCGTAGTCGGGTTTCAGTTTTTTAAACTTATTTTTTTTATTTAATTATTTTGATGTTTTACTTGCGTAATATTGGCTTTAACTTTAAAGATTTATTAGCCTCTCTTACTCCTCCAAAGACACTGCATTATAAGGGTTACATAAAAGTTTCCGCGGATTCAGATCATTGATATATAAAACCTCCAATGATCTTACTCTGCTTAAAGCAACGTATACTTGACCCTTTGCAAAAGTACGTTTACCAACGTCAACTACAGCCTTTCTGCACTGTGACACCCCAACACCAAATAAGTGGAAACATTTGGCGAGTAATTTTGCCACTACCTCTCAAACCAAACATGTCTCATATTAGTCAATCTGAGCTCCCGTGATTGAGGCGACCCTGCCTCTCTGATCTCTGAGGCATAGTCTCTCATCGCGGTGAGTCTGAGTTCCCGTCTGCGACCACTCTGCTTCTCTAACTTATGAAGCGTACCTCCCCTGAGTGCAGTCTTTTTTTTGTGTAGTGTAGACGCTACGCTGGAACATACGTAAATACAAACATACATACATACATAGACTGCTAAAATCATTACCCTTCCTTGGCTTTGCCGTAGTCGGGTAAACACAAAGTAACGCCTGATTAAATCAAGCAAGAAAATATTGTTTTCTGAAATTCTTATACTTACACAGACATCAAAGGAGAGCCGTGGTCAAGCTCGTTATTTTGCGATTTAGAGCCGATTCCCCGTTAATTGTGTTAAATAATTCCTACTTTGATGCTAATCAAAGATAAAGCGTCGAGGCCCATTTCGTGTAACTGGAATTTTTATTTCAGAGGCCATTCTGGTCATTAAACTGGGCAAAACCCGAAGTTCAGTGTCTAGAATTTATGTTCATTAAAGTGCGCGGCTGCCAACTGAAACCCGCTGGGTTTTACACAGAAATTCGTGCGGGTGACATCATACGCACGTTACGGTTAGGTATAGGGTTCGAATTGGGGAAAAATTCGATGTGGTTTGCCTGTTTTTGCTGTTCTTATCGGGATTTAATTTCCTGCTTACATTATTTGATTGTCTTTGAATTCCTTAGGCATTGATGCGGTTTCTTAAGGGGCCCACGTATGTAGAGGGCCTGAGATTGCTCTAAGAGTATGTGAAGTCTAGATTTGTTCGGAATTTTAGTTCCCTTCGTAAAAAGCTAGAAAATGTAAAACAAATTCGGCGTTTCTTTGGCTCTAGTAACCAAACAATGACTCATATATTCGCATAGTTAATTCACTTACGTAATTATTATCAAACCAAATCTGGGTCATCGACCGTAGGCAGTAGTGACCTTGACACTGTTCTCGCAAGGTCATCATTTAAAAAAAAGAAAGATTTTCCAATTCCACTAACATTCGAGAACGCGATGTATCCTAGTGAGCCACTAACTGTTCGTCAGGGTGATCACGAATCGACTTGCGGTAAAATTCGACGACTTTCGGCCCCCGGAGCAGGTTGGGTTTCGTAAAGGTTACAGTACCATAGACCACATACACACAGTGAGGCAGATTATACATAGAAGTCAGAGAAGATAATCAACCCCTGTGTCGTGCCTCCTGTCAGTGTTGTGTCTCCACTCGAAATTGTGTCTGAGTATGTATATCTTGGTGAGACTATACAACTCAGTACAAACAACTTTGAGGAGGCTAATAGACGAATACAGTTGGGCTGGGCTGTTTCAGGAAACTTCGGGATATTTGTCGTCAGACATCCCTCAGTGCCTAAAAACGAAAGTCATCAACCAGCGCATCCTACTAGTTTTGACCTATGGAGCCAAACGTGGACCAAGACTGCGGGGCTAATCCACAAATTCAAGTCGTTCAGCGAGTTATGGAGATAGCAACGCTAGGGATTTCTTTGAAGGATAAAATCCGAAATCAAATTATCCGACAAAGAGCGAAAGTCACCGACGTTTCTCAAAGAATTAGTTCTCTGAAGTGGCGTTGGGCTGGCCACGTCTGTCGCAGGCCTGATTCGGTGGAGCAGAGGAGTCCTCAAATGGAGACCACAGACGGCCAAACGTAGTGCAGGGAGTCTTGAGGCACGGACGACCTTAAGAGGGTCGCTGGCGGCGGGTAGATGCAAGTGACTGAAGACAGTGTTGTGGAAGAGGCCTATGTCGAGCAGTGTACTGCTGTTGGCTGATGATGATGATGATGATAAACTCATTTAAAAGTAAAGTAGTCCAACAATATAAACTTAATGAAAAAAGAAAATCAAAGCGACAACTAACAAGCAATAATTCAATATCGATATATATCGACGTCATAAGTTTGCCGTCTTGAGTTTTTTATACGAAACGTTTTGGGAGTTCAATTATGAACGTTTCTGTACTTAATGTAAGTAAAAGTACGACTTTATCGTTTTATTAAAGACGATACAGAATTATTTAATTCTTATTTTTGACTATTCAAAATATCCGTTTTATTCGAATAAACAACACTGCTAAATTCGAATTTCATTTCTGTCGGATATTCGAATAATATGAATATTCGAATATTCGAATTGCAAACCCTATTCAGGAATACCACTTTAACAAAAATCTATGACAGATTTGCAACTAAAAAAGAACAAACGTAAAAATTAAGATAATATTCAATTTATATAATCAGAATATCGGGTATTACTACTCTATTGAATCTTGTTCTAGTTCCATACATCTATCTGTTTTTGCGATGACCACTCCGAGCTCATGCATAAGCAAGCATCGATAACGATAAGAAATAAGGGAATATGGAGTTATTACGGCACTACGCTACTGCTATATATGTATTTGTTGATGCGATTGACCCTCCTCATATTCGTGTTATATTCCCATTCAGTTTATTATTAGTACTTACCCGCGGTAGTCGAGCAGACGGAGACGGTACGTTGCTCTAGTATCAGGACCCTTTGTGTACAGAACCCTGGAAAAGGAACGTGAAGTTAATTTATTCATACAATCTAATTGTTTAATTAAAAAGTGCTTACGTGTGTACTAGAATTAGTCGTACAGTAGGGGCCCCTCTGGACAGACATGTTATTGTGGAAACAATTATAATTATCCTACCCTTTAAACACCTTTTGACCTAATTAGGAGGAGTATAATTTATGTGAAAATATTGTCAGTTGCTTGAACACATTTTAAGTGATAAGAAGTGTCTGCCATAATGGAGTGAGTATTTCTGTTTAATCATAGTCAAATTTCGTATTAAAATAGCATAGTTAAGATACTGTTATAGCTTGTTTTATCTAAGCTTACTTACTAGGTATGGTAAAAAGAAGCATTATGAAGTAATAATAAAGAGGTATGATTTTATTAATCACCTAATAAATACGTTTTCGGCGACCTAATAGATAATATTTGTTCCTAAAATAGTAAATCTGTCACCTAGATTGAATAAACAAATAAAATCACTCAGAAATAATATTGATCATCAAATAATTATATTGGGTTCCAAAATAATAGATGTATCACTAAAACTGAATCACCAAAAAAAAAAATGGCTTCCAAAAATTAATTATAATGACTGGAAAATAATATTGATCATAAAATAATTGAACTGAAATTTGACGATATTGATATACAATGAATGAAATAATAAAAATATCTTCTCACAAATTATACCAATTGACCCAGCCCCAAACTAAGAAAGTTTGTTCTATGGGTACATACAAACATCTAAGATTCACAAGTACCTACTACAAATAATTTATATTCATCATACAAGTATTGGCAGTGGGACGTATATAGGCTGAGATGATGATGATGATGATACAAGTATTAGCAAAAAAATTTCGGTTTTAGCATTTCTCCGGCCGCTGCACTGTGACATTCCAACACCAAATAAGTGGAAACATTTGGCGAGTAATTTTGCCACTACCTCTCAAACCAAACATGTCTCATATTAGTCAATCTGAGCTCCCGTGGTTGAGGTGACCCTGCCTCTCTGATCTCTGAGGCATAGTCTCTCATCGCGGTGAGTCTGAGTTCCCGTCTGCGACCACTCTGCTTCTCTAACTTATGAAGCGTACCTCCCCTGAGTGCAGTCTTTTTTTTTGTGGATTGAGAATCCTCGCGAGCACGCGCGTCAGCAGAATATGCTCGTGATTGAGAGGATTCACGCATACTTATGTAAGGCTTTACTCTCTCTTTCATTTGACTTAATTAAAAACATTTGCTCGTTGTTTACATAAAATATAATAGATTCTATTACTTTCCATCCTTCGTTTTTTTAACAGACTTCAAAAAAAGGAGGAGGTTATCGTTTCCGGTGATTCATTTCGACGCTTTTCCACAATTATTAGAGGTTGAGTTGTTAAAATGTTGACTATCTTCGGTTACCCCGTTAAGTTAGGAAAAATCTTAACAGCGCGATGTAGGATGGGGATTGCACCTGAGAGCGATATCTAATGGCGAACTTGTGAAGTAAAAGCTGTATACAGATATTAGGTATTACAAATAAATTATATGTTGTTATGTATATATCTACCTATCTATCTATTTAGAGTTGTTGTGTATTTGTATTGTATGAGTTAGTGTTATATTACTCTAATCTACTGTAAATTGCACCACCTGCTAAAATGTATTCCTTAGTTCTGTCCATTGTAAAAGTTACCTGGAAGATATCGCTCTGAAGCAATAAGTCCGCCTATTGCTTACCTTAGAAAATCTCTATATAATATACCTGTATTTTCTGTACTGCTTACTGTGTTAGTGTGCAATAAAGAGTTATTGTATTGTAAATTCTGTTGGGATTTGGTTTGGAATTGGAACGGTTTATTAAAACTGTACTCTATATTGCTACAAAATTAATGTAATACTGCCGCACAATTGAAATCCATACGAGATAACTTTATATTTCTATCTTTATACAATTTTGACGACTTTCAGAGCTAATACCCAACTAGCAAATTAAACCGTATAAGCTGCTCTCTTACAACCTTAAGTCGAAAGACACTCGTGTGAAAGATCTGTCATTATCAAAAAGCCGTTTAAAAGCAACTCTCTGGATTGTTTAGCATCGAATGCTTTTTTGCTGCATAAACATGTCTAGTAAACGTGCTCTCGACAAACTCATATCGCATTTACTCGACAGCTGTATAAAGATATCTCTCGATCACCTTCTTGTGACCGTATGTCTTATGACGGTTGTATAAATGTAACCAAATTGCTAATTTGTTGTCAAACTAACTTTTATAGCACCATATTTCGACATTCAATTATTACAGCACAATTGCTGAGTAAAAGTGGTTTATTCGACAAAATAGCATTTCAGTTACTTTTATAGCACTTAATGTCATATAATAGCTGTCTGCAAGATTTTCTTTCGACGTGAATATTGAAGTTGAGAAAACGCTTTAAATTAATCTATTACAGGGCCCAAGGTCGTGTAAATATTATTTAACAGCTATCACACAGCGTAATAATGGGATAAACGTTATTTGAAATCTTTTACAGCACGTAACAATAAAAACCGCTTTGCTTTACTTTAATTTAAAATGTATTATAACAAATGGAAAAAATAAATAAAAGAAGTGGTGGTTTCCGACGGAAAATTAATAAATTGTACACTCGCAGGATTCATCGTACAATTGCTACATCGGGTTCAGCTACGGGTGAAGTGCCATCAAATAATTTTAACGAGGGTTCAGTATTAGAAAATATTCACGATTTTACTGAACATGACATTTTTGAAGCATCTCTTTCCAAGGCCATTTCGATTCCATAAGCTGCTTTAAATCAATTTATTTAAGAATTTGTCCACATCCAAGTAAACTACCATTTTACTATCACCTATAAAAGATAAAATGATAATGGTTTAACATTCACCACTAAAGACCCCTAAACTAATACAAAATGCCGCTGCTAAAGTCGTAAAAAGGAATTCTCAATTCTATTTTTCCACTAAAAAGCCGAGTGAATGCTTTAGGATGACGAGTGAGATGATATAATGGCGAATTAATTTTAACTTTTACATTAATATGATTTCTCACTAATTTTCTACTGAAAAATCTTGCGGCCCATGAAAATATTAACGAAAATTTAAGAAATGTACACGAAAAATTTTATTCCGCACATGAAAGTAAGACCTACGATCTAGTGTCAAGAGTTACCTAAAAATCATTATGGGTGGTATAAAATATAACATCAATGAGCAAAATACTTTTACTTATATTTTCTGTTGCTCCAATAAATTAATTTGCCGTTTGCTTGCGCTCTCACGATCAAAAAGTTGAGTGATTGCAACCGCGCTGCTATTTTACGATAAATAAGTCGAATGAAAGAGATAATACCGGCTTGTATAAGGCTTATGTGTGGAATAATGGCAAACTGATGTCTATCATAGAACTATATAGCATTCGAGTTGTGATTACTCTATATTCTTTCAATTATTTGGCTATTCATACGATACTCTTACGATATTTACAGCACTTAAAGCTGAAAGAAGTGTGCCCAAATCGCGTTGAGAGAACGTTTACAGACCTTTCTTTCGACATTTTACAGATCTATCTTACGACCAATAGCTGAAATAGAAACGTAATGTTGACTTTTTTACGACATGATTTGCTAGTTGGGTAGCTCCTCAACACTTACGTTGAACCTAAAACCTACTAAGGAACCTCAACATCAATTTTTAAGGCCTATCTAAAACTGCCTCACACGCCAGCTTACGCAAAAATTTTTTTTTTACTTGCCCAGTTTTTGTTATGTAAAATCCGACTCATATTTTTTTTATATTAAAAGGTATCCTATGTTACCCGGAGTATAATAACGAATCGATTGACACCTTATTTATTCAAATCGGATGAGTAGTGTAGACGCTACGCTGGAACATACCTACGTAAATACAAAATACATACATAGACTGCTAAAATCATTACCCTTCTTTGGCTTTGCCGTAGTCGGGTAAAAAAGCATTGAATATTCAAATATTCACTTATTCACAATAGAGAGCACTTAAATTTTTATTGCGTAATGACTAATTGCGCAACCTTGCTATTTTTATTGTATTCACTAAGTTTTATTGCTAAATTATCTTTAGAAATTATCGTTAAAATTCAAAGTAATTTTCTATTAAGTAATAAAACTATGAAGCATGACTCGAACCTCGCGCGTTTATAGTTCTTTATCACAACTCAAACACAATACCTGTTTCAGGTTCACAGACAAGATAATAAAGCTCAGGAATATAATGTTCACTGAATTTGAAATTCAAAATTCCTACTTAAAACGATACGACGGACGACGAAGACGACGGACGGTACGATATGGGCGGCCTGGTTAAAACCGCAAGTTCACGATGGGTGCCGGCCGCTTCCAGCCAAAGCAACAAGGATAGGTTTATGGGGGAGAGGCCTATGTCCAACAGTGGATGTCCTACGGCTGATATGATGACGGTGATGACGTAATATACTACCGATTCTTTTGATTCCTGACTAACGGTAGAACGTTCCCACAGTAAGTTTAATACTGAATATATGAGGGCGAGCCACAGTAGAGAGATCTCTTTCCAAACAGATGTTATGCCTGGGTACTGAAGTCCAAAAGATAAGACCGTTGGAATTTGTATTTACGCGTCCGAGTTGAGAAACTTCGATAGTATTGCAGTTTCTGTGTGACAACTAGATGGCTCTAGGAGTCACTATATCGGCTCTTTTAGACCGAAGGTTACTGGTTGCAGCAGGGCTACTACGAAACTCGAAACTCAAAGTTCGTGTCATGCGATCCCTCTGACACTTACACTATTTAATACGAGAGTAAGAGGGACAGTACGATACGAACTTCGAGTTTCGAGTTTCGTAGTAGCCCTGCTTTTTGTGCAGTCTGTCCAAGTCCGTTGCACAGACTGGCTGTTTACACGAGAGGTCGCAGAGTATTCACAAAAATGGAAGGCCGCTTGTGCCAATATTTTTGCGACTACCCAACCAGTTACCTTACGCCTTAACAACCTTGAGAGTGACAGCAGGGCTACTACGAAACTCGAAACTCGAAATTCGTATCGTACCATCCCTCTCGCTCTCGTTTTAAATATTATAAGTGTCAGAGGGACCGCACGACACGAACTTCGAGTTTCCAGTTTCGTAATAGCCCTGCTGGCGCCAAGTGATACTGATAACTCAGTCTAAACTTCGTAGTCAATACAAAGCCCCCTTAATTAACACGGAAATCCTCAAGTCAGCAGTGTATAGTCTAAAGAAAATAAGGGCTAATTGAGTTTCATCGATAAAAATAGATCAAAAACTTATTTGGGTTTTTAACTAAATACATTTAAGTGAATGAAAATATTTGTATTGTGTTATTTTGAATATAATAATATGATTTTTAGACAAGCAATGTTATATTTATTAATATTTTCGTTGTACCAATGACACTCCTTGGCCCCTATTTTCTTTTGGGTAGTATATTTCGAATTGTCATAATTACTTCTCACATGTATATTTATCAAATACTAGCTTGATCAATGATCGCCTCTACTTGAAAAAAAATATTTCTCGCTGATATAAACAGCATACATTTTGACATATTATCGTAATAGAATAAGGTACACATATATATCTCTAACGTCGACCTACCTAACATAACCCCGATTTTGAAAGCCTTCGTCTTAGTCACACCGGAGTTGACCGGAGTGACGTCACACGAGCCTGCGCGTACGGCGAAAGTTCCACATTCCTGCGCCCGATCGTCAACTGTCCTTACGCATTGTACGGTCAGCATAGCAAGCTCAGAAACAAGTACATAACTGTAAGCGTATTAGCACGCAAACAGGTGTGACGACGCCACAGAACGAGCAATAATTAGTATAATAAATGTCACGCGAGCCAAAAAGCCGTGTTATATCTGTTGTCCCAGACGTAGCAAAACTATAAGGGTTCCGTTTTTGCCATTTTGGCTCCAAAACCCTAAAAATGAGTTATTGCAGTGATGATGGTGGTGGTTCAAAAACGATTCCAATTTCTGAAAAAATGCATTATTTTACAAACACAATACCCACTTAATTTGATAACCCTATTTATCTGCGAATTTGTCTGCAAACTTCTTTGGTCGCGGCTTCATCCGATATTTTTTTCGTACGCACGAGCGTATTTTTTTCATTTCCTTATTTGCTTTTGTTTTTATTACAATTTGCTGAATTTGCAGATTGTACCTCACAACTGTCAGGTAAATAAAAGAACAGTAATGTGATTGTTGTGTTTAACGGCTTCTTGAATATGGAGTATTGAGAAGGTATAAACAAATATTGCAGTTACGTTCAGTTGTTTAAGTATAATTTTATTTCGATCAAATTCATAGAAACATTGCTTAAAATCATAACAATAAAAATCCACGGCATTTTTAGTGAATTATTTATCAAAAACATACAAATATTCGTCGTTGGGAAATAAAAGTCATCGAGCGGTGATCACGAACAGGAGAGAAGCGTTGGCAGGCCTCCCACTAGGTGGACTGACGACATCACGAGAGTTGCAGGCAATCAGTGCATGGCAACTGGCGAGTTGTCATACATTGTGGCGTTCTAGGAGGGAGGCCTTTGAAGATGATGATTATTTCTGTGACTACATATTCATAAATGACAAAGAGGCAAACCATACCTACATTTGTCGCCCATTGAAGCTGTACCTGGAACACACGTCTAAAGCGTCATACTGTATCTTTAGGAAAACAAAATTTCCTTAAAGATTTAAATAAGCTTTGAAACCTCGTTTAAATATTCCTAATGCATCTTACTTGACGCGCCGTCAATGTGTGAGTGTGCTGTCTTCTGCATTTGGGTGCCTATTTATTATCATGAACACGTCTCGCATTTTTAATGCGAAAAGTAATAAATCGAAATGAAAGTTCGTTTGAATTTGGTTCTTATTTCGATGGAGAAAAGTTTTGTTTTGATTGTATTTTAATGTCGGTTGTATCTTTATAGATTGGAAAGAGCGAAGTCTCTCTCTCAGTGTAGTTGTGGGCATAGCGACAGCAATAAGCCTGTGGTGATTGGGTAGCGCTGCTGTTCGCAATTAAAAAGTTTTTCTTTTTTTTACCCCCGACGCAAAAAGAGTGGTGTTATAAATTTGGCCGCTATGTGTGTCTGTGTATCTGTGTGTCTGTCTGTCGGTCTGTGGCACCATAGCTCTTAAACGGGTTTACCGATTTGAAGGAGGTTTTTTTTTATTTGAAAGCAGGTTTTCTAGCAATAGTTCTTAGATATGTTTTATCAAAATGATAAATTTTTGAGATATTGAACTTTGATGTGACAAAATCGGGGGGTTTTCAACTTTTTGTTGGTTAGGTTATTATTTTTTTAAAATGCCAATGTAGGTATAGTCTAATTTACGAATACATAAGCAGTTATTGTAGGTATTATGTATGTATGTAAACTCTTTATTGTACAAAATAAGTAAACTAACACAATTGAAAAATTGGTTATGGGTATTATTATTTTGTCCATTTTCTACATAAATCAATGAAATTATCAAATCGAAAGAATCAAAGAGAACATTAGGAATATTTAGGACGTTTATTTCATTTACATTTTAAAAACTATCTAACTTAGCCTTTACCTGCTCGCATAAACCATTACTTCCTACGGGATTTTACTTAAATCCTATGGAACTTTGGAAACTTACATTATTGTTTTGTATGATCTGATCAACACCCGCGCCAAATTTCATGTTTCTGCACTTAGGTAGCGGTTAAAATTTTGGTATTTTACATTTATCCCGGGGAAAATCGGGATAAAAGTAGTAGTGTTTTTCCGGGTTAAGCCGTGGTGGCCTAGTGGTTTGACCTATTGCCTCTACAGCAGAGGGTCGTCGATTCAAATCCGGGCTCACACCTCTGTGTTTTTCGGAATTTATGTGCAAAATTACATTTGAAATGTTACCACGAGCTTTACGGTGAAGGAAAAGGAAACGCACCGGCGAAGCAATTCAATGTTGTGTGTGAAGTTCCTAGAACTACGGCCTAAGCCTCTCATTCTGCGAGGAGGCCTGTGCCCGGCAGTGGGACTTATGTCCGATGAGAAGGGTAATTCAGAGATCTAGTTAACTATATGATAAACTTTATTTCCTCACACTCACGCACACACATACTCACAAACTTTCACATTTATAATAGCAAATATTCCTTTTTAAATTCAATAGGTTTTTTTTTATTTTTGTTTTTATTTAGTATAACACGACTATTATCGATTGACGTACTTATAATGAGCTTTCAACACATAATTAGCTAATACCCCCATAAATTTACCAACTCAATTGACTAATTATTTCAATTTATTAATTTCAAGGCTTCTCTTCTTATAAGTAATGACTACAAATGTAATTGATAATTAAGTAATCAAAAATTAATCTAGGTTTCATTATTATTATAAGTACGAGTAATTGCAAGTATTGCAACTGAACGTAAATAAGAACCACGGTGAATTTGACATCCTATTTTTTGTGATTGGTTTATTTTTTGTATTTTTTATTTCAACTCCAAATTTTTTACTTTTACGGTCATCCCGTAAAACCATATGGAAATATATATTTGAAATAAAAAATACAAAAAGACGCCAAACAACTAATCATAATTTGATTGCTTAGTAGCGACATCTCTTATCTGGTTGAGCGGTTAGTTCCAAAAGAGTGTTACGTCTCTTGATGAGAGCGAAACATAAATGTCGCTAGTGCTTTTTCAAAAAAGTGTAACCTTTCTTTTTTTGAAATTTTGGAAAAAATATGGTTTTTCCTACTCGGAATCAAGAGCACAATCGATTCCAATAGTTTTAAAAAAATGTCCCCAAAAAAATTACAGTTTTGCGACGTTTTTTTCATACACTCAGTATGGGCGTGACAAAACTGACTCATAAAATTTTGTATGAAAAATTGGGGACCTATGGGGGTGCATAGGAGAAATTCGTGTCTGTACCCCTGTCCAGTCGTAGCGTAGAGGTATGGCACGCACCAAGGAATGCTGAGGACCTGGGTTCGATTCTCAGCGTTGGTCTCTTTTTCTAGTTTTTTTTCTGCATCCATGTCTCAGTTTGTTTTTTCTATTTTTTGATAAATTAAATTCTATCGCAATTAAATTACCAACATTGTCCTTATAAAACTGTAACTAACATGATGTGTGTAGCGTATTGCATTACATTACTATAAAATAAATGTGCACATCGCCGGAAGTGCGGGTAGCGCGGGTGCTATACTATAACAGTTCTCGGTCAGTCGTGCTCTGTCAGGCAACCGGAGCGGACCACGCTCACGGCAATGAGCTAAACCCTAAAAGGTATTTAATTTCTATCCTTAACTAACCCTGTGACGCTAGGACGTCACAATGTGTATGGGACTAGAGCCTGAAATAAACGTTAAATGATTATTATTATTACATTGTACAATTATGCATGAATGATAACTCTTTATTGTATATTTTTAGAATCCCCAAAGGAATTTAGTAAGATTGTAAGGCTGATCCTGTTAGGTTACGAGAAAAAAAGCCCCCTGATATTATGGTTAGTACATTATAATTTTAAACACAACAATACCTCAAACCTATGCAGAATTAAATCATTCGTGCCCTGACTCAGCAAAGAACAATCTCATCTCACATTAAATAGCTATATGTAACAGGTAACTTAATGTCACTCTGACATTTACTGAGAAACCATTTCACGAGCCATTAATTAGGACTCGATTTGTGGCATTCGAACATGGCGGATGTAGACAATATTTAATTTTGCTATTTCTGTTTCTTTGGCTAGTTGAAGTATAATTTTGATAGTGTTTTATGCGGCGATTAACCTTAACAGTGAACAGTGATCACAAAATTCTATATTGCTCTCGTGTCTGACATTTTTTCATGCGCAAGTTGTCTCCACGTGGTTTCTGGAATTTTACTATCAAGTCACAAAAACTACAATCACCGTACAACGTTGCCTCTCGAAAGAGAATACTTATGACACTGGCAAAATTGTCTTATTAATTAGGCCAGAAGCCATATTTTAAAAGAGAAAAAGAAGAAGAAGAAGAAGAGCCATAAATTAAAAATTCCACAAGATTCCAGAGTGGGCAACGATTAATTTGAATCTACCTACGAGTATAACATCTTATCTATTTATCTTTCTCTTCCTTTCTTTCTCTTTTTATTTCTTTTTCTTTTGTTAAAGTTTGGAATAAGCAGTTCATATATATTTAGTTGCATTTTTCTTTTAAATACCATCGTGGAAACGGCTCTAACGATTTCGCCGAAATTACCATATGGGGAGTTTCATAGGCGAGCCATCAATCTAGCAGTCTTTACTCAGATAAAACGTGTCTTTTCGAATTTTCGTGTATTTCTTAAGAGCTTGTGCACACTAGTGTTTTTGCCGGCGGTTTTTTTTTTCGACTGGATGGCAAACGAGCAAACAAGTGGGTCTCCTGATGGTAAGAGATCACCACCGCCCATAAACATCTGCAACACCTGGGGTATTGCAGCATTGTTGGTTTCTCGGCAGAGGGGGACCGCGGCGCGCACGTGGCATGCACGCGGCGAGCACGCTGCAGTACCTCTACGATTATTTGCCGCCAGCTAGCCGCCGCGGTAACGCGTACCGTATTGACCGTACGTTCCTTAACCGCCGGCAAAAACGCTGATATGCACAAGCTCGTCTTATTCCACGTGTAATAAGTTCAGTAATTTCAATACCGTTGTCATGAGCGCTATGGCATTGAACTTGCAAGTCTTGGGATAGGATCCCGGTCAGAAACGTTAAGTATTTTTATTTTTGTATTTATTTAGGTTACGTTTTACTTTGAAGTTTAATTTCACATTAATCTTCTCCGAAATAAACATTATTCAGTGAAGAAAGTACCTACTCCTAGCGAAGCTCGGTAACCTTGAATTTAATAAATAAACTATTATAAATAATGATTAAACTCATTAGTAATTCTTAATTCACCGCCACCGTAGAATTACTCAACACACACAAACGTGTCTAAGTGTGCGTCCGTCGTCTTACCTGCGCGAGCGCCTGTCTCGAAGAAAGCCTCAGTGCTTACCTGGCGGCCGACGCGCACGCAGGCCCGCCGATCATGTGACAGAGTGGCTCGGTGAAGTGTTCTGTGCTACTGTGTTGGGTACATTAACCCGAACCCTTAGTGTTACGGATTTAAAAAAAACGGTGATCACAAACGGTAAGATTTGATACTACATTTACATTTGGCTTCTTAAGGATAAGATGTGAAAGTTCCGAGTTCGAAGAGTAAGTTGACACACTTTTGACTCAGGTGGGCAGGTGGGCGCGCCTCTGTGTCAGTAATACGTGTTCAACCAAAATTCCGATCTCGCGGGACCGCTTTCGTACAAGCTACTTTCTTCCGTCAACATTTTTATGTATGGTACGTTTCATTGCCTCTACGTGTACGTAAAGTAAAAGTTTGTTAGGTGCAAAAAACTTTTTTTATGTCCCAAAGTTGCTAAACGCTTCGGGAACTCGTCGCATCTTTATTAAAGGTAGGATTCAAGGCGCAAGATCCTAAAGTTTAGCAGCTAGTGAGTAGAAAAGTTGATCGAACGTTATCAAGGAGAAGACATCAACGCGTCTCGCACTTGTTTCCTTAGATGTTTGTTCTCCTTTTTTGATAAAAGTTATGATTGGATGAGTCTTAAACAAATACTTATCGCCTTTTTGTCTTAAACCGCATCAAAACATGAATATCTTTGAATGAAATTGAAAACTTGCGTAAGACTTTTAAAAAGCATTCAGCTCTGGAATCTCAAGCTCGCTCTCAAAGCGAGCTGTAACAGAAGTAATAAATTGTAAAATATTAACTTCAGACTGAACCTAACTGCAGGGAACCGGGAAGTCAAACAAGGGCAATACCGGATTCAAATCGAGCCACTTGAACGAAACTTGAATTTAACTCCACTTCTAACAAAAGCCACTAGTAAGAGCAAATTAACACCAACTTTGGCTTGACATCGCCAATCTTAGAGACCGGTCTTTTTGTAAGCGTGCGGTCTTTTTATACGCTTCGATACCGCTGTCAATCAAAGCCTTGCATTGCAAAATTCTAATTTGAAATGTCACTTCACACATCCCTATTCCGCAAGCCGTTACCCAAGAATCAAACATATTAACAATCCATCACATCGTATCGTGAACAAAAAAGAGCGTCAAAGCTAACGTTTCCGTACAGTTTTTGTAGAATCTGCCGCCACGCAGGAACATCTCGTGATGAGGTCGGACCGGTTCCTAGCCCCCCTATCCCCCCCGCATTATTACCAAGCTACTCACGATGCGGCTGAGTGCATCCCTTTTATCTCCATTTATGTAAAATCTGCATTATCACACCACTTGGAAATGTCAAAGACATTTGCGCCTTGAAATGTTGGAGAAATATACTATGGTTTGGGACGAAGATGTAATTTCTCATTAATGGAAAACTCAAACCTTAATAGAGACTATTTTTAGGATAGCTACAAGTATTTAGGTATGAGAACTTCAACATTTTCATTGATTCATTAGTTGTTTTTGACATTTTGTATTTGACTTCATCAACGAAATTTTACTTGTTGGCAAGTCGTCTTCTGATTGGGAATGTAGTTATTTAACTTGCTTTTCTTGGATGAACTCTAACCTGATTTAATTTTGGAATCTTTGAACCTGTATTATTATAACGTCTAATATAAAATACATGACAATTTTGCTTCATAAATTTTAATAAATTAAGAGTTTTTAAAATGGTTATAAAAGTCCAGGTATAAAATGACTCATCATGAACGTCAGCTTCGATTCAAACCGGATTCATACAGGATCTATGAGAGCCATACAACACAGAATCATCTTAAAAGATAGAAGTTTCCACTATTGTGCAAAAATATCTCTAGTTTATCTCTAGGGCGATATTCAGTTGTTTAACCATGCGTAAAATAAGACATTACGCCTCTACTCGCGTCCCATTATTTTGTTTCAACACGTAATTTGAACCTGTGAACTTTTATTGTAATAATGTCATTTACGCTCCAGTACCAGTAGTAACAATAACTAAGGTTAAGGTAAGCAAAATATAGAAAAACGCAATTAGACCCTATTTGAAATTCTCAATTTGTTTTTGCCTGTAATCATCGTAGTTGTCTTTGGTTTTAAAAACTTGTTTATGCGTTTTGTTATGGCCTACACTATTTATATCAACAAGTAGGTACAATAAGTGCGTCTTTAAAGAAATATAAGGTCAGAGACGCGATGTTTGAACTGCATAATATAGTTAGGTTCTTAATTATTTTACTTTTGTTATACTGACCACTGGAACTACGGCCCAAGCCCTCTCAGTCTGAGACGAGGCCTGTGCCCAGCAGTGGAACGTATACTTCGTAGGCTGAGATGATTATGATAATGCATTGACCACTAGAGCGTAAATAATTTTTGTTGAAAATAATTTTACGAAGACTGTTTTGGATTTATAATTGATCAACAATTTTATGTACCCGTACTTATCATTTAGTATCTCTTTAAGATTTTCTAATGTTTTAGCTTACGTATTTGTCATTCATGAAGCACTATATTACTTGTACTGTACTATTATCTATTCCGTTTTTGTCAAACTTGAAACCTAAAACTGCTAAAAGTGGCCCTGAAGCGGTAAAGTTTCGTGTGCTCTGCCTGCCCCATTTGGGAATACAGGCTTTTGTTTGTGGTATTATCTATTCTATGATTATAATCCAAGATATTGAACCCAATTCTATTCTTCTTTCTTTGAATTTCCAAAGAAACTTACGAGACTAGGACGATCGGCGGAGTGGATCGCGCTTGAACGTTAATTACTCGCTTCATGCTTGGCAGCTACATTTCTTGTAAACTTAGCAAGGGTCCATATTTATATGAAAAACTCCCTAGTTAACATTTATATTGTGAGAAACATTTGTTACGGTGCTAACTCCGAGAGATTTGATGAAATAGAAATTTCGTAAGTTACATAAAACGAAAATGGACTCTTTGTAATTGTCGTTAAAGACTGAAGCTCCTTGAACATCCGATAGTAAGAGTTGCATTGGTTGTGTTTGAAGATGACTAGGAAGAAAAATAAAACCGAATGAGATAAGATCAAATTCATTTGACCAAGCAGAGTACAATGTAGACATAAGTCATTAACTTCTATTCTAACTATAATAAAACATTTTTTTTTATATCTAAACTAATAATAAATGCAAACAGAGTTAGTATGTCACTTTGCCTGTTACTTTTCATGCTTTTAACTGTATAACCGTTTGAATCAAACTTGATATGAAGAGAATTTCAGACCCTGGAACTTAGGATAGTTTTTATCCCGGAAAATCGCATTCTAACCGCGTGATAGCGGTAAACAAATGTTCCGCAGACGGATTTGCAGGCAAAACTTAGATCTATACAAGACTGTGATGCAAAAGACTAATCTCTGGTCTGGTCTCTGGTTACTGAGATAGCCCGAAAAATTGCGAAACTGAAGTGGCAGTGGGCGGAGCACATTGCTCGCAGGACTGATGGCCGATGGGGTCAAAAGGTTCTCGAATGGCGTCCACGGACCGGGAGACGAGCTGTCGGTAGACCTCCAACAAGATGGAGCGACGACCTGGTTAAGATCGCGGGATCGCGGTGGATGCGAAAAGCACAAGACCGGTCTGAGTGGAGAACCTTGGGGGAGGCCTATGTCCAGCAGTGGACGTCTTTCGGCTGACATGATGATGATGATGATGAATCAACTGATCTACTTTCCTTGAAATGTTCTTCCTTTCATCTGACTTTCAAACCTTTGTACCTACCAATTAATTTGTATTTAATTTATAAAATAAAAATAGCTTCGTTTGTATTATGTTTAGCTTAGCTCCTCAACTTAGCACAAGTTTTAAGTGTGTCCAGTAAGAAAACAGATCTTGACTCCGAAGTTTGAGGTTTCATTAATGTTCTGTCACGACCATACTTTTATGAGGGGTCTGAGACTGTTAATTAAAGTTCAGTTAACAGCTGAGATCTTGGACTTATTTAATCAGTCATAATATCCATTTTGAATACTGTGCTTCCTCGCAATAAATCATATAGCAATTGAACTTTGACTGATTCATGGACTGGTTTTCGTAAATTCTTGTCTTATCTATTCGCTGTCAATACACAGTATTTTATTCAATATAGGTACATTCAATTCAACCGCGGCGGAACAACTTAAGATCACATTTGCAGGAGGGAAATCAATTGAAAATATTTCAGAAACCCCATAAGTTTTTTTTCCCTCAAATGAGCTATTTAGGTATGTTTTTGCGTTCTTTTCTAAGACTTGTTGTTTGCTACTCCTGGAAAATTGACTTTCCTGGAAAATTGACTTTCCATGACTTGTGATGTTTCCGAAATACGCGATCCGAATATAGAACTCTTAACAAATCATTACGGATAATTACAGTACCGCGTGTTTACTGTTTCATTTCTGACAAACGAAACCACAAACGACCTTAGATGTTACTTGACCTTATTGTAAGATCTGTAAAAAATAAGAAGTGGAATTGCACGTGTTGACATAATTTCCTTCCATAACTCTAGCAAGGCTTTTAACGTTGAGTTTAAATACAGTTGGAAGTCTAGAATTATGATGAGACATTTTAATTGTCTTATCTTCCTTACTTCTGATCAATTAATCCTATTTCTGATACAAAAAAACTGACAATATTCGTGGAAGTTTTGATGTGTAATGTGGCAAAACCTCTTTAGGGTGCGTTATAATACAATACAAATATTCTTTACTGAACACCACAAATCAGTAGGTACAATAATGTTAACATACAAGATAAAATGCAGGGTAGACAATAGCGTCGAAGGGATGACGGCATAGGCGATAGGGTTAGGTAAAAAAAAACCTTTCGGCATCTGAATGATCCATCAATGAGTGAAAAGTAATTTAGAAGGTACAACTATCGTAGGTAAACGTAATTCTAGATTATCTACCGGAACGCCTCTGGTAATTAGTTTGTCTCGGGTCATCTTACACAATGACCGTCTGCTGATGCCGATGTATGGGATATTGCCTCAGTGCTAACTCTCAAATAGTTGTTTGGTTTATATAACAACACCTTACATCTGGGAAATGTTAGGGTTGCCTGTCTGAAAAATACAGGCGTGGAATTCGCTTATCGCTCACCCGCGGGTACTATGCATTTTTTCGGGTAACGACGGGTACTATTGGAATTTCGTCGAAATCGGTCCAGCGGTTGAAGCGTGAAAAGGTAACAGACACAGTTACTTTCACGTATATAATATGAATGTAAGGATCTCTGCGGTGGGCTAAAGATACCACAGGATGGATGGCGACGGGCGTGGTAAGCCCAGACGGAGATAGCGAGACGAACCTGGATGTATTTCTCTATGACGGTCTCACACTGCATTGGATGGGGGCAAGATGGGGAGAGATGGAGGACTTAGGATTAAATTCCGTTGTTTATGGCATTTTAGGACTCCGGTCAACATTTAGTTTTTTAATAGGGTTCAATTGCCAAAGAAATTTGGGAACAACTAACCTAGCGCGTGTTCATATTACTCAAATAGAAGAAAAATATTTTAGTCCCATCAGTTTACAGTAATAATAAGCTACAAATTAAGGATATACAGTGGATCTTTTAACATTTCTGTAACGTGTCACATGTAATATAATGGAACTTGCTTCGAAGAAACGTTACAGCTTAATTAGTGAAGCAACCCTGGCTTTGCGTACAACGGTTACTAGTCCGTTACAGCGAAGCGGGTCACGAGCATGCGCGAACGCTTTTGACGCGTCCAGTCTTTAGCACGGCATTTCTAGACGACACAACATAATATTTTGCACCTATACAAATTTAAAAAAAAAATTAAAATCAAACTTTTATTATAATTATAAACTTAATGGTCTTAAATAAACAAAATCAAACGCGTTCAATCTATATTTTTGTAGCATTCAAATCAGCAATCGACTATCAGACGAGATAAAATACACGCAGCGAAGTTATTATTATTCGCTCAGTGTTATCACGTGCACGGTGACGTAACGTTTTTCTCAGTACGATCGTTATTTCGCACAGCTAGCTCATAGGTCCTGTGGCGCAACGGATAACGCGTCTGACTACGGATCAGAAGATTCCAGGTTCGAATCCTGGCAGGATCGAAATATCTTTTTGTTTTTTTTTATGTTTCTAATTATTGTAAAATTAAATCGTGGTGTTTTTTTGGCAATGGATATCGTCACTACTTTGAAAAAATCTCGTATCTAAAATCAATTGTGTCAACAAAATTGAACCTTGACATAATGATCATAGAGAGAGATTTTGAGGTACGAGTTTTTTTTTAAAGTCGTGACGATATTTTTTACATGGCTTCCCAAAGAAGATTTTTTTTTTCTATCGAAGTTTACATAAACAAAGCATGATAAATAAATGTAATTTTATTCAAACTGATAACGACATAGTTCTGGGTAAATATGTAACAGCCGGCAAGATTACCCTTCCGCACTATTTACTGCACAAAGATTGTTAATGAATTCGATTATCCAGAGAGAATCCGTGCTTCCTGCTTCGCCTTCCTTCAAGACAACGTGACAGTTATACAAATTTATTGTACCCGAAATCTTTGCTAAACTGAACCGTAGTCTTAAGCAAAAGAACATCAAATAGAATGACAACGTTTTTCAGTCCACATGGTTTCCACGGAATATGGCGTTTTGGCAACGATTTTACTAAATTGGATAGTCAGTAGCGCTGTTGTTGTTTTTTTATGTTTTACTGGTAAGTATTATATTTAGGTTCTTAGTTCATCTAGATAGCTAGAAACTCATTTATTGCCTGCAATGAAAAACCTCGTAATATCTGAACAAAAATCTGTTCTTTGTAATTTTTCTGCGAAACACTGACAAAACAGAACGATTTAGACAGGCCTTTAACTATTTATGAATGAGGCGATTAGTGAATAGTTCTTGCAAATACACACGCCCCGGCACAAACTAAAATCAAATATGCCCCTACATACTGTCAACAGTATTGTCCCGACGCAAGGCAACAAAATGTAAATCTAAACCTATATATAACTTAAATAAAAATAAATCGTAAAAAAATATGTTGCTAAACGCAAAACTCGGGACGGGTGGACTTATTTCACTTTTTTTTTTTTTTTGTTGAGTCGTGCCAGGTTTTTATGGAAGAAAATTTAGAAACGGGGACGAAGCCGCGGGCAACAGCTAGAAATTCATGTAAATCGAGTCAGACATTTTAGTATGAGTAACAAACATCTATAGAAACATTCTCACTTCTAAAATTAGTACGAACTTTAGGAAGATATATCTTTTATTGATTTAAAATCTGTCAAACCAAGTACTAACTCACTTTGATTTGTCGTTAAATTTTAATTCGACCTCTCAAAGTTTGGATGTGCCTTGTTATTCTCCTTAGGACAATCAAATGGAACGAGCAAACTAATTTGGAATGAGAATCGAATGGCTGTTGAAAATTTTACATCAATATAAAAATATCCATGGCCACATTAATTGGAAGTTCTAAAATTTCGTTTTCAAAACGACTATGCATGTATGTAAAATTTAACACTTACATGTAATATATCGCAAATTTTTTACGCTCAACCGTGAAGACTTAAAATTAAATGTCAAGGTTGCTGTTCAATGAATGTTATTCATGCTTCATTCATCTATAACTATGTAACACCTTTATACAAATAAAATATCTTTGCGGTGTATCATCCTCCTGGTAATCTTTCATATTTTTATTTTTGAATTTTAGCAAAGACTCCAAAATAACAACTTGAGCATCAAATACATTGTATGTAAGTAAAAGTATCTAACTGTATTAGACTGAAATAATCTGGGCACTACAGATAGGTGCAAAGTGTCATTTTTAGCATCTTGGAACCTCAAGGCTCACTAAGGATTGTGAATTTTTCGAAACGAAAACGTATGCGTGGAATATTAAGTTATTAACTTTATCCCATGACTTCACTGTTGAACAAGGATAGAAAATTAACCAATTTCGCAAAAATCCTTTCTTTTGCACCTCCTCAAAAAGTGCCTGCCAAATTTCAAGGCTTTGGCTGAAAATTGACTGTCAGTCAGTCGCCAGTCACGTTACAAATTATATTTTGTATGCATAAATATGTAAATAAGGAATTAAAACTTAGTAAGTAAACTATTGTAAACGCTCACTTTTTAGTTACCCAAGGTACAAATTTCAACATTGCTAAAATCTTAAAAAAATGCAAACGCACTCAACATTTGTCGTTCTCAGAATACACAATATACACACGCACCATGAAAAATTTGTTTACTTAAATTTCACGGAGACTCTCTCTTGTCATTGGTTATCACCTATCACCTTTGTCCACCATTGGTCTGCCTAGAAACATGCTAATTTGCATGAGCTCGCCATCATGCATATTTAGGCAACGTGTAGGAATCTCTAACGGTTGCCCAACCAGTCGGACAACATGTTGATCCGGTCGCAGACCATTGGTTTCACAGACTTTTAGCGATGTTAATGAAACTGTCTTTCTAAATATTGATGCAGCAAGGGCCCCTTAATTATCAAATGATGGTGTAGCTAACTAGTTTAAAAGTCAAAATGAGTTGAGCAATGTTTAGCAACGGCTGCAGTAAGGTTTAAAAGCCATTTCACATAGTTATAAATGTTACAAAACTTAGTTTAAAATTGCTAATTTAGTTACATGAAATTAAAATTTCATGCTGGGCCAATTTTGTGAATATTAACATTTATTAGAGATGCGTGGTATTAACGGATTAATTAATGTTGCATTGCGGTTTTAATTTATGTTATCTTAGGTATCTCTTACTTCGTTCTGTTATGTAAGTACTAGGTCTTGAAGTTACGAGTAACTCATGATTTCCTGGATTTTGAAACTGCTGATAATTTGTTTAAAAAATCCACTGTTGTTAAATATTTATTTATTTTATTAAATTGGGAAACAAACAGCTTAAAATAACAAAGATATGTAAATATATAAAGAAAAATACAAACAAACATAAAAAGATATATAAATGTTTCGGAAATCCATCAAAATTACTCTTTTCTAAGGCTCTTGCTTTTCTTATCTCTGTAACAAGATTGGCATTTCTGTTTTATATGTTTTACATAATGTCCTAAGGATTACCAAGTTTTACCGGTTTACAAATGTAGGTACATTGCCTGAGCTTCATATATACGTGATGACCTACTAATCATAATTTTGTATAATTATTACATGAATCTCCTATATGCATAAAATTAAAACTTATTTTGAATAGATCATATTCATTTTTAACTTAAGACGTTTACTTTCTTCTATATTTTTTTGTATTGTACTTTTGTAATTTCTTATTATAATAAGCCATTTCTTCTATATTTAGATTGAACTTATCGATAGATCAATATTTGTTTCCGTGGTTAAAAGGTTAGGCGCTAGGCATTTCAGTAGGCCCCTTCACTCGACCTTGCGCCCGCGCAGGCTGGCTTGCCTCGGAATGTGACCAATGCAGGCTTTGTATGCGACTACAATATCAAGTCGGAGGCATGAAAAACAGGCTTGTCACGTCTATTGGGTGAATATGTCACGCTATGACAAAAGATTAAAGCTTATTACAAGTTTTTTTGTATTTAGTTTCATGCCTGTGTTCCATCGGTCAGATTGGATTGAAATTTACTATAATATTATAGTATATTATATAGGTAGGTTGGATGATAATACAAGTAAGTAGTCATCAAAAGACTTTGGCTTAAAATGATGTAGGAAAGGTTAGTAATGTTTATGTTGTTAAAAGAACTAGAAAGTTTTTCCATTGTGAGGCGGAAAAATTCTGTAGTAGGTACATACTAAATTAGCTAACTAACGACTAATACTGAGAACTGACTGACTAACGTAGCGCTATAATGTAGAACCGATTAAAATCTAAATCAATTAATGATCAGATCAAAAATCATTAAGTAACAGCTCGGAAGTTTTCAAACGAATGTGGTTTTCATTAAATTTCCCAAATAATGTGCTAGAAAGAATGACTGTCAAAAGTAAATTAAAAGCTAATTTAAGGTTGAATCGTCATTTGATACTCAACGATTTTAAATGTTACATATTCCTGATTCTTGACGACTGGGATGGCCAAGTGGTTAGAGAACCTGACTATCGAAGCTTGAGGTCCCGGGTTCGATTCCCGGCCGAGGCAGATATTTCTATGAACGATACGAATGTCTGTTCTCGGGTCTTGGATATTTTATATGTACAAGTATGTATTTATCTATATAAGTATGTTCATCCGTTGCCTAGTATCCATAGTGCAAGCTTTGCTTAGTTTGGGACTAGGTCAATTAGTGTCAAGTGTCCCATGATATTTATTATTCTTATATACAATCTGGGTAGTAATGCAAGCGGCCTCTGTTATGCTGCAATGTCACTTAGTGGACCAGTTGTAGGTACTTTGAATAGCATACCTGTTCTTATTGATTTTGCAATACTCGCAACTAATTATTAGAATTATTAAATGTGACTACGTCGGCTTCTTTGATTCAATGAGTCCAAAATCCAAATACTGTCATTAGTAGGTACTACCATAATGGATGTAACGTATTTATTTTATCGCTAATAACTAAAACATCTTTCTAAGGAAGTAAAATAATGCATTTCATTGGAAGAATATGTTTTTTTGGAAATAATTCAATATTAGACTATTTTTTTATATACGGCTTTTACGTATGGGTAATTTCAAGAATCTATATTTTCGAATCCACCAAAATTTGGTTCCGGAAGATGGTAAAAAAATTGTACCTACCCTAAAATAGGTGTTTTTTTTAGCTATAATGTTATCAGCAAATTTACGGTCAAAATAATAGTATAAATAATTCAGTTTTTAGACCCGCAAGCTGAATCCACCAATATATGTAACAGGAAATAAAATAAAAACCACTAAAGTGATTATTTCGTATTACGTCTAATTTTTATTAGGAAAAAATATAATAAGATTTTTTAAGTAGGTATTATCAAGAAATTACATTTTAAATAATTATCATTTTAAATCCAAAAATAGATATGATCGGAAATTACGAATTTGGTTAAACCGATATATAAAATTAGCAGCAAAAATAAGCACAAAAAGTCTCAAGGCACGTTATAAAGACATAACATAAAATATAAAACAAGTCATGTACCCATTTAGTCTAGAACTTTGTTAATTAACTTAAACTTCAACAGTCTGGACCCATTATTGTGAATTTTTGAGCTAGTCACGATTTTAAGTGGGGATTTTAAATCTTACGTATAAACTCAGATGTACCTATTGTCAATGTTTCATGTCGTAGAATTTATGTAAGACGCCCTCAATGCATTGTCAAACGGATTTCTAAGCGATTACAATATTACAAGATGTTATTGTTCGGTGCAAATATAATGATCATTGACCTTATATTTATTGTGATAGAGCTTAGAACCGTATGGATTATAGATTTAGTTTCATGCAAACAATTTAGACTGACGGATCATGGTAGTTATTATAAGGCAATGTTGCAATATTGAATAGTTATTCGGGGGTTTGTGGTTCAAGCTGGTTGTTCGGAATTTGATTACTCGATGTTTCAATAGTGTACTTTGTGAGTAAACTTTTGAACGTTATGAGCAAGAAAGTTTCATATACCTACTTAAGCTTTCATTTTAAGATATCTTAAAAAGAAATGCAGACTAACCTCAATAGAACATATATAATATAGAACAAGTCAAGTCAAGTGTCAGTCAACTGCAAATAACCAGACAATACAACTATTGTCTGATCATTTGTAGTTAACTAGTTTGACAAGTTCTTTATCCGTCCATATAAAGAGTCTTAGTAGACCAATGACAACTTGTACATAAAACATTAGTCAAAATCAATAACATAACCGGGATGTTGCCAAAGCTGACGTTTAAAAACCTGCTCAATTTCTCATGTTTTTCGTGTTGCAACCTTACACCTCACTGGTAAACCTTGCACCTTACGCAGTAGGTCATTCACACACCAATTCGAGTATATATCTTACATAATGGTGAACTTTAAATGTCGAACCGAAGAGAACTCAAGAATTAAAGAGTTTCAAAATTTTAAAAATAAAACTACTGGCATTTGTTTTTCTGTAAACATTGAAAATGTTCGAGTAACCTTACCTGTTTTCGAACACAAACACGACTTCAGCGGTAGTAGACTGAACGCTCGTTACGAAATGTGTATCGTGAAATCGACTGCTGACCCGGTTCCGACTGCACATAACAAAATAACCACAAGTTCAAATTATAAAACGACAGTTGCGAATAAAATGTAAACCGCAATTCAATGTCGAACGCTTTTATCTCATTTTTAACTAATTCCTGGGCATGTTTTGGACAAAATATTACGAAAACGCTTATGTGGTTACGCACTTTTGTATAACCTCTCGCCGATTACCTACTTTAGCGCTTCATTCATTCATCGTTAATTAATCAATAATCATCTTAGTCTGAAACTCGATAAAATCCTAAACCTTAGCTATTTGATCTTGCTTGATTTTTTTGCCCCAACGCTGCAACCTATTTAAATTTTTAATTAACAATCACTTAAGAATTATTACAAATTACGTAAGGTATCAAATTTTATTGTCACGCCTTACCGTGATATAATAGTTTAACCGAACATTCAATTTCCATAACGAAACGAATGTCTAATCAATATACACTTAATCCATTATAAATATGGGTCAAGTGCCTTGTAGAATGCGTGTGATAAATCGGATAATGTCTAATTTGTTTGAACACGTAACGTTTACGCTGTACTGATTTCGCATTGAGGAAGTGGAAAATGACATAGCACACGCACCCAGTTATTTCACAAGCCAGCAAATAACTTAGCACCTAGTGCGGTAAAAACAAATATTCTCACGTATGTAACGTTTGATAACCAGTCCTTTGAGAATACGTGATGAGATGATCTTGCTGAACGCGATTTCTATCGCGATACAATGTTCGAAAACAAACGAGTATTATTTCAATTTCGCGTGTGTCGTGGATACATTATTTTACAATTGTAAGATAATACTTTTTGCCTTGTAAAAAGAAAGGGTTGATTTTGTAAGCCAACGTCAGAAAATTAGCCATAATTATGTCACGATAGTCTACCGGTAGATATGCTATTGGATTCTTTTGAGATAGTTTTAAAGTTTTTATATACTTAATTTCCAATAAACAGTGAAAAATTTTGCCATGATTATCAAATTAAGGCCGATTCTACAATTGGAATTAGAATAAATGTACACAAGCCTGTTTTAATCAAGACGATCGCAACGTAATTCGTCTAATCTCCACGTGAATGTCAACAACTGGAGCCAAATCTTTCTTAAGCCTGTTCAGAGCTCAGATTGAGGCAATAACACATTTATATTCCTCTATCGTCTTGAGGACACAGCCGGAATAATAAATATTAACACTATATAGCCATTCGCTAAAGAAAACTGACGGTATCGCCACGGCACTTTCTAACACCTCGAGAATACAAATTAAACTCATTTTAGAGCGGCTGAACCTACGTTCCGAAAATGTCAAGTTAAGCTGAAAGTTTTAACACGACTGACTGATCCTTTAAGAGCGTAGTGGGAAAGGATTGGAATCGAGCTAAAAATCCCATCCTTACCAATAATCCTGTTGACTTATCTCTCGAGCCTGGGGAAGGTAATGGATTACCTGTATTTCCAAACTTACCGTATTCCTTTTACGGATATAAGACGCGTTATTAGAGCTCGCCAACTTGTCGCTTTTCTTTAAAAATTGCTGCAGAAAAACTCCGCGAGATTGGCTCGAGAGTTCCTCTTTTTAAAGAATATTTCCTGGAAATCTACTCACCTTATCTTTAAAAGTTTCTTATGATACCTACTTTGACACGTAACTTTACCGCATCGTATTACTTTATCAATTTACTAATATCTACCTATGAGCTTCGATTGGCAAAGTTGTTTGACACTCAATTGAGGCGAAATATTGTAAATAAATAAACATACATTTACACAATATTAATATAGGTAGAACATAACTCAGAAGTGAACATTAGTATTCAGTTCTAAAGACAACATATAAAACCGACATAACTGTACGTACCTACGAGTATGTGTACTCTTGATGTGTTGTGTGTTGGTTGCTTTATCTTCATTTTAGACAGCGTTTTTTTAAGTTCAAGTGTAACGGTCTCGTAAAAACGCAAAAATCGGATGCGTCATCACGATAAAGCGAAAAAAAAATGTAAAATACGGTGACAGTCATGATGTTGCCTTAAATCTTTTTTTTCGTTCAAAAACTTTTCCTAAACAATACCTACAGGCTACAGCCCTATATTGGCAAGTTGGCAAGTCCAAAATGATCCTAACAACTGGCAATACTGGCAACCTGCATTCGATCGACGCTATTGTATCCGAGTTGTCGACAATAGAAAACTTCTCGGAAACTCTTTCGTACACATCTCTTGATAATAGAGGTTAGATGTTAGCTTATTTATATTGTGATCTTGATGTAATACTTATTTCTTATGCTTGTGACATATTTCTAGGAAGATAATTGGCCTATGTATTCTTATTCTTATTAGGTTTATTCTAATGTGCGTTTAGAAAAAGTACTAACAATATATAATTCCGTAAACTCGATTACAGATTTAACGTAATTTTTGAGAAACATTTTCGTCAATTTGACACAACTCACTACCTAGCTGTGGGCCAAAGTTCGTCAATTTTAGCCCAAAACTGGCCAATTTCGTCTGCGTCCCGCGGTAGGTAAGGTACCGGGATAAAAATGGAATGTCATGAAACAAACACAATTTGACAAAATTTGCTTCTTAATTTAGTACTTACTTATTATTACAACTGAATTGTAGTAGTATATATTTATTGAGGAACAAATAATACATTTAGAAATGATTTAAACTATAAAAACTTAATAATAATAATTAAAAACTAATATAACTCTAAAAAAGGCCCCTGTGGCATGGTTCCAAGAATGCTGGCAGCATTTCCTAATTAGTAATAAGTATAGACACAGATAACATCTCGTCTAATTAAACAGTAAGTAACGATCGTAGGTATCTTGAATTTCAAATATTTTGACGATATTTTGACAGATATTTAACTGCATTGAGAATTTAATACCTCCCAACCTTTCGACTCGTAATGGAGGACACGCCAACTCAGCCAGCTGCATCGTAAGCCTTGAACTTTGAAACGGAGCCACGAGCCAAGCCTATACAACCCAGTCTTTCCTTCGCTCATTTCAAAACTGCAATTCACCCGTTTAACCAACGTTAATGAATGCTTCCGATTTACCAACTCAACTTTGGTGGATGTGAAATTTGATTGCCTTTTGTTTTTAATTGAAGAATTAGCTCTGCCTTCGTCAAAGAATAAAATAAACAAGTTTACTATTCCGTGTGAATTTGATAAAACTTCAGTAAACTACTTGAGAAAGCAAGATAAATAGGAACTTTTTCGAAAAAATACGATAACATTAATTAACTCCATCTGTTCCCCCTTATGAATAAATCTTCGTTTACCTTCTGTTTACTTAATTTTCGTTTTTCTTTACTCCCACTTTGTCGGACACGGATATAATTATAACTTTACATCAATGAGGGGGTCAGCCTTTAAAGTAAGACAGGTTATTGTTTCTTAAGTCATTCATTACATCAAATAGAGATATGAGTATATAACAAAATGAATTATGCTTGAATATGCGTATTTTTCAATATCAATAGATTTAAATGAATAAACTCGACGCGAAGAAAAATTTTGCTTACTTTGCGACTTCTTCCCTAACTTTTCCTCTGATACAGGCTTAGGTTCATTACGATATTTGTTCACGAATATTTATAACTTTCAATAAACTTAGAAGTAAAATCATGTCAAATGCCATATATATTGTCAGTAACAGCGTGAAATCTAAAAACTATGCAAACAAATATGATCGAGGGTCATCGTTCATCAATACCTCTTCATATTTGGTTTTCTAGATTTTTTACACAGAGGAAGCTGTTGTATTTGGGGCATGTAATGCGTAACAACAAGTATGGTCTGCTTCAGCTTATTATCCAGGGGAAGATACAAGGACGCAGACCACCTGGACGTAGACGCACCTCCTGGTTAAGAAACCTTAGAGACTGGTTCGGAATGAGTACCAGATCTCTCTTTCGAGCGGCAGTCTCTAAGGTTAGGATAGCCCTAATGATCGCCGACCTCCGATAGGAGAGGGCACCGGAAGAAGAAGAAGATTTTTTAAAGAATAACGGAAAACATATTAGACACTGACAATATTGTCAGTCAGCAACAGATTATTTTACGTTAAGCGATATAACAGGATCGTAAAATATAATAAGTAGATGAGGTTATTTACTTCCTATAAACTCCTTTTGGGCATTAGTTTTTAAATCTTTGCCAATGGTTTCGCTCTGGAAATATTTAACTGCCAATTTTATTAGTATCATAATATAAAGTTCGTGTAAGCAAGCTGTTGTCCGCGACTGTTTGCGGAGAATTCGTTCATCACTATGCCGCGGCAACTGAGCAATTTTCAAGGATAATAACTATCATGTGGCGAGAAACTTTACTGTCTTTTTTTATGTAGCCTGTATTATATCCCACTGCTGGGCAAAGGCCTCCCCTTCCTCTGCCACTCTTCCCTGTCCTAGGCATGCACCTGCCAATCGAGCTGAAAAGCGCTCAGGTTGTCCCGCCATCTCCTCTTGGGTCTGCCTCTGCTCCTATGCCCATCCCTCGGATCCCATTCGGTTACGATTCGTGCCCATCGGTCCGGGTGTATGCGTGCAATGTCATGCTGTGGGTATAAATACAAGGTATATTAAAATAATATTCCATTTCAAAGCCTAACACACTTATGGTAGACAATACTGACAATGACAACATGATTGAAAAACAAAAGAATCTATACTTTGCCTACGAAGTTACCGGCCACAACTAGTGCGGCTTAAATGACAAATCATTATGCGTTTTAGTATTGAATAGGCTGTTATTCATTTATTGGTTTCCCCCTCAATAGTTAGTACAATGAATGTTTGGCAGAGGCCGCATAGAGATGCTGCTTGAGTCAGTAACTGAGTTAAGCAACGTTTAAAAGTAAAACTCAATATTTAAACTGTCTAAAACAAATGAGAAATGTTTTAATGTTGGAATTAACTAATACCATTTGTTTTAGGGAATAATTTAAATTTTATAATAATTAGTTTATCAAACAATTTTAATCAAATTTATAAAATGAGTTGAGATTACCTCTACTCTACCATAAACATACGTATTCAGAGTATAGTCAAGGTCACAAAAATATGCCAAGACGTCAAAAATATCTATATAGAGGTACATCTATATTTTATGCCATTAACAATAAGATCGATATATATTTGATGCTATGGCTGTATAGATCACCCACTTACTCGTTTGCCATCCATTCGAATAAAAAAAAATAGATAGGTAGGTATTTATGCCCTCAACTGTAAATAAAAGAAAGTTAACTTGAGTTGTTAGTGTACATTTTTGTCCTATCATACGTCTCGAAAGCGTTCACGGCCATGTAATATTATAACATCATCATTATCATCATTCAGCCATAGGACGTCCACTGTTGGACATAGGCCTCCCCCATGGACCTTGTTGCCTCGGTTGGAAGCGGCTTGCATCCACCGTGAACCCGCGACTTCCAGGTCATCCGTCCATCTCGTTGGTGGACGTCCTTCGCTGCGCTTGCCGATCCGCGGACCCGCGACATTACTCGTATAACAAAATGTTGGTTGTCATTACGTTCCACTAGAGGCGCTGCCTATTTTACGTACTAAGTACACATGGTAGGTATTCGAGATTTTTTTTTTCATTTTCACCAGAGACTCTGCTTTGGACTCTGCTGCCATCAAACCGTTTAACAAATATCAATTTAAACAACACTCACATCAATTTAAAATCATCGATTTAACCGAAAAGGCCGCTTTCAACCGAAGCAACTGGAGGTCGTCCTGGGGGACGTCGTACGGCGTATGATGATGATGATGCAATATAGTATACAAGTAAAGCTCTTGCGTACAAGATGTTTTAGTGTGCATGTCTGACGGTACCGGGAACGTCTAAGGATGCGATCGTTGCGGACGTATAAAAGTGTGAACAAATAATCTGTACGTTATTTCGCTAGATACAACTATAAAACCAGTTTACAGTATCGTCAAAATTAAACACAAAAGTGCGCTAAATGTAAGAGATCTTCTGCCCTGCTCCACAAAACACGGGGCGCCAACGGGCGTCTGTCTCGTTAGCCCCATTCAGGCCGTGGACTTTAGAAACTGTGAGCCTTTTACTCTGTATTTTTTGTGTAGCTCATTTTACTGTGGCTCTTTTATTTTCACCCGCAGTCTGTTCTTGCATTAAAGGTGCGTACTTACCTACAATGTCGTCAGTATACATGCTAAAGACCGTAATGTTCATTACATTATCTTGAAATTGATGAGCTTCAACATTTATTACTGTAAAAATACAGAAACAAATTAAAGCTCCACGTCACGATAAGCCTTCGATATAGCGCTATCTAAAACGTACTTACCTATTCAGTGAGCTTAAATTCAAATATCCCTCGTTTATTTCTTCTGTGAACACAGTACGGGCCCAAAGTCTACTGAATAATGTAGTTGGTGCAGGAAGTTAGTCTTCGTGTTTTTTTGGCGCGATTCGAATAAACGGACAAAACCAAACGAAACCAGTTGGCCTTGCCTTGCAACTGCTCGTGTCCTTATGGAATTCCAAATTGATCAGCCGTTGCTTTGTTTTGCAAAGTAATTTTAATTCCAGATTCTAGATTGTTACGATCATGGAAGACTTAAATAGGTACAATATTTTTGAGCAAAGGATGCATCCGGTGCTTTGTATGTGGGCATCGTCACTGGCTATAGCCATGCACAAAAGATTTGTGGATGACTCAACGGCTCAGGTAGAAATTTTTCTAAGCGATCGCATGTCCATACATAATAGACGAATACGATAATTGCCGTGAGAATAGTCCAAAAAAATATCGGTGTTCAAGTGAAATCCACAAAGATGGACGTTGCCTAGAATACTCGTATTGTAAAATAAAACCAGTTTTTATCGGCACGACGTGCCATTCGGATGACGAAAGATACTAAGTTTATTGTCCTGACTTAGAGCTTTACTCATCGTTGTTTGAAAACAACAAGTCATTCGGTTTTATCAATAGTATCTTTTATTCAATCGATGTTTAAAAACTTAGTTGTATACCTTAGTTTTTTTAAGACAAAGCGAAAGAAACTTTTCCTTGTGAATCACTATCAACTATCTCAGCCAAAGGATTGTGCACCTTTCTACATTAGCATACAATCTCATGGTGGGGTTTTTTTCCGCAATAAATTTACGGTACTTCGCTCTAGAACATAAAAGACCAGTCTTGATTATTATAATTGATATAAAAACTCCTTCTTTGCATGTCCAACGGGCTTGTGAGATGGACACACAGACCAGCCAGTCCGCCAACGGATCGAGTCACCTTCTTGATTATGCTAATTTTATTAGACAAAAACAGGATTTGAAGTAATCATTTGAATACCTTATTGAAATAGAAATTAAATTGTATTCGATTTATTTTCCTAGGCCGCAAGGTTAGATTTTTATGGCAAATAGTCTATTTAAGTTTCCTTAATTTCCTTATAGAGGTCTAGCTTTTGCCCGCGGCTTCGCCCGCGTGGAATTCGGTTACCGGTTCGCTTGGGAACTGTGCATTTTTCCGGGATAAAAAGTAGCCTATGTCACTCTCTGACCCATAAACTATCTCTATGCCAAAAATCACGTCGATCCGTCGCTCCGTTTCGACGTGAAAGACGGACAAACATACACACAAACACACACACTTTCGCATTTATAATTTTAGTATGGATTATAATGTACTTGAATATTAAGAGGGATATATAATCTAAGCGTCTTCTAGTATCGTCATTAGTATGTAGACTTCCATTGCTAAGCACGTTTGATTTAATGACACTTTAAAGACAGCTATACCGTCAGACGTAGGTAGATAACTAAACTCTGTCTAGGTCTAAATTAAAATTATCATAACTACCCTAGTTAGAGGTGACCTGGGAACCTGGGAAGGTATAGTTGCTACATCTTACGGCAGAGAAAAAGTTTCTTAGTCGCATCCAGTGTCTATCTTTAGAGACGGAAACTAGTCTCTTATAAACCGCTTCTTTCAGTTTAGTCTGAGCTATACTATTCTGTTACTGAGTGTATATTACTTAAACTCACCACAAGTTTATTGGTCAATCTACAATCTTGAGTTATAGCCTGTGCACAGTGCGTATCGTCCGTTAGTAGAGGCATGACGGCGAAATAAAACGGGCTATCAACTTTGCGATGCGACGGCGTTGTCGCCGACTTAACATTGAATACTAAACTCATTTGTCCTAGAATCTGCAATATAACCACATTACTTGTTCATCAAGAGAAGCTGCGAGTTGCTTTCTAACTAGGTTAATGGAAGGATATAGATAATAAAGGACAAACGAGAAAAACATGCGCGCTAGCCGTTTCTGGAATTCACAAAATGTTTTAAAAGCATCCACAAAAAAGCTTTCAGCAACGGTATCGGAATACCTTCTATTTGCAGATAAAATCTTCAATCAGACACAAAGTTCAGTAAAAAATTCAGAGTGAGTATAATTGTGTACTAACCTCCGCATTAAAAATGATATGCCCAATTTGAGAGAAACCTGTCAGACTAATACATTCTGTCATAAACAGTACTAAATTGCAAAACTAATTTCACAAGACTTTGTCATTTACTCTTAATTTTTTAAGCATAACATACTTTAAAAATAAATAATTCCTAAATGAATAGATCTATATTGTATTGCTCTATGAATATATCTAAATTGGAAACCTACTTACTTAGTAAAAGTTTAGGACCCAGGTTTTAATTTAATTGTATGAAAATAGGTATGTCACATTTCAACTACTTAGTCTACTTGTGAATTTACTACTCGCATTTCAAAATCAATATAGTTTTTCTTCTGTTTCGAATACTATTTTCACAGATATGATTTTACAAATCAGTCCTCTGATTCAGAGTTCATTCATTCGATGAACTGCAATTTAATGTTAAAAATTTAAAAGTGTCCGTACTGCAATCAGTGTTTACCAAAAGTTCGTCGTGCGGCTAGACGAAACAAACAAGAAAGACTCAGCTTAGCGTCAGAAACTGCAAACTTGTCGTTCCACTGTTCTGCCACGCATTCATACCAGATACAAAGTTAAGGAACTTGTACTGGAAACTTTGAATCGCAATCTGAGATGCTGTTAATTTGCATTTACCCCTTTCAGAAGTTTTAAAAGAGAATTTATGTAGATAGTCTTTTGTTCACCCGTTTCTTGACTCGAGAGTGGCGAAGAAGTTTGCCAACTTTAAAGTGGACATAACTGACAGTCACATTCTTGCAGCATGTCTGTCTGGGAAGTCGTTTTATAATAAAATCTGTCCTTAAACGGCAACGTACAGTAAGCAGGAAGCCCCTATTACCTCGTTAGTCACTCTGCCATTTACCATTGCTGTTTTCACTTTTACCATCAAACGATGCCGCAGCGCGTCAGCCCAGGAACACAAAATGGCGTCGCAAAAACGCGCGAAACGAGCGGATGCGTTCGCGATTGTCGCGTTTGAATAATAATGTGGTATCGTACTTTTACCATAGTCTATGCTTTCTTATGGAACTAATAAATATAATGACGGTAGTTAGCGTCTTGAAAACAGAAAGTTAAATAAGTATATAATTCTCTTCATAAGTAAATACCTATATTATTATAACAGCAACGTCTAAATCTTATATTAGTAGAAAGTTGTCAAACACAGGCTTAGAGAGTGTTGGACAGTATTTGAATTACTTGTAATTAAAATACATAATTAGTGATTGGTCTTTCAAATAACTGATGCTGATGTATTTTGTAGTTACGAGTAGTCAAATACTACGGCTTGAAATATATTTTGTGATCTTATTTATTTTAGGTGCACGCTGGAGAAAATAGTGTTCAATAGATTACGTTAATAAATGCAAAAGCAAAATTATGTGAAAATGTCGAACATGAAATATGTAAATAATGTGAAATTTCCTATAACCCTTGTAACTTACGAGTATGTGGTTCAAGACCAGACAGAATGTACATACTTTATATTTCAATAGTTAAAATACAAATCAATCTCGTCCCACTAGTGAAAAAGAACTCTAGTAAAAAACTGTTAAAATATCTTAAATTTTGAGATTTTAATACAGCAGAGTCAGTTTCTAAATATACTTCTTGAATCTCACTCCATTATCATAGCACCATTCCTCTACTTCCGTCGTAATCTATCAAGTGAAATGGGCATATTTCCTCAAACAATATCACGACCACCGGCGTCTGAGATTAGGTTCTGTAAATAAGTAAACATGTAGCGATTCCTTATAACGGTTAGCGCATTCTATATCTTAAGGCAGTAACATAGTTACCTACCTGACCGATACACATATATTTTATAAATACATACAATTCACACGTAGGTAATAGTTCTATTATTAATATTGTAAAATCATCATCATCATCAGCCGGAAGACGTCCACTGCTGGACAAAGGACTCCCCCCTAGAACGCCACAATGAACGACAACTCGCCACTTGCATCCACTGGTTTCTCGCAACTCTCACGATGTCGTTAGTCCACCTGGTGGGAGGCCTGCCAACGCTTCGTCTTCCGGTTCGTGGTCGCCACTCGAGAACTTTTCTCCCCCAACGGTTATCTGTTCTTCGAGCGATGTGGCCTGTCCATTGCCACTTCAATTTGCATATTTTTCCAGCTATGTCAGTGACTTTAGTTCTTCGACGAATTTCCGTATTCCGGATTCTATCGCGCAAAGAAACTCCAAGCATAGCTCTCTCCATAGCTCTTTGCGTGACTCTGAGCCTCTCTATAAGAGGCCAACAGTCAAGGACCACGTCTCAGCGCCATAAGTCATCACTGGCAACACACACTGGTCGAAAACTCTAGTCTTCAGGCACTGCGGGATATTGGACGAAAAGACATCACGAAGTTTCCCGAACGCTGACCATCCGAGTTGGATTCTTCGGGCGACCTCTAAAAAAATTAAAGTTCGTATGAGCCATTAAAGTTGGCCGTTGTTGGTTTCATTATTTAAAGCTCGTTGAACAGATAAATACTTCATTTGTTAATTCGAATAATATTGTAATACAGGCATTAGAAACCACCAATGACAGCCTTTTTTACAAAACCAAAAAACAATCCTCCACTCCGTACATTTTGCTTAGAAGCAGGGTTCTGATTTATAGATATGGCCGTTGAAGCGTATTATATAATTTGACATACCTACCTAGAAAAATGTACGGAACCCGCGATGCGCGAATCCGACTCTCACTTGGGGTTGTTTTTTTGTAAAAAAAAGTTTCAACATACTTAGGTGTGCGAGATAATATATAATTGACCACAAGCTAAGAATGCTATTGAAAGACCATAATGAAGACGAATGGCAAAAGCAAATTGGCCGAACCATGACAGACCAGCAAAACTGGCACGAGCAGCGACCAATTGGCAGGCATTTGTTATTTGTGCCATGTCGCAGCCGGCGGCGAACGCTAAATGCGTAAAACAACTAACGGTGTCGGTTCATCGAACGGAAAGTGGTGCTTATAATAATTTCGCCACCTGCCGTGTAGGGGAAGCCTGCTCGCTTTATTTGGCGCATCCTTTAGGAAACACACTACGTTGGTTTCCCTCCGCGATTAAGGTTACGTAGAAAGCGTAAGGATGCTTATTTCAACATAGACTCAACGAACATAAAGATAAATGTTAAGTAACGTAACTAACAACATGCGAATAAACACATCATAATAAAGTAAATATTTCAACTCGGCTCTGTTTAACGACACTAACTCGGGAACTCTAAAACGTGCCTAAGTGCCACATTAAAGTGTAGCCGGGTTGAAATGAAATTCAAACAAAAGCAAAAATTTAGTTACCTACATTTCGTTATGTCCTCGGGCAACCACTAAATTCGCTACGTACGTGGATTCCAAAAGGGGTTTTTATGTTTTTAAACTTTTTAAAGCACTCATTACGCGCTTACTAATGTTTATAGAAGCGCAGCAAAACGCCATTTATATTTTGTCTACTCCGGCTTACTTTCGTTGGGTTCTTCGTGTCCAACTGTTTGAGTACCGATTTTTACTTTTTGGGGTCGTGACTCAACAGAAATATAAATAAAGGCTCTTTAAAATATCGCTGTCTGTCACACACTTATCTATGAAATTTGTAATTCAACTTTCTGTTTTTGAGACGTTGTCAATAATGAATGTACAATTATTTAGTAGAAGCCTCCAGCATAGTTGAGCATATCTCAATCAAAATCTTTAAATACTTTTAAGTTTTAAAACCCGTCATAATTACCCACCCATACCATCTGTCATGTGATATCGTTTCCTAGTTTTAAACTTTGCAAACTCTCCGGACATCTTTTAACTATTTAGTACCGAGTATGTTGTTTATTTTATACTCTACTAAAAATACTTTTACTCCAATAGAACCGTACGACATGCTTCCGTATGTTGACTTCCCATTTTCTAACTAGATTTATGTCTGTTAATAGAATTGCGCCGGTCGTTTAAGACAAGAATGAGCCTCCTTCCGCGCCACTGGACTTGCGAGTTTAGATGGAAAATACCACTAAGACATATCTGGAACTACTTGCCTTTTCCTCGTCTGGTTACTTTTTATAAGCACTCATATAGCACGGGTTTTATTGCAGAAAGTAAAGCAACAACGAAACACTTGAAAATAAACGAAGAGGCAAAGTTTCAGTTTTCTATTTAGTTCCAAATTTCATAGATCAGAATGAGACGTCAATAAAAGAAAACAAAACATAGCGTATACCGTTAACAGGTGGTTTTAAAGAATCCGCCTGAGACGAGCTCATTTCTATTGATGTAGATCCCGCAATAGCTTTCTCGCGACCCGCTAATTACCAGTCGATACCACTCACGTCGTTTCACGAATCTAATAAGGGAGATACAAGATAATTGTTCATAATGCTGCCATTAACTACCATCGCAGGAAGTACGAGCGTACACAACCTACTGACCTACAAAAACCTTAAACCTAAGTACCGCCTAAGTCTTAGGTCTTGTCCGGCCACGGAAACACCTACTTAATGTCTGACTACATGGCTTTCTCGAGGTTAATCACTACTCTTGTCTTAAGTTACAACTGAACTTACATGTGTATAACTAAGTACAAATAGAAATTCTTTTAAAAATACGAGAAACTCTATTTCCTTTCATCCGGCGCCATTCCCGGCGTCTTTTTCCCTTCGTATTGAATTATGAATATGGAAGGCACGTCCCCAGACTCCATATAAGGAGAGGGAATAGGAACAAGGGGTACCAACCTAACTGTAAAGCAGTCAATGGACGAGTGACACTGACAATGAGAAGGCGGCGTTCCGTTTTAGGCGGCCGTCACGTATGTTTCGAGTACGTGTGCGTTTGCAGCACGGACCACGTATGAGTTTCGAATGCGCTTTAATAAAACATAAGTATAGATATTGCTCAGTAATGTATGTATTAAAGAAAATGAGCTAATGATGAGATCACCTTGATACGTTCTTAACGATTGAACGGCAGATGTTACGAGCTTCGTGATCGTCGAATTTTATTATGACGGAAATCGTGAGTGCTCAGTTTTTTGCTGGTCAGTGATTTATCTGTTTCAAATACCTAACCGAGTTGGTAGGTCACCAATTAGTTTTGGTAATAGATTTTGTATTTCAGTTTTTTTTTTAATACTGGGTCTTTTCCTACCATTTTGTTCCTTCTCTCCTCTCGTCTATCGAACGTGAACAATTCTATCCGCGTGACAAGCATCAAAGTATTTTAATTACCTACGTATTATTCATAAAATATGAAAAATTTATATAAAGACGTTATTTCTCCTCAATCTACACAAACAGTTGCGTTGCGTTCCGTTAGCAGCTCGGATGAGCGAGCTTGATTAACGAAGCGACGCCGACATACGTGATAAGGCTGAGACTAGCTTTGCATAGATCATCAAACATGTTTACTAAACACTAAGTTAGGACTGGCGGCGCGAACGAGAGGCTAGATTTCACTGTGTGTCAAAGCAATGCGCTAATCCTAACATGCTAACGAACAACTAAAGCTCGCACAGTTTCGTCTTCAGATGAATTAATTAGATTAGCTTACATTAGCACAGCTAACATCAACACAGCACAGATTGCAAATTAAACCTTAAAATACTATTATCAACTCCAAACTTCTAGTACTTCTTTAGATTTATAACCAGATAATCCTTTTAAAACAATGGAGAATAATTGCGTTTAGAAGTAAAGTTTGGTCTAGAATTTAATACAGCTGAACGAGTTTAAGTGTAGCCATTTTCTTGCCAAAACAGCGTTAATTCCGAACTTATTTTGGCAACAAACTGGTAAGTGTCCGAATTAGACTTGCCCAGTACTATGGGCGGGAGATATATCGAGCTATTGCAGTGGATTTCTGTGGGGCGAGCTCTGGCCATCTGTTACGCTACGTCCAGCGGTATTTGGAGAACAGATTGCTGGATACAGTTACAATAGCGGAGTGGGTCAGGCAGTGTATCACAAGCCGTATGTTGATAAACACTTTTGATAATAAAATGTGCAACTTGCAAGACAAACTGCTCGGGTTGCACCCACTTTCTTCGATAGCTACCGTTTTAGTGACATTTTAGACAGTTTTCATTACACAAATGTGTGAGGGTAAGTTATTTGAAATATTAAAAAAAAAACTAAAAACTTCAACATTTTAATTAACATTTTTTTTTATGATTAACTAATATGCCTAGTATTATAAGTCAAACTACTAACAAATTATGGGTTTAACTGTCTGAAATAAAAGGTTTTATCTTTTATTTATTTAATAAGTGAATTTCCTAGAAATGATTCCTGAAACTTCACAATGACACTTAAAATAAGACAAAAAGTCAGGAACACGAATGAAATTAACAACTGCAGCAACAAATTTAATATTGCGACGGTGGAGAAGACACAAAAGTAGCTATTTTGTGTATTTTTTGTGACTGGAATTACTTAGTTAATTTTTATTAAGTATACCAATTTCGCTAAAACTTTGCTGGAATTACTTTGTTTTGGGTGCAATGCGAGTGCTTAAGTAATGTAACGATGTAAATTATTTTAAGTACTTTGTGCTAAAGCATGTATGTAGGATAAATTTTAATAAGCTTCCTATGGTTTTGTATTCGTGCTTTCTTTATATAACATTCCAGTAAAAAATTATAATGCTTTAATTTAAACTGTTCAGTACAATAACTATACATATTGCAGTATAAACATAGATCAAGTATTTCAGCCAACGAAATAGCGGGAAATCTAAGTGACATCAATCTTGCCATTACTGACCACCCCCTTTGATGCAACTACGTAACTAGTTTTTCTACGAGTACTAACTTTAACAATTTAAAGACACGAATTTTAAATCAATCAAAGCTATCTAAAATGTGTCATGGTGCATTTCTTACAAGCAGATTTCAAAGAAACGACTTGATATGCAAGATAAAAATGGAAAATAGGAAGCTAGACTCGAGAAAGCAACATTTAAAAGATCTTTTTGTATTTGAATATTAATGGCATCAGTAGTGTTTCTTCGCTCGACTAAAGTTGATTTATCATTTTATCAATTACTCCCAAGATATACAATTTCATCCGAACTATTAAAAATTATACCTAAGTACTAAAAATTCGTAGTTTTCAATTATTTGACGTGGTAAATTGCGGTAATTATTTAAATAGGTACTATATTTAAATGGCGTTTTATAATAACCAGCTAAGATTATATTATAGTAGCCAAGTGTGATTATGAGTTGTTGTTAACAATAAACAGTGAATAGTGACCCACTGTGTCCAAGAATGAGGCGAAAAAACGTAGTATTACCCAAGCATCATCTTATTTCAAAAATGATTGATATGCCATTCAGTCTCAAGATAATTTCAAACAAAAAATTGCACAGAAAACATTCTAAAGTGGTGTCAATTAATCGTCGCTGCGGGAAAGAGCCGTAATTTAATCTGTTTGTCAACTGCTTAGGAAAGCTATGTTTGTATTGTACGAAAACGCTTTTGGAAAGCAAAAGCCGAACGGAAGCGGAATGCGTTATTACTTCCTATTGTCCGTCCAACATTAGCCCATCTTCGAGTAAGTGCTCAAACAGTTTGTGCAAAGAAAAAGCGCCTCTCACTTTCTTCGAATCATATTATCTCACACGGCCCACGTGTCGATGTGAAAGTGAATATTCGGCAACCAATCAATTCTCACCGGTGAACATTCACAATAATTATTGCAATCAATCGGACGGTGCGTTTGTCAATCAACTTTTTCCGGTAGGCCTCTCATACAATTAATCACGTAATGATTGCATCAGATGGCACAGCTGGATTCCTTCTGGGTGTGAAAACCTGTTGTGTGTCAATTAAAGTGAAACAAAGAACATCTTATCTGATTTACTTATCATCGTGGTCTTCGGGCTATACCCATCCTCACTTCTGGTCACGCCTCCTCCCAAATTGGCCCAGCGCTGATTGAGAACTTCCCACACACCTTTTTTTTTTTTTTTTTTTTATTCGACTGGAAGGCAAACGAGCAAGTGGGTCTCCTGGTGGTAAGAGATCACCACCGCCCATAAACATCTGCAACACCAGGGGTATTGCAGATGCGTTGCCAACCTAGAGGCCTAAGATGGAATACCTCAAGTGCCAGTAATTTCACCGGCTGTCTTACTCTCCACGCCGAAACACAACAGTGCAAGCACTGCTGCTTCACGGCAGGATTAGCGAGCAAGATGGTGGTAGCAATCCGGGCGGACCTTGCACAAGGTCCTACCACCTGCATTGAATTTCTGCTGTATGCAGCCCCGCGATGTTCTCCTTCACTAAAAAGGTAATGTACAAATGTAATTTGTGTGATTCGAAAACTCAGAAGTGCGAGTCTGAGCTCAAACCCACTAACCTCCGGATAAAAGACATCTGTCAAACTACTTACTAAGCTACCACGGCTACTACAGGCTACTACATTTTAAATACTTACCTGGTAAATCCTTCCACAGATTCTTAGTATCATTGAATCCCATCCACTATCGATGTGTCCACTTTTATTTTTGCAAACTCTGTGTCAACATAATTCTTAACCCTCTCTAATTGCATTGTAACCAAAAGGTCTATCCTCCAACATCTGCATCCGACCTTCATGCATAATGTACATAAAGAATGAGTTCGATGTTTCACTGTCCTATTCGATTGTCGGTCACACCCGGTCGACTTATCCAGCTGTGCCAGGCCCTATACTACTAAGTGCAAAATTCGAACTTCGTATCTTGCCGTCCTGCTGACGCTAATATCATTTAATACGAGAGTGAGAGGAATGGTACGATACGAACTTCTAATTTAGAATTTTGTAGTACCCGAAGCTACCAGGGTGTCGTTCTAATTTGAAAGTTACGATGGGATCGCCGGACGTGTGTAGCGCAACTAAGCGTTGTTATGTAGAACAATATGCATATCAAACGTAGCAGTGGTTCGCAGCGTCAATGCATAAAGTTAAGCTGACTTAACCCTGTTATAGCGCGTTACAAGCCAATTTACACAAGGATAGACTGCCTGGTAGAAAATATTGAAACATGTCCTTTTAATACAAGCCTTTTTCCTGACTGAGGGTACTTTTTATTGGCTGTACTTTTCTTGTCTTGCTATCTTCAAAACCGTACCAAATTTCAAGTCAATTCTATCTCTAGCAGGAGATGGATTTACACTTGAAAGTTTGAAAACAACATACACACGTAAAAAGGTGGCAGAAACTTTTCAGGCTAAATAAACGAAGTTTTAAACCGAAAATACAGAACTCGCGATGCATTGTTGATTGAATAATCCGAATAATTAATTAAAATCTGTATCTGTTAATTGCGTTCATTTATGCACTGGCATGTTTGCTCATCTGCATCAGTGTACAAAATAACTATTCGCATAAATCATAATGCAGTGGTAATTTCAATACCAATATTTTGGTTCGACGGTATGAAAAATACGTCGACGGTACGAGGAATAAGGGAAAATATTTAATCGCATTGCAATATTGTTATAATTTTTATGTGAATTTAAATTATTAGGTACTCATCCCATCATCTCGTCCACATAGATACCGATATATTTTTTTACCAAAAATATATTCATGGTCAGAATTTTTCCTAAATCTAAGGCAGAGTGCCTCGACAAAAAACTGTTGTGGGTCCACCCACCCATTACTATTTTTTGTATACCTAGTGGATAACTGAACATCTACAAACTACAAGCAGATATTAATCACACTTTACACAGTAACAACTAACAACAGGGTCAATAAAAATAGCCGCAGCGTAGCATAATAAAGTCAGAAATCTTACAGATTAGTAACTAGCACTTACACTATTTGACCCACTACTTTTATGCTTTTAACGGTTCTTATCTAAATAAAACTTGGCTTAATCCGTACGGTAGGTATATGAAAACAAACAAAAGCCTTCAAAATATTTGACATTCCAAATAAAAACCAACTAGCACAGAAAAACACATAACTGCTTTATCTAAAACATACGTTGACGACCTGAGTGTTTGGTCGTAGAGTAGATTCTTCCTTAATTTACTTGAGTTATTATTGTTTTTTGACGTTATGTCCACACGTAGATATTTGATGATCAAATTAATATTCAGGACAACTTTGGTCGTCCGTTGTCCTTATATACAGGTAACGGTGTTTCGGATCGTTAGCCCCGTTCTGTTTACCGAACGTAGAGCTAGAATCCGATATTTTAGCAGGAAGCAACCGCATTTGTCATCGTCATAGGCAGGTGAATGATTGGTCTGACCTTAATCTTCAGACTTGGGTGTAAATCGATTTCTTTCTATCCACCAATCGAAGAGGCACGCCTTAGTTTGTTGCTAACGTCCACGCGGTACTCTATACATACAGTATACGTTTCGGAAAGTAAAACATCTATAAACCATATTTAATCTCGCTCGAGTAAGGAAATATTTGCGGAAAAATGTATTTTTAGGTATCTAATATTTAATATAAAAGTATATTTAGAATAAGACTATCCTCTAAGTATGTATTTAAGGGTACACTAAAATTATTTTCACAAGTTTCGGGACCTTCGTATCAAAAATAGACTATGTAAAAGAAAGAAGAAGTTTATTATATTTTGGTAACTTGATCGGCAAAAATTGGAACAAGGATTATTTTTATTGGAATTCCTTGGTTAGATCCGTTTACAAACCTAGCGGCGAAAATTGGAATAATCTGGGGAATTTTCAACATTCCTGGAATAACTTGCTTTTGATAAAGCTCGCCCAAGAAGAGCCGCCGATAACTGAAGCGATCAAAGTTAATCTTCGTGTTTCGCCTTAGATTATTTAAGATTACATGGATGATACAATGTTTCCTAAATTCATTTATATTTCAAATTTCTCAACAATGTTCTAAACGAAATGCGCATTCATTAAATTGTAATAATAAATACGCATTTAAATAGATATAACTTTGTTTGAAAGCTGAATTAGGTATGTCATCATCAAACACTGTTTCCCGAGACACAGGTTGACCTAAGTAGTTTGGGGGTCGGAATGTACTTAAGTTCATCCATTGGCTGTGCGACAAAACATTTTCATTTCATGTCATTCAATGTCAAGTTTGAGATCATAAATCACTGATCGTTAAAGTTTGTTGATATGACAAAAACTCTTGTGTTGTTTTTCATCTAGATCTTTCCATCCATATGTCTCAACTCAAAACCCAACTGCTACAATTATCTTCTTAACGTAGTTCTCATACTTGCTCAACGAGTAAATTTCAAAGCGTGAGACAATATTTCGAAAACCACCTGTTTTAGCCGGGCAATATTAAGGAGGCCATTTGCCCGCAGATTTCCCATTGTGACAATGGTCAATTATGAGCGTCTCGCCCCGATTCGGCTTCGTAACGGAATGTGGGACCGAAAACCATATTTAAATGAGCAATAAACAGTAAAATGGGATTAGCACTATTCACGCCGGCGTTCGTGTTCTACGCGCTTCGCATTACATTATGGCATTTCTATTGTTAATCTTCTATTCTGGCACTTTATGTAGGTTGCCATGTTTTTAGTTATTTGGCAGAAAGTCTATACCCTGTATTTTTTATTTTATTTATCTCAACAAAAAGAAATACATATTTTTTTTTGACAAATACTTCGCCAAACTGTTTGTTGGTGAATACTACACTCCTTATTTTTAACATAATGTTCCTATACCTAAAAATATACTCATACCCACTTACACCCTATAATATTCAACAATATGTGCCTGCTATTAATGTATGCAGTTTTATATTATATAACTTAGTTTTATGCTAGTTAATTCAAAATTTCATCTGGCTATTTAGTGTAGGTAATAACCTATTTTGACTAGAAACCTAAATTATAATACATCACATGTACAATAACAATGCGTTAAAATGTGGCGAAGTTAACCAGCGGAAAACACATCGATAATTAATAAAACAATAGGCATCAACCGTATCTTTTGATAATGACGCTACCAAAATTAATTAAACGGCAATTAAAATTATCCCAACATTGCCCGCATTGAGCAATCCTGGTTTATCGTTACAAATTATCGCGACCGAAAACAATGGAAGTGTCGCGGCTAATCTCCTTTGATCGCAAAATGTTGCGGTTACGTATTGGGACGGTGAGAAACTGCGGGGCCGTGGCCTGGATGCAGACAGCTGAACTGTACCGAAAATTGGAGTCGGATTTATTTCGTTGGTTAGACAGATGTTACGAGTGACATGCCTTTTCGGTTGTGATTTTACGGCTTTGATCTTGAATTGAAATGTTAATTTATTCAATGGTAATGTCGCTAGGTAATCTGTCTTATAATTGTCCTTGTCATTTTTAGTGACACGGTTAGCATACGATCCCTACACGCTTTATTTCCGAGTCTTTTTACAAGCTTTTTCGCAATTGAGATTCCAATTTCACCCACTTATAGTGATCGAATTAACTTGCAATTTGATATTAAAATGTAGATGGGCTGGCAATTTATCATACGATCAACAATAAATACGGTCCAGTAGGAAGAATAAGCTTCTATTAAATATAGTTTTTTAACAACTTATTCTACCAATAAATTTAGGGATTAGTCTTAAATTGTAACTACGAGTACTAATTTAAAAGTTCTTTTAACTTTAACATTGCTACATGTCTGGGCAAAAATCACCACAAATAAGGTTTCTTGCGACGGTGCCGGAGGCAAGCAGGCCGAAAAGCAGATGACGGGACAATTTGCAATGTATCGGCTCAAATTGACAGGATTGTTAGGGTAGAGACGAGTTGAAAGAGAAAGCGAATGTTTTTGCCCAGCCTTGAGACATAATAGACTAATAAAAAACGTTTAATAATATTAGCTAACTACTTTAAATTCCCAGTACCTTGCTTACAAAGAACGTCTTTCATTTTTCTCTTACCATTTCTTTGGTCGATTTCTCGAAAATATTAACTTGCGATGAACAAAGTTACTAATACTTTTCCGTATAAAAAATGAACTTCAGTTTCATGCTTAAGTAACTACCCTAAGTGTTCATTAATTATGTTTGCTGGAGAATAAAAATTATTTCCAAGAATACGAAGGCCTAAAAGTTTGATGTCTGTGAGGGATAGCGTACACCTGCTCAACTATTAACATGGTTTACTTAATCAAAGACATAAATATTGACGCAAAATGTTGTAATAAACTAGTAAAGAATATTTGGGTCGGTTTCTAAAAAAAGCGAACTGTGCGCTCAGCGTATTCATTTCACTTGCTTATTTTAATCCATAATACAAGACAAATCTACCTACAATTAAACTCTTCAAAACTAAACGTCATGTGAACATCTATATAATTGTTGCCAGTCAAAGAACGCCGCAACTCACACGCGTCTAGACCATCCACCAGAGCTGTGCGAGATGGTAAGCGATATGTGAGGAAAAGATCGACCGATAACGAAACTGTGGGAAAAAATTGGTGACTTATCTTAGCACATAGCTTAGCTGTCTCGAACAACTTTATTGCATTTTCTCATCCATCATTTCCGGACTATATAATTTGCGTCACACTGATTAGGACAAACTTCTCAAAATGAGAAGACATAGGCAATAGTGGATATTATGTAGTTTTAAAATCGAAATAATCTTTTAAAAGGAACACCAATGTGAACATGTCAGTTAGGTATTTGCACATGAAAAAGTTTGAAATGAACAAAATTATTTAATTCTAAAAACCAAGCTGTTTCCTATTTACCGAAAAGCACATGGTAAAATTACAAATGTTATTTTGCGCATTGATTCCAAAATACTCTGAGGAGAGCCCTTTAAATCCCACTATTCTCTGCTTGAGAGGCCATAGATTAAACACTAGGTCACTGAGGCTTTGGTGGATGCAAAGCCTTAATCCATATCGACACAATGCATAGAGCCGTGAGAACAGGCCATGGGGGCACGATGCAGACGAGACATCAGGAAGCATACTGCCGCTTTCTGAGACGTCAATTAATTTTTAATCACACATTAACAACGATTTAAGAAAACATAAACTTGAATGGAGAACCTCCTCCTTTTTTTTGAAGTCGGTTAAAAAACTTGAACGCGGTTTGACTTTGTTACGAGTCATCGTCGCCTTTAAAAATTAATATATTTCTACACCTACAAATTATAAGTAATTTTTTAAGCATTAGATTACTAATAAAATCGGTCAAGTGCCTGTCTGACCTCGAGCAGCGCAGGGTTCCCTGCTAATAATGCGGAAAATATTATTTTGTGATGTTCATTCGATCAGAATAAACAAAGACATTTATACAGGTCACATAAAATAGCTGGAAATTAACAGAGAATGGTGAAACAAGGGGTTAAAATATCACGTTAGATATAACAGTAGATTGTTGTTTGGACTACGACATTTGAATATTGAAAATAATTAGCAAAACCGAATTGGGCAAGATATAGGTTTCACTTACAGTTTGTTCTGGCTCTTTTCCTCAGTCCTTGGGACACATTTAAGACACAATCACAGCACTTTCAGAGTTTTTATGAATAATTTAAAAAAGCGCGCGCCGGCCGGCATTCATTTCGAGCTGTCAATTTTGCGCAACTGACTGGTGGCGCCGCCGTGCGGGAGAAAGCGGAATGTTCATTCAGCCAGTATGTTTTTGATATGTGCAGGAGGTTTTAATGCACATATTACTAATTATATCTGCCCAATGTAACGTACATAAACCCCCCACCGGGAATCTACCCCAGATTCCCCAGTTTACAAACAAAACCAGGGATGGTATTGAATAAGGTAAGTGGACTGTATAGTGTAAGTATTTGTTGACTTAGTGAACTAAACACGTGTAGCTGTAAATTGAGTAAAATAAATGACTTATTTCGAACCTAAAATTGTCATAAACTTGACACCTTCTTGCGTCAAATTCATGCAAAGAAACAAAGGAAAATAAAAATTATGCTGAATCTAATTCCATTGGAAGTGGTCTAAGCTTTACAACGGGTCGCGTGTATTCGCCATTCTGGATTTTTACTTTTACCACCCGTACAACTCCATCAGCTCCTGGATAAAGTTCCGTCACATGACCGAGATGCCATTGAAGCGGAGGAGCGTCAGCATGCATAAGAACGAGTTCATCAACTTGAATATTACGACAATTCCTATGCCATTTTTGTCGCTGCTGCAGCGTGTGCAAATAATCGTTTAATTGCAATGTACGCGGACCGATATGTAAATAAATTTTATGAAAATAGTCGATAAGAATTTTTGTAAAGTTGCACTTTTTAGGAAGCAATAATGGATACTTCTTTTGATACGGTAGTTCGGCGAAAGACAACCTACCCCCCACCCTGAGAAAACCGAGGGGGTCGACATAAGGTGCTAACCTTTTAAGTGAAGAACTACAGCTGTAACCATTGGAAATTGCTTGGATATCAGCTGCAAAATGCTCTCGCTGAACGGATTTAATGAGCACATCGTGTGCGTTCTTTAAATCTGATAGAGACGAAGGACCTGTGTTCCTATTAGACTTCGTCGATCTACAATTGTTAATAAATTGAAAACAACGAGCTAAGACATTTTGAAGTTTGCTAAAACTCGAATATTTTTCAGTTAAATTATAAACAAGATTTGAGTCACGTGTTGTGTTTTGCACGCTAGTTTGAGCCAAAGTCGCGCATGGAATTTTGAGTTCTGGCACATTTGCCGATTTAAATTGATCAATTGATTTTACTGGCCAATTCTCTCTTGGTGCGTCTAGCCAGCTCGGTCCTCCGAGCCACTCCGCTGTCGATAACAGCACGGAAGGTAGCGCTCCGCGCGAGCACACGTCAGCGGGGTTGGACGCGCCGCTCACGTGAAACCAACAATCGCTTTGCACGGTCTCTAAGATTTTGGAGACACGCGAAGCCACAAAGGTTTTGAGGTTGTAACTGGGTGTATTCAACCAACTCAGCACCACAGAGGAATCGGTAAACAAGAGTATTTCATGAACAGGAATTCGTTCAGACAATATTGACTTCGTATATTTGACTAACTTGACTAACAAATGCGCAGCCATTAGCTCGAGACGTGGAATGGTCACTGTCTTCAAGGGTGCAACCTTGGATTTGCAATGACCAGACTGACCTTCGAATCACCTTGATTGTTAAAACTACGCAAATAGATGACCGCAGCTATTCCTTGAACTGAAGCATCGCAGAATCCTAGTATCTGGTAGTAGCTGTGCTGTTTGACAGTAACCTGGCGCTCGTGGCTAAAATTCGACAATAGCGGGAGCTCTGACATGTAGGTGAGCCACTCCTTTTCTAGTTCCGGAGGCAGCCGCTCATCCCAACCCAGCTGTTGGAGCCAGAGTTTCTGCATGAAGCATTTCGCGTAGAATATGCAAGGAGCCACGAAACCTAAGGGATCATACTGACGACCTATCTGTGACAAGACACTACGCTTGGTGATCGCCTGTGAAGCTGGAAGTGGATGGAATACGAAGGAAAACACATCTTCGGCGGGTCGCCACTGCAGACCTAAAACTTTTATGGATAGGTCCTTGTCATCCTCGAATGCAATGGGCGTTTCGCGGTGATCAGCTGGAACCCGAGCCAGTACCTGGGGACAGTTGCTGGCCCACTTACGAAGCAGAAATCCTCCTCCACTCAGCAACTCTAACAGTTCATCCTGTAGCCTAGCTGCTTCATCATAGCTGCTCACTGACCACAGAAGGTCATCGACGAAGAAACCCTTTTTTAGAACCTTGCTCGCTAAAGGATACTTCTCGCAGTCGTCGTCAGCCAGTTGATGCAGGACTCGGATCGCTAGGTACGGACTGCTAGCAACGCCGTATGTGATCGTGTTTAACTCATACACCTTTAAAGGTTGATCAGGTTGAAACCTCCACAAGATGTGTTGGTAATTGCGTTGAGATTTTTCGATCAAGGTCATTCGAAACATTTTACAAATGTCACTTGACAAGCAAATTTCATGTATACGAAAATTTATTAAAATCTCATTAATATCTGCTTGAAGCTTAGGACCGGCGTAAACGACTGAATTTAAAGAATTATTATTTGTCGTTTTGCATGAGGCGTCAAAAACTACTCGGAGTTTTGTCGTGGTACTTGACGGTCGGAGAATACAAAAGTGAGGAATTATGTACTTAGAATCCACAGTACCAAAATCACCTACGCAAGTCATGTGACCAAGGCTTTCATATTCGGACATGAATTTATTATATTCTTCCTTAAGTTCCGGAAGACGATTCAGCTTTGTTTCTAAATTGTTGAAACGACGTAACGCTTGTGGAGTCGAATCGCCGAGATCAAAACTGGGTTTGAACGGGTACTTCACTGTATAACGTCCCGTAGTATCGCGACTGTGTTCGTTTTGGAACAATTGTTCGACATACAAATCTTCTGGTTTTTTAGTGACGTCATACGGCACGTTTTCAGTCTCCCAGAAAGAGTTCATGATTTTATCGATACTACTAGTTTTATTAGCAGAGAACAAGTTGAGCGAGGCTGTATTTGACTCACAATCGTCACTCAGTACTGTCTGACCAGTAATGACATATCCGAATATGGAATGCATCGCGACGGGCAAACCCGGGTCACGTGGTAGTATATTTTGACCGTCATAAATGTAGGGAAATAAGTCACCTGCGATCAACAAGTCAACTGGAGCCGCCGAAAAGTAGTTCGGGTCAGCTAACTCGAGATTTTTGAAATTATTGATAACTTTGTTTGACAAGGTTACTGTAGGTAAGTTGCTAGTTATATTACTTACGACAACAGTATCAGTGCTAAGCACCGGACCAAATGAGTTTCGTGGTTTAATTGAACATGTAACCAGACCGAAATCTTGCACTGGCGCACCTCCCAGACCCATGGGTTCAAACTGACACTTGCGTCGAGACAAACCCAGGCGCTGGGCACACTCTTTTGTCATATAACCGGACATGGCACCGCTGTCAATGACTGCACGTACGGCGTGGTAAGTTCCCCATCGATCTGCGACGTGCACCATGGCAGTGCCTAACAGCACGGTTGAATTTGACGAACAAGTCAAGCCGACGTTTGGCATTGACCTTTGACTTTGATTTTGACCATTTGAAACGTTTTGAATACTTGAAATGTTTTGACTATTTGAACCGTTTTGATTAATTGATGAATTTTGAACAGTTGGAACTGTATCTAAGTGAATACTGTGATGGTGCGGTTGTTTACACAGCACACAACGCACTTTTGACGTACACTCGGACAACGAATGCTGACGAAAGCAATTTTCGCATAATTGAAGCTGTTTCACTTTGTCAAGACGCTGCACCGGTGTTAAATCAAAAAACTCGAAACATCGATAAGTTGAATGCGGTTTGTCGCAAAATAGACATCTATTTGAGCGTTCGCTATTATTCTTACTCACAGCTGATAAGCACGGCTTTTGGAACTGCTTCGGTGCACTACTGTAATTAGCAGCATTATTATTATTTTTTCGAACAAAATTCGGCTTTGCAGAGGTGTTAGGAACACTCTTAGGCGTAAACTGAATTTTTGATGTACTAATTTTAACCTCAGACATTTCCAAAACACGCGCCTGTTTCTCCACGAAATTAATCAGCTGTTCGTAAGTAGGTATATCGGTTTGATCTACTGATTGTTCGAATTCGCGCCTAGTGACGGGGTCTAAATTTCGCAATCCCATATAAAACAGTATGAAACTCGATAGGTTATTGATTTTCAAAAGTTTCAATGCTTTAACACACTCTTGATACGTTTGTAAAAATGTATTTAGACCAGTAGCCGACTCAGTTGACAAAGGCTTAAATTGAAACAGCCGATCTAAATAGCTCGTAGCTAAGGCACGAGTGTTCTCAAATTTTTTGACTAGCAAAGCCCAAACTATCGGATAATTATCGGCCGTCACTGGCATCCCTTTGACCACAGTCAATGCCGAACCGCTGACTACGGAGAGCAGGTAATAAAACTTCTCAATGTTCGTAATATCATTGTTGTTATGAATTAAACTCGTAAACGTGTCATAGAATGTTTGCCAGTTTTCTAATTTGCTATCGAAATGGAACAATTCTAGTTTAGGCAGCCGCGGCTTAGCCGACCGCGAGTCTGGCCCGGCAGCGCCCGGGCCGCGGCCCGCGGAGCGCGACGAAGGTCCGCTACCGCTGCCGTCACACGATTGCCAAGTGTCGCTATTAGCCTCCGCTACACTCAGAATACGGAAATACATGTCGTCAAAGGTTTGAATTTCTTGATAATTTGGTTTAAATTTCGGGTTTTGTTTCTTATTATAAGAATTTAACTCGAATATGCATTGTTCGAAACATTCCCGAGTCGAATGAAGTTCTTTGAGTCGCAAATTAAATTCGGGCAAACGCTCTGGTGGAGTTGATTTGGATAGTTCAAATAACGTTTGACATCGTATAAAAAGCAGTTCTTTTTTGTTAATAAGTTGTTCGACATCAAATTCTTTCTCGTCCATTTCGAATTCAAAACAAAAGACGCGCGCGACGCGTTGCAAAGAACGAAAATTGAAAACGTTTGTTTTATACGTATTATTCTAGGTAAATAACTTAGATTAGAAATAAGCCTGTTACCTTAAAACTGCGTGAAATGTGTGTTTTATGTGTATGAATGTGTATTTAGTTTGCAAACTGAGGATGCGGTTCGATTGACCAAAATGTTTGGACTACGACATTTGAATATTGAAAATAATTAGCAAAACCGAATTGGGCAAGATATAGGTTTCACTTACAGTTTGTTCTGGCTCTTTTCCTCAGTCCTTGGGACACATTTAAGACACAATCACAGCACTTTCAGAGTTTTTATGAATAATTTAAAAAAGCGCGCGCCGGCCGGCATTCATTTCGAGCTGTCAATTTTGCGCAACTGACTGGTGGCGCCGCCGTGCGGGAGAAAGCGGAATGTTCATTCAGCCAGTATGTTTTTGATATGTGCAGGAGGTTTTAATGCACATATTACTAATTATATCTGCCCAATGTAACGTACAATTGTTTATTTACGTAATGTAATTCGGTAACACCAAGTGTGTAACAATTTTGTACAATAACGTTTAAGTCAGATCGTATCTAATAATAACATACGCAAAGTGTTGTTAACGTTTGCAACTAGTATTATTCAAGCCTTTCTCTCCATTATTACAATTATAATCTTCACTGGATTAAGATCAAGTAACCGCTTAGGAAGTTCAACACAATTCTCAATTCGTATTAAACCTGCTCACTGACTAAAGTTACAACTTTTGTTACGTTTGTCACCCTTTGTACCCGGACTCGAGCGTTTAACTGCCTCATTTCCGTGGTCACATTTATTTATGAACGAGTTATAGAACTTGATGACATTTTCGATTATTTTTTAGACGTCATGTACTTTCTACTTATGCAAATTGAAGTGGCAATAGACAGCAGGCCACATCGCTCGAAGAACAGATAACTATTGGGGGAGAAAACTCCTCGAGTGGCGACCACGAACCGGAAGATGAAGCGTTGGCAGGCCTCCCACCAGGTGGACTGACGACATCGTGAAAGTTACGGGAAACCGGTGGATGCAAATAGCGAGTTGTAGTTCATTGTGGCGCTCTAAGGGGGAGGCCTTTATCCAGCAGTGGATATTTTCCAGCTGATGATGATGATGTACTTCTACTAGACAACCTAGAAACTGTAACAGAAGCTTCTACCATGTCAACAAAAATGTGCCCACGGAAATCATTCGGTGAATGGTGTTGAATAATAACCCACCTGATAATGACTCTTTAAATTATTCGAATCTGCCCGGAAACTTGTATGCGGAACTGTTTTGCATACTAAGACCCCCTGTTAACAAACAAACTTATCCTGGATTGAGACTTTCAAAACTATTTAGTTCAATAGTTTTGTTTATTTACAAGGTTTTGAGCTCTGCAACTGACTATTCAATATAATTCTGTTGATGCAGTCTCAATACAAACTTCACTGGAAAACGATATGAAACGCTTTGGAGATCTTTCCTGTTAGTTTCCAGCGATATTACTTTCCGCAGGCAGTATCTGAACAAGTAAAACCTATTTAGTTTCTTAGTATCCGTTTGCTTTGAAAGGATAGATCAGTCGAAACGTTTGCATCTTAGGGTGTCATCCCAATGTTGGCGTCTGCGACCTGTGACCGCGACTGGATCGGCGACCCACTGCTTAGTATGAACGCGACGCGGTCGCTTGCATCCCTCAGTGCTTCATATTACTTAATTCATACCAAGCAGCTGATCGTGCGAACCGCATGTCGCGTGTTGTGGTCGCGGTCGTATTGTAGGTAATTCGTGATCCTGAACATCGCAATGTCAAATAATTTCATTTTTATAATATTAGTAGGTATAGTAAGATTCATTCCGTCGAAGTTTTGAAATGGTAAGGAAGAGCAGTCAAAAAACAAGTATCGACAAAATTAAATAACTTACATTTGAATAAATATAAGTCCATGGTGTAAACCCCAACTTCCTAAATATATAATACATATGTATATGAAACATATTATATCTGTAACTAAATATAAAATAAATAAATACACGCATTTACATACAATACATAAATGACACACATAAGTAAGCAAATCAATCTCTAATCTAAATCTTGCCATTTTTGATAAAATAAACATAAAATCTCGTTGTAGCGCTTAGCTTACGGTGCACCTTGGTAGGGTAAAGCCACAATTGTTTTACAATCGTTCCTACGGTAATAACTACTACTACTTTCTCCACTTTTCACGACTCAAATTAGTGAATTAGTGTGAGGCTCCTACCTTATTTCCAACTTGTATTAGCTAGGTCAGGTCTTGTCTGGCGTGTATGTTGATGATGTGATGTAACACAAAAGCGTGTAATGCTTGAGGCACGCGATTCATAATTAACGTTACTCAATAATTCGAAAATTTATGGCCTCTCGTTGTGCTTGCGTAAGATTTTTTTATCTATTGATATGACACGTAAACTAAAACAGTCGGTAATCTATGATAAAATTTTCTGATATTTCTTGGTCACTAAAATATACCTCTTCACTGGATTGAGTATTTTTATTTTTCAGTCTGAGTGGAAACCTTTGCCCAGCTGTGGAATGCATATGTATAGGCTGTTATGATGATGATAATGAATTACTTAACTAGTCTAGCTCAGATAACTCAGCCATAGCCAAATAGCATGGCAGCGAGATTGTTTGAAACATTGTTGATAAACCTCGCTTTCTTTAGCGGGAACGCAGCCAAATTTTCGCATTACGAACTTTTCTAACATATTTTTTATGTGTTTTCACAGATTTACGATGTTGATAAGGAGTCCGACGGCACTCTGTGTCGTCGCGCTACTACTCGCTGCAAAGCCCACATTTAGTTCAGAGGTAAGTTCGACACGAATTACTAAGTCTTCATTAAACTTTATTAGAAATTAACGAGGCTAGTCGACGTTCCAGCACTGAGAGCTGGCAGCTTTCTCCGTCAAAGCATAAGCTTAGCTATTCAAAGAGGTAATGGTGCCAGCATCTTCAGAACCATGCCCAAAAGGACTCCTTGTAATCATGTTTTTTGAACTTTTATTATTTCCTTAGGTTTTTTAACATAAAAAATAGATACGTAGTGAAAAATTCTTGAGGTCCCGGGCTCGGATCCCGGCCGGGGCAGATAATCGTATGAATAATACAAATTAACTAATTAATTAATGCTTTTATGTACAATAAAGAATTTTACAATACACTACAAAATACAAATGTTTGCTCTCGAGTTTTGGATATTTAAGTGTGTAATTATCTACCTATATAAGTACGTTTATCCATTGCCTAGTATCTATAGTACATACAAGCTTTGCTTAGTTTGGGACTAGGTCAATTGATGTCGAGTGTCCCATGACATATATTTTTTTACATACTAAAAAAGGACGTACATAAATCATCTGTTAAAAGCATTGATGCATGTAGAGTGATACACGTAGTATGATTCCTAACAACGACAAAGCGTAAGATGTAATTAAAGAAAACCAGTGATCTGTAAACAGAACAATAGGTTAAAACGAAAATTTGATTGTCTGACACCATTGATACTAGGCGGATGTTTGCGGCTCTGTCAATCATACAAAGGTACATTGTATTGTATGGTAAACAAACCATGCTGGATATTAAACCAAGTGTTATTACGTAAATGCAATTTCGCAACCCACTGTAGCCCGCATGTGTTGTGTCGGTATCCTATAACCGTAGGTACCTATACAAACGTTTAGGTTATACCTAGATTCGCTGCAGGTATACGAGTATAATCAGGGAACTAAAAAAGAGAAATAGAAGGGTTGCATTTGTTTCTAGCCTATTTCTTCAAGAGTCAATGTAAATAGTTTTTCGTCTCTGCTTTTTGTATTTTCTTGGGATTAACCAGATATAGATAATGGTGATCGACAGTAAATTGGAATCAGTTCGAACAACAATCATGAACTAATTTTTTAAGCATCTAACTTCATTACAGTCGAAGCTGGTAGATATACATAGTTTTTTAGACATTTACCTACTCGTCTAGCGCTTCTCGCTCTCTTATTGACCAAGTAAATTATCTAACTGATGGTGAAAACTTAATTTAAATCCGATCCGTAGTTTAAAAAATCTAAGCGCACGTACAGAAGGATGGCGGGAAGCGACTTAAGTAGTTTTCATGCTGTGTCACTCAGTTTATATAACTACAACGCTCAACTTTTATCATCATGTAAACTACTATAGTCTACTTACTTAATAAAGTATCATTTACCTCCCGCTAAGTCTAGAAAATCTCACTTCCTAACGAGGGAATATTGGAAATTATATGCGCACAATACGGTCAGGCATAGTTAATATAAAATCTACGTTATACTTATACCAACAAAAGTGGCTCTTTATTGAATAAAAAACATACCTAAGCAAAACACGTGTCTTATGTTTTATAAATTACAAATAAATAAAATACGTGGAAATCAAAACCTACCTTACTGACAAGGAATTATGAAATTTGGTCACAAATAGAAAAATCAGAAAAATATTTCGTTTTTATTATTATTATGTAACACAAGCTTATTTTTTGCTCGTTTTTCAATTTTTAGGTGCGTAACCGCGCGAGTAGCTATAGGCGAGTAAGTTCGCGCGTCGAATTTTTCTATTTAATTCAATTACGTTACAAACTTTCTTCACCCCGATTAGCAATAAAAGTAAGACACTAAGTACCTCAGAAACCAATCAATCTGTCGTTGCGCAATCGCTAATAGTTTGCGATCTACAAAACGATCGAGGGAAATTGTTTCGGTTATTGCAGGCTGCCATTACTGACACGATAGGTGAGATTCAGCTATAGATCTTGTAGTTTTGTGATTTACACCCTGTTAAGTTTCCTACGACTATCTTGAAAGTTTGTGAGGGAGGGCTGTGTTTATATTGTTCTTTAACGCTAAAATTACTCTACGGATTTGGATGAAGTTTACGTTCGTAGGTAGCTAGTATAGTAGTGGTTCTAGAAAATAACACAAAATCTACTCTTTATCTCTATATTCCTAATCGGGATGCACTTAAGTAAGAATTCGTATTGTAAGTATTTGACGATAGGGCTGGGTCTTTTTTTGGTCAACGTATTGTAGTAGCAATCTATGTGATATTTGTAAATATAGTTCTTTTTAGGCTTAGAATAAGTTAGTTTTTTATTGTATTCCTGATAAGTACAACTTATATGAAGACCACGGCGAAGTTCTAAGAAATTACCAAAGCACTCCCGAAATGAAATAAATGAATGGATAGATTGATGGAAATTCCGGGATTTCAATTCGACTGGTAGACTGGTTCACACGAACAAAGCAGCGGGTAAAAGCTATAAGTTATAGTACTCTCACATATTCGTTCTTAATCATTAAGTAATATTTTACGGCTTCGTAGAGCACACAAATCGAGGTTAATTTATCATAGCTATCCATTAAATTGCACAAAAAAGATTTTAGAGTAAATTCCCATCGAAAGAGAATAAGATTGCATAACAAGAGTAGGTAGACGAGACGGAATCTGAGCCGTCCGTTAATAGCCACAGTTTAAGCGTTCGCTGTTCTTAATTGAAAAGATCCGTTTTTGTTTTTATTCTTTATCATTTCACTACCTTATTTTCCATATTTGGGCCTAATGACCTCATCATTGGCCTATGTCATCTATGAAAGATGGTTTAAGAGCGTCCATGGTGGTGCGGCATTTACGAACATGGCTTGTAAGAGCGATTAAAGTAGAGATGAAAATTTATAAACACTTCTACAATATTGTACATGTCTCGAAATATTTTCCTATTAGTGTTACGTTAGTTTTCAATTGGGTCTGAATGTTTATAATATATTTCTCTACTGTCCTGGGTTTTTATTGCAAAAAAGTCTAATTTACCTATTACTCAAATTACCACTGCGTTAACAAACGATAGTTTATTTCCATTTTGAGCCAAACATTTCGGTAAAAGTCATCATTCGGGTATGGGTATGTATGCCAATCTCGTTGTTTAATAACGGAAAGGAATACCTAACTAAAAAATATGCGTTAAAATGTTCAAGGCCCGTTTTTACAGAGTTTAAAGAATTTAGAGACTGATTTTTTTACGTTCATTCTATAAGTTATAACAAAATCCGTCAAGTAACGATATTTTGTAACAAATAAAACATAAAACTTTATATCTATAAATGTTTTCTAAGTCTATTTATTGTGCAATTAACGGTAAATCGTTAGCAAACACTAAAGATTGTTGGGACTTAGTTCGTAGGTATACATAGATAAGTTATTAAGTAAAATTGTATGGCTTTTGTAATTTATTGATACTTTGCGAATCTCCATATCAATGAAATCAGTTCATTGAACTAAAACAATTACTTTGCCCTTAAGCAGAGCACCTAATTGTTTCAGTAATTGTTTCAGTGCACTGACTTTTATAAGCAAATTTTCCATAAATAAGTGATTGTCTAAATAAATAGTAGAGTGAATGTTTAAATAGTCGTTTATTAATAGAGTAGTAACAATTACTATAATTCCAAAACGCAACTAATAATAGAAAGTTTTATTTCATTTTCAAAAACCAGATTAACCTTCAATTAATTTAAAACTTAAATTTCTAGTACCTTGAACGAAATAAATAAATAGTCAATTAAAATTAGAAAATAAGTGACGTCATAGCCATAGCTCAATATATTGCTGTACAAAATCTACGGCAATCTACATTTTGACAGCTCATAAAAAGTGCGTCAATTGAAACAAACTCTTTAATATTGATGTAAATATCATCCCACAAAATTTAGTAAAATTTAATCTCGCGCAAATATGTGTCGGGCGCAGCACTTCGGACGTTTGTTTGATTTGGTAAAAGCAATGACGAACCTCAGTGAATGTTTAATGGTTCTGCACCATGTGTTTGCCGGGATACGTGAACGTGCACTGCAGAGACGTGCTTTATTATCTACCCTGTGAAAATAACGTCTTTTGTGCCAAGCTGCTGTTGAATTAACTACTGTGAGCTGTGACCTGTACAGGTTATTACAGAAGTCAGTTGTCAGCAGTCAGTTGGATTAACTTGACAGAAAACCCTTGTGAAGGATTTTCATCGAAATTTTTGATTCAACACACCTTTGATGTAGGATAGCTGAAACACTAACCGATAAATAGTTAATCAATTGAGTTGGAAAATAAGTTACATCACAGCTCATTTTTGCCAATATAGGTACCTACATAGGTATGTATAATCCGCGAGAGTTTGAATTTTTGATAGCTCATAAAATATTACGTTAATTTATTGGTAAAATAAAATAACGTAATATTTATTCGTAAAATAAAATGCGCAAACAAAACAACTAGTAAATAAATTAAATATCATGGGTCACTTGACATCAATTGACCCAAACCGAAGTAAGCAAAGCTTAACGTATTAGGTATAAGCGAAATTTGATGTGTTATGAGTACCTAGCAGGCAACGGATAGTCATACTTAATTAGACAGATACATACTTAAATAGATGGACGGATGACCTGGTTAAAGCCGCGGGTTCACGGTGGATGCAGACCGCTGCTAACCGAAGCAACTGGAGGTCTATGGGGGAAGCCTATGTCCAACAGTGGACGTCCTACGGCTGAGATGATGATGATACATAAATAGGTGTATATATACTAAACATAAACACCCAAGACTGGATAACAATCATTCATATTATTCATCCACAATCTGCCCCAACCGGGGATTGAAACCTGGACCTCAAGCTTCGTGGTCAGCTCTAACCACTGGGCTATCCGGTCGACAAAAAAGACACAATATTTTAAGTACACAATACAATAATACAATGACTATTTATTGAACATGACAATAGAAAGCGATATAGAGAAACAGCAGTAACAACGAAAAGTCAGGAGACGTCTAAAGATTATGCAAACTTCACAGAAAAGCTACGTGTTTACAGAAGTTCAGAAAGGCCGGGCTAAAGTCTGTCCACATTCCGTAGTAACCACGTTACCCACTTACCAAGCTGAATAGCTCTGGGCGCGGTTACAGGTAGTAGCCTCTCTAGCTTTCGCTGCTTTGCCAAATTGTTGAGTACAGTCACGAGTCTTTAGACCGGTTTGTGTAAATGTTCAAGTTTTCTTACTTTCTTAGTGTATTGTTCCTAAGGATTCGAAGTACGAGGGAAGTGTGATATGGATTCCTGTGAGTATCGTCATGACGCGGCCAAAATATCGAAGACAAAATAAAGTGAAAATGCAAGTTAAATTCAGGCTGACTGACTAATATTATGAAATTGTGGGCCTATTTCACCACTCGTTAACCAATTACCGCCCATTCGTTCATTTTATGTGAACTAAGTTTGTGAATAATATAAAATACAAAAAACTCAATCCAGAGAAATAAATATTACTAGTTGCGCTACCCAAGAATAATTTTTAAATACTTTATGTGTACAGTTAAGGTCATTTAAATAAATAATATAGGTTACCAAGACGTCTAAAATATATCTATACTCCTTTATGCCATTAACCATAAAGATCGATGTATTTTGACGCTACCTATACATATACGCTACCAAACCAACTAATTGATTGAAAATCGGTGTCAAGCCGAATCTCTTCCTTTTCTGCTGTCGGTTAAAAACCACAGATGCCGTATTCCCGATACTTCAAACTTTTAACTACTTATAGAAAATCATCCACGTGCAAAACCTGCATAAGTTTCCCATTTCTGTAACTTATGGCAAATTGCTTGGAAGTCGCAAGCCAAAGTCAATTCTCAATAACGACGCGATCGTAATAGCTCTAAAAGCAGTTACCGTAGCTGTTTTAAGATTTGTCCGTCACAGCGGGTCATAACTTTCGAACCGATTTATTGTTACCTCATGGTCACGCAACACAGCCTTGAAGCGCATATAAAAAGATCAATGGCTGACTTAAAATCGCAGTTCGCTGTCTATAAATAGATTCTAATCACAATGTTGATTATAATTAGGAATAATTAGTATATGTCTTCAATTAAATGTACTTATGAAACATCTGTCAATGTCAATTACGTGTGAGTTGCACCAAGTTAGATATTATAGCGATAGCTATAATTTCCAGTACCGTTCTACAAGCTGAAATTTATCTACTGTTTGTAATTTATTGAATTAGGCGTTACTTTGCGGAGGTTCATATCAATGAACTAAAAGAATTTCATTGCTCATCCGCGACCTTAAGATTCTACTTTTTGTACATTTTACTCTGTTAATTACCTATTTCTGGAAGCCGAAATGTGTACCTATTTAACCGTAGACTTGACGGATAACATTTGTTGCTTCGATGCAAATAAAAACCAAAATTTTCAGTCAATCGAATATTAATCTGAAGTTTAAAGTGCTTGTATTATATTATAGTTGCGATTTGAGATTATTGTACCCTATTTCTCAAACCTATTCAAATAATCACAACACAAATTAATTAATTTTAAATACTAACTTTAGGAAGTAAGCTCTGTTACTAATCATCTATGGAGTCCTGTGTATTGCGAAATAAAGATATTATTATTATTAATGCGTAGTCAGGGACCTCGTCTGTAGAAACCTACAAAGTTCCAATTCCTATAAATATTGTAGGAAATAGATTCTCAATTCGTCTAATAAACTCCCCGCAATGCAGCACGGGGCGCGTCGCCGCGTCGTGCATGCTAAAGCCGTACTTCTTCAAATAATTCACCATCGTTCCTTTTCACGGCACTGGAGATGCCAGGCTTTCTCGACAATATTTAAAATTTACACATTTTACAAACTTTTTGCTTTCTTTAACTGTAACGTTGTATGTATGTAAGTTTGGATGTGGTTTCAAAATTCGCAAACCATTTTTCGGTCACTTCATGGTAGGTAGGTGGGTATGCCATTGAACAGAAATTTGGCACACATATATAAGTTTGGAGACAATACAATAACTTAATAGGAAAATCTGTTTTAAAATTCCTTTTTCTTGTTGCAGGGTGACCTCTTCACGTGTCCAAACGGTAAGTTTTTATTTATTTATTTATGTCTTTGAGCACAAACGGTACAGTGACCAGCATCAATATCTGGCACAACAAAGCTTGCATAAATGTTTGATATGACTCTATTTCTAGGGCCGGTATAGATATTAACGCAGGTGACTGTACAATACAACTTACACTCTAATATAAACAATTATATCAAACATCGACCAACAAAGTTATCTCAGGTTATTAGTTCTCAATAATCAAATATAAAACGGGTATCTCAAGTAGAGGATTATGGGTCTAAACCCAGGTTAAGTGCAAGTGCAAAGCAATTCAGTGGGGTGTGTGAAGTTACCAATCCGAAGCCCCCTCATTCTAAGAGGAGGCCTGTGGGATTAAAAAGCAATCATCTGGCCAATTTAGGGCGACGTCTTTAAATAGAAAATTATTTAAGGACTATAAAGTATAGGTACTTACTTACCTTATTGTAAAATGTTCATATATGTATGATAAAGGGGCACTGTACTGTACCTATATAAGGCGAAATGCTTCTGGTACGTACATCTTTGATTAACTTTCTCAAAATCAAAATACGGTCATATGAAATTTCTTTTCACAAATTATTGCACTAATCAAAACCGCAATCAACATTATTACCTTGTTTGTTTATAACCGTAATAATACCCCAATGTCATGGACGCAGCGTTCATTAAAATGCTTATTTACATTAAATTCATTATTAATTACATCGCATTAGGAACAGTCAAATAGCATTACGTAATGCCAGACGCGCAGTAACATATTTACGGCTGACCTTTCTTTATAAGTTATGCGATTTTATAATATAAAGTAACATTATTTTCATTTTGGCATAAATTGCTTGGTTAAACTTTTAGTATCTGGGCGACCTTTTCTCGGGTTAAAACTTGATAATAAGCGTTTGCCCAACCTAGATCGATTTGTCATCCCCGAAAATCCCCACATACCAAATTTCATCGAAATCATTGAAGCCGTTTCCCAGATTCTGACGATATAAGTATACATAAGAATTGCTAGTTTAAAGTTTTACAAACACAGACGGCAAAACGGAACACTATTATAATGATAACTTTGCTGTCCGTCCGTCTATTCTATTCAGACCTTTTTTTAAGAAAGCGTGGAATCAGGCTGATATTAATATCAAAATTAAATATTTAAGTCTGCTACCCCTTTGAGCAGTGAAAAAATCTACGCATTCAAAAGATACAATCAAAAATAACTCAATACTCTTCTGTGCCGTGCTTGTATTTCTATATCTGGCTATGCTTATATTTTTATAAAAAAAATCTGAAAGTATAAGAACATATTGACAATCTACCTATACCTATGTTTAACAGTATTTACATCAAAACGCTGTACCTATAGGTATTATATTCTTAACCTAACAAGAAAATTCATGAAAACAATCCCGCTATCCCAGGCATTTGCGAGCCGCAAACAAAGTTCACAGCCCCAAAATGTCCCTAGTTGTTTATTTCTAAGCAATTTGAGGGTTCATAACAGCGTTAAGGTAGGCATTGTTTTACCAAAGAGTCGCGTGGGTACATCGTAATAATTTATAAACGGCGAACAATGGTAGGGAACTTATGTTAGAATTATGTGGCAACTGTAACTTTGCCCACACCAGAGAACAGGTACTAATAAGACAAATAGAAATGTTACTGAGTGTAGTTTCTACCTTTTTCCCATTTTTTTTACGTCTTCTTCGCTAAATATCTTAATGAATAACGGTAGTGACCAATTAAATATACTTAATATTTTTAAAACCGCCATCTCTGCTGTAAATCATTTTAATTAGCTAGCTTTTACCCGCTGTCTGCCAAGAATTTGTTTATTCCTAATGCCGCGGGAACTACCTATGCAATTATTCGGAATAAAACCTAGGTCCTTCCCGGGGTCTCAAACTGTCTTCATTCCAAATTTCATTCAAATCGGTTGTGTTGTTGTTTGTTTATGTCATGCTGACCTGGGAAAACAAATATATACCAACTAGCTTTTGCCCGCAGCTCCGCCCGCGTGGTATTCGGTTATCGCGCGCTGTTCCCTCGGGAACACACTTTCGCATATATAATATTATTAGTATATATTAGTATTAGTATGGATTCGCGAGACATGGCGTGACACCTCTTTATTATTACATTATTAGCTCTGTGGTCCACACTGACGGCGAACAATTAGGATTAACTGGAACGTTAATAGTGAGCCGAATAGTTCTGCTAATTACCTTTGATGTATTCAACTATTCAGCAAAGACCTCCATGATCGAATATGATTCTATGATAGATTGACGCTTTGTCACGATACAGTTGTATGTTTATTTTGCTGTGTGGGTTGGTCTAGTTCGGTCAGTGATTATTGAATAATTCAATACAAGTTTATGCCCGCGGCTTGGGCTTTGTGGAAGATAAATTATCTCAGTTCGTCATTCAATGAAAATTCTTTAAAATTGCTTCTTAGTGAACCTATTGGATTTAAGGTGTACGAGTAAAGAGCGGCCACACATACCGCTGCTTAAAAAATGGTGACGGTATGGAATAGCAGTGACGCATTGTATGCGCACCGTTTTTATCGCATGCTCTCCACACCGCAGCTGGGTTACTACGAAACTCGAAACTCAAAGTTCGTATCGTACCGTCCCTCTCGCCTTTGTATTAAATAGTATAAGTGTCAGAGGGGCCGCACGACACGAACTTCGAGTTTCGAGTTTCGTGGTAGCCCTGCTGCTTAAAATACGGAATCGCAGTGACGTGCCGTAAACTTCAACCCCCTTATTCATAAAACTTAACAAGCCTATGTTAACTAACAAATGCTTTGTCCCTTTCTAACAAATACAAATGTCGAAGTGACAGATAAGGACAAACGAATTTTAGCGGCATTTTAACTGAAATAGGTTTGATTGTCGTTTATGAATAAGGGGGCAAGAGTTTACCGAACAAAAGTCGTAACGTTTACGGCACGTCATTGCGATTTGCACCGTTTGCGTATTTTAAGCAGCGGTGTTGATAGCATGCAAAAAAAAACGGTGCGTATATGATGCGTCACTGCGATTCCGTAACGTCACCGTTTTTTAAGCAGTGGTGTGGCCGCTCCTTTATGACTACTAATTATGAGTTTGTAGTTCCAGTGATTTGAGCTTGTCTTGCATAGCTTATCTTGCTAAATAAAAAGATGTAGGTGCTTTCTATTTATATATTTTTTCACAGGTGATTTTTTATCAAACATTTTAAAATGTAGGTCTTACTTTATTTCTACAGTCATGATAGAGCTTTAGCTATTAGGAAAAAAAATGAAGTTTCTCCGTTTCTAAGACTTCCGTTCATTTCTCATTTCTCTACAATTAGCATTCGCTCCATGCACTCGGTCTTCAAATATTCTCAAATGGTCCTTAATAATATATTCTAGAAAGTTCCAATATTCACCCCCACCCGCTTCAAGGAGGGTCAGCAAGCGCAGCGCGTGATTCACTCGCTCGACGTGTCAAACGGTTCCGTTTAGTTTGATTTCCGGGTTCTAGTTCTCTAATAGCCCTTTTACACTCGCGCGAGTGACGAGACCAGTCGCAAGGCAAGACGGGAGCGATTTTAGGGCAGGACGAATTAAAGGACTGACGAACGCGATCCCATCACGAGAGTGTAAATAGAATCGGGTGCTAAGTAGGTAAGATAGAAGATTCATGATGCGAGTACGAAGCGAGAGTGTAAATGTAGTATAACGACCTTGTGCATCCGCCTTGTGTGCCACATTATGACCGGCTAGTGTTTAAAATGCGCAAAGCACAGTAGAAAATAATATAGTAAATGACGCCTTTATGCATTAACCGCAGTAACGTTCCGTTCCGTTTTCATGTGCCGGTGACATTTAGTTTGTCATCATTTTGTTGCCAGTAACGTTTTTCTTTTGTTTCCAAGTACTTGTGCGAGAGTGCGCGTATGTGTCTGTTACTCCTTTAAGTAAAAACGACTGAACAGATTTAGATTAAGTTAGTTAAGCCAGTAAAGATCTGATGACACTCCAAAATTAAAAGAATGGAACTATTTCTTTCAAACACGCACCAACATCGACAAAATATTTCTATTCGTTTGCTATTTTGTAAACCAAAATTAAGAAATGTTAGAAAATATATATAGGTTTCAGTTTAGTTAGAGACAACAATAGAGAGATCTCTGCAGGCAGGAGTAAAACGTACCATCTGCTGAAATGTTTCTATTTATGTACAGTCAAGCCATTTGATTCCTGACCTACTCTATAACGTTCTCACAGTAAGTGTCATAATAAATTCCCTTGTCAAGCAATGCGATGTCACTATGACTTTTTCTACGAAAAGTTTCCACAGTAGGTTACGATTGAGTTGGTCCGAGTGTACTATACTTTATCCCAATCCCGGAATAAGTATAGGTACGTAGGACCTTATGGAAGTTACACACTGGAGTAAGTATTAGAGTTTGAACCCTAATTGTCTTAGTCAAAATTTTGTTTTTTTTTCTACACACTACTGACACCTTTTCCAGTTCAGTGTATTTAAAAAAAAATGTCCCTACTTTGTTATTCCAATCACCCAGTAAGCAACTAGATATATCTATGGTTGACTAACGATAAATATAGACTCTGCTTTTAATTAGTTGAACCGCTCCGTAATGATAAAGTGCGGTATTCTCTTTGACAGCGATGTTTCAATAAAGTCTAGACAAACTATGATCTACGTATTATAAATAAATAATTAAGTTCTGTAATTTATTCTGAGTGCAGATGTTCAGCGTCGCGCTACGGATTAGTATTTAGTTTAGCTTATCTACGTGAATGAACCCTACTTTGTCATCTTTGATTTAATTTTGTTATGAAAATATTCTACCTCTAGAAAGAACCCTTTTATTAAGTCAGTTGAAATGTAATCTTTTCTAAATCTATTTTTTTAATATTAAGTAGGAATCTTACTTATTTTCAGCTTTGTGGCTAACTTTGACATGGTCTGATCGGGTTTTTAAAAATAACAAATTTTAATCTCTCCAATATACATTTTATGAGATAGATTCAGCGACATCAAATTTCATGTTAAGTAAAATTTTTCTTGCATTATTTATTTTAAATTAAAATTTCCCACCATTACAGCCAACACCCCATACTAATACGTACTGGTAGCAATTAAGACGCCAATATGCGTCCGTCCCGCCAGTAATGCAGTTACAGGTCACCGCCCCGTGTCACCTCAAGCCATCAAGCCATTAAGGAATTATTCCCTGGGACGTAGTAGATTTTCATCAGCCACATAATTAGTGTAGGAAATTTCCACTAACTCGCTCGTTCCCGCCTGTTAACTGTTCCGGCTTAGAACTTGCGAAATCCAAACATGATTCGTATTAAACGACATAACTTTTTTATTTCCCTTCTGAAACTCGAACTGTTAATACACTTTTGTTTACAATCGTAATGCCGCCGATCTTTTTTTCCATTAATCTATCTTCTAAATCGGAGTTTACAGCTGTGATGAGGACATAAACAAAGGCATATATATCATTTAATAGTCTAAGTAATCCCTTAGGGATTGAAACGTGGGAAGCTTGGATATTTAACATTCAAACGCCTACGATCTTCGCCTGAATCACAGTTGATTTCTCATGCTTGATAAAAAAAAGTTTTCGTCAAAATAAGACCTGGAAATATATATTTTAAGATCCAAAAATGCTTTTTTATGTTATATGGCAGTTTCCTTTCACGTCAGACGCCTAGATTTAAACGTAACAGAGCAAATTAGCAACGTAATGTAACGTGTCAATTATAATGAAGCAATTGGTGGTAGCATTGCGATTTGACTTACCTATGCTATAATTTAAAGAGCATTTAACACATTTCTAGGAAGCAAACGTGTTACATAAGAAGCCGTTTATTTTTTAATGAATTTTATTCATATGCATTACCTATACACAAACCTTTTACCGTTCGTCGAAAGACTGGAAAGACGTCCACTGTTGGACATAGGCCTCCCCCATTATGATGACCTTGGATTGAACTAATACAGACTGATAATAAAAACTACTTTTAGCACGTTTTATAATAACTTTACCTGTAACTATGTTTTTATGACCCATTTCTTATTTATTTTAGTATTCACATGAAAGTTGGCATTTGTGCGCGTAGTTCCGACAACAATACAATAATACTCGTATGCTACTATCAAACTGATCTGTTTATAGAACCAGAAGCTAGGCACTGGAACTCTAAGTTCCGATAGAACTTACTTAATACCTGGCCGTGTTTGGGCACGTTATAATAGTCTAAGAGTGCACTTTGATCCATACTGTTAATTAAGGTCAGATGATGTTGCAGTTATGCCGGTTTACCATTAAAAAGCGTGCTTTTAGTTTTTTGAACTACCTATTTCTATTTCTATCGAAATTATCTAAATTCCAAAGTTTATCCGCTCTAGCTCCCTAAAGCACTAACAAACTTAGGCGTTAATTAAATTACGACTCGTGTCTCCATTTATTGTAGACGCGTGCTAGATCCGGCTAAGAATGTGGTTCTCGACTGATTGAGTCAATCCAAAGTTTGGATTAGGATTCTGTGCAGGGTTCTCAGCCATCCCCATACGAAGGAATTAATCTTCGCGACACATCGCTACATTCCGAGACTATCGAATTATCTAGAACTATTTTACTTGTGTTAAACGCTTAGAACTTCCTTTATTTGTCTATAAAAGACGTATTTAGAAGTTGCTAGTCGGACAGAACTAGTTCTAGACTTAATTTAACGATGAATAGGTACTATTTGTTTGGGATGAGACGGGTACGTTAGCATAGAGAAAACAAAAGAAGATTCTTAATTCACAATTTGTTTTGGCCATGTATTAATAGCATTTTTAAATTCGAGTTTTATTTGCAATTTTACTGTATCTTACAATTACTTAATGCCATTAAATTCAAATAAATATAATGTTCATATAAAAAAATTAAATCATAAGACCTACGAGTATAATTCCTACGATTATATGTCGATATAGTTATAGGTCTGTAATACTATAGTATCAATAATACCTATAGGTAATATAAATATTATCCAGTGATAGTCGTAATATCACTATCCGTAGGTATCACAAAATTATTATTGACCCGCATTGCAATAACGTAATAACACGTCATTATATTTGTAATAGAATCATAAAAAAAATTATAACAAAAAATGGAACAGACTACAAAAAAACCATGAAAATAATTTTCTACCAGTCTGAAGTCGGTCAGTGCCTCAGTACGAGCCAGCAGGAGTGATTGTGATGATAAACATAAAAAAAAAAAAAATACCTACAACCGAATTGATAACCTTCTCTTTTTTTGAAGTGGGTTAAAAATTGATTTCTGGTGACTTTTTTGTAATGTTTATGGTATTCTCTCATAAGATTTTATAATCTTGTGAGAACAGTTGAGAACAGAGGCAGTTTTTTCTTTCGTTCACTGAGAATTGGTCAAAGTATTAGCACCCAGAAACTGCAGGAAGTTCCAACAAGTTCGTTTAATTTTTAATTAAATCTCATTCTCGTAACACCAGCAAATAATAATCTCGTCGTTACTAATATTACAGAATGTGAAAGTTTGTCGCTTAATCCGGTTATGCCGAAATTCGGGTGAATTTTGATATTGTACAATCCCAAGAGACAACTTTGATTTACTATGTACTAGGAAGCTGCAACATAAATTATATATTTTTTTTAAGTCTCTGAATAAATTGAATTCATGGTTTATCTTTATGAAATTAATCTTAATTTTTCAATGCTGTAACGCTAAGACTTAGCGGCTAAGTAAGCAAAAAATCCATATGGAAATAGTGGATTATTGTCGTGTCCTGGAAGTTGGCAATAAAACTTTTCGTACTTTCCCGCCTTTTTTTTCATTAAAAAAAAACAGCAGGTGTATTTTTCTGCCGAAAACACCACAAGCCGTTTCAGACCCAATGAAAAAAGTCCGGAGTTCCAACAAAATATTTGATACCGGCCATTAGACTTTGGCTGTATACGACTTGTGCCAACATTTCCATGACTTTTTTAACTTAAAAAAAAATTGTGACTAATTGCGAGCGCGCTAATTTATTATTGTCGAGCTAGCGCGCCTGCAATCTTTCTAACTTTTTAATTTTTCTGTGACCATAAACTATGCACTTCACTTGCTGATATATAAAGTATAATGTCAACTTTTACGGACATTTTTGAGAAAAAACGTCTGTATCGGAAAACGGATACAGGTATGTTATGTTATGTAGTTCATCATCATCATCTTGGCCTATAGTCATAAGTCAAAGTCAAATTAAAAATATCTTTATTCAATTCAGGCTATAACAAGCAATTGTAAAAGTTGAAGCAAATTTATCAAGAGGTATCATTTCTGTGATTGTGATTGTGTTCTGTGATTGAGAATTTACTGCTAATTGTTGTCGTTAGCAAGATACGAGTACTAAAGCTTCTTAATACCAACGGCGTGGTATCATAACAACTCGATTCCCGCCGGGTTGTCAGTTTTGTACGTCTCATTGATAACAAATTACCTATGGCAACGCTTGTAGTTATCTAAACTAATAGCGAGGTGTTGCATCCAAAGACATACCAAACTTCCACTTGTCACTTGTCAAAATGTTCCCTGCACGATACTGCGTGGTACTAAATCTATTGTTAATCGTCGAATATCTATGACAACATCAACCCTCAAATCATTAGCAGCAATTAGCAAGTCTTTTGTTCAATCTTGCATAACTCAACACCTGTTAGAAGCGAAGGCCGATATCCCACTCAGTCAAATTCACTTTCATAATTCAGTGTGGGCTGATCATTCATTATCATCTTACGTAGGATTTCGGTCTCATTTACTTTTGACTATTTTAAATTAAAAACTGAAGCATACGAGTAAGTATAGAGATTTACATTATACCTACGTATCTTTAATGACCTTCTTTACCCGACTGCGAAGAAGGAGGGGTTATTATGTTGAATTGTTATGTTAGAAATCGGTATTTTTTTTAATTAAAGGAAGATTACTAAATACATCATGAAATGTGATTATAAATATTCGCTTTACGTGTGCCCGTTTGCGTGTTTGTGTTTGCGTGTGTCATTGTTCGTTTTATGCTATCATCATTTAATTTTTTCTCAAAATTTCGCTTACCCAACAAGAAGGTTACCTACATCAAACTATCGTAAATCACCTAGCGATTGCTAACGTAGCGCACTCAAACGTTACCCCTTCCCTGCCCCCCTTACTTCCTGTTCCTGTCGCCAAGACCATAAATTGAACCGCAAAAGTCCCTATTATATTGCATCAAGGTAGCTTTTCGATGTTCCAGAACCTACGACATTCTGGCTTATTGTGTGCCGGCCAGTTATGTGGCAGCTGAATTAATTGCGGACCGTACGTTCGATGATTAAGACGAGGCGACGATATTAGGTGGTATCTAGTGATTCTATGATGCCGTATGATTCCACTTCCAACTCAAGGAGATTAATGTTCCATATTGCGATGCATGATACGTGATAACGTGATACGTGATCTAACGTGACCCTTTGTTTTTGTTGTTTGTGCTAATGGATCTTGTAAGTTAGAGTCAGATTTTTGGATTTTAATGGCATTTTATAATACTTACAAAAATTTTGGTAAAAAATATAACACAGTTGTTTTTAATTGCGAAAATGGATTGACTATTAACGTTTAACTAGATATTATTGGGTGTAATAGTTAAATTAACCCTCTAAAATCATAGATGTCGGCTGAATACGTAATCATAATCAGTGATTGAGTAATACAAAGCTATTACCAAATCCGCGATATAAGCTTGAGCTTAGAATTAATTAGAATTCCAATTAATGTAACGCGTCTGATTATAAATTCAATTTTGCTAAGTATCGCCATGTCTGTGAATACATTTGCTTCTGAATCTGTCTATTGTGGGGCCTCCATCAAATTTGAGACATGTATACCTTTAATCACTTTGACTACCAATCTTCATTAATGTCGAATGTCGACCCGCTGTTGAGAAATACAAGGGACTAACAATAAAGATGAGAGCCCCAGGCGCCCACATTCTGTATTTTGATCAGTAATTCATAAATTACGACGTTTAACTTGTCCGAAAAGTCCACCCATGATAAGGATCTCGCGAAGTTTTTCGGCTACCAATAATTCTATTTTTGGACCAAAAGTTTGATCACTCAAAACGTCAATTATAAAAGTATTTGTTCAGGTCAAAAGATTCGCTGAAGACTAAACAAGCTTCGGGAACAGTGCCATCATTAGTATAATTGGAAAACAAGGAAAGTTTCTCTTGAAACAATAACAAATTAACCTGCAAAGTTAAGAACAAACAAACGAGAAATACCTTCTAAAGATTCCACGGAGCACAGCGAACGAATCCCAAGTTTTTAACTGGACAGCAGTCACAGAGGCTGCGCCGGACAGTTTGTTAAGTCTGACATATTTTCGCCGGAAATTCGTAAAAGTTATATAATTGTGGAGATGGATCGAGAAACTATTTCAATAGGACTAAAGAAGAAAACCTTACAACTAAAACGAAGGTACATACATTGTTAAAAATGGAGCTATTGCAGAAACTTTTGACTAGCGAATCATAACATTTTATTGGTGAACAAAAAAAGAAAAGAAGAAAAGTCCTGAATTTGGTAATAAATTATTTTCTTTACGAATATCGTTAATTTAGCTAAATGCCAAAATCTATCAAAAACATTATATCGTAACTATATATTTTTAACCGACTTCAAAAAAAGGAGGAGGTTATCAATTCGGTTGTATGTTTTTTTTTTTTTTTTTTATTTTTTTTTATGTTTGTTACCTCAGAACTCCGTCATTTATGAACCGATTTGAAAAATTTTTTTTGCGTTCGTCTAGGAATGCTTTCAATTAGGTCCCATAAGCACCAAATCAGGATCTGATGATTGGATCCTAAGGAAATCGAGGGAACTCTTCAAATGTTGTAGGGACACCTATGGTAATTTTGATATATTTAGTAGTAACTCGTGCATTTGCTCTTCAAAATCATCATTTGGTAAAGTGGAACTGATGATGAAGACCACAGTTGACCATCGGAGTGACTACTCAATAACAAGTATTTCATGGGTTGAATTTCAATTGCTTTAACACAGTTGCTAAGCAATTTATGCTCCTCGGAACACATATGGTGAAATGGAATGGGTGGTGAAGCACCAGGACTCCTCAATAATTAACATCTCTGCATCGGAAATAGCAATTTTTCGTAAAAGGTGATGAGCAGTTGACATTAAACTATTGTATCTTAGATATTTACACTAAAAAGCGTGAAAAAAAAATTTTATAACAAAAAATAGAACCGACTACAAAAAACCCTGAAAATAATTTTCTACCAGTCTGAAGTCGGTGCCTCAGCACGAGCCAGCAGGAGTGGACCTATAATCGTCTACCTCACCTACAACTATACGATTAAATGGCTTCAATCACTCCTGCTGGCTCGTGCTGAGGCACCGACTTCAGACTGGTAGAAAATTATTTTCAGGGTTTTTTGTAGTCGGTTCTATTTTTTGTTATAAAATTTTTTTATAGGTTCTAGTCTAGGTAACAACCCGCGTCTCCGTCCGCGTGCAATTTGGTTATCGCTTTCCCGCGGAAAAACTAAAAAAACGGACTAAAACTATATGTATACTGAATTTCATCTAAATCGGTTCAGCGGTGTAGACTTAATGAAGTAACAAACAAACAAAGAAACAGACTTAAAAAAACGGGATACCTAGTGGGATAAATAAAATAAAAGGTGAAAAAGTACTGATTCAATTCTGGAATAAAATAACGTTCCTTTTCTTCTTAAACTTGTTCCGTGGAGAAGTATCCTTTAGTTTATATTATCACATGAAATTATAGAGTGAATTAAATTCGAACAGAACTTAATCGCAATTCATACGATAAAGGTTCCAACAATTTGTTTTTTGGCACGACAACAAGTCCTTGTCGTTAAATAAAATCTTCGTGAGCTCACAATAAGTGATTGAACTGTTACAAACTTAACTGTGCCTCATCTATTGTTCAATACGAAGCAGGAATTTCTTCGCTTTCACTCACCGGCGAGTTATGAAGCCTCAAGATAAATAAACGCAGCCTGCAAGCTCCTTGCGCTCGTTACGTCCTCAGTATAGATAGCCTTAGCCAGTAGACAGCATATTTCTCTTCATGCCTCCTACATAGGTGAGCTGTAAGTTTCGTATAGCACATTCATTTTATGTTCGCAGACTATAGCTGGTCATTATATTGACATATAGTTGTTGCTACTTCAACCCTTGCCTATTAATCTTCTCTTCTTCTCTGCATCTCTTTCCACATATTATAAAACAATATCGGTCTTTATAACCGCCTATTCCGTCTAAACCACGCAATGAGCTTTGATGCTGTTTTCAAAATCAGTTAGATATTTTTTCACTTGTTCTTTCAAAATTACACCAGTGTGAAGCAGGAGCGGGTCGGTAATTGTATTTATAATGTACCTATCTCGCACAGTATTCTAACTTAGACACAAGATAACGAGGATCTTATTGCGTTGCTACTTCATATTAGTTTATTCTCAAAACTCAATCTGACTCGTCCGAGAAGTTTGCAGGTAAAGTTATAACTCCATTGCGGATACAGCAATGCAAAGTACAGTTATGACCACAGTTTAAATGTGTTGCAAGTTTAATGCAAAGCACGGGGACCGCATAGAGATTGCATAGGTATCTGGATATCGTAATTGCAGGCCCGAGTTCCCTCAATACTACTAGTTTCACCAAGTCATACCGTTAGGCTGCCTACAACGGGCTAACCTGAACACAGCTACCCAGTTACCTATACGGCAAGTTAATAACTCAACACTGATATCAGATTAACTGCTGTTCCGTTATCAACGTTTTACATTTAAGCAAAATGAATAAAATTGTTAGCGCTAATTTTGTGACGAGGTGTATTCCCGTTGGCTGTGATCAAATTTTCAGGCGTTGTAATTGAGTTGGCGCTGGAGCTATGTTTATTTTAACCAGCTAAATTACTTTAGAATAATAATAACGAAGCATCAGATACCGAAAAGGCCACATTACATCACACAATGACGCCTAATGACTCATCCGTAGCTCCTTCCGCATGCATTATTTATAATACATACAATATTAAGGACAATATTTTTTTTAATGACGTTCATTAAATTTAATTGCAATAAAAGTAAGCTGAAAACTCAGTGTGGTGAGACGATCTGATTAGCCATCATTATGCTTCGTTAATTTCCCTTAAACCGCGTTTTAGTCTCGTAAATATAATATTTTATCTGGTAACTTATTGATTCAGGCGTTACTTTGTGGAGGCATATTATATAAATGATCAACTGCTTTTTGCTTTGCTCCTGGGGACTGAGGATATAATGGAAGCAAATTCTTGTACCTAATTGTGGTTCGGCGAAGTTTACTCTATAACGTGTCACAAAACCGCGTGTGACCCAACAACAAACGAGCGAAAAAGCTACCCAAAACACAAATATGGGAACCTATCATCAGGTAAAAGTAGACCGCCGCCGCGCCGATACCATTCGGCGATATTTTTTATTTTTCTAAAGCCACAAACGTTAGCACTTTTATTGGCAATTTTAACAAAAGCCGCATTTTTCACGGCGCTGGACTGGCAGGCTGAAGCTGTAAAAGGGATTTAAGTCTTCCTTTCAAGTGTGAAGCTGTGGAGCGGCACCGGCCTGGCTTCGTGGCGAGTCGCCATTTGTGATGAGACAGTTCTTTTATTTATGTTTCACTGTGCGCATCTGAGCGGACGCGGAAAAACGTAGGGATTGCCAGCTCTAATTTGTCGCTTTGGTGGCCTGGTACCAATCGTAAAGAGTTTTTAGAACTCTGAAACATTATAAAAAAGTATTTCAGTAGTGTGTCATTTAAATTCATTAAGTAAATATACCATTCGGATGGAGAATACCTCACTGGTAGCGTATATAAGTAAGTACGTACTAACAAACTGCAAAAACTTGTAATCACTGACGTCACTCACGCAACCCGGTGGAAATATAGTTACTACGGCTCCACGCCACTAGATATATTCAAATTAAGTATATTTAGGCTTTACGATAAGCTCATTATTATTTTACCTACTTTGCTTTCGTGAATTACTTTAATCAAATGCGTGCGTCAAGTAAACTTAACTAAATGTGTCAATGCATCACGTGATCCAAAATCAAGCCCAATGTCACAAGCTGTGAACGGTTTAATGACGGGACATTAAACCTTTTGTCGTGGCACACACCATGGACCTATTAAGTTAACTCTAAACTTGGCACTAGGGCTTCCAAATACCGGACTTTTTCAATACCGGTATTAATACCGGATTTTTTTTCAATACCGGTATTAATACCGGGATCCCGGTATTGAAGCAGGTATTTTTTCAAATACCGTCAATTACCATTTTTTCTTAATCTTTTAACATTTTTGATGAAAAAATGAATAAAAAAGAACGGTCTTTAGTTGAAAATCATATGATATATATTACAAATATCAAATCTAAACACGCGGTGACGTGTCATGTCAAGTCAAGTGTGTAATTTTACCCGAAACATTTGGAGCCATTTTTGACCATCTTGTCACTATAAAAAAAAATATTACATAAACATGTTAAATTTGGCTCATTTGTTGAGACTTGTGAGATGCATATTGTAGCCTTCGCAAGTTCTTTTAGTAGGCACTTAATAATTATTCTTATTTATGAGAACCAGCCAAGTCAGACCACAGGCTTCAATATATTATGACTTTGTCCCATTCGGTGTCGAGACCCTTGGTCCGTGGGGTCCTAGTTCTTTAAAGCTTTTTAAGGAAATTTCTAAAAGGTTAGTAGACGTCACAGGTCAAGAGCTGGCAGCTTTCTCGGACAAAGAATTAGCCCTAGCTATTCAAAGAGGAAACGCTGCCAGCATCTTCAGGACCTTGCCTAAGGGGTACTCTTTAGACAATTTGTTTTAGTTTTAGGTTAAATTTTTATTTTATTTTAAGTTATTGTTAGAAAGTTATGTTTAATATGTATATTATTTAGTTTCTTTTATCAATAAAAGCATTATCCTAAGTTATACGAATTTTTTTTTCTGCTCTTGGATGTTTAATATGTATTTAAGTATTTATTTATCTATATAAGTATGTTTATCCGTTGCCTAATACCCATAGTACAAGCTTTGCTTAGTTTGGAACTAGGTCAATTGGTGTCAAGTGTCCCATGATATTAATTTATTTATTTAAGTTATGGATTATTTGTGATCTGAATTAAACGATTATTATTATTATTATTATAAGAATAAATGTATTTTAAGTTTTTGTCAAATATTTTATATCGTTATAAATTAATTTCAGGACTGACCATTGAACTTTACACCCATTTCGATCTCACTTCTTTTATCGTTATAGTCAACAATCAAGGCATATAATGTAATATTGAACTTGGCTCTCATTTCACATATTTATGTTTAGATGGGATTTTAATTTTAACAATTAATTAACAAATCAGCACCTCCGTATCAGTAGAGTATAGCTAATCAGAATCAGTCTTTTATACCAATTTTTTTTTGCCATACATTTTAATTATGCTTTAATTTTTTTGAAAGTACTGTGTAAAAAAATTAAAACAAGATAATCAACATAATTGAGAACATAACTAAGGTACCTTTTACCTATTCGTATCGGAAAGAATACTTTGTCTGATAAAATATTATTTATGAAGTGCATGAAAATGTGAATAATTACATTATATTGCAATTCGTAGTCAATTTTATACCTGAAATAGTGTAATAAATAACAGACAAATCATAAAATCACTAATACCGGGATCCCGGTATTAAATTTTTCAATACCGGTATTGAAAAATAGCGAAAAATTTCCGGGATCCCGGTATTAGCCAATACCGGGATCCCGGTATTGGAAGCCCTACTTGGCACGCACCAGCTGAGAGATTTGGAGCATTACCTACTATCTAGGTCAGTTGTTTAGTAAGGCGCTTGATGCGCTGCATGTGAGACAATAGTAAGTGTTCATACTTAATTGTTTACTTATTTTTAGTAGATGATTTCTTTTATGGTTAAGTACCTATTTGCTTCAACAAAATAAGTTAGTAGATTGTACAACAAGGGCATAAAACCAGCCATTTTACCCGAGACGTTCATATAGGCAAAATAAGTTTAATGTCCGAGTTTTACTTACACTCAGCAGAGTTTTACACTCAAAACGAAATGATTGATAGAAAAAAAGTTTTAAGAGTTCAATACTTATCCTATACAGTTTTAAAACAAGCGAACGCTCAGAGTTTTGCAGTAGTTATACAACACTTAGTTAATTAAGCACCCAGTAATGAAATTGACCACATAGACGTACATATCGTCACTACTTTGAAAAAATCTCGTATCTCAAATTGATACGTCAACAAAATTTACTCTTAAAATAATGTTCATAAAGTTCACTCAGTAAAATAATCGATTTTAGGATACGGGCTTTTTTCAAAGTAGTGACGATATCCGAATCGTAGGTTACCACTTACCTACTTACGCCCCGGTACGTATTTGTAGCACCGTTAGTAAAACAAAATATTATTGATTGTGTTTTTTTATCTAACAAGACAATGTGGCTTTGTATCTGCAGTCAATTGAGCCAGTAGCCTTGACGGCAAATGTAATGAGTGAAAGGCAACTCGATCATATGCAGAGCCAGCTTGAGTCACCGATGCCTTTTAATATGCCATTACACGAAAGATTTGATCTTAGCCAACCTCGTCAAAACGTAACTCAACTATAGCTCGGTCAATGTTGCCAGAACGGTTGAGTTTATGTCAATTTTTCCAAAAAAGTTACTTTCTATTAGGTACATTAACCGGGACAGTTGAAAGGAGAAAACAATTATTGCGTTACGATAATTTTTTGTTAGAATATCTAATACTATCATCAGGTTTAAATTATCTGTATGATTTTAAACAAAATTTATTAGGTACTTTCCTCAAATGAACGTGACTATAAACAACTGTTGTATCTCAAGTTCCATTATAGGTTTAAATGTTCTGTTACGTGGACAAATCTATACTTTGACCATTAAGTAACAGGCAACGTGTGAACAAACCAAATTGAATCAGATTCAACGCAATAGGCACGGAACATTGGATTCGCTAAATGCGTCGATACACTAACCAGACGACCAATTCCGACAGAACTATTCCAAAACTTAACATAAATAGGAATAGTAGTTAACAGTAGTTGGTGTAGTTTTCCTGATATTTCCATTGCCAGCAAATACAATTATCTAGTGAGCATGTATTCAGAGTCACGTATGAGAGGGTAGCGTGACTGGAGACCATAAGGTCCTTGCTATAAACGTAACCCGAGGGCACTTGCATTACGACTAACAGTAACTTAAATAAATTATAGAATGAACTTTAGTAAAAACCTAATTCAGTTTTAGTATGCTGCAATACACAATTTATTTTACAACGAACATAAATTCGTATGACGCCAAGTCTGCATCATGCCTGTATTTAAACTGATATGACAGTTCTGAATCAACACAAAACATTTAAATCAAAATTAAAAAGAAATCAGAAAAGATCACAGAACTATACGAGCTAGACCAAAAGGAAAACGATGTGAACAGTCTTGAATTAAAAAAAACTACCTATAGCTATCCTGTAATAGGCTACCAACGTGTATATCCAAAACGGTGCCAGTATGTTATACACATAAATTCAACCGTTACCCTGCCAGAATTTGCCACAGAAAGCAGTAACTCAATCTCCGGTGCACTAGCGTATCCGTGGATCCTTCACAAGGCTTGAAGGTTGGACGAGAGCACTCCACACAATTGAACTGCAGACACCGTGTCGACTGGTCGACATCGAAACTAAACCTATACCTCGACAGTTATACGAGTGGTCGTCCATGACTCGACATGGGAATAGAATGCAGATGTATTCAACCATGTGAAATGCTACTTGTAATATGATAAGGATAATTAAATCACGTTTTAATGATACCTCGAAATCTGACAATTTTTCTGCTGATCGTCATTTTCATTCATTGTTTCGTTGGAAAATAGCGGTAAGCGACTCAATGTTTATAATAACATTGACCGTTAGTTATAGCAGAATTAATTACCTGAATTTAATTTCCGATGAAATCAGATAGAGCTTTATTGGGTAGGTCTTGGCGGTCAACCGCAAGAGCTAGAGGTGACGTTTGACAACGGATGCGAATGGCTTTAGAATTCGATTGCATTGCACCATCTTATCTTACGAACTTCATTAGTGCGGTAAATGGTTTGGTAACTTTAACCGATAGTAAATGGATGGTGAACGAATTTGAGCATACATTCTCTAAGCGTTACAGATTTTATTTACTTAATTCTTCTTTAGACAAATGGATTTCTCATACACGATCCAGTTATATACCTAGCTAAGAACTTTTTATAATAAAAAACACTTTCGAGTGAAAAAAATTACGACGGAAGTAACTTTGTACTACAATAATAGATCATCTCAAAAGCTTTAAACTCTTAATACGATTTACCTGGTTGTTTGACAGCCACTCCATAATCGGGCGTGGCGACGTAATTTAAACGCTAAAAGGCGCGGTATTGTTAATTAAAATGGAAATAACGGAAATCGAGTGCATTTCGCGGCAACATACTTTGCTGATACAAGTGGGTCGGCGTTGCATCGAGTTGCGCCGGCGTCACTGGTGCGTGCATCCATCGTCTTCGATAGGTCGCTAAACCCACCACGCTCTATTTACGGCATTTGCTTTTAAACGCGAACACGCGTGGATGAAAATGAATCGTGTATTCAGTTAGGATTGTTTTCGATTCAGGTTTATACAAACTAATATCATAGCTATTATAGTCCCACAGCTATTTTGCTTTAAACTAACTAATTTGCTTTACGAGAATAATAGAGGTAGTGCCACAAGAGTTGAAGTAAATGATTGGTTACACACACACAGCTACAAAAAGAACTGATTGTACAAAAGGGGAACGAATTATTTGAATGAATACATGTAAAAATCCTGCTGTTATTACACGATAAGTTTTTGTTTGCGTGACCTCAACTCTAGTGGCTCTAGCTATACCTACATTATTTTACAAATAAAAAGTAAAGACAATTAATACTGTTTTCAATTCTTAAAAGCATAATCTACATGTCCAAACTATCGTAAGTGAAAAAAGAACGATCTTTAATTTTATGATGTCGATGCAAATGGGCCGAATGCTAGCTTCCTACTGCCAAGTGCCCCGAAGCGCCAAGATTACTTAGTGTTGATACACACGATCCAATCACCATGAATATTACTAGTAATCTAATTTTTTAATTCTGATTACCTTAAAGAAAATAATGAACTATCATAAAACTAAGTTGTATAATAAACTACATGATGTAATTGAATTAATAGTAGGTACCTATTGTTAAATATGGGGTGTAGGCGTGGTGGTATGATTATACATATAGATATAGAAACATAATGTTAAAAATAAGGACTGTAGTATTCGCCAACAAACTGTTTTGCAGTTTGGCGAAGTATTTCTCATAAATGTAATATATATTTTTTTGTTGATATAAATATAATAAAAAAAAATTAGCTAGTTGTATTGTATGAGTTTCAACGCATCAAGTCAAATACTAGTAGTACCTATTTCGATAGGTAGGTATTTTTTCAGGAATGAATGTTTCGGTTCTTGTTTTCCTTTAATCAAACCAAATCTATTTTAGCCAGTCAATAGCTTGAGCAACATAATTTGTTGTTCACATTCGATTTACCCATCGGTCTGACAAATTGGGATGTGGTTACGCCAGCGTAGAGCGTAAATTTTTCGTGAAATTGATTTTCGGGTAGTGAAACTAGTAAACAATGTTTTCGCGGCAACCTGTGAAAAGGGGTAGATAGGCAAATCGATTGCTTTCCCGGGTTGCAAAAATAAAACAGTGTCTGTATGTATGCATGTATACAAATGATCAAGGTGAAACTCCCGGTGAATTCACGGGCTGGGAACTCTCATTTATGCTGTCTGATGCTTTGCCCAAACGTTTATGCAAACGTTCATAGTACTTCCCTTTACCGCAAAAGCTTAGTACCTAAGTGCATATAAGATTTAGATCGAACTCGCAAAGGCGAGGTTTGAAATCATACGAGTTTTTCGAGTAGACAAAATTGTTTCCAATTTGGCAGAGTAGCGCCAATTAACAAAATCTACATATGCTTTTGTTTGATTTTATTTGCACCAGGGGAAGATGAAAGATTACGCGGCATGTTGAACCGTCAGTTGTTTTATTTTACATTTTTCATGTTCGTTGCCTCCCACGAGTTCGCTGACAAAGCTTGTTGATGGTTTTTAGTATGGGAAAACGATCGCGGATAGAAAAGTGACTATCACAGCAATTTATTGGATAGTCTCACGCTTCTTGTTTATCTATTTAAAAACTACTCAGTGATGTTCTCTTTAATTTAAAAAAAAAACGCGGACTAGGAAACAAGCACTTGCAAAATTGGATGTGATAAAAGAAAGTTACATTGCGCATTAGAACACATTTACATATATCAGATACACTCTAAATGAAGCCAATTTGACTCCACGAACTAAATTGAAACCCTTTTATTATTTCAGGATGGGAGCTAAAAGGATTGCACTGTTACAAATTCTTCAACATCAGGCATTCATGGGAAAAGGCGGCGGAATTATGTCGGAGGTAAATACATTTGTTTTATACGGTAGATTTCTTTACATACATGTATGATAAAAATTTGATGTAACATTATTGTATTTGCATTTACAGATACGGAAGCGAACTAATGGTTGTAGACACATATTCGGAAAACAATATGACGGCCAGTATGATCCCGCCAAGTCCCACAAATAACCATTACTGGCTCGGCCTGGCGACAGTCGACGATCTACGGACAAATACCCTCGAGTCAGCCGCAGGGACCTTGGTGTCGCAGTACGCAGGATTTTGGGACCTAAGGCAGCCTAACCCTAAAGATGGCGAATGTGTTGATGTCCACGTTGCCGCTGACAGCCAATCCTGGGAACTTACAACCTGCGAAAGCCTCTTGCCTTTCATGTGCAGAGCGAATGCTTGCCCCGCTGGTGAGTTTAAATAAGTTAACCTTCATTCAATAATTTTTGAAGCGTAACCAATCAATTCTTAAAACAACAATAAGATTCTCAAAACAATTGTTTTGCGTTTCAGGAACCTTCCATTGTTCGAACGGAAAATGCATCAATGCAGCCTTCAAATGCGACAAGCAGGATGATTGTGGTGATGCGTCCGACGAAATGGATTGCTCTTCCGAATGCCATTTCTACATGGCCAGCAGCGGAGATGTAGTAGAAAGTCCGAATTACCCACACAAATATCCCGCTTTCAGCGATTGTAAATGGACTCTTGAGGGACCGCAAGGTCAAAACATCGTTTTACAGTTTCAAGATTTCGAAACCGAAAAAACTTTCGACACCGTCCAAATCTTAGTCGGTGGGAGGACCGAAGATAAATCTGTAAATCTAGCAACACTATCAGGGAAGCAAGACTTATCGAGCAAAATATACGTGTCTGCCTCGAACTTTATGATAATTAAATTCAGCACAGACGGATCTGTAGAAAGGAAAGGATTCCGTGCTTCTTGGAAGACTGAATCATCAAACTGTGGGGGCATTCTTAGGGCCACACCTCAAGGTCAAGTGCTGACTTCACCTGGCTATCCTAATGGTTACCCCGGTGGTTTAGAATGCATGTATATAATTGAAGCTCAAGCGGGAAGAATAATCTCACTAGAAATTGAAGACTTAGAACTAGGAATGAATAGAGATTACATTGTCGTTAAAGATGGAAACACTCCTTCTAGTCCCGTCCTTGCAAGGTTAACCGGACCTGGTGAGGAAAATCAGAAAGTTGTTGTATCAACAACAAATCACCTGTATATGTATTTCCGCACAAGTCTAGGCGATTCTAAGAAAGGTTTTAATATGAGGTACTCTCAAGGCTGTAAAGCAACAATTATAGCATCTAACGGCACTCTCACTTCACCTGCTTACGGCCTCGGCAATTATCCGAACAACCAAGAATGTTTATTTAGGATTAAAAACCCGAACGGCGGACCGCTTTCCCTAAAATTTGACGAGTTCAACATTCATCCTTCCGATGTCGTACAAGTTTTCGACGGAGCAAGCACAAGTGGCTTGAGATTACATTCAGATAATGGTTTTATTGTTAAGCCGAGGATAACACTAACTGCTTCTAGCGGAGAAATGTTAATACGGTTCGTGTCTGACGCTTTACACAACGGCCCTGGATGGAAGGCGACGTTCTCGGCAGGTATGTACAATCAGTAAAAGATCTTAATCTCCGCAAAACTAATGGGAGAGCGATTTACTTAAAGTTTATGATTCTATTTATTTCAGATTGCCCTCCACTGAAGTCTGGCATAGGTGCTTTAGCATCGAACAGAGATACCGCCTTCGGAACAGTTGTCACCTTCTCGTGCCCAATTGGTCAGGAGTTTGCTACAGGAAAATCTCGTCTTGTTACTAAATGTTTGGATGGTGGAAAATGGTCAATAACATACATCCCAAGCTGCCAAGGTAAACATTGTTACGGTTGTCTCACCGGTAAAACAGATTTCTTTTTCTTTGTTACATTGTGTAATTTGTTTTCAGAGGTCTACTGCGGTCCAGTTCCGCAAATCGATAACGGTTTCTCAATTGGCTCAACCAATGTCACCTACCGTGGGGTTGCAACATATCAATGCTATGCTGGATTCGCTTTCCCTACTGGACAGCCCATTGAAAGAATTTCTTGTTTATCTGACGGTAGATGGGAGAGGACCCCAACTTGTCTTGGTAAGAAACATATTCAATTCTGTTAAACGGCCTTAAATCGTTTTAAAGGCTGGGCCTCTAATTACACTTTTTTATTTGGTTTTCAGCGTCTCAATGTGTAGCTCTTCCGGACGTTTCTCATGCAAATGTAACCATCCTCAACGGTGGTGGACGCAGCTACGGTACTATTGTGCGTTACGAGTGTGAGCCAGGGTACGTGCGTTCAGGGCAGCCGGTACTTTTGTGCATGAGTAACGGAACATGGTCTGGTGACGTCCCGACATGCTCAAAGGCTATATGCCCGATATTCCCGGAAATCAAAAATGGGTTCATCGTTGACCAAACAAGGGTGTACATGTATGGTGATGAGGCGCGCGTGCAATGTTTTAAAGGTACTAATATTTTGTATCATAATGTTTGCAAAAAAAAGTTACAATGAAGGGACAGCTAAAATTACAATAACAATTTTAATTATAGGTTACAAATTGAATGGCCCAAGTGTACTGAAATGTGGACCTAACCAAGAATTCGATACACCACCAACTTGTGACGACATCAATGAGTGTTTGATCAATCAGTGCGATGCCGCGTCAACCAATTGTAAGAACACTCAAGGTGGATTCTATTGCCCATGCCGACCTGGATTCGCGCCAAGCTTGGACTGCAGACCTGTTGGAGATTTAGGATTAATCAATGGTGCAGTTCCTGACGAATCTATAACGACTTCTACTCCAGAACCTGGATATCACAAAGGGGTTAGTGTCTTTTTCAAAAAAGAGAATTAAGAATTTTTTTACTGTTTGTTCATTGTTAAAATCAAAATTGTTAACTGATTACTCATTTTTTACTTTAAAATTTTAGATGGTTCGACTGAATAATGGAGGAGGATGGTGCGGTAACAACTTGGAAGCTGGTGCTAATTGGATTCTGATTGACTTAAGAGCCCCGACTATTATAAGAGGTTTTAGAACTATGAGTGTCATGCGGGCTGACGGCAACATCGCTTTCACTTCTGCCATTAGAATACAATACACTAACGATTTGACAGACGCATTCAAAGATTACACGAACCCGGATGGTACAGCAGTAGAATTCCGCATTTTGGAACCTACCCTGTCAGTCCTTAATTTGCCGATGCCGATTGAAGCGCAGTACGTGAAATTCAAAATCCAAGATTATGTTGGTGCACCTTGTCTAAAGCTTGAAGTCATGGGTTGTGCAAGATTGGATTGCGCTGACATTAATGAATGCAGTGAAAACAACGGTGGATGTGACCAAAAATGTATCAACACGTTAGTATTATTTAAGACTTATCTCTTTTTTGACGATTTTATCTATTGGAACTTAAGACTAATATTTTAATTACTTTTAGACCCGGGAACTTCTCTTGCGCTTGTAACATCGGATACGAGCTTTACGCTTCCAACGGAACTGCAGGTTTCAGTATTGAAACTTCAGAAACTGGTGAAAGAGACGGAGATACTTACCAAAGAAACAAATCATGCGTACCAGTTATGTGCCCTCCTTTAGCCTCACCTGAAAATGGAAAACTTCTGTCTACGAAAACTGGATATCATTTTGGCGATATTGTTCAGTTCCAATGTGATTTCGGTTATGTAATGTCTGGTTTCTCATCTTTACTTTGCACATCTAGTGGTAATTGGAATGGAACAGCTCCTGAGTGTCAATGTAAGTTATTATACCTACTTAATAGTTTTTCTACCTAAGTGATATACTTTCTTGTATATAACCTTATTTTATCTATCCAGATGCTCGCTGTGTAACCTTATCTGATGACAAGAACGATGGATTAAAAATCATAAGAGACGATCCAGAGAGTGTCCTCCTGCCTTATAGAGACAACGTCACCATCACTTGCACATCCCCTGGACGTCAACTAAGAAATACCGTCACATCATCGTTTAGACAGTGTGTTTACGATCCTAAACCGGTAAGTAGCAGAAGCATAAGAACAAGGACATCTTTCTACTTCTAAAATTTTTTGCTCTAACATCGTTTATTCAATTTCCGTGCAAATTTTAACCCGATGGATATTCAAACTAGATACTTTTCAATTTCAGGGTCTACCCGAATACTGGTTGTCAGGTGCTCAGCCACAGTGCCCTCGAAAGGATTGCGGTGTCCCAATGCCCACACCTGGAGCCGAATACGGTCAATATCTCGACACCAGATATCAAAGCTCGTTCTTCTTCGGATGCCAAAATACCTTCAAGCTGGCCGGACAAACAAGCAAACATGACAATGTCGTCAGATGCCAAGCTAACGGCATTTGGGATTTCGGTGATTTAAGGTGTGAAGGACCAGTCTGCGAAGACCCAGGCAGACCTGCTGATGGCTACCAATTAGCAAGAAGTTATGAACAAGGCTCAGAAGTTCTGTTTGGATGCTCAAGACCGGGATACATTTTAATAAACCCTAGACCAATCACCTGCATACGTGAACCTGAATGCAAAAGTATCAGACCTCTCGGATTAGCGTCTGGAAGAATACCTGACTCCGCAATCAACGCAACTTCTGAAAGACCGAATTATGAGGCAAGGAACGTAAGACTCAATTCAGTAACTGGTTGGTGTGGAAAACAAGAAGCCTTCACATACGTAAGCGTTGACCTGGGCAAAGTGTACAGAGTAAAAGCTATTCTTGTTAAGGGTGTTGTGACTTCGGACATTGTTGGCCGCCCTACAGAGATTCGCTTCTTCTACAAACAAGCCGAGAACGAAAATTACGTTGTTTACTTCCCCAATTTCAATTTAACTATGAGGGATCCCGGAAATTATGGCGAATTGGCGATGATAACTTTACCTAAATATGTACAAGCTAGATTTGTCATCTTGGGTATCGTCAGTTTCATGGACAATGCATGTCTTAAGTTTGAGCTGATGGGCTGCGACGAAGCTAGTACAGAACCACTGTTAGGTTACGATTATGGATATTCGCCTTGCGTTGGTGAGTTATACTTACACGTATATTAAAAATGAAAATTATTAGTGTGTCCGTAATGAAAGGTTTTAAATTGTACTTTATATTCTTTCAGATAACGAACCTCCGGTATTCCAAAACTGCCCACAACAACCAATAGTTGTTCAAACTGACGTGAACGGGGGACTTTTACCTGTGAACTTCACTGAACCAACTGCGACCGATAACTCTGGAGCTATTGCTCGATTAGAAGTAACTCCTCAACATTTCAAAACTCCACTTCAAGTATTCCACAATATGGTGGTACGATATGTAGCTTTTGATTTTGATGGAAATGTCGCTATTTGTGAAGTGAACATTACTGTGCCAGACTACACACCGCCAAAGCTTAGTTGCCCGCAGAGTTACGTTATAGAATTGGTTGACAAACAAGATAGCTACGCAGTCAATTTCAATGAAACTAGGAGAAGAATCAACGCAACTGATGCATCTGGAGAAGTTTTCCTGAAGTTTATCCCAGACAGGGCAGTAATTCCAATTCGTGGTTATGAAAATGTGACGGTCATTGCCTCTGACAAGTACGGAAACAAGGCTCAGTGTCACTTCCAAGTTTCCGTACAAGCGACACCTTGCGTTGATTGGGAATTGACTCCGCCAGCAAATGGTGCTCTCAACTGTTTGCCTGGAGACCGCGGAATTCAATGCATAGCGACTTGCAGCCCGGGCTTCCGATTTACTGATGGAGAACCTGTAAAAACCTTTGTTTGCGAAACCAAACGTCAGTGGGCGCCAACAGCCGTAGTACCAGACTGTGTTTCCGAAAGTGAGTATTTTTTTAGCATTTAGGCACTTGAGACCGATTAAATGAGGTGATCAAATCCAAAATATACTCAAAAATTTGATGTGCTTTCAGATACTCAACAAGCTGCTTACCATGTTGTGGCCAGTGTGCAGTACCGTGCTTTGGGCGCAGTATCAAATGCTTGTTTACCACAGTACAAAGACTTACTTGCACAGTACGATAACATTCTGAATGAAAGGCTCAGTCAACGTTGCTCAGCCGTTAATGTAAATATCAACGTAACATTTGTAAAAGCAATGCCAAGCCTGCTGGACGAAAACGTAGTAAAGATGGACTTCGTTCTCGCTATCACGCCAGCTATCAGGCAAACACAGCTGTATGACCTCTGTGGCTCTACATTGAACCTTATATTCGACCTGTCTGTGCCATATGCCAGTGCTTTAATCGAACCAGTACTAAATGTATCATCTATTGGAAACCAATGTCCACCACTCCGAGCTATCAGAAGCTCAATATCAAGAGGATTCACTTGTAGCGTTGGGGAAGTTCTGAATATGGACACCAATGATGTTCCAAGATGCCGTAAGTATTGAAACTTTCCCTGTTATTATAAAAATATCAATTCACAGTACATGGTTAAATAATCGTTTTTTTTTTTCAGTGCATTGCCCTGCTGGAACATTCGCCGGTGAAAAACAAAAGTCTTGCACGATGTGTCCACGAGGATATTTCCAGAACCAGGCTCGCCAAGGTTCCTGTCTCAAATGCCCGCAAGGAACATTTACAAGGGAAGAAGGATCTAAAGATGTTACTGATTGCATACCCGTATGTGGATACGGTACTTACTCACCTACTGGTTTAGTACCCTGCTTAGAGTGCCCGAGAAACAGTTACACTTCTGAACCACCACCAGGAGGATTCAAAGATTGCCAAGCCTGCCCTGTAAATACATACACCTACCAGCCTGCAGCGCCAGGTAGAGACCGATGCAGAGCTAAATGCACTCCTGGAACTTATTCCCCAACTGGTTTAGCACCGTGTTCTCAATGCCCAAGGAATTTCTACCAAAACTTAATAGGACAGACATCTTGCATGGAATGTCCAACTAACATGAAGACTGTAGGAACGGGAACAACTGGGTTGGAAGAATGTTTGCCGGTTGAATGCTCAAACAGCGCTTGTCAGCATGGAGGCCTCTGCGTCCCCAAGGGCCATGGTGTTCAATGTTATTGCCCTGCCGGATTTTCGGGCCGCCGATGTGAAATCGACATTGACGAATGTGCCAGCCAACCTTGTTATAACGGAGGAACTTGTACTGATTTACCGCAAGGATACAGATGTTCCTGCCCTCCTGGCTACGGTGGTATTAATTGCCAAGAAGAAAAATCAGACTGCCGAAACGATACATGCCCAGAACGCGCTATGTGCAAAGATGAACCAGGATACAACAATTTCACTTGCTTATGCAGATCTGGATATACTGGAATTGACTGTGACATAACGGTACGCATTTTTTGAATATATATCATCTTCACCAATTACAATCAATCACTTGGCTGGTTACTTTTTTCTTAATAAATTTTCTTATCTTTCAGATTGATCCTTGCTCTGCTAATGGAAATCCATGCACAAACGGGGCATCTTGTATAGCTCTTCAACAAGGCCGATTTAAGTGCGAGTGTCTTCCAGGCTGGGAAGGCCAGCTTTGTGAAACCAACACTGATGACTGCATTGAAAAACCGTGCCTCCTAGGTGCTCCCTGCACAGACTTAGTAAACGACTTCAGCTGCGCTTGCCCACCGGGCTTTACAGGCAAACGTTGCCATGAAAAGATAGATCTTTGCTCAAATGAACCCTGCAAACATGGTATCTGCGTTGATAAGCTATTCGTGCATCAATGCGTCTGTGAACCGGGCTGGACAGGCCCATCATGCGACATCAACATCAACGAGTGCGTTATTTCACCCTGTGAAAATGGTGGCCAATGTATGGATAGTATCGATGACTTTACTTGCAACTGTGAAGCCGGTTATACCGGTAAGAGATGTCAACATACGATAGACGACTGCGCGTCTGACCCTTGCCAGAATGGTGCCACTTGCGTTGATCAACTGGAAGGATTTGTATGTAAATGTCGCCCCGGATTTATTGGTTTACAATGTGAAACTGCAATCGACGAATGCTTAAATGAGCCTTGCAATCCAATCGGCACAGATCGCTGCGTTGATCTTGACAATAAATACCAATGCGTTTGCCGGGAAGGCTTTACAGGAGAAATGTGTGAAACGAACATTGATGATTGTGCATCGGATCCATGCTTCAACGGCGGATCCTGTAAAGATGAGATCGGTGGCTACAAATGCTCTTGTCAAGCAGGATGGACTGGACATCGTTGTGAGCATGATATCGGATTCTGCATGAATAGGCCTTGTCAAAACAACGCTAACTGCATCGATCTCTTCCAAGATTTCTTTTGCGTGTAAGTTACCTTCTAAAATGATTAATTATAGTCAAATAATGCTGAAATGTTTTTTACTAATATTGTCAATTTTTAGATGTCCCAGCGGCACAGACGGAAAACAGTGTGAGACGGCTCCTGAAAGATGTATCGGCAGTCCTTGCATGCACGGTGGAAAGTGCCAAGACTTCGGTTCCGGCCTCAACTGCACTTGCTCTTCAGACTACACCGGAATTGGCTGTCAGTATGAATTCGACGCTTGCGAAGCCGGTCTTTGCCAGAACGGTGCAACATGTGTTGATGACGGCGAAGGTTATTCGTGTATTTGTGCACCTGGCTTCAAGGGAAAGAACTGTGACGAAGATATTATGGACTGCAAAGAGAATTCGTGCCCACCATCAGCGACTTGTATCGATTTACCAGGACGATTCTATTGCCAATGTCCATTCAATCTCACTGGTGATGACTGCAGAAAATGTAAGAAACATCATTTTATGACTTGTAGTTTCTTTCTCTATCTGTAGTTAAAAAAAAATTGAATTACTTAAATCAAAATTATTTTACAGCTATCAGCGTGGACTACGACCTTTATTTCAGCGACCCACTGCGATCAAGCGCCGCCCAAGTGGTACCTTTCGATACTGGATCAACGGACAGTCTGACTATTGCCATGTGGGTTCAATACACACAGCAAGATGAGGGTGGAGTCTTCTTCACAGCTTACAGCGTTAGGTTTGTATAAAATACAACTAATCCCTAAAAACGTAGAAAAAGCCGACATCGTAACGAAAATTAACATAACCTCTTTTTACAGTAACTCTCACATTGCTCTGAATAGAAGACCCATCATCCAAGCGCATTCGAACGGTGTCCAAGTCTCACTGTTCCCTGAACTACAAGATGTATACCTCAGCTTTGGCGAATACGCGACTGTCAACGACGGTCAATGGCATCACGTGGCTATTGTCTGGGATGGTAACAACAGCGGAGAATTGACTCTGATCACTGAAGGATTGATTGCCAGCAAGATTGAAGGATATGGCAGCGGACGAACACTACCGCAATAGTAAGTCACTAATTTTGATTAATATTCTATTTCTACTCCATAATCTACCTATACTTAATTCTATAGCGTTTCTCTAGCTTTCCTAAAATCTTTTGACTAAACTTATTTATTTTATTGTCTTTCAGTGTTTGGGTTACACTAGGCAAGCCTCAATCGGACAATCCAAAAGCATACACGGAAGCAGGCTTCCAAGGACACCTTACTAAAGTACAAATATGGAACCGAGCACTCGATTTTAGCAACGAAATTCAAAAACAAGTACGCGACTGCCGAACCGAGCCAGTTCTTTACAGCGGACTGGTCCTTACTTGGGCAGGATACGAAGACGTCATTGGTGGAGTTGAGCGAATTGTACCTTCACACTGTGGCCAAAGAGTATGCCCTAACGGTTACACTGGTGGCAAATGCCAACAACTACAAACCGATAAGGAGCCACCACGTGTCGACCGTTGTCCTGGCGATCTCTGGGTGATTGCAAAGAACGGATCATCGATTGTAAGTTGGGATGCACCAGCGTTCAGTGACAATGTAGGAGTTGTTAAAGTGGTCGAGAAGAATGGCCACAAACCTGGACAAAACCTTGCTTGGGGAGCATATGATATTGCTTATGTTGCCTACGATGCGGCTGGTAATGCAGCCACTTGCACGTTCAAGGTCACCGTTCTATGTAAGTATCAAAATCTAAACCTCCGATAGTTACAACTAAAATAATACTAGAATGTAGAACCTCCTAACTATTTTTCACACTTTGCAGCCGAGTTTTGCCCTCCATTGGCCGACCCGCTTGGTGGATACCAATCATGCCGAGACTGGGGTGCAGGTGGTCAGTTCAAGGTGTGCGAAATTGCGTGTCGCGACAGTCTCCGCTTCTCACAGCCTGTACCTCCGTTCTACACCTGCGGCGCTGAAGGCTTCTGGCGTCCTACTGCCAACCCATCTCTGCCACTTGTTTACCCTGCGTGCTCACGTAAGATTTAATTTAAAGCTTGTTTGTTTACAAAAAACAATATTAGTTTAGTAGGTATTGGGCATTAGAAGTTCAACGATTATTTTTTGTCACAGCGGCTTCACCAGCTCAACGAGTCTTCAAAGTTTCGATGTTATTCCCGAGCTCTGTGCTTTGCAACGACGCTGGACAGGCTGTGCTTCGTCAGAAGGTTCGCAGCGCTATCAACCAACTCAACAGAGACTGGAACTTCTGCTCTTATGCTGTCGATGGTAAATTTAAATCTCTTAATTTTCTGACCATACTCACTGTTTAATTTTTTACAATTTACTCATGTTCTTTAATCGTCTGAAGGTACTCGCGAATGCAAAGAGCTGGATATCAATGTGAAATGTGACCATCGTGCTAACGTACGGCAAACGAGACAAGTATCTTCAACGCCGACAGCTACAGCTGACGACACGTATGTGCTGGATGCTATCATTCCCGTGGAAGAGTGAGTATATTTTAACCCTATTCAACCGCACTATAAATTCATAACTAAGTAGAGGAATGAGCAGTTTTAGTTTATCTTGTGTAGGCTCTCAGAACTCCTAGTGTAGACAGGTGTTGGAGTAGTAGCACAAAAAATCTTCAAGAAAATTTGTAGTGCACTACTAGTCTACTACACTAGACTATAGCATGTGTTGTTGACACATTTCATGACACTCTTGTAACATTTAACCTAAATTTAGAATCGTCACTATACTACCCCTGGATTTAAGCACTTATAGATAAAAGCATGTTCTTCGATCACTATTGCATGATTTTTTTCTTGCACTTAGGTCACGAAGCAATAGGGAGGGGCGACAAGTCGGCGATACCTACAGCATTGAGCTCTCATTTCCAGCAGTCAAGTAAGTTTGCATGATCTTGCACTGGAGCACATAAGTATTTTTCCGTTAAAACTAAATCAAATACAATTCATACGTTTTATTTTCGTATCTCAGGATCACAAATAATCACAATGAGCAATTATTTTTTTTTAATTTCAGCGACCCAGTAATCCACAGTGGCAACAACGAGAGGTCCACTGTTCAACGGTTACTGGAGAAGCTAATTCTCGAAGACGAACAATTCGATGTACGAAGCATCCTCCCGAACACTGTGCCAGATCCGGCTAGTTTGGAACTGGTTTCGGACTACGCTTGTCCTATGGGACAAGTGGTTATGGCTCCTGATTGTGGTAAGTATTATAACAATTTACATATCTAGTACCTAGTTGATTGAAGGCCAGGATAAGACGAGCGGAGAAAGCAATAGCAACAGTAGACCTGTAGAACCGTGATCTCCTTACCTCACTTTTCCCGGCCATCGGCTAAGTTACGTAAGCCAACATCACTGTAAAGTTTGTCCTCTAAGAGATTTGATGTGATTATGTGTAAATCAATTTTTGTTCTAATTCCAGTGGCTTGCGCGGTTGGTACATACCTGGACGGAGCAAGCGACACTTGTCAGCCATGCCCATCTGGCACATATCAGTCGGAGGCTGGCCAGTTGCAATGTACCCCTTGCCCGGCCATCGCTGGACAACCCGGAGTCACACAAGCAACGGGAGCTCGAAGCGCAGCTGATTGTAAAGGTAAATAAACCTTTTCCAATATTGCCTAAAAAGGCAATTAAATAATTAACTGAAACCAATTTAGAGATAGGCCGTATTGTCTAACACGCTGACGTTCATGAGCATTCACCATCTCTTTGTAACCTTAGTGGTGACAACGATTGTAATTCCAAGTATGTTAGAAACATAAGAATTTTTAAAAAAAGGTAGGAATCTGAAACCGTTGCTTGTTTTAGATCTGTCTTCTGCTTTATTGTTCCAGAAGATAGTCTTAGACCTAGAGGACTACATTTCGACTTTCTATAATTCCGCTTTCCATGGAGCACGATATGCTTCTATTACATTCGAATTCTACAGCTTTTGCTTTACCGATGAGTAGTATGCTCTGCGGGCGTTCGTCTATGCAGTCTACTTCATTCCCGAGTTTCAAATTATGGTCCCAAAGAAAGAACAGCGCCGTTCGCAAGACCGGGAATTTTGCTCATTTGCGACCATTTTTTTGTTATGCTACGCTAATTTTGGTACGAATTAATGATTTCCATTTCTATTTCTATATGTTTCACCAACTATTTCCAGAGAGATGCGCTGCGGGTAAATACTACGACGCTGAGGCGGACCTTTGCAGACCTTGCGGACATGGATCGTACCAGCCCCGCGAAGGAGCCTTCTCGTGCCTGGCCTGCCCGAGAGGACAGACTACTCGCGCCACTGAAGCCGTGTCTGCGGCTGAGTGCCGAGACGACTGTCCTTCAGGTAAAACAGTAACAAATATACTTTATCAAATTGAAACTGCGAAAGCGCGAGCAACAGCTATTTATCTTATCACACAGAGCAAGTTATCTCGATATTCCTATTAATTCGTTTGCGGTTCCACCACTCTCCACTAAGTGATCGCTGAACCTTGACTGGAATCCTCTAACTCAGCTCAGCCATACTCAACCTATTTTTGTTTGAGCCACAAATATGTGGGCCACAGCTTTCATTGTCACCACCATTAAAGACCAACAGAAGCTTAGCAGGCCGCAAATTAAATACAGCTGCTCTAACCCAACGCTCGTCTTTCAGGAGAACAACTAGGCAGCGACGGGGGCTGCGAGCCATGCCCACGGGGCACTTGGCGCGCGCTCGGCAGCGGGGCTGCTTGCGCCTCCTGCCCTCCAGGCACAACTACTCCAAACCGCGGTGCGTCCAGCGCTGATCAATGTTCGCTGCCGGTCTGCAGAGCTGGTAAGCATATTTTAAAAGTTTTGATAAATTAGAACCACTTTATCTAACTCCTAAACCACCAACTTACTTATTGATTTAAAAATTTTTTTTGCTCACCCGCGACCTTGAGATAGCTAAGTCTATGCAAATTATGCGTGTTCATGCAGTTCCTCCACCTCCACACTGTAAAAACACACACAAATTACACAAACCCATCTATCACCACCACCACAATACACTGACGCGTTTCGATCTCAACCAGAGCTCATCTTCAGAGTGCATGAACACGCATAATTTGCATAGACTTACCTATCTCAAGGTCGCGGGTGAGCAAAGAAATTCTTTTAGTTCATTGATATGGACCTCCACAAAGTAACGCCTGATTCAATAAATTAACTTACTTCTTCTTCTGCATTTTGTTTTCTGTCTTGAATCCTTTAAGTCTTAGGCCGGCCACTGATCTACCGAGAACAGAATCCGGGTTCATCGTTCTGATCAGCATATTCAGCATGCTGTACAGTGTAGATTCTTTGCTGACCAATTCTTAAGGACCTGGATCGGACGGTAGGTATTAGACGAGTGGTACATTTGGTGCTGCATTCTGGCCTTCCGTTTTCAATTCTTTATTATGTTTTTACTAGAACAGATGGAAGCGGTAGTTCTGTGGCCGTCTATAAACGCTGTATCTACAAATGCTTATTGCAGTTTAGGGACACAAGAAGAGTTATGTGTTAATCACTGATTTACATCATTTTGTGTGCATACGGTAGCTGCTTAGAGCCAAAACGCTTGTTCAAGCAAGCCAATTTAAAACACACTCGAAGAAAATCGAATCTCCCCCAATAACTAACGCATGTAATTAACTCTACAGGTTCATACCTCAACGTGACCTTAAACACATGCATCCAGTGCAAGAAGGGAACTTATCAAGCGGAGCCGCAGCAGACGCAGTGCGTGCCTTGTCCGATCAACACCAGCACGAGAGGACCCGGCGCTGTAAGTTATGCCAACCATACCTATGAGTATGACCATGTATGACTTAGAAACCACCTAGGGACACCTCATATAAAAAGTAACAAACCTGTTATAGCGAAACGTAGTCGTATGTTCTGGCAAGAATGCGAAATTAACATATGAAGTGTTTATGAGTAAGAATGTTATAGCAGCTAGCAGTGATGGGTAAAGCACGGCCCGCAGGCCAACTCCAGCCCGCGAAGGGATTGAATAGTACCTATATGACCCGCGATAATTATTATTTTGATCGCCCTACAGTATTTCATTTCATTATTTGGCAAAAACATAAAAAAAATATAAAATATAACGGTGTAATACTGGCAGTATTTTCCTCTAAAACATCTGTAACTTTCTGGCCCCCCATGAATAAAGTTTGCCCACCACCACGCTATACTTTCAAGCTGTAGTTTTGGAAATGCTTTAGAATGTTTAGGCTACTTTAGCTTCACAATGATAGGCTAATTTAAGTTGTCACAACACAAAAATGATGGGCCATTTTCCTCAAGTTTTACCTAAACAAGTTGGGGCGAAAATCTTACTTGGTCTTATGTAAAATTAAAAAAAAAACACAATACTTATGGTCCTTGGAGTTACACGAAGGCTTCCAGTTAGACACTACTTTTTCGGGATTCATAATGTCGAACGTGTAAGACCTACACTACCTACACTGTATGTAGGTCCTTCGAAAACTTCTGTTCAAACGCGATGTTACTTTACAGACTGCCGAATCGGAATGCACGAACCCATGTGACATGAGCGGCCCTGATATGCACTGTGACACCAACGCGTACTGTTTGCTCATACCGGAGACCGGCGATTTCAAGTGCCAATGCAAGCCTGGCTTTAACGGCACCGGATTAATCTGTACAGGTAAGATTTGTTTTAACTACTGACTGATGATCCAAAAAAAATTTTCCAAAATTACAGAGTTTTTTCATATAGGAAAATTTCGGGAATTTCTCACAATTCTGCATGGAGATTAAAACTTTCAGTTTGTTAAATTTTAAATTTTTAAAACTTTTTGGAAACTTTGCAACTTGAACATCTGTAATTTTCACCACTTAGGTAATACATAGATGATCGATTATCAAGCAGTAACGAGGCAGGGACTAAAATTAGTATAAACTGTTGCATTACTTCTTTCCGCCTGCATAGAGGGATATTTCGTCACTAATTTTTAAACAGCTTGTACCTCAAAATCGTCAATCTTTCTGAGTGAACTTTATGTAGTTACGTAAATTATTTCTAGGATCAATTTTGTTGCCGTATCGATTTGAGATACGAGATTTCTAAGTAGTAACGATTTGTAGACCTCTCTAAAGTCCTCACATACCTTATGATTTTTTATGAACGGTCAAAAGCATAAATATACCAAGACGTCAAAAATATCTATACACCTTAATGCCACTAAACATTAGGTCTATGTACCTATACATATTTTGACGCTATGGCTGTGTAGATATTTATACTCTTGACAATACATAAAATTAAAATAAATAAAATCAACTTAAACCTACAAACTAAGACCTAACCCACAACCTAAAACCCACCATTCCGCGTCGTACCCGGCCAAAACGTGCCCATAATGCCAGCCGCATTTACCCGCTGAATGACCAGCGCTACCTGCTGAACCAGGTACGACCCGGAGCGGGGGTCGCAACCCCTGTCCCGCCCCGTGTCCGTAGACTGTGCAGTCGAATAAACTGAATCACGTAGGTACCATGGTGAAACCTTTGTGCTACTAATGACATACATATTGACATCGCTGGCCTTTGTCATAGAAATCATAGCGAATTTCCTCAACTGTAACTGAATCGTGAATACCTAATGAACGCCTAAACTTACGTCTCGGATCTATATTACAAATCTTGATCATTTGTAAAACAATTGGTGCTTGTTTGTTCGCCTAAGTAATTACTTTAGCTAAGTAACAGGAGGAATTTGAAAATCAAGGTCTTTGCCTTATGATTGATAAATAAATGTACATAACCTTATTTCAGATGTATGCCTGGAATTCTGCGACAACGGAGGGGAATGTGTGAAGGATACAAGGGGAGAGCCATCATGCCGATGCACTGGATCTTTCACCGGCCGCCATTGCAGGGATAAGAGTGAATTCGCTTACATCGCCAGCGGGGTCGCGGGTGGAGTCGTCTTCATCATATTCCTGGTGCTGCTTGTATGGATGATTTGCGCTCGGTCAGTATATACATTTATCTACATGATGGGTGAATCCACGAGCGTCTCAACCGCTGTCAGTCCCTTGACTGAGATTTTAAGAATTGGAAGGCAGATTGTTTTTTTTAATTATGACGTAAATAGCCTCTGTACTCAGGCCAGGATCTATTTTCATACAAAAATCAATGCATATGAATTATGTACTTTTTAATATAAACAGCTAGGGACTGACAGCGGTTGAGACGCTCATGGATTCACCATGATAGAGACTTGCGTGAACCGGTGGATGCAAGTGGCGAGTTGCCGTTCATTGTGACGTTCTAAGCTAAAGCTAGGCTTTTGTTCAGCAGTGAACTTCTTTCTGCTGATGATGATGACATGATAGAGCTTTCTATTTGATATGTCAGCCAGCTACAGGAGATGTAGAGACGATTTAAATTATTTGCTAAAGAGAAGCAGATAAAGGCTTTTCGAATCTAAGTACCTAACAACTTTCTGCTGCGTAATGAAAAAAAACCTGGAACTTTCGTTGCTGATAGTGGCAGTCTTTCTTTCTCATTTTTGCAATTAAGTAGGCAAACGCATTATTCTGAAAAAATATCCTAAAAATAACTTAACTAAACTTACCTACATAAATACACAGACTGCTACAAAAATACATAGACTGCTAAAATTCGAGTAAATAGAACCTAAAAATAAAACAAAAAGAGTACCCTTAGGCGGCCCCTAAACGGTCAATTATATTGTGCAATATCGCGAATTGTGCAATATTATTGACCGTTTAGGGTTAATATTGAAGATTGCACAATGATTGACTAAAAGTTTGAGCGAGTTTAATTTTTATTGCACCATATTTTTATATTGCATCATGTAGGGTCAGTATTGCACAATATTTAATACTATACTGAACACGAAAACATTGTGCAGTTCGTATTATTGTGCAATACAATTGCTCGTTTGGATTCAGAGCGCCTTTCAATCTTATTGTGCAATAAAAAGTATTGTACAATGTTATTGTAGGTCTAGGGGCCGCCTTAGGCTAGGTCGCGAAGATGATGGCAGCGTTTCCTCTTTGAATAGCTAGGCTAATTCTTTGTCCGAGGAAGCTGCCAGCTCTTCGGTCACCTGTGACGTCTACTAATCTTTTCGAAATTTCTTTAAAAAGTTGGTATATTTACTGATCGTCTTACTTATCACCAGGTCAACGAAGAAGAAGGAACCAAAGAAAACTCTAACGCCAGCTATCGACCAAAACGGCTCGCAAGTAAACTTCTACTACGGAGCACACACGCCGTACGCGGAGTCTATCGCACCGTCACACCACTCAACGTACGCTCATTACTACGACGACGAAGAAGACGGATGGGAGATGCCGAACTTTTACAATGAAACGTACATGAAAGAAAGTTTGCATAACGGCATGAATGGGAAAATGAACAGTTTAGCGAGATCTAACGCGAGTATTTACGGGACTAAGGAGGACCTCTACGACAGACTAAAGAGGCATGCGTATCCTGGTAAGAAAGGTCAGTAGTTCGGCACTTAGATTAGCAACACCTTTATGTCTTCATTGCAGCTCACGCACGCTGGTGCTACGGCTTTACGTACCTACAAAATTCTATAACTTTACTAGTTCAAAATAGTTACTGACACAAGTTTTGATTAGACATGTGTACGTATTTGTACATCGATATTGATGACTAGCTTTTATCTTATTACCACGTTAACTACGAGTAGAGTTATAATAAACTGTTATCAGTAGGTAAAGCTATAGAAACAAATACGTTGCCGTAGCAAAATCGAACGCTATTTATCAAAAAGGCGTTTAAAATAATAGCTTGTTATCGCTCCATTGTGTTACTATCATACTATCTAATCTAGAACTGCACAGTAAATAATTCTATCACCAAAACGCTACTTCGAATAAAAAAATACTTAACAAAACATCTTATTTGTTTTGTTCTCTTTGAATCAGAAATTGAGTCATTCGTTTGAACTGTATTTACCCCTATTTACTGGTCAATAACAATTTATATTTATCAGTAATGACGGTTGTCTCAATTTTCGAGCATGCAAACATGACTTGTGTGCATGATGAAATGCTAACGCTTATTGTCTTTATCATTACAGATAAGAGTGACAGCGACAGTGAGGGTCAGTAAACATAAGGACTGCGTTTTGTCGAATTCTGGTCAAACTACATAATATTGTATCGTACTAGTTTCAATTCTCGGTGTACCCGAACAATAATAGTCATATTATTGTATCTGTATAGACTGTCAATTATTGCGTAACGCGCAACAGCCGAGATGTGTGTAGATGTTGTATTCGGTTAGCTTTAGTTTTAGTTTTATTTTTTATTAAAAGAATGTGTATTAACACACTCACTGTTTAATCGTTACAGCCCCACCAAATATATTATTATAATTTATGTCACAAACCAGTATGACGCACAATAGTGAAATTGACGCAATGGCATTAGATTTTTGTTTGAAACAGTGAATGTGTTGATGTCCCGAGATTATCGTCAACGAACAAAATGCTCAAGTATTTTTAGGCGAACACTGCCATAATAAGCAGGGCTTTTTGTAAATTGGTTTTAATACAATGCATTACATTCCAACGACATATCATTTGATATTCTTGTATATAATGCGATTAAAATAATTTTTGTATATTTTGTAATCGACTACAAACATAATAAAGAAAGTATTATACGATACTTAGTTGATTATTTTAAAAATCAACTGTTTTTGTATTATAAACTGGACTGTATTTTTCTACCTTAACAATAATGTGAATGTGTGTGTGAATGTGAGATATACCTATATTGTGAATGCACTGTACAGAGTGATTTTTTTTATGAACGTGAGAGTAGATAAATAATTATGTAATGTATAATATCGTATGGTACGTGTAGTGAAACAAATAAATTATTATTATAGCAAAACATTTTTTATGAGTAATTCGGATACTAAAATACGTAATATCTGTCCATGTTTATGACGGGTTAAGTTAATTTTGTACACAAATAATGCTAAGATAACTAGTGAATTCTCTTAATCATTTTAGGGCAAGGTAATTGATGTAATATGACATAGAATTGCTAGATCTGATAAAAACTAAATATTACAGCTAAAATGTTCGATAAAATTGTTCACACAAAGTTGATTTCGGATTAGTACAGCTATTTTTTTCCGTCATTTAGTCAATTTATTCGTTTTAGCCGTAACATTAAGTAGATTACCTAAATTTTAAAATACTCATTGAATCCGTCGAATATCGCATCGTGAGCGGTTGATATTATCCATCACATTTTATTACCACAATTAGTGATTACGTTGCAGTAAATATTTTTTACAAAAAATATTATAATGTAATAAATTTTGTAAGTATTTTTAAACGATTGTTTTAATTTCTTAATAAATAACACCCCTACGGTTCAGAAAAAAATCATTTCATAATAAATACATGATTTTTTTGGCGGATATTACTTATTTCATTATTAAATTTTCATCGGACCTCTAAACATTCCTAACTCACTATAGAACATTCTCGCAATAAGCTACACATAATTTCACTGTCAAGCCATATGATGTTCTTGTGATTTTTTTCTGTGAAAAGGTTCCAGTGGTTCAAGATCTAGTTGGTTCGACAGAACCAGATTTTAAGTTTATCCGATAACTGAAATTGGGTCAAAATTTACCTATAAGATTAATAGAACTAACATAGTAAACATAGAAACAACTAAACATACCAAGTTTAATAAAAAGCATGTAATAGGTACATGACGCATTTTAGTCGGCAATCCATACTAATATTATAAATGCGAAAGTGTGTTTGTATGTTTGTGTGTTTGTCCTTCTTTCACGCCGTAACGGAGCGAAGGATCGACGTGATTTTTGTCATAGAGACAGTTTATGGGCCCGCGAATAACGTAGGCTACTTTTTATACCGGAAAATGCAGTTCCCGAGGGAACAGCGCGCGATAACCGAATACCACGCGGACGGAGCCGCGGGCAAAATCTAGTATTTACATAAGATGGAATTAATTTTTAGGGTTATCAAAAGATAGGTAGGTATCTTAATTGAACAGAGCAGTAAGATATCGAACTAAAGGTCATCTGAGTAAGTGTCAGTACACATTTCAAAATAACTGGTATTGTCTTTACCGCCAGTGATAAGTGTTGACATTTGACCTGATCACGCCTCGATTCATTATAACTTTCAGACATACCTAAACTAAACAGACGTCAAAATATTAGATAGCCTATATATTGACGTGGTAATAACTCGATTTCCACCAGGTTGCCTACTACTGTTGTTCTGTCCACTGGAACAGAAGTAAGCGTCAATCGGAGCGGAGTTGTGGACTGTGTCTGTCCATAGGAACGGAGCTGGGATCCTTTCGACTGCTAATTTTGTAAGTCATAATGTAATGTTTGTCATAATTATTGTTAGTAATTTTTTTTCTCACTGAAACCGTAATTTTTTCATAAATTTTAAAAAGTCACCTGTAGAACTCTATAGGTTAGGTTAGGTTAGTTTTATAACAATTTTGAAAAATAAATGATTTCAGAGAAAAAAAGAGTTAGGTCATAATTACATTATGACTAACAATTTTCGACCAGTCAACATGGACCCGAACGGAGCTAGATAGGCGGAGCTTAACGAAGAAGTAATGCGGAGCGGAGTAGGAGAAGCGCGGAGCGGAGCGAGAAAGCAAAATGGAGCGAAGTTGCGGAATGTTTCCCTTGTTTCTCCGCTCTTCTTCCTCGCTACGTATTCCGGTCTTGTAGGTATGCATTTTTAACCTTTTCGCCGCCACGGCAAATACAAAAGTCATCACCCATACGCCAAGCTTCTTGCAATGCCTAAAATTGAACCTTAACACAATTGAACGAAGGTTTCTTTTGCATTGAAGTAATGGACGTTTATATAGGTCGTTGACGTGGAACCCGCGGTGCGTATATATGAGTCGTTGGCGTCCAAAAGGATAATTATTTATTCAAAACATATTTTCGCTTTGGAGCAAATTTATAAAGTAATCAAAGTATATTAAAGGAGTGTCAATAGTTGACCTAAGTAAAAGTTTAAAATAGTAAACAAGAAAATTTATTCAATTTTTTACACAGCCAATGGTTAAGGCACTGAATACATCATAAAAAAAAGGAATACTATTATAACGTACCTTATTACATGATAATATTACATACTATTACTTGGAATGCTTATTGTAGAAATCCCTCATATAGTTCACTAGAGCTTCCACTTCTTCTATTGTGACAGCGTTATATGTAGACGCACGAATGCCACCAACATCCCTGAAAAAAAAATAGCTATTTATGCAACTGTATCGCAATAGGGGTCCATATAATACGAGTGTGGTTTCATGAAACGAGGCGTAGCCGAGTTTCATAAAAGGGTCACACGAGTGTTATATGGCCTAATTGCGTACAGTTGCATACAATATTTTATCTACGTTCATATATTAAATCCTGTATCATGTGTTCAAGAACAACCTGCTGGTGAAGAATTACCTGCATTGCAACCAGAACTTATATTAGGACCTTCACTTTGCTAGTAAATTATGAGTCATTTCCTTCGCCGCATCTAAAATATCGGGCGGAGTCAAATCTTCTTCGCATTCACTGATATCAGACATTTTTAAGCAAAAACAAAATTTTCTCACGAAAATTCGTACAACACGGGGGTTAAAAATAACAACCTATGAACGGAATGGCGGTAAAACCCAGTACATCACTGCGCATGTGCGGCATGAGCGCGCATGCGCTAAAGCGGGCACTGCCACAGACAAGTGAATATTGGAATCAAAACTTGTTGATATAAACTTTTTGGATTTGCCCTGTATCGTAATGGTTTAAAAAATTATATTATAACATTATTTAGTTAGAAGAGAAGTGTGATAATGTGATTTTTTTTTAATATTTCGGTATTGTGTTTAAAAAGTATGTAAATATAAACTCGTTTTGAATTTAATAATTCGAATATTACGATGCGAGAGTAGATAAAAGAAATTTTAAAATAGTTGACAAGTGCGAGCGAGCAATATTAAGTATTAATCCATACTAATATTATAAATGCGAAAGTGTGTTTGTATGTTTGTGTGTTTGTATGTTTGTGTGTTTGTATGTTTGTCCGTCTTTCACGCCGTAACGGAGCAACGGATCGACGTGATTTTTGGCATAGAGATAGTTTACCCTAGAGATAGAACCCTAGCTCTCAGTTCTAAGTTTTTCAAAATTCATGTGCGAAATTACATTTTAAATTTACCACAAGCTTTACGGTGTAGGAAATCATCGTGAGGAAACCTGCACAAACCAGAGAAGCAATTCAATGGTGTCTGTTTGTGAGCATTCAACACATATCTTTACATAATTCAGTATTAGTCACATCTTAAATTCTTCAGATAAAAAAAAGTGATGAAGCAGTAAAAAAACCTCAACTTTCAATCTTATTTCTTATCGACATTTTTGGCTAAAACCAGTTACAAACCAGATCTAAAATAAACCAGTTAAATCAAGAAAATTGCAATAAACAATTACAATAGCAGCGTGACACCACTTCTTTAGAGATAAGAGTTTAAGCGACAAATAAAGTTTATCTGTTATCTGTCTATCAGTCACCTGATTATAAAGAGCATTCAACCGATACATTTCAATGGATTTTTTATGCCTCAATGGTTAATATATTATTAATAATTATAGAGTAAGAACTAGAGACTAAAGAATACAGACTACTGCGTGTGTAACTACTCTAGTCTACATAATATTTCTTGCTCTGAATAATTTATAGGTATTTACATCTAAATATTATTATCTAATGGTAGTATTTTAGTGATGAGATGATGATAAATAAATAAATAAAATGATGCATTATAACATGCTTTACTTCCCCAACCATAAGCAGATCATTGTCTTTATATCTTAACATGAAATTTAATTAAACTAAATTAATAATTCATTTGTTTGTTGTTGTAAAAAAGCTTGTTTCAAAAATTACTTTTAAACAGAAACCTATTTAAAAAAATATCTCAGTACATCTGAAGTTAGAAAGAGATTTTTACTTTACTGAGTAGGTATGCTACTGTATGGTATGGTAGGTGGTTTACTGGGTAGGTGGTATTATTTCTGGTGTACAATAAAGAGTATTTGTATTGTATTGTATTGTATGCCATGATTCTAAAGGCTAAATTTACGGGACTTAGAGAGCTTATAAAATTTACCTGTGCCCCTTAAGCTGTATTAATCCTAGAGCTTCTGCACCCTTCAAGAATTCTTTTTCAAGAGCGTCATTTCCTTTAGCTGATCCGATTCTGAAGGGTATGTTCATTTTACTGCGTGAATTCTTGGCTACAGGAGCATAGTAAAAACCGTTGGACTCTTCAATAATGTTGTACACAAGTGATGATTTCTTGGTAGCCAATTCAGCCATTTTATCAAGTCCTCCTTTTGATTCAATCCACTGGAGTACTCTTCCCATAATGTAGATACTAAAATAAAATAGTACCTATATTTTACTTTTTTTTTTTCAATATACCTTGAACTAAATAAAAAGTAGAGACAGAAATCTGCAAAAGCAAAAGGGTAAAACTACGGCAACTCATGTGCGGATGCATGGTAAATATTTTTACTGCATTGCACACGCACATTACGAGCAATAGTCTTACAAGCCGCACTTAGCCGTTTGCAGACCTCGGTCTTAACTTTTTCTTTAGTCCCGGTTCTAATGGGATTGAGGAAAAGTGCAAAAGTCAGGCCATCACCTTAAATTAGTACGTACTAAATAGCATTTCCCGCAATACAGCCTAAATACAACTTTAAGATTGAGATGCAGTAATATTTCCAGCATTTTCTTCAGTTAATAAATCTATCTACCACATACATTCTCTATTTAAAAGCTCAAATACTTTACATAGTACTTCCTCGAAAAAAGAATAAAATAACATCAAAACATTGCCATACAACGAGGAAACGCAGGCAGCCTTATGGGCACCCTGCCCAATAGCAACGACTTCGGTGATATTTGTAAACATAGATTTTTGGGATTAGAGTAAGTTAGTTTTAGTTCTTTTTTTTATTTATTTCTGTTAATTATTGTATATATTATTTGTTTGTTTATAAATAAACTAGCTTTTACCCGCGGCTTCGCACGCGTAAACTAATAAAACGGGGATGTATTCGGTCCCTTAGTTATAAAACTATCCCGTGGGAATATCCGGATAAAAAGTAGCCTATGTGTTATTTCAGACGTTCAACTACCTACATACCAAATTTCATGACTCTAAGCCCAGCAGTTGTTATTTCGAGATTTTATCCATATCCCGTGGGAATATCGGGATAAAAAATAGCCTATGTATTATTTCAAAGGTCCAGCTACCTACACACCGAATTTCATGGCTCTAAGCACAGTGGTTGTTATTTCGAGATTTCATCCCCAGGTATCCCGTGGGAATATTGGATCAAAAAGTCGCTTATGTGTTATTCCAGACTTCCGGCTACCTACATTCCAAATTTTATGACTCTAAGCCCAACGGTTATTATTCTAAGATTTTATCCCTATCCCGTGGGAATATCGAGATAAAAAGTAGCCTATCTATTATTCCAGAGGTCCAGCTATCTACATACTAAATTTCATGGCTCTAAGCACAGCGGTTGTTATTTCTAGATTTTATCCCTAGGTATCCCGTGGGAATATTGGGTCGAAAAGTGGCCTATGTGTTATTACAGACGGCTAACTACCTACATACCAAATTTCATGACTCTAAGCCCAGCGGTCATTATTTCAAGATTTTATCCCTATCCCGTGGGAATATCGGGTTAAAAATAGCATATGTAGTATTTCAGAGGTCCAGCTACCTATATACCGAATTTCATGGCTCTAGTCCCAGTGGTTGTTATTTCGAGATTTCATCCCTAGGTATCCCGTGGGAATATCGGGTCAAAAAGTCACCTATGAGTAATTCCAAACGTCCAACTACCTACATACTAAATTTCATGACTCCAAGCCCAGCGGTTGCTATTTCGAGATTTTATCCCTATCCCGTGGGAATATCGGGATAAAAAGTATCCTATGTCCGTCTCCTGGCTTTAAGCTACCTCCCTACCAATTTTCAGCCAAATCTGTTCTGCCGTTCTTGAGTTATAAGTGGTGTAACTAACACGACTTTCTTTTATATATATAGACTAGCTTTTACCCGCAGCTTCGCACGCGTAAACTAATCAGTCTGGTAGTGGCAATTGAAATATCCCGTGGGAGTATAGGGATAAAAAATAGCGTATGTGTTATTCCAGACGTGCAGCTACCTACATACCAAATTTCATGAATTTTATCCCAGCGGTTATTATTTCAAAATTTTATTCCTATCCCGTGGGAATATCGGGGTAAAAAATAGCCTATGTGTTATTCCGAGGTTCAGCTACCTACACACCAAATTTCATGGCTCTAAGCCCAGTGGTTGTTACTTCGAGATTTTATCCTTTGATATCCCGTGGGAATTTCGGGTCAAAAAGTCGCTTATGTAATATTTCAGATGTGCAGCTCCCTACATATCAAATTTCATGACTCTAAGCCCAGCGGTTATTATTTTGAAATTTTATCCCTATCCCGTGGGAATATCAGGATAAAAAGTAGCCTTCGTGTTATTCTAGAGGTCCAGCTACCTATATACTAAATTTTATGGCTCTAAGCCCAGCGGTTGTTATTTCGAGATCTTATCCCTAGTTATCCCGTGGGAATATTGGGTCAAAAAGTCACCTATGTGTTATTCCATACGTCCAACTACCTATATACCAAATTTCATGACTCTAAGCCCAGAGGTTCTTATTTCGAAATTTTATCCCTATCCCGTGGGAATATCAGGATAAAAAGTAGCCTTCGTGTTATTCCAGAGGTCCAGCTACCTATATACTAAATTTTATGGCTCTAAGCCCAGCGGTTGTTATTTCGAGATCTTATCCCTAGTTAACCCGTGGGAATATTGGGTCAAAAAGTCACCTATGTGTTATTCCATACGTCCAACTACATACATACCAAATTTCATGACTCTAAGCCCCGAGGCTCTTATTTCGAAATTTTATCCCTATCCCGTGGGAATATCAGGATAAAAAGTAGCCTTCGTGTTATTCCATACGTCCAACTACCTATATACCAAATTTCATGACTCTAAGCCCAGAGGTTCTTATTTCGAGATTTTATCCCTATCCCGTGGGAATATCGGGATAAAAAGTAGCCTATGTTCTTTCCCAAGGTCTATTCTATCTCTGTACCAAATTTCATCCAAATCGGTTCAGCGGTTTTAGCGTGAAAGCGTAACAGACAGACAGACAGACAGACAGACAGACAGACAGACAGACAGAGTTACTTTCGCATTTATAATATTAGTATGGATTTATATCTCCTTGTATTAACATTAAAACTAACTACTAAACTATTATAATAAAAAAAAAACAATAAAAAAAAGTTATGTTGTTTTGTCTTTACTTTAGCTTCAGTATACTTACGCAAACATAGGTGGCGTGTTTAAGATGGAGTCTGCCTTAGCGTTCACGGTCCAGTCCAGAATCGAGGGGCATATAGGCAGAGCATGGTTTAGCAGATCTTCTCTCACTATGACGAGCGCAACACCCGATGTACCAATGTTCTTTTGAGCACCTCCATAAATTACACCAAACTAGAAAAAAAAAATTAAAAAATTTCAACAAAATTATCTATGTACCTATGATGTTACGAAATGCGAAGTCTAACTTCCATATGTGGTGTGGTTGAGATTTAGGAAATATAAAGTTAATCAAGCTAAAAATATGTGTAATACTTAATTATAGCTATCATAATATTTGTTTAAACTAATGTTGGATAAATTACATTTATTAAAAAATCTATTCAACTCAAATTTACTTGATGTGAAGTGTCATTCATCAGTGATTAGAAGCAACATTATGTCAAATATAATTATCTGCATCCATTATGCTGTACTGATTAGTTTCTGTTTTCAATTTAGTTGTATGTAGTTTAAAAATATCTTACACATCCAAAGCCTTGTTACAATAATTATATGAAAAAAAAATGTATAGAAAAAAATTCAACTACTTAAAATACAAGACTCTGGATCCTGTACCAGGAGTCTTGTGTTACATATATACAACTAATTAAACAACTAAACTAAAGAAATGCATTATATACTTTTACACTAACCACTACTTATTTATATTATACTATTCTATTACCTAAGTATGATTGAAATTCAATGGAAAAAATGAAACAATACAGGCAATTGAAATTAACAGAAGTAATAAAGGAAATGAAAACAAATATCATTAAATATACCTATATCTTATCAAGTTCCTTGACAACAATGTACAAATAGAACTAATAATCTTTATCTGTTAAATAAAACATAGTATTTTTCCAATCCTACCTTAGAAACATCAACTTTTTTGGACATGAAGTTAGATGACATGTCCGCCACAAGTGGCACTCCTTTTGTATCCGGGATAAAGTCAAATTCCACTCCTGAAACATTAAAAGTGGATATACAGTCGAAATTCATGTGAAGAATTACATTTCATATTTACCACGAGCTTTGCGGTGAAGGAAAACATCGTGAGGAAACCTGCACAAACCTGCAAAGCATTTCAATGGTGTGTGTGAAGTTCCCAATCCCCACTGGGCCAAGCCCTCTCATTTTGAGAGGCCTGTGCCCAGCAATGGGATTAATTACAGTAAACAGTCACTTCTATAAAAAGGGGTTACTGAAGCATAGATTAAAAATGTAACAGCCTTGTACTCATAGGTATAATTGGACTCAATTAGCTGTCTCATATTCTAGCTAATTTCACAGAAATTGTTTGATAAGTAATAATTTATGGATTATTGTACAATTGTACAATTTATATTTGTCTATTATTACATTTTATTTAGATTTGAATAACAGACAAGTGAATATGAGGTGGAAAGTTGTCGAAGTGGTCCAATGTGGGTTCAGGCTACTTCCAACTGAAGCAACTGGAGGTCTATGGGGGTTATATTCAATAGTAGACATTCTACAGCTAATATGATGACGATGATGATAAAGGTTGTAGCAAACACTTTGTACAGAAGAAAATAGTCCACTTCCTTTTTTTATGGGCTGTTTCACCATCCATTGATTAGTGTTAACTGACATATAAATGTGATACTGTCTCTATTTGTTTTGTTCAAACAGACGGAGATGGCCTCACATTTAACCATCAGTCAACAGTAATCAATGAATGGTGAAACAGCCCCTAAGTCTAATATACAAATATTATTTACCATGGATAGTTTCATTTGTGCAGATGTGGACATAAGATGCATTTGGGTCCAACTTCCACGTAGACTGGTCAGGAATGCCTTCATAACGTTCAGTAGGTGGCGTAACCACATTCACCTTTCCGTACTTCTTCGCTTCTTTAGCAGCTTTAGCTGACCATGCACCTATAAGTAATCAAAACAAAAACATTGAAATAAAATACCTATAAAAATGAAATAATTGCAGAATAGACATTTGCATTTATACATTCTAATGTTTTATTGTATGTTGCAAATAATGATATCGTTATGGTCAGAATTTAGAGCGCATAATGTAAACAAATGAACTTCTGAAAATCGATATGTCGAACAAACCGCTAGTATTCATGAGTGCGAGTTCAAATTAAGAATAACTTGTTTGACTTGTTGCATAATAAAAGTACTTTGAACCTCATCATGGCAATAATTGCTATTAAAACAGAGTTGTTAGATTGTTACCTGTAACGACGTAGTCAGCCGTGCCAGTCCGTGATATCAAATTCAGAGGGACCGCCGCAAACTCACCCTGTCCGCCGCCGGACAGGAAAAGGATTTTGTAATTATCCGGGACATTGCTAAAATAAAATTGTTCATATCAATTCAAATTGCTTGAATTTCATTGATAATTTCTGCTAATGTATATATTTCGCCGACGACGAAATCCACTAGTTAACTCAGTCAAGTCAATCCTATTCTATATTTGGACGGAGTTTTGCAAAAATGATTCAAACTTCAAGAATTATTTTTTTGATTTTGGAACTATGATAGTTTCAGTAACATTACAATGCTTTGGAACATTTTTGTGCTAAACTAAACTACATACATAGCGCCTACCTTAGATTATTAGATTAAAGGTGCCTACGTCCATTTACCTTACTCCATTTGAATTGAAAATTGATTATTGAATGAAATGTCAAAATTTTCAAATACCGTGAATTGATTTTTTTTACCGCGCTTTTTTCGTAAGACTGGTATCCGCTAGGGATGTCCAAATTCGGTGAAAAAGTTTGTCGACTAACACTAAACGAGAAATTTCGAATTCACCATTTATTTCGCACTTTAAAAAACTGTTATTAAATAATAGTAGATTTTACAACAAGAATATAAAACGAGCCATTTTTAATTTTATTGATTTAAGTAATTGATTTTTAGTTTTACGTAAAAGATAGATTATTAAAAAAATATATGTAGAAACTTTTTTCTTTGTGGCTGTTTACACCTGATTACCTTGGTCTTAGACGAAGATTTTATTTTACGCACTAGAGCATAAAAAGTCATTTTATGTCACTTAGACTAGACCCAACATAAACACGAAGCTTACGAGCATAAGAAGTGATTTTTTTTTGTCAAGTATAATATTGAAGGAAGGGCTTTAAAAACAAATATGGTTTTTCGTCGTTTTTTTAAGTCTGTTTCGCTATTACGAAGCGATAAGTAAATCCTTGTAAAGTTTACACTAACTTAACATTATTTCATACTTACAGTAGTCTCCTCACAACTGCTTGGATTTCTGTGTTTAACTTTAAATAAGTCCCCGAACGATGACTTGTTTCCAGTAAACTTATTCCCGAATTCTCATAGTTTGTTAACTCCTTCTTAATAATTTCGTATACCTTAAAACACAAAACGATTTAGGAATGCAACAACAAGTTTGTTAAACAGCGATTCATTATGTCAATTAGCATAAATTTAGGTATTTTTAGCACTCAATTATAAAGTTTTATTCAATTAACGTACTTCTTCGGGCAATTTTGCTGGTCCAGCACCAAAATTATGAATTTTTACCATGTTTAATTCGTTAAAATTAGCTTAATTCTCAGAAAGTGACACAACTACTCCTTTTGACTTATCAAGAGGGACTGGCGCTTTGGACTGGCGCAACTGGTTTGTGGATCGGATGGCGGCTGTCGTCCAATATCGCTACTACACACAACTAACTCGTTGGGCTTGATTCGGCGTTGGAGATATTGTAATAATCAGTTGCACTCGTTACTACTCAAGCCACGTTGCGACAATGACCTGTATATTATATACCTTCCACTGGCGCTTCAAAGTTAAAATATAATGACGCAAAAAGGCACGGTGTGCACAAGAACTAGTGCAAAATTTATCAGGCGCACGCAATAAAACAAAGATGTTTACTAAATTGAGCGAAAAAAAAATCTGGCCCTCAAATATAATAAATGCAGAAATATGTAATTTTGTATGTAGGTAGTTTTGCCAAATTTTGTGCCTAAGTATATATTTCAAATCAATCATTCTGTTAGTTGATATTTCAAATATCACGACTCAAGATTTTAGTACGTATTTTTCAAAAAAATCAGATACCTAAATGTAAATTTCTCGAAAACAGTGACAGTATTTTTTTGATTTCACAAATAAAAATTCTTTTTTGCTTGTTTCGTATTAGTAATCAGTAACATTAATGTGGATTAAACTGTCATAGGTAATTCAGAATTTTTAACACCATGAATAAATATAATTATATTAATATATATATAGAATAATTTTTTCCTGGGAATTATTTTTTGATTCCTGGGCGATTGCTCGGGAATTTCCTTTACTTGATACACCATCCACCATAGATATCCAAGATACGTTAGTTCTACGTAAAAGAAATAAAAAACCGGGACAACCGGGACATGTTGTATGAAATTGATGCCAATTTACGTTTTTATCAAATCAATCCTCTAAAATTCATTTAAAAAAAGAAATTAAGAAAACTGGCATTAACCGGGGTCGTAGAACCCAATGGCGGGATGAGAAAATGACTTATGAAAGTTGATTTTTAAGCAACACCACAGAATAGATAATAGTACAAGCAACACCCTAAGCGCCCACTTTACACGCCCATCGTTACCTTCTTTGTAAAGTAAGTTAATGAAAGTTACACACTCTAGCTACTCATCTTGGTGCATCACGTCGTTTTCATGACAAATGTGGATTTTGTATGTAGGTATAGAAAATAAAAATGTGTTAGTTTCAAGTCAAAATAAAAACGATTAATTTTGACGTATCATCAAATACGGACATTCTTAATAGAGGTCATCGTTTATAAGTCGTTTATCCATCATTACATTACGTACCCCATATATTTCGTTTTCCAGATCTAGACATTGGCAGTCTTCAGATGGACGGAGTCATATTTTTTACAAAACTAGTTGAACTAGATAAATACGTATGATGACAAGTACAATACAATTACCCCTGGTGTTGCAGATGTTTATGGGCGGTGGTGATCTCTTACCATCAGGAGACCCACATGCTCGTTTTCCATCCAGTCGAATAATAAAAAAACCGGCCAAGAGCGTGTCGGACACGCCCAAAATAGGGTTCCGTAGCCATTACGAAAAATTTAAGTAATATTTTTCAAAGGATTTCGTATTTTATAAGGAATCTGCCAAGTTTAGGAATATTTTATACCTTACGCTGCTATTTACTCATAAACTACTAATATTTCTCAAGCAAACTTAGCCGTTATAGTTTTCCTTGGAAGTTTGATATACTGCCTACCATCCTGAATTTTTTAAAATTTTTCCACCCACCGGTTTAGATTTTAGAGGGGGGGGGGACGCTCGATTTTAATGAAAATTTGCACTTTAAAGTTGAATATTTCGCAAACAAATGACTGAATCGAAAAATCGTTTTAGTAAACCCCTAATGGTTTTAAAATACCTATCCAACGATACCCCACACTATAGGGTTGGATGAGAAAAAAAAAATCACCGCCACTTTACGTCTATGGGAGGTACCCTAAAAAAAATTGTTTTTGAATTTTTAATTGTACTGTTTTGTCGGCATAGTTTACCTTTATATCCGTGCAAAATTATAGCTTTCTAGCATTGATAGTCCCTGAGCAAAGCCGCGGACGGACAGACAGACAGACAGACAGACGGACAGACAGACAGACAGACAGACAGACATGGCGAAACTATAAGGGTTCCGTTTTTGCCATTTTGGCTTCGGAACCCTAAAAAACGATACAATACAAATGCTCTTTATTGTACACCAGAAATAGTAAGCGACACAGAAAACAGGTACACAGAGAAAATCACAAGGTAAGCAATAGACGGCCTTATCGCTTAAGAGCGATCTTTTCCAGGCAACCTTTTTACAGAAAGGAAGGACTAGTTTACAGCAGGTGGTGTATGAACAGTAGATCAGAAAATTAAAATGCAACAAAAACACATCTACACATACAACATTATTGTACATAATATATAACACACGTCTAAAAATCTAATCTTTCCCTTGTTTCCCTTTGCTTGCTTTGCTTTGTAGGTACTCCACTTTGGTTTTGTCCGCAAATAGTAAACTTCACTGTGGATTAAACCAAGTGTTTATTATAAATTGAACTTTTAAAGCATAGCCAAAAATTTCTTAAAATGAATTTGCTATATGCTTTCCTCCAGGTACCAAAATTATTGTAAGTATTCAACTGATGCGCATCCTCATTTCATTGGTGTGAAAAAATTACGTCAAACTAGGCTTGAGTCGGTCCTGAACTAAGAACTAAAAAGAATGAATTCCCACCGCGGACCGAAAAGAACTAGTTCCTCGTAAACGCTTCCCGCTCCCGGTCCGCGCTCCTTAGCTTGGATTGGTCGGAGTCGGAGCTAAAACGGTATGGGAGCGAGCATTGGGAGCGGGAGTGAGTGAACGATAGATGATTGAACGAGGAAACGAATAAAGAGCGGAGCTAAATAAACTCGCTCCCCGATCTTAAACAGCATAGACTTATTTAAACAGTGTTTCAGTCGGAGCCGCTCTTCGGAGCTAAAGGAACTAAAATGAGCCAAAGGAACTAAAAGACCGAACTAGTTCATTTGACCGATTGACCGAGATCGGAGCGCTCCCTTTAAAGACCGAGCGGGCGCAACTCTACGCCAAACTGAAAGTCTTATTTGAATTTTAAAATATAATTTATTCAACACTCGGAGTCACACTTTCCGACTCTGACGATCAATCTTGCAAATTAATAATAAGTTTGTTTATTTTACCACTTTTATTTTTACCGATAACCCTCACCTCTAGCAATTGCGGCCTATTGAAACAACATTTGGCAACAAAGGCGTTCAGTGCATTAGATAGAACAAATAGAATAAGGCAGCGCTTTGGGTCCCTCTTTTGACATTATTCACTATACTATATTATAGTATATTATACCATTCTACTATATTATACTACACCTTATTATAGTATAGCGAATAACATTATTCACTAGTAGTAGTAGTAGTTTTGACATCAAAACCGCGAGACAAAGCGCTGCCGCTGCGTGAATTGGACCGTAGCACGCGGCAGGGCTACTACGAAACTCGAAACATGAAGTTCATGTCGTGCGGTCCCTCTGACACTTATACTATTTAATACGAGAGCGAAAGAGACGGCACAATACGAACTTCAATATTCGAGGTTCATAGTAGCCCAGCAGGTCATTTCGTTCCTTCAGCGTGTCGTTCGTGCTAGTGATGTGTCGAGTCGCTGTTTTGGCGGATCGAGTCGACTCGAGTCATTTTATGTGGTATTCGAATCCTGACTCGATTCTTTTTTTTTTTTTTTCGGACGGACTGTTGCTGTTGGCCTCAGACGGCCTTTACAGCTTACCGGAGAGAGGGCGAGCTGCCAGATGGGCTGCTCAGTGACTCGATTCTGCGACTCCAGTCAGTTAATATGATATTCGAAGCCTGACTCGATTCCGCGATTCGAGTCCAGTGAATACCTACTCGAGTCTATCATCTATCGAGTCAAGAAATTCTAGTCTAGAAATCGAGTCCGTTACCAATTTTATAACAAAGAGGAAAAATGAAAAAGGTGTATCTTGAAACAGCGATATAGTATAGTATTGTGACAATGAATTCAAGCGAGTCAATCTGATTCGAATACTAGACTCGAGTCAGCGAGTAAGAAACTGATTCTTTCTGACTTGAGTACCGAATTGAGCCTGGCGTACTCGAATCAAAATATTTTGGTACTTGAGTAGGCGAGTCCTAAACAGGAATCGAGTCTGACACGAGTCAAGCCGTACTCGGACATCACTAGTTCGTGCGAGCGTTCGGTTTGTTTGTTCGTTCATTCGACATACATTCATTTCATTCAGTCAGCCACAGCTAGCAACAGCCAGTATAGTTTAGCTTGCTGTCTCTAGCTTCTAATTAACTAAATTGTTTTAATTTAGTTTTAGTTTTAAGTGTATTCTAAAATTAGGATTTTCAAGTGATAATTACGCTATAGTAAAAAGTTAATTATATATTTAGCCCTAAGCGATTCCAATCAAGGCATGCCTCCGGCAAAGGAAGAGTCCATACAAGAAACTAATTGTTTGGAAATTTTAAATATCGTAGAGAAAAGTCCTGCTAAAAGTACTTTGGTTGATGTAAGGGCTTGCAACAAACCTGCTGCCAAGGTAATATTAGTACATAAAGCTATCAATTATTTTTTTTGCTTATCCTAGTGAACAAGTATCGATTATCAATAAAGTATGGTATTTTGTCCCCGCATTTCACTTTGCATGCTATTATTGGCGACTTTCCCTTTTCATTTCGTTGTTTTACTACTATTATCGAACTCCTAATAGATAGTTTTAATCCTAGCGAGATCCACGCGGTGTTTTTACTAATTTCTTTGTGATCGTCAGTACTTTTTCGAGCCGGCAGGTGCATAAACAAAAGCTAGGTACTCGGAAAAGTGACTTACAAAAGGGCTTTTTCTACATCTTATAAAACAATTATTTTCGACTTAATGACAATTACCACTGGGTTTAATTTTGATTCTTATAATATTTTATAGCAGTAAATCTTTTGCATCTCTTTATTAAATTCATTTAACTTAACTATGGAGTGGAAGAAAGACTGGTATTTAACACCATGTCTGATCCCATTACAAACTTCTGCACTTATCAGTACTTTAAAAAAAATAACACCATAGGCTTGCAGAGCAAAAATGATCCTAATTATTGAAAAAAAAGAAGCAATCACTATTTTGGAAAGTAAATGAAAGGGAGATGACACCTATAATATTTTTTTATTGAAACATGAATTTTTGATAAGTTGTTTGTTGACTATTTGAAATAATTTCCAAGAAATCTTTCCCCACAACTATGCTGATATATTTACTAAAATTAAAAATGTGTCAGTAACTCTATCTGTCTGTTAACTCTTTACGCTGAAACTGCTGAAGTGATTTAGATGGAAAAAAGAATGTAGATAGTTCGGGTCCCTGGGAAAGACATACCTAGTATGATTTTTATTGTAGAAACTTGCATTCCCGCTGGGTAGCAATAAATGAATACTTCAGAAATAAAGTTGCAATCATGAGTTAGTCAATTAATATTAATGCTTAACTTTTTCTTGGCACTCGCTGCTATATTTACGTTCTCCTGAGTCACTCTTTAAACAGTAAGTTTATAGGATTAAAATTTGCCAAACATGCATTTTTGTAGTTTATTGCTCATCTAATAAGCATGTTAGTATAATAAATATGACAAAACACAACATCTCTTCTAATTAATGTGTACTACTTTTGTCCCCTCGCTGATGGAACAGAATAACAACAAGAAATAGTTAATCCACCCATGTATTATTAACGGGTGACACTCTTTCCCGGCCCTGATAACACCGACATGGAAATACCGGCCCTGTTTTTTGTGTACTCGCCCATATAAACTGACAGGAGCTTCTATGGGCATGTACACAAAAAACGGCCGGTATTTCCATGTAAGTGTTATCCAGGTCGGGAAAGAGTGTCACCCTTATTAACACTAGATTACATGAGCGAATTCCTACCCCATCCTTACATGTAAAGTAACGCCTGAGGCCCGTCAGAAAAGGACACAATAAGCTACAAAAGTTGCGGTCATTCATGCTAGCCGTTATAAAGCTTCACAATCATGTTTCAAGCCAAAGTATAGAAAGGCGAATAAATTTTAAAAACATTTTAAAGTTCTCACAACCTTCTATTATAGGCCCCATGGAATGTTTAATTAATTTAAATTTCATCAAATTGCATAGTTTCAAATAAATTACATAGAACACCTTGTTTAAATATAGCTTGGGAACTACTTGTTATTTTTAATTCAATAATAACTTTCACCTTTGCCATGCATATTTTAACTTTGTCATGTAATATAGGTATTATGCAATAAAAGAATCTTCCGATTTTATTATGATTCACTTTCTATAAAAACTAGTTTTTGTGATTTAACACTACATAATATTATAGACAAAATTCTGTGACTAATACATTATTTAGGAAATAGATAGATAGGATATTATGTGAATTAAATTTGGTTTTATGTCTTTAACTAGCTATTGCCCGTGGCTTCGCCCCATTGCAATTTTTCTTTCATAAAAACTTTCTATTAATAATAACAAACAAAACAATAAAAGAATTAGCAAAATCGGTCTAGCCATTCCCGAGTTTTGCGCTTAGCAACACATTTTATCGATTCATTTTTATTATTATAGATAGATAAAAAGATTTGATGACCATATAGCAAAGTGGTTAGAGAACCTGACTGAAGCTTTATGTCTCAGGTTCGATCTTTGGTCAAGGGAGGTATTTGTAGGAATAATACAAATGTTTGTTCTTGAATCTTGGCTGTTTCTTATGTAGGTATTTATCTATATATGTACCTATGTTTATCAGTTGCCTAGTACCCATAGTACAAGCTTTGCTTAGATTGGGACTAAGTCAATTGGTGCTAATGTCCCATGATATTTATTTAAGTGTATAATTAGTAGGTATCCTATTAGAAGCAGATATGGCCTCGTTATTAAAACAAAATCAAGGTCACAATGTTTTCAAGATGTTTTAAACCTCATTGTTAGGTGAAGTATGATGTAACTTGAACTCAAATGTTATGTCATTTTCAGTACATTTTGACCAACAAACCATGACATAAGTGCTACTTACGTGTACAGTCGGCGACTAAAGTAATTCCACATTTCGGTTACTTGGACGTCATTAACATAGTAAACACTTGCATTAAGATTTAAATGACTGGCTGCTTTTAACTCCCGATGCAAACACAGGTGTTTTAAGTTGAATGTGTTTGTGTATGTATATGTCATTGTGTTTACATAGGTGTACCAAATGTCAGCTCGTTAAATAGCTAAATATCATGAAATAGTATGTGTCAGCCACAAGATCAGTACCAGATCAGCACGAGACAAGCAGAGGATCGTGGGTTCAAACCCCAGCTGGCACCTCTCAGTGTTTGATGTGCGAAATTATGTTTGAAATTTACCACGAGCTTTTACGGTTAAGGAAAACATTGTGAGGAAACCTGTACAAACCTGCGAAGCAATTCAATAGTCTGTGTGAAGTTCCCAATCCGCACTGGGCCCGAGTGGGAACTACGAACCAAGCCCTCTTATTCTGAGAGGAGGCCTGTGTCCAGCGGCAGTGGGACGTATATAGGCTGGGATGATGAAAAAATTGCTCAATAAATACCAGGAAGAGATCGAAAAGAAAGGCGCTAGTATTATTTCACGAATGAGTATCACGAATAGACTACCTATATCACGAAAAGGCTTTACCATGAATAGAATTTATCACGAAAAAAGAACTAGGAACTTTATGAGGCAAAAATATGGTCTATCTTTCAAATGACCGAAAGTACAAAATCCTGAACTAACTGGCATTTACATCACCATAATAATCATTTTCTGTGCTGTTACAAAAAACACCTTTTTTTTTAGAAGGCTTCTAAACCTTAACTATCCGAGTCGCTTTTGCCCTAAAACGTCTTGCTCGCTCGCTTCGCTCGCTCGCTGCCAGGCACCACCTAGGGTGCACCAAAGACTTAACTACTTTTGGTACCTCGCTGGATAAAGAGATAAATATTTCGTGATAAATATTATTCGTGATAAAACGTACTCGTAATATAGGTAGTCTATTCGTGATTAAATTTTCGTGATAAAGTCGTTCGCGAAAAAGTTTTTCGTGGTTCAGTCAGCACGAAAAAAGTTTGCAACTTTCCAGAGCTTATATACACATGAAGTTAAAATATACTTTGTGAATATCAGTCGAGCCATTCTCAATAGATTATCTTATAATATATACCTACATGTATGCAGAAATACATTTTCATGTAGGTATAAAGTTTTTTTTATTATTTTTTATTTTAATCATTCATTAATAGGTACGATCTTTAAGGTGGTCTCGTCATAACTTAATGGCTACGTAAAAAAGCATTTTAATATTGTCAGCACTTATATAAAGTAGCTATAACTTGTCAGTAAAAGTGTATCGCTGCCCAGTTTTAACACTGCTATTAACTGACCACAATCGAAGCAGAAATAACTTTACTATTTGATTATACGAGTCTGTTGAAGTTGTATGCGGTAGTGCCGTTGTATTTAGTGTAACGCTTAGTTGCCCATCATGTAACTAACTGAAGTGGAGGGAAAGTGTTAGTATGCTACATTTTAAGTATATTGTATGAATCATGTTTTATAATAGCTTTATCGAAGTACTTGTTCAGGCTTTTAATGTTATGTAAATATTGATTATAATCACAATAATTTAAACGTCAGTCGCATTTATGTACGCAACGTATGTTTGATTTTTGATTAAAGGAAGTGCACGATGTGACCTCTTAAACTTTGCCTGTGAGAGGTGTGATTAGTTAATTGATTGAACTCTATAGTTATAGAACAGCTATAGAGCCAGACGCGTGAATTTAATACTCTCTCGACGTCGGGCGGCAACGACTTTGTAACTTTGCTTTTCACTTTTTTTTCGCCCGCCGATCAAGGCACGCGTCTGCGGCGCTCTATCACAATAATCACTCGTTTTAATTACAGAGCATCACATGTGACTTCCAATTATGCGTCCAGTGTAATACCCCCTTATTTTGCAAATTGTTTTGTGTTTAATGCATCCTTTTTGTTTGTTTTGAATATTTCAGTGTTAAGTTACAGTGCGTCATGTTGTGGGCAGCTGGATTTTATGTTATTTGTGTACACGATTATTTATAATGCACAAGACTTTATAGTTTGGGAGTGTCTTGTAGTGCATGCCTTGATATCGCACCTGACAGACTGGAGACATCATGACTAATTCACAGGTAGAGTATATCTTTTATTCTTTTTTTGCACACTTCTAGACCATTTAAATTATAGAGCTTTTTATAAATTATCTTTTGTACTTGTTCCTAGAATTCATTCGCAATTAATTTCGTGTTTTTGTAGAGAAAAATATTTATCTTTCTCGGTAGTACGTATTCTTATGGTCAATTTCACTTCGTTGTCTAATAGGACTTAATTCATACGGCACTCTACGTTATTTCTTCACTGTCTATTAAATTCGTTCATGGGTAAGTGGGCAACGTCTCTTGAGGCTAATAAAAATGTTCACAAACCTATATTATTGTACACAATCAACGATTAGGTGAAGTATTTGCATAAATATAGTTATAGATATTTCGTTCTTTATCACTTGTCCTACTACATTTAATTATCAAGATATGTATCTTATTTTTAATCAGGTATTCGAGCGTCATTATTAATCAGTAAAATACGTTTTACGTAGATGGACGTTACATATTTATACTATTTGTATTTTGCATTTAAATTAAATTAGATTATTCTCTCGACATTAATTCATTAGGCCCCATCCAAAATTCCTAGGGTTGCCTACGTTACGAGACTTGTGGATACGAATACGATTTTGTTAATACACACCTAAGGTACAGTCACCAACATTAATATCTGCCACAGCGGAGTGTGCAAAAATATCTGACAAATCGTCCGGCATTAGAAATAAGTCGTATCAGATATTTATGCACGCTTGTTGTATCAGATATTAGTGCTGGTGACTGTACTACCCATGCAGTGCCAGATTAAGACTATTTGATGCCATAAGCAATCCACACCTGGGCACCAACCACCACAACTGGTCCACAACAGGGAACCAGCCTTGCCTTTTTGTGCTACCAAATTTTTTTTGGTGCTGTTTATGATGCCCTTGAAGACGTGATGCCATAAGCAATTACTAAATTTGCTTATGGGCTAATGGCACTACTACAACACTACGTCACTTGCGGAGACTTATTTTATACTTAAGTAGTAGGTATACATATTTTGAAGCAAAAGCTTGAAAAAGGACCGAATACTATACCAGTGCCTTTAGTGTAAGTTTCGGTTACAAAATATGTCTCGATCGCGTTCACGTTAAAATCAATTTGTATGGAAACACGAACATCGCAAACGTTCCGCTAGAGGCGCTGTTTATGTTTCCTATAAATTGAGATTTTAATGCGAACGCGAAAGGCTACTGTACCGTTGGCCTCATCTGCACGTTTCATCAAGTGAGATAGGACCAATCACGTCACGGGTCAGTTTTATGTATTAAAAAATCAGTGATAGGTACATTTAGGCTCGTACCTAGTTTTGAACTCAAAAAAACTGCACTGTAATCATTACGTCTGCCACTGATCCAATCAATCCACTTAATTTAAAGTAAACTTTCCATTATTTAAATTTGATGTTACGCCTTATTATAGCGGTTATTATGTAGCTTCTTTATCCGTAACCCTCTTGCAAAAACCGGTCAAGAGGCAGTTAGATATAACGGCGAGACGAAAGTTCGACGCCATTTGTATCAAAATAAATTTCTAGCGATGATAGGTAGTTTTTTTATTCTAGTTCTTAATAGTTTGTACATGAGGTTAGTCTTGAGATGAAAAGGCACAGGCGTAAAAAGTGCATAGTAAATGTATTTGGGAACATATTGTTCAGTTTACCATATTATTTGCAGCAGTGTGATATTACTCCAATGTTACATGCATAGAAAGTTGTTTTTATTAAACGATGAAAAGCAAACGACGACGTCAATGATAGTTTAACCCCGCTAGTTATAAATGGGATTTAGCTTTTTTCATGGTACATCTATCAGTGTCCAGTCCAATGAGGTTCTGATCCCATTCTACAATTATTGATGTGGCATCGCAAACGTTCCGCTACAGGCGGTTCGTGTTTCCATACAAATTGAGATTTTAACCTGAACGCGATCGAGACGTATTTTGTTTGTAACCGAAAACTTACACTAAGTGCATTGATCACTCATAACATTTGCGTAATCTATCCTAAACAGAGACCAGCGATACCTATCATAAGTTAATGTATTTTTTTACGCGTAAAATTTAAGACAACTAACCTGTTTTTACGATAGCGTCACTTTATTACCATTTACAAATTAACGGAAGGTGGATTTAGCAACACCTGCCATAAATTTTCGCGAAACCTTACTTAGACTTTATTAACAATTAGCAATTCGTAATGGCAAAGCGAATGACTTTTATAACTATCAATAAAAATTAAGTAATTAAAGATTTGGCCGCCGATTGCATTTTATTCATTGGAGGCGTGGCGTTAAATTCGATATTCTTCGCTGGTTGCTCGTATCGATTTTTTGCAAGTTTATTTATGCAAAATTATAACTACTGTAATGCAGATAGTTTTCTAATTATTGCGTGCACGCCTAACGAATGAGTGCAAGTACGTAATACAGCATGAAACGTGTCTAATTTTCCATTGCAATGCATTTATATGATTGCTAAAACTAGAGTAATGATGATCGATTTTGATTAGGTATTTGTTGAGAAAAACCTTTGAAGAAAAACGTACGATACCTGACTGAAAAGCTTGGATTCATCAAGTACAGTCACCAGCACCAATATTTGATGCAACAAACGTGCATAAATATCTGATACGACTCTCTATTTCTATGGCCGGATGGACGTCTCAGATATTTTTGCACGCTTGTTGCATCAGATATTGGTGCTGGTGACTGTACCTAAGCTATAATTTTGGCCGAAGCCAATTTGAAGCTTATTTATAGGCAATAGTGTAAAAATAATAATTCATGATTTTGCTAAATATTTTATTGACATTGAAAGTTATGTACTTAAATGTATTAATTGGCATTGAGACTTCTGTAACCTTGTTTCAGGATATCCTGATCGTAAAGTAAAAAATTCGCTAATTAAGCTATTTTTCAGGTTTGGTTCCGTGGCGTGAGGAGCTCTAAATTCCGCCATGTGTACGGTGTTCCGTCGAAGAGGGAGCGTTGCTATGACAACATTAAGATTACCAGGAATGCCCATGACTCCAACTTCTGTGCTGTCAACCCTAAGTTCGTGGCCATAGTCACCGAGGTAGCGGGCGGAGGTGCCTTCCTGGTGCTACCTTTGGATCATGTAAGTTACTAAACCTGTAGGCTATGTCTAATGCTACCAATAAAATAATAAGTCAGGAATTGTAACTGCATTGAAAATGATCATGAAACTACCGTGAGACTCACTCATATTAAATGATATTGTAAACTCGATTTAAGAAGTCAGTTATCCGTTACAATATCATTTAATATGCATTGAAAATGGCCTTGCGTGTCCTAGTAGTAAAACTACGACCTAAAACACGCATATTAACAATCGCAATCTCAATTTCTATCTGTCAAACGGTGTAAAATGTCGCCAGATAGAGACGCTGAATTCGATTATGACTGCGAGCGAAAATACGGCCTATGTTACATGCAGAAACTTCTGTTTCTTAGTCGGTAAACATGACAGGCTGATAGCTTCATCTATGCTATGAGTGCGTGAGTTTCTTAATTTGTAGTGGATAGTAAAATAGGAATACAGGAAGCTAGGGACGAGAAAATGCAATGCATAGTGTAATGTGTGTGTGTGTGTGTGTGTGTGTGTGTGTGTGTGTGCGTGCGTGCGTGCGTGCGTGCGTGCGTGCGTGCGTGCGTGCGTGCGTGCGTGCGTGCGTGCGTGCGTGCGTGCGTGCGTGCGTGCGTGCGTGCGTGCGTGCGTGCGTGTGTGTGGTGGGTGTAAGTGAGCCAGTGAGGTACAATAATATTAATATCAACAAATAAAACAAATGGCATCGACTGAGCTATTCTCATTTCAATAGACAATCTGGTCAATTGTTTTAATGACGGCATACCTACTCGAAATCAAGTATACTTGAACTAGTTTGCTGATGTCGTCAAAACTCGAAACAAAACATCGATTTTCTTTTTCTACTCATTTGAATCTTCAGGAAAACGAAGAAAACCGATGAGTCCCCGGATTTTAGTCGCAATGACGTTGCAATAGGGTAGTTTGTGGAGTAAATGGAACGGTGTTAGTTAATGCGGCTGTGTAAATGATGATGATGATGACGATAATGTGTGCCGTCACGTCACCCTATTGTGGCGTCATAGCGACAAAAATCTGGGGTCTAGTCCCGAACGACATTAACATTCTGGTTTTACTGTTATTTTGTTATTGGAAAATAAACAGAGGCCGTATTGCGTAACGTTTCTAGCGCATAGCGCTCGCAATCGCAATAAATGACAGATTTCGCATACAAAAACTGTCATATCGTCGGGTGACCAAAACTAACTAAGTACACTTTTGTGAAAATATACTTTTTTTGGGCAGAAGGTCTTATTTTCTTGCATTTTACATACTGACAAACAAACTCGTAAATATTATGATTGCGATCGCGAGCGCCAGAACCGTTAGGCAATACGGCCTCAGATTTGAGTTGTAAATTGTAATGCGAGCCGCGCAGCCAAATAGTCAAATGCTATAAAAGAGTAAATTATAGGTAAACTACCATTTATAAGCCGTAATTGACCTCATAGTATTGTATGTAGTACGTACACGTGTGTGTTTTGCGTACTGATTAGGTACGTATAGAATAAAGATTACAAATACCAAACCGAACAACCAGGAGTGAAATTTGTAGGCGGAAATTTCACCTACGCTTAATATTTCATATCCCCCTAAGGCCCAGAGCAAAACAAAGCTCGGTCCCATGTGACCCATGGTCCTTCCAGTACCTAGTACTTATACTGTATATTTTAGGATTCCTTAAACGAAGGTTGTCAAACGGAATCCTATTAATGTCGCTGCGTTGTTCGTCCGTCTGTCTGTGTGTTTGTCCATCACAGGCTTGCATCTCAAGATTCAAGAACCGTACTTAATAGATTGACAACTGACAATGTTAAGTGCATAAAGTCGTGTATACATATTTTTGTAACTTTGGCAGTGTCGATATCTTTGCCTTTGACTGTAACTTAGGTACCTTGGGCCTTAGCAGGATACGGTAGAGATTGATCTCAATGACAACGCAAATCGGCCCCATGTCCCTGCTCAATCCCAGGCCACCCAGATTCACTTGCGTAGGATAGACACAGATCATAACGTAATGACGAAGTTAAAAGTCTGCGCACGTACTCAATTCACAAAATCAGGTTAGCGGATGCAAACGGACCCTAGCGTAGGTCGGCGTAATCCAGAGATAAATAATTGATGGGCTCTTAACATCCGTTTATGAAATAAACTAGCTTTTACCGGTGTCTACGCTCGAGTAAAGATTAGCTCTGGCAGGTCAATTGGAATTTCGGGATTTCATTAAAATCCCATTAGAATTCTGATATTACGTCTTGGTCTTCGTTCAAGTCGAATGAAACCCGTGCATAATTTAATGCCTCTAGTCTCAGTGACTGAGCTTTCGGTATTATACAGGGATTACATCTCAATCCCGTGGGTATATCGGCATACACATTTTTAAACGTTCGCATTTGTAATTATTAGTAGTTCGACTTCGATTTAATTAATTTAGTACTAAAAGGTTAAAGGTAGGTCTATGTGTGTTTTCTGTACTGCTTACTACGTATATGTTGGAGTTCTATAAAGAGTTATTACATATATTGTATTGTTATCTACTAAGTAACAGGTTGATTGGCGAGAACTTTGCTTTATATAAAACTAATTATCAATAATATTATTCGCTTTTTGCGATTGTTCAACGAAAGTTAAGATTTTTTTTACTGACGTATGCAAGCGATTAAGATGTTCGGATGGTTGGGTTCCCTGGAGCTTTAATTGGTAGAACACCTTCGGCGAGTAGTGTAGCCACAGGAGTTATGGATTCGAATCCCGTCCGGAGCAAAAAAAATTTTTTTCGATTGAAAAATCTTAAAGAAATATTGAACTTCTGATATTTTGCTGCAGCAGGCACATGGATTAAGTTGATGGTTGAACGATTGCTTAAACATTTGTATCTACAATTCTACAGTACCAAGCTGACCTAACACCGTACCCAACTCGACAAACGCTAGCTTACGTCATGTACCATCAAACTATGATTTATTTCCCACTTCTTATAGACTTGTTTACTCATCGCACGCGACTGTGAACGTTTTAAGTGATTGTCAAATATTTACA